>ML677379.1:5916180-6517974 GCA_007922305.1 Dermatemys mawii
TTTTTTTTCATCAAGAATAGATGCTCATTGTAGATTTGATGATTAGTAGGTGGACTGGCAACATCCTTTGGGTCTTTTGCCTTAAATGATTTCAAAGGCTGGATAGCAGAGATTTTAAATGTGATCTGATATGGTGTAAAGAGGAGAATGTAACTAAATTAAACAATTTAGTATTTCAGTGTCATTTATTGCACTACCATGTATGTTATGCTAATGTTAAATAGGAGTTTTGCACATGTGAGATTACAGGGCTAGGTCCTAGTAGATGTGTTTTTGTTCTGGAAGATACTGAGAAAAGCACTAGACCAAGGTTGCTTTTCCATTTCCCATCATTACTCTTCTACAGAAGCCATTTGATGTGAGGTGCTCAGGTCGTCCTGTCTTTAGTAATTTGTTTTCTGATGATCTGAATGGAAAGAATGAAGCCAACTTAATACCTACAGGGTAGTTATAAATTGCTTTAAACCAAGTTTTAGTGGAAGGTAATAAAGATGCAGGTGTCAGTTTTAGATCTTTATCTATCTATTTGAGATTTCTTAATGATCCCCCTGTAATTTGCACAGTATTCAACTCATGTATATATGGATAAAATTGCGTTAATGTTTCCTACCAGAAGTGGAATTTTAAAACCTGAGTTAATATATTCAAGAATCTCCAACTGAGAACAGATATATTTTGAATATCTCAAAACGTACCATGCTAAGTCTCTTGGAATCTGTCCCAACACACCAGAATTTGTCTACAGATCTTAATCTGGAAGAGTGCGGGAATTTTTTAAATAGTTTTTTTTAAAAAAAATCTCTCATCTTCGATCTCTAATTTAATTTTCCTTTGTTCTTTGCACATTCAAATCTTCTGTTGACTGGAAGAAGGAAATTTTATTATTTCTTCTCTTCCAACCTCATGAAATATCTTACTCCCTAAGGTCCATTCAAAAACCCCTTTGTAGGTCATCACTATAACTAGGCCAGCCCATTTTGACCATTCCTTCAATAGCTTCTGCCCTCTTCTCTGGATTAAATAAAAGCTACTTAAGGGTCAACAAGACTTAGCTGCATCTTACTTACCTGTTCTAATACACTATTGATCTATCAGTTTCTGCCTTTGCTTTGCTGTTAGTCAGTACAATTCCATGCAAATTTTACTAGGGATGTGGTATCTAGTCCATAACTAATACAGTAAACTGCCACTTAAATAGACATGATAAAATTTAATATTAATGCATTTTACTGCACATTAACTATAGTATTAACAGGTTTGTATCACATATAGGGGCCACTTCTTACCTGCATAACGAGATAAATATACAGACTTGGACAATCCTTGATGCTGTATCCTGAGTTGCTCCACTTTGGAATAAAGACACCATAATGTAATAAAACTGCTCAGACTAAAAATCAGAGAAAAGTTTGCTTATAAGAAGAAAATTTGAGGGTTAACTAAGACTCCTCATAAATCTAAATGTGATATTTTTACTATTTTTGCTTGCATAGTATTTGGTATATCAGCCATACAGATTTCTTCAGTACCAGAAGGTACATAGGCCACAAATTCTGTGCATTTAAAGCATGCACTGCTGGTTTGGCATTTGTCAGTACTCTCTCCTGAGCAGAACAGCAAGTATCCAGTTCTTTGAATAGGCTGGTGTCTTTCTCATTGTGGTTATCTTCTTGCTGCAATAAAGTAAAAGCAGTCCTGTGAGCATCAGGTCTCAGGGGAGAGATCTTCACCTCCTCTCTAATAGGGAGATAATTCAGCCAGATGCAGATGGCTAACTGGAAAATTTGGGACCTTTTTTTAACTTGAGGCGGAATTAGGAGATGTGCATACTCTAAGGATTTGTGAACTTTTTTCTTGCTAGTGCCAGATCAGCTGGAGTTGGTGGGCAGCTGGTCCACTCTTCTGGCAAAGAACAAAAACCCTGACAACTACTGTTTTAAAGACCATTGACAGAAGTGTGGATTATGTATACAGATGCGTAATTTAGAATTCATAGCCTAGTAGAACAGGATTTTTAGTAGCCAAGCTGTCAGACGGACAATAAAGCACTATGACAGTAATCTCAAAAACTATTTAACTTCCAGCCCAAGAGCCTGTTAGTAGAAGTGTCAGAACTACAATTACTATGATATATCGGGACATTTAACTGAAGCATATTGCCTTTCTCCACTTCATTCCCTCCTCACTTTTGAAAGTGTAGATAGGAACCTGGATGAGAGTAATGATATAAGTAATTCTCTTTTGTTTATCACCTTAAATATTCAGTGGACTATAGAGGAGATTAAGGTCAAGATCTGTACATACTCTGCTGTTTTCAGTATGTATTCCATATCTAAAGTGCATCTGCAATGGCACATTCTTCTGTAAGCCCAAATATTAAATGAAACAACACCTTTCACTCCCATGTCCAACAATCCAATGGGCTGTATAGCAGAAGCATCTAGTAATCAGCAGGTTATAGCAATTACTGGAAAATTGCTTTGCTAAAAAATTAAGCAAGTAACACACAAAGGCCACCTGAATATTCCAGAGCTTTCAAATAGGACAACTCAAACTGCACCTTAAAAAACTAAAACCATATAAAACATTCACTTAGCCCTTCAATAGAGTATTGATGATACAGCAAAGTCACTGTTGCTATTGTACAATCAGTCTACAAGAGCGTATAAAAGACCTAAAGATGCTCTAGAGTCTGGGATTATTTTCATATGTTAGTACAGTGCCCAGCATGATGGAGTCCAATCCTAATATGGTTCAGTGGGTGCTAATGTAAAAATAATAAACATGGTATATATGACTTGCTATAAATTTACTCACTTGTTGAAAAGCTGTCATGCTTAGAAATGAGGCTATATATCTGAATCTTGACTTAAGGAAAGTGTTGGTTTTATATATTGTCTTCCCTTGCAAGGCACAACAGGAGAAATATGGTAATGTTCCCTCTTCTGCAGGAAAGCCTCAATGAATTAAGAGCTTATTTACAGGCGAATTCAGTGTGATACACAGGGAAGAAGCTCTGGTGGCTTGGTCAATCAAGTACTGTCTGTTCTGTCTCTTATAAAAAGTTCTCTCATTAACAGTTCTGTCAGTGGGCTTCATTATTAGAAGCCTGTCTCTCATTTGAGGTGTGACTAAACCTTTTAATTCATTGCAACAAATGGATCTTAAAATAAAGCATCATGTTGAAATGAATTTGATTTCCAGCAATCATTTCTGTTAGATGCCTGAACAACATGGCTGCCCAGGTGTAATGGGCATAATATCCTTCAACTAAGGCTAAGCCATTGTGTAGCATTTACCCATAATGTGTATTTATGATGCAGATAAAAACACATAATATGACCCAGTAATATGTTAAACTTTATGCGCCATCCTGCAAGATACTGAGCATCTTTGCCTCATCTTGCCTTTGATGCAAATAGAAGATTCTTTTGGGATTGAGTCCTAAGGAATGCAAAATAGAACTTCATTCATGTTCTTAATTAGCATTATCGATTTTTAAAAGCGAATTTTGTCTAAGTTGCATATGAAT
The DNA here is from genome assembly GCA_007922305.1 of Dermatemys mawii. Classification (NCBI taxonomy): domain Eukaryota; kingdom Metazoa; phylum Chordata; order Testudines; family Dermatemydidae; genus Dermatemys; species Dermatemys mawii. The sequence continues at coordinate 5,919,713 of ML677379.1, forward strand.
ATCTTGGTGCATAGTTCTGAATTATACTATTTGAAATCAAAATTACAATGCTCGCAGAAGAGCACAGAGAAGCTCCATGTTTAATCACTTGCCTCTGATTTTCTGAACAAAAAAACCCCAGTATTTGCTATTTTGTGCTGTAACTAGTCAGCTATTGCTTGATGAGCGCAAAGAGAGATTGTGTTTGCCCCAAGTCATACAGTTATTTTAGATTAACATTAATCTTCAGATAGGTTTCTGTGGCTTACCTTCTTTATTTCCAGGATCCTATAGGGACACCCTGCTATCAATCCTCAGTGAGAGGCATACAGGATATTAGAGCTTGTAGCTACTTTAACATCCATCTGTGATGCAACAGTAGATGGTGCTGATATTGGCAGAACGGGGTGTAATAGTAATAGTGTAATAGTTCTATTCAGTGTAATAGTTTATTCAACAAAAATTGCAGTTTGGGGGCAAAAGTATTCATGAATTCAGGTCAAATTTGGCAAATAGTTTCATATGAAGGGAAAACAAAGGAAAAAGTATCAAACATTGAAACACTTGATTGGCTGTTTGTCAAATGAAACATTTCAACTTTTCATCTTGAAACCATATTTTGTTTCACATTTCAGGTAAAACTAAGCGGAAGTGAAGTGAAACTGCTTTTAACTATCCAACAAGCTGCATATACTGTAATGTAACAGGATTTAGATCACTGGGAATTGGAACATGTAAAGGAACACAACAAAATGAGGTCTGTTTTGGTCAAAAAATGGGGCGTGTAGGCTGGAGCAGCTCACTGTTCTCTTCAGGGCTGATGGGTTTGACCTTTGACACAGCAGCTTTTCTAAAGAAACAGTCAGCTGGAAATTGAACTCTTTATTTCCACTTGGTACTTTTTTTTTTAAAGGCCATTTGCTAAAGTCAATTAAAAGGCTTAGTCTATCACACTACATGTGAAAGATGGGCTCTAAGCAAGGAATTTGTGAGACAGAGTGGTTAATGAGAGAGGAGGCTGAGTGATGCAGACATGACAGTGCTTGATTGATCGCAGCACGTGGGCTTTTACCTTGTGCCTTGCACACAATTTGCCCATAAACAAGCTGCCTTTTAGTGCAGTGAAGTTTTTGCAATGAATGCTTTAAACTAGAGAGCTATGGGCTGAATTTTCATGTATGTAACTTGAAAACTGTTATGAAAAATTTGATTACATTTTCTGCAAAAATGTTTCAAAAATTATTTATTTTGCTAGCTGTGTCTGAAAGACACTTATTTTGAAAGAAAACAGGGACCATTTTTCCTCTTTTTGTTTTAAATCATCTAATTTTTTTGACCAGCTGTCCTGACAGTACAAGTTTTGCTCTCTTTGGAAATATTAAGTCCTCTCATGTAGTAAATTCTTTAATTCTCTGACATCTGTTGAGATTACACTTGATTAGGCAAACCTGTAATCTTTAGTTTGCCATTCTAGAGTAATTTGTAATCCGCTGGGGATCAGAGGATTAGAAAAGGGGTAATAGGAGATTATGGTGCCTTTTTCTCTTACCTCAAAGTACTATAGTGGGTCACCAGCAGAAGCTGCTCCCCTTTCCCTGTTCGCACACTGGGGTCCCTCTACCCAAAACCTTGCTCACCTTCTAGTACCAACTAGAATGGAAATGAAGGACTAAGGGGCTAAAAAAGGCCCAGTGTTGATGTCCCCACTCTTGTAACAGCCATCCAAGAGAGGGGACTGGATAGTATGTCTGCCTCATCCATCCAGGAATAAGATGGATGCTACCAGCAGCCAAGAATGGAAATGAGAGCAAGTAGAGCTTTACCCCGGCCTTTAATCCTTTGAAGTGCTATGGGGGCTATCACAACAGATGCAGGGATATTGGCTCATGAAGCAAGCTGCTGAATTCTACCTCCTGTGGGGAAGGAGTTGGAACACCACTGCTTCAGGCAAGGATCTCTGATTGTCAATACCAACCTGGAACAAAAGTTCTCACTACCTGATAGCCTGGTTGGAGTGGATTTATGATTACACTTCATCTCAGAGCTAACACTTGTTTAATTCAAGTGTAGGAAAAAAACCCAATTGGCACCCTTTTTGGTGCTCTTGGAGGCAGGCCAGCTAAGGATTATATTGTCAGGAGGCTGAACTAGGCCTTCGTTCCTAGAGGAGGTGCCTCCTGGTGACATCTGAAGCCCTCTGGTCCACCAGTGTACCAGCCTCTCTTTCCCTGACTGTTCTTTCTCCTCTTTTTGCTTTTGATACTGGAAACTGGAGAAATGTAGGCCAACTCTATCTCACTCTCCCATTGTGGAGCTGTGGCAATTGAAGCTGTGTCTAGTCATTGACAGATGAGAGAGTAATATTTATGCTTTACAAGAAAGGCTAAGAAAATTACATAGGGTGCGTATTTCTGTTTCTGGCTATTTGATTGCTAAGTTAATAAAGGAAATGGGATGCAGCCAGGGATGCTCTTTTGATTCCTTTCCATCAAAGATGTGCACCAGGCTGACAATGAATGGCATGACCTTGGCTCTGATGCTTCTCGACCGTCATTCAACTGAAGTTGAATAAATTGTTTCTGAAGTGCAAAGCTGTGCATGGCATTTGCATATAAAGTGAAAGCAGTGCTGTGTGCTGACTATGAGTAGATGGAAAAAGACCTTAACTTCTTCAGAAGAGTGGATTTCAGACTCTCACAAACAGCATTTGTGGAGCAGTCCTTGCACAGTGTTTGAAGTAATGCTCTGCTTCTGTTCAAGGCTGTGCCTAAAGGCACACTGTAGTCCAAGGTTTGCAGACTTAAAGAGATCACTTCCACTGCAAATGCTTATGTGGGATGGGATAGTGTTTCAGGAGGTAGGCAGATGGAATGCCAAAGAGCCAGAGTATACAGGTAATTAAGGGTCTGATTCAAAGGCCACTGAAGCAAATGGAAAGACTCCTATGGCTCAGGCTGTAAGTGAGCAGGGCACGGCAGGTCCCAACAGCACTCTTTGCAGCTAGGACCACGTACACATATAGGATAATTTTCCATCAGCACTGCAGCCCAGCAAATTCAATACGTTTTAGAATATTTTATATGGATTTATATTCATTTAATACAGTAAGGGGCTCATGCTCCCATCCCCTATCTCATAAATAGAGGGGGTTGAAAAACATATTTCTCAAAATCATGAGCAATTTTTATTTATTTTTCTCCAAAAATATTGGTAAAATTTTCAAAAATCAAAACATTCTCTTCAGATAGGAGAAAGGAAGGTGGGAAAAATAGTTTTCCTTAACATTTTGGTTTTGAATTTTAAATTTAATTATACAATTAAAAATTGTAAAATTCATTGAACTCAGAATCCTGGCAAGCAGGCAAAGAAATGCACCGGACTGGCATCTGTCTATGACCTTTGCAGCTAAGACCATGCATACACCCCAAATGATTTTAAAATGACTTATCACATTCAGACAAATATGAACTCTTCATTCAGCTAATAAATCTTAGAGTAGCCTTACTTTCTTGAGAATGATTCCTTGGAAAGGCTTATGTGGCCCAAAAAGGAAGACTGCATTTTCTGAGATTCCGTAGCCCTTTTGTTTATACCTTCTACCTACCCTCAAGGGCTTTTCTACAGTGGCATGCTGCATTGCACTAACTAGTTAATTCACAAATGTCTTGTGTCCATACAACCTGTTTTCAAAGTGATTAATTTGGCATCGTAGGTCACAGAAAGTAATCCTCCTTGGAACAGGAATAATTCCACTTTGTAGTGAGTTTGTTTGTTTTAGCGTTCAAGTGGAGCAATTCCTAATCACTACACTGCCAGCAGCCCTCCAGCTGGTATCCCACACTACACTGGACCTGGACTGACCAATCTTGCTATCTGTATCCTGTCCACTACCCTTGGGTCAACTTGACTGGATGTAACCTCTGTTTAAGTGCTGGCTGGCCCCTTCTTAATACGAAGTATAGTGAGTTTGCATATCTATTATAATAGTCACTCTCCCTGCTGTGCTTCTATGTGGATCCCTGCAGAGGCCATGGACTTGATTTCCATCTTTGGACACAGGCCTGTCCAGTCCCATCTTGATAAGCATTATGGGAATGAAGACCTTTACAAGACTGTCAGAGCAAATGAAGGTGAGGGAGCACTTTGAGAGCTGGTCCCAGTCCTGGATCAGAACAAAGGGCCTCCAGTGGAGATACCTGTAGAAAAGGACAAGAACAGGGCCTCCTTAATGCTCCTGCTAGCTGTTCACATTATCAGGAACTGGACTGCATTTTTGCAAGTGGTGCCATCACAAAACCCAAGTTGCTCTGTTGGTAGCACAGCAGAGAATGTGTAACCATCCACCTACCTGCTGACTGCTCCCTTGACTCTACAAATGCCCTGGGGTCCAACCAGCAGGAGGTACTTGGTTTTTTCCTATGCCCTTGGCACCTGTAACTGTGAAGAGGGTAGTTTATCCTCTGAAGTGAGGCTGTCAATTCTTGGTGGGTAAGGGAGAGATAAAGATGATCTATTCCGTGAAATAATTGATGTCAACAGAGGACCTTGAAGGTAGAGTTGTTGAGGGCAGTTTTCCGAAACATTCTCAAAAGATCAGAATGGAGCACCTGGCCCTTGAGAGGGATATGTTGCAGACAATGCAGAAGCAAAGAGCTGTGGTGGAGCACCTTCTGATGTAAAGGCCAAGCATTGCTCCCTAACATTCCAATGCTCTTCAAAATTTAGAGAATATGCCATATTGGCACCACCATTTCAGTCAATTTACTACAGATCCTTCCCACCACTGTCAACCCCACAGGAGATGGAGAACCCTGCTGAGCACATCACCTATAGTAGTTTGTGAGCATGCCTTAGTCCTCAATACCAGTCCCCTTAAGTTTACACTGCCTTACTTGTTAAACTGTCTTTGGTTTTTATTGAAGAATCATTGTCACTTTTAAAAACCTCAAATGTATGTTCTAATATGTATGGAAAAAAGTGAACTCAAGTACAGCTCAACCCATAAATGGCACAATTCTGATTACGGCATGCAATTAATTGATTATAAAATCAAAACAAAACATCTCCTTGGTTACAGAGCATTCATTAATCATCAACAGCATTAATATTGGTGAATCTTCCTTAGTGATTTGTGCAACAGCATGGGGAAATAATCCTTCCTGTTGATGTGGGAAGCAAAGAACAAGCCATATGTCTCATCAATAGCACCTATGCAGTTTGGGAACTCTGTGCAAAACCAGCGATAACCTCTTGGTCATTGCCAAACAGCACTCTCCTCAGAGCATCATAAACTTCCATGAAAACAGTCCTGAGAGTTGATCTACAAACAACAAAGCAGGTAACTATTGATGGGCTGCAATTGGGGGTGATGAACTTTTAGATGGTGATAGGAGCATGCTCCTCTACACTGAGGGTAACTCTTGTGTTAGTCTTCTACTGCTGTTCTGGAATGAGCTCTGCGCAGATCTCCAGGAAAGTGGGGTCATCCCAGTTCTGCTTCTCAATCCTATCCCACCACTCCCTGCTAGCTGGCTATACCTGTAAGTGGTGCTTCACTGAGAAAAGGTACTCAGGGTACGTGCTCTGCAGAATTAACTAGTCCATTTCATCCTCTTGCTCCACCTCCACCGTTAGCCATGCCACAGCAGCATCACTAGCCCTATGAAATTGCAAAGCCAAATCCATCCACCTGCAGAACTCAAAACACACACACATTATGCTGTTTGTAATAATGACTGTGATGAGATGGTGCCCAGCCCAAGGTCCTTCATGCTGCCTGACATGTGTTAGAAAATAGTTCTGGCAAAATGAATGGATGACGGGAGACAAATCATCGATGTTTTTTAGTTTGACACCCACTGCCCCAAGTCCCGCAGTTCCTGTAGGTTCCAGTATGTATCCCAGAACATAGTATGTGGAAAAAAACATATTTGAATTTTAAATTCAATTATACAATTAAAAATTGTAAAATTCATCGAACTCAGAACCCTGGCAAGCAGGCAAAGAAATGCACCAGACTGGCATCTTTTCCACAGAGCATCAACCAGAGCAGCAGAACAGTGTATCATGGGCTATCTGCCTAAATGCTGAGCGGTTAATTTGCATTATTGCAGAGTCACGTGGACTCAGTGATTAACAATGAAAGTTCCATTACAAAGTGGTGTGGGCTCACTTTTGTTTGCTACAGTTAAATCACTGCATTTAGGGCTAACAAACAACACTAATGCCACATCTCTGTGTAGATGTGGCCTAAGTGAATTAAAGCCCTTTCTTTAAGCCCTCCTCCTGATTCTATGGAAAGTAACAAAGACTACATTAACTGAAGATATTTTGTTGTGAATTATTTAACTCTTACCTTGATACACAACAAATAAATTATACATTTCAAATATTAGTATGGTTACTTAAACCTACTTGGATTAAATTTAATGCTCCTAAAGTCAATCATATGCCTTAAGAAAAGATTTTTTTCATGCCCTTCTATACTTGCAGACTCTTTTAACCCATTACTTTGAGAGTGAGTTCAAAAAGACTTCTAGCTGCCTTTTTACTTTCCTCCTTTCCCATTTGGTGTGTACAAAGATATTTAAAGTGAACAAGGGAGGTCTAGACAACAGAAGCTTTGTCCCTAAGGTACCACTATGAATATCAAATCCGATAGTTGGAGGCTTCAGAAAACTACTTTGTCGCTTAGTTGGACGGAGCTGTGCAAAATCTTTTTGCATCAAAAACAGTTGTGTAGACTTTAACATTCTGTAAGCCATTAAATTTCACCCACATGGCTGTTTACTCAGGCAGGAATGGAAGAAGACTGTTGCCTATCAGAGCCTCCCCAGGGGAAGGTAGGCTTGGTGTGGAAAGTTTGCCTTGTTTGGTTTCCAGTGACTAACTTAGGCTTGTACACTCAAGATGGATAGAAGCCTTTGTTTTCTTCTTATACTGTGGAATGTGGGAGAAGTAAGAACCTGCCAAGCACTGAGACAGCTGGAAAACAGAAGCAGAGCCATTGCCACACTGCACTATATGTGTACATGTCCTGCTCCCATTTTCCCCGCTGGGGAAAAGAAGAAAAATAAAGGAGCAGGTTCACATCCCCCCCGACATCTCCTTTCCACCCCCTTGAACACCCATAGGATGACCCATCACCCTTTTCAATTATGCTTGTTCTGAGATTGATGGTGTCTCTTCTATTAACAGCATTAGACTGAGATTGTTTGCAGTCTTACTCTGAATCTGTCCATGATAGACCAGATGTTCCCATTGCAAGATAGGAATGGGTATGGCACCAAGCATACCTCATAGATATGTACCATACCATTGCAGGGTCTATGACAGGGAACCTGACACACAGCACTGGCAAGAATGGCAATCGTCTCCTTAAGTTAGATAACCTTTACTAGCGTTCACCTAGATGCTATTGGCACACTGATCAATTTCATCCTGACAGAAATCCCTCCCCTACTGCAGTTCATAGAAAATCTCAGTTGGTGGATCTGAGATTTCCAGATCCAGTTTTCAGTCTGTGGTCTAGAGGCCTTTCCTTGACATGCTTTTGGAGAGGGAACACTTGGAGCCAAGAGAGCACCAGCAAACAGATCTGGATGTGGATGAACAATCCTCTTCTGACGACACTCTGGGAGTTGCCTCTGCAAAGCATGTACTTCAGTTCCATGAGCTGGTGGATAGAATGACATAGAACTTAAAAATGCCTTCTCTTTCAGTGGAAAAGACCTCCCACCAGATTTTTAATTAGATTGTTCCTGTTTTCAAGAGAGCCCAACAATTTCCCTTGGAAGGGGTGCTACAAAGAGAGTTTAAACACTCCTGCTTCCAGCTACTCTATGGCAAACAAAGCTGACAAACTGCATGAGCTGCATTCTGAAGGATTTTCATTTTTCCCTGCCCACCTGTCTCCCAACTCATAAGTGGTTGCAATAGCAGTCCAGGGGTCAAAAGGAGGTGAGGGTACTTTCCACTCCATCAGAAAGAGAGGTCAGGAAAGTTTTCTCCTCAGCATCCTTGGTAATCAGAAATCCTGATGCCCAATCTGCAATGTCCAGCTATCCATACCATCTGTAGGAGAATGGCATTAGTTACTAAAAACATGCCTCATGAGCAAAGGAAATTTACTGTCAATGCCTTGGCTAGAGGACAGTTAGTGGGAAACATGGGCTTAGAGCATCCTTTGATTCCTCTAATATGGCTTCAAGAGCAGTAATATCAATCACAATATTGAGACATCACATCTGGCACAGCTCATTGAGTTTTCCACCAGAAACTAGGACAATCATGGAGGACCTGCCTTTTGAGGGTGATGGCATGTTTAGTGTGAGAACTGACAAGTCCTGGAAAAAATGAGGCAGTAGGTTAACAGCCAGATCCTTAGGGGTCAACCACCCACCAAGAAGAAAGCCTTCATAAAACACTTCTTGCTCGATCTAGCATCCTGATCGGATGCTCAGTTTCAAAAAGCAGTACTCCAGCTGCTATTTAATAGGACTCTCTGTCCCAACTTCCTCAGTTAATGGTAGTGCTTATCAAAGTATCCCATGAGTGGAATGTGTAGAGGCTGCTCAAAGAAGAAAGGAAGGTGTTACCAAATGTGCCTGTTACTTTGGGGTATGCTCATTTATTTGGGTTACTCTTCTGGGGGAGGAGGGTTTCTATAATTCTATTAATGTGCTGCTTATGTCACTTGTGTGTTCATATGGAGTTCTACAAGTTCATATGGAGTTCTGCAAGTCCCCTCCCAGTGGAGCTACCCTGCTGGACATAGGTTTCCCGAGGCTGGGTTCCTCCATCTCTAGAACTAGATGCGCACACGCACGCACGCACACACACACGCACATGTCTGAGCAGACTGGGTCAATCAGCACTTTCCAGCTGTATTGCTGAAGAGTAAATGGGAAAAGCTACAGACACAAATGAGTAAAATTCAGAAAGTGAGAGAGAAACAACCAACTTAACCGTAAGGGTTATTTATTGAATAATAAGGATACTACAGAAGGGGAGCTAAACAAACATAAGTTACATTTTAAAGGTTAATTCCTGAGACAGAGAGAGAGAGAGAGAGAGAGAGTGAGAGAGAGAGAGATCTCACCCACTCCATGAGGCTTGAACTGGTCAGGGTTTCCAGGTGATGGTGGTAGTTCAGGGTCCTGAGTGCTGGAGGCAGGCAGAGCCCCCAGCATGATCAGCTAGGTGATAATGGAGTCCCAGTGGAACTGATGCATAGTTTGGGTCTAATCATCAGAACCCTGACTTGGGCATAGGTGGGGGGTTTTATAGAGAGAATACAAAGGTTCAAGGGAGAACAATAGATTTGTTTATGAGTAAACTAGGGATTTAAGGGTTTTCTTTAAGATAGACAGTAGGAACTGATCACTTTTGGCTATGGGTGGTATTTTCTTTAGGGAGCTCACAATGTAACCAGGTTGCTTCAGTATTTTGGGATATCAGTTAAAGATCTATTACTAGAATTGGTCTGAGAATTACTGAGCTGGGTGTGTGCAGGCGTAGGTTCATTAGCTTCTGGAGCAGGGATTCCCAGAATGCAGTGCATCCCTGCTTTTTAGGCCCCAGAGTTCAGTGCGGTTCTCTTTTCTTCATTCTTCATGCTAATTCCTGTCCATCGTTCATGCAGATCAGGCTAGGGGAGTGGTCTCAGTTCTCCATTCTTTATGCTAATCGAGATGTCTTAATCTTGTCACCTTGTCAGGAGGAGTCGAGGTGTCTCTCAACACCCTTCATTGTTCTCTGTAAACCTTTTCTCTGATCAGATTTGGTTCAAACAGAGATTGGAGGGGGAGGGTATCCTTCATGAGTCAGACAGGCTGGATACTGCACCCTGGTTCCCCAAAAACACAGAGCTGCCTGGTATCAAAGGATACGTTTCTGTAATTGTAGTTCTGTAAGGAACTTGCAAATTCACATTCCCAGCCACATTCCTTTCTTCCTTGCAGTCCTTATTACAATCTCTGACCTGAGATTGTGGTGGAAGGAAGTATGTCAGCCAGAGCACCATGCCACTTTTATAGCCTCATCCTCAGATGCTCTGGAACAGTGAGGAAAAGAAGCAGGAGAGCACATGACAGTGCTCAAACAGGCACCACTAAGAAATGTCGCACCATCAGAACCGCACCACTGGCATGTGCCATGAGTGTGAATATGCAGAGTCCCTCTCTAAGAACTCTGGTTACAAGTGAGTAACCTTCATTTTCCTGTTTATAAGCTGCATCTACACAAGGAGAGTGTACTGGAAAGGAATTGGGCTCGGGCAGATCCGAGCCTAATCGTTCGGGTACCAAGGAAAGAACAAAACTCAATCTGCTGTAAGAGGTAGAAATGACAGTTTACTCAAGCATAAGCAGAGGGGAAACTTACACTCCAATCAGCGCAGGGAGCCCCAGGGACGCATGGAGGGGTTGCGACGGGGATCCTCTGACAGCTCGGGACAGCTGATCAGGCAATACTCCGGGATCGGAGTCGCTCACAGAGGTTTTTATCCTTTCTCCATGGCCAGTTGGGGATACATACGGCCAAGCAGTGAGTATGTAAATTATTATAGATTATCCTGTTTACAAACTAATATATGCCTAATTAGCTCTCCTGGCCTTACAGCTGTTCCTTACCAGGATGTTGCTTTGCTGACCCCGCACTCATCACATCCGTGCACTGTCCCTGACCACTTGCTTTGTCAGTCTGCCATTAGTTGCTCCAGCTCCTCACCATTCTTTCACAGGACCCTTCCCCTTACAGAGAGTATACTAGTGTAGCTATCTTGGTATAGCTATACCTGCAAACCTTTTCTAGCATAGACTAGCCCTTAGTTCCTTAGGTCAGGTCTACACTACCCACCAGATCAGGGGGTAGCGATCGATCTTTCAAGGATCAATTTATTGCGTTTAGATAAATCGATCCCTGAGTGCTCTCCCGTCAACTCTGGAACTCCACCGCCACGAGAGGCATAGGTGGAGTTAACGGGGGAGTGGCAGCAGTCAACTCAGTGCCATGAAGATGCAGCGGTATGTCGACCTAAATACGTCGACTTCAGCTATGCTATTTGTGTAGCTGAAGTTGCGTATCTTATGTGGATCTCTCTGCAGTGTAGACCAGGGCTTAGACAGTCAGGACACACCTGAGTGGAACAGTATAGCATCAGATGATCGTACAGCAAAAAGCTCTTGTCAACACTTTAATTAAACCCTCTTCCTACATGCTCCCTCGTTTGCAGTGAGTAGATTTTTTTCCAAAGGGAAGGTTGGTTCATAGGTTTCTGACTTGAGAGTTATCGCTCTCAGTAAAAGTTGACCAAGGGTACTTCCATTTATTTTTGTTTTGAGAAGAGATTCCCCCCCCCCCAACACTTTACCCTTTCCCCTCTTCACACATGCTTGTTTTTGAGGCAGGCACTGCATCTTAGGAAGAGAAAGGTGTCTGGATCTTAATATTTAAACTTGGGAGACACTAGTTTTTCTTTTTGGACAGCTGCTCTTAGGAAAGATAATTTTTCATGCAAACAAAAAATGTTCATTTAGGCATTTCCCACAAGCTCTTCATGGATGAAGAATTCAGCACTAAAATATTAATTTCACTAGCAATCTGCCATGACCCCCACCTCTCTCCCCATGTGAATGAAATTTCTTACATTCTATTTACTACCAGGGAAGATAGCTATCAATTATAACTGCAGCCTCTTTGGTGGCTTTTTTCTCATTCATTTAGTAATATTTTTCTATTAGAACTAACTGGAAATTCTGAAGAAGTGTGCACGTGTGTGGTACAAGCACAGGGAAGAAAATATCTGATAGATTTATTTAGTCCAAACATTTATAAACTTATTTCTGAAGATGATTCAAGACTTTTGCCAGTGCATATATTAGTTTATAGTTTGGGATGATACTGTTAAGTGGCAACAGTAGCATCCATATAGCTTAGTGCCTATATTTGGAAATATTAGTCTCTGTTTCTCATAGACAGAGTAACAGTTTTCCTTGTTTCTTTATCTTTGTTCTGTGAGCTGCAAAAATAATTCAGCTACCCAGATGATCTGACAGAGGAGTAGCTTCACACGACAGAATCTTTCTTACAGGTATGGAATACTCAAAAATATTGGCAAATGCATTAAAGCTCTTGAAAGGAAACAAACAGCTGTAGAAATTGTTAAACCTTTTGATGAAGTTCTACTGATGTTTGCAGGATATGTCAAATTGTACTGATTTTGTTTAAGATCTACTAATAAAAAACAATGGTTTTAATATGCTACAGTGACACAAAAAATGAGCCAGCTAATAGAAAGCCAGTGGTTGATAAAGGGGATCCTTACTGGAGCAGAGACACATTTTGTTTTAGCTTTATACCACACTGTAAGGTGGAACTGATGGCACTCACACCCGCACCGACCTCCCTATGGTTGGAGGAAAAACAACATAAGGTATCAGACTGTGGTAAGGCTTGCGCAATGTCAGTCTCACAGGCACTATGCCCGCCCCTTTGCAGATGACCAACACAAAGCCTTAAAATAGCGCTTAAGAGGGATTTAAAGTGGAGCATAGGCCTTTCAAAATAAGTTCAAGAAAGTACCTGATTTTTCCTCATTTGCTACCACAGCTCCTCTTGAGAGATGTTTGCTGCTTACCCACACCCATTACACACCTAATATTTCTTTCCACAAGGCTGTTGCTGTCCTGACTCCACGCAGCTCCCTGTTTAACAACAAGAAATTTGATTTATTGTTGCTACCTCAGCACCCAATTCTGAGGAAGCACCAGGAGTATCCATTGATGTCACATATTCCTGGGACTGTCTTTGGATATAAGGCTGAAGAGAATTCAGAAATGTTTTCGTGAAACATCTCTTTTCCTTTGTCCCTGTAGCAGGGCAGCTACCCGCTCCAACCCTGAAGGGGTTAAAACAGCCCTGCAGAGGGCTGCTGCTGGGGAAAAGCAGCCCAGCAGAGGGCTGTAGCCAGGAAGGGGATTAATAACAGTTGGGCTGATATGGGAGGCAGCCACAGCTGTAGCCAGGGTAATCAGGGCCCATCTAGCCCTTATAAGAGGGAAGTAGGCCAGGAGACAGTCTCTCTCCAGCCTTGGAGGCAGCAAGGCCTGTCTGCCAGTGAGGAAGGGTACTGGGAGTGAAGCAGGGCTGGGGAAAGGCCAGGGGAGCTCCAGGCTGGCACTCCCCAGGCTGCAGGGTGTGGTCCTAAACCCATAAAGGTACTGGGTGGTAGAAGAAGGCAACAGGTTCCAAAACCCCCTTGCCTGTGATGACTGGCTCTTATACCGCAGTCTGCCCCAGGGAGCAGGGGCTCATTGTTGACTGGCAGTAGCTACAGGCTGAGGCAAGGTGGGATTAGGGGGTGGGGGTTCCCCAGGAAGGAGAGACCCAACAAGAGTGGGGGATACTGCAAGGGGGCAGCACCCCAGGTGGAGAGGCATTGAGGTCCAGGAAGAACATGGGGGCCAGTGGCAAGCGGGACATCAACCTGCAGAGGGTGCTTTGGAGGCTGGAAGACAAGCAGGAGGTGCCGCAGGGGTGAGTCACCGCACTGTCACAGTCCCTTAGGAAGCTTCAGACTCTTTGGTGACTGCATGTTGTGCCACAAGACATTCTTCCTACCTGTGATCTGTTATATGGCTACTCTGGACAGTTGCCATTGTAGCTTGCTGCCTCCAACTTTTCTTAGACATAATGGTAGCTGAAAGTCTTTCAGACTGCGCAACCAGATTAGACCATGTTTCAGAACTGGCATGTAGAACCTCACCCACATTGAGCTGGAGGCTTGTTTTGGGGTTTTCAGCAAAATGCCCACCTACATGCTTCAGAGAAGCTGCTTTGTTGTCTATTCTTTATTCATTTTCTTTTTGTAAATTTCCTTGGGAGCAAAGTTTAGGCGGTATTCATATAATAAAGCAAATTCTAAAAATAATGATTTCTAAAGTAAGAAAAAAAGTTTAAAATTAATACATACAATTTTGACTGGAAGCAGTAATGTTTGCTACATGAAATAAACCTGACACAAATAAACAAAAAGCCACCTAACACCATGTTGTGATATTGCACTCCATATGTTGATGGAAATACGCTTATGAGTGTGAATATAATATCACTGGAATATGCTTTATGAAAATGATCTCTTGTAAGGTATCCTTTCACTGTTATACTCTGCTCTAAATGCTTTGTGCCTTTGAGGAATGAATAAATGCTTTGTTTGAAGAATCTGTTTCTGTATCACTGCAAATGTATGTTGTCACAGGGTCCTGGAGAAAAAGGGTTTGCAGGTGCCAGACAATGCTGGATGTATCCAAGTAGTCTTGGTTGATAAGCAAGGGGTTATAACCCACATCGCTGGTCTAAGGGTATGTCTGCACTGCAGCTAGGAGTGTGCTTACCGGTGTAAGTAGAAGTGCATGTGCTAGCTCTGCTCAAGCTAGAGCACTGGAAATATCAGCATAGCTAGGGATAGGATGGGTACTGGCTTGGATTGGGCTAGCAGGCTGAGTATATACCTGGGAGTCTGGCTGGGTTTGTACTCAGGCAACTAGCCCAACCTGCTGCCCATGCTACCTTTGGCTCCACTGCTATGTTTCATGTGCTAGCTTGAGCAGAGCTAGTGCCTGTCTATGTGCTCACACTGGCAAGCACTCTCCTAGCTGCAGTGTAGGCATACTGTAAGGGTCAGCATATTATGGAATTCCACCCCAGGAGCAATAAAGGCCTGAAGCCAGATACCTGTGGCTGTGTACTCACTGAGACCCTGAGAAGGAACAGCAGTACAGCTAACCTGGTGACCAAGACCATTACCACAAATAGTCTACACCCCAGGCCACATATCACGTACCTCAACTCTCTTTTTCTCTTTACACTTCTCTAAAAAACTACCGCTTGCTAACACTATTAGTTCTGTATGTTTTGTTTAGTCGCATGTTGTACTGGTAGGGAACAGCTTGGTAGAGGGTGTAATGGAAGGCTGGTATCCTTTGGGAGGGCAGAGTTATAAGGTTGCTCTTCATGCCTCAACTATTGGGTCTAAAGCTGGGTACTCAGAGATAGATTTAAGAGTTATGAGATAGGTGACTCCTAAGGTTAAAGGGAGTTGATGCAACAGTGCTGAGAATAGAATCCAGATCTCCTCATTTCCAGGCCTGTGCTCTATCTGCAAGATCTGTCCTCCCTGTTCTGTTTTCTGTATAAACAGAAAACAAAGGAGTTCAGACATAAAGGTTTATTTTAGATTAGAATAAAGCAAGAAAGACTGTGAGCACTCTTTGTTGGAGCGCACATAGTGAGCATATTTCTTTTGCCAGTTTATACTGAATTTAGATTGTAAGCTCCTTGGGGCACAGACTTTTTGCTGATTTTGTATAGGATCTAGCACAGTGGATTCCTGGTCCATGACTGAGGGGTCCTAGTACTATGGTAGTACTATTAATAACTAAGAGCGAAATAGGTGCTAAACTCTGCACTCGGAGAGTGTTAGGAATTTAAAGGCTCAGTACGCAATAATGAAAGACGTCAGTTTCATTGTTGCATTACATTCCCAGAGTTTATGCCTTCAGTTTCCTCTCAGTTCATATTCTAAACCCAAAATATCTAGAAGCACTAAACCAGTATTTCTCAAACTGGGGGTCCTGAACCAAAAGGGGGTCACAAGACTCTTGGGAGGTGTGTGTGTGTGTGGGGGGGGGTTGTGAGAAAGGCAGCAGCTGGCTGGGTGCCCAGCTCTGAAGGACCAGCAGCAGTGCACAAGTAAGGGTGGCATGCTTGGGAGGGGTGGGTCATCACAGCTGAAATCTCAGCCAAAAAAAGTTTGAGAACCCTTGCACTAAACCAATTTACCATGTGCCTCTGTTTCTCAGTCTCTGAATTAATAGGAAAAAGCCCAACGCTTTCTTCTGCCATTGTTCTTGTTGCTATACTCAGCTGTCAGCTTCCCTGCTGAGTGACTCAGAACATCGTCTGAGCTCTCATCCCACATATGTGACACCAACTCAAGTCAAGGACATAAAGCATTACAGGAAGCCATACAGAACAAATGGAACCTACTCTGGCTCCCACTAAAGTCAATAGGGGTTTGCCATTTATTTCAGTGAGTAGTGGGGTCCTTGAATTTCATTGATAAAGTTGATTGTTATACTTGGCAGTAGAACACAAATAACAGGAAGTGGGGAGCTACATTTTCTTGAACAATATCTAGTTTCCCCATTATGTTGAACGACTTACTGAGTCTTGTAATTTAGCTATATGTGTACTGGACACTGCTTTGAAAAATGGGGCACTCATTCCTAATATCCATTAAGTAAATACTCTTAAAATGCAGCGCACTGCAGCACAATATGCTGATCTTATTTCTGAACATGTTCCACAATTTGAAAAAAATTGATACAACACATAGAGCCACAATTTTACCCATTATTTACAGCGGGAGCAAAATATCATTAAAAGCCTCTTTTAATGGATAGTGGCTAGTGCTCTGAAAACATCTGCTCAACGTGCAGCAGCAGTCAGAAAAGCGAACAGAATGTTAGGAACCATTAGGAAAGTGATAGACAATACAGAAAATATCATAATGCTTGTACCATGAATACTGCGTGCAAATGTGGTTACCCCATCTCAAAAACTATGTATTTGAATTGGAAAAGGGAGAGAGAAAGGCAACAAAAGTAATTAGGAGTATGAAACAGCTTCCATATTAGGAGAGATTAAAAGGCTGGGATTGTTCAGCTTGGAAAAGAGATGGATAAAGGGGGAGATATAACAGAGGTCTATAAAATCATAAATGGTGTGGAGAAGGTGAATAAGAAAGTGTTGTTTAGTCCTTTTCATAGCACACAAATCAGGGGTCACCATGAAATTAATAGGCAGCAGGTGTAAAACAAAACGATGTACTTTTTCACACAATGCATAGTCATCCTGTGGTACTTGTCAGAGGATGGTGTGAGGGTCAAAAGTATAACGGGACTCAAACAAGAATTAGGTAAATTCATGAAGGATAGGTTCATCGATGACTATTAGACCAGGGATGAAACCCCATGCTATGGGTGTCCTTAAACCTCTGACTCCTAGAAGCTGTGAGTGGATGACGGGCTGGATTGCTTGATTAATTGCCCTGTTTTGTTTACTCTCTCTGAAGTGTTTGGTGCTGGCCACTATCAGAAGACAGGATACTGGGCTAGATGCACAATTGGTCTGACCCAGTAGCATCATTCTTATGTTTCCTTATAAAAATACAGCAACTCCACAGCTATTGATCCAATTTCCAACAGCTTGATGCAACCAGACTTGTAAACTTGCTCATTACTACTTCCTCTTGGTTTTCATTGGCTTTCTGACGTGTGCTGATCCTCTCTCAACTTTTTCTTAAATGCAAATCTGACAATGTCTATAAGAGATCAGTGTGGCAACAGATGGCTGCTATTCCCTGATTTGTGGGAATAATTTGCTTATCCGTATAAAGATTTAGTCAGTAAAGACACACTGGGAAATTCTTAGAATTTGTTATCTACCATTAAATTGTTCAGCATCGCTAGCAATGAGAAGCTAGGCTAGTACGAGATGCTTCAGAGAAAGATCTAAGAAACCCCATAATGGACAATTATGGAATAACCTGCTTGTGACATTGCACCCCATAATCATCATAGTAATATTATCATGATTATGGCATAAATATGATGCATTTTGTACAAGATATGTCATGTGAGGTGTTGTCGAAAAAGTTATGATTTACTGAGTATTATTATCCTATTTGCATGCATGTATCATTTTTGTATCTGGTGAAAAATATTGACTAGGGATCTGTATTTCATACGGGCTTACTCTGGACATCACCCACAGCTAGCCTTTTAGGTACAACAATGAAGAAGCCAGATGAGGCTGATGGCGCATCAGCAAAGACAATGGTCTGTGGAATAGCTTAACCTTCCTGTGGGCATTTTGGCCAGCCTCTAAGCAATGGCTGCTATGACACAACAAAGGCACATGACCAGATCACATGTCTCTGGACTCTCATCTTGGATACCAGTGTCTTTCCACAAACTGAGTTGGAGACAAAGGGTTACCGCCATATACTAAGGAAGGGAGTGACATCATCTGGTGTTCTTCACTCCCTACCTAAGAAGACTCCTGGAAACACTTGAGGAAGAAAGACTAACTAGGGGGAGTTCTGGACCAAGGCTAAAGAGATTTTTAGCCTGTGTATGAAAACCTGGAAAACCCAAGCTGCAAAGCAAATGCAGCTTGTGCCTTAAGAATCTGCAAACCTGCTTATACCATTACTCACAGTGGTAAATTGCTAATTCATATCCAATCTATCTAATACAGTGGTTCTCAACCTATTTATCATTGTGGGCCACGTATGACAGTGGACCCAGGCTCTCCTACCAACCCCTAAAAAGTGTCAGTGATGGAAGTCTATCACTTTGGGAAAGATTCTGAAGTTATGAGGATCCAAACCACAAGACCCCAACCCCAGGGGATGCCCTGAATCCCTTGCTGAATTCTGTAGACTTGCCCAATATCACACTCTCTATATGCACTCTCCACACACCTTTGGAGACAGTTGCCTGCTCTCCAGAATGCAGATGATTGACAATGCATCTTGCATTCAATCAAGTCAGGAATTAATTGGGAGGAGGGAGATGCCACTTAAGTTGATTAGTGCACCATTAGATCCACTGGGATAGGAGGGATTGTGAGATGTGATGCTATAACTAGGATGTGTGTGAAAGGGATAGTGATAAGATTCAAAATTCCCTTCTGCTTGAAGTTTGAAGCGTCAGTTGCTGAGGAGTGATTTTTGAAATGGACTTCAGTCCTGTGATTGTAGTATGCATCATCGGCTGGTTATTACAGTCTATCTTATGGCAGAGTAATGTATTCTGGTGGTAGCAGCTTTATGTAGTATTTACCTTTCTGAGCAGGCTTGTTCATCTAAATTATGGTAAAATGTCTTGATTTTTCTGTGTACTGCGCCTTTATACTTCTAAGCACATTGCCCATTTGCAGAGACAGCAGCTGCTTTTTTCTTCATTTTCCTCTCAGAGTTGAGCCTGTGGAAAAGAAGTCACTGTGCTGTCTCAGGGAGACTTTACATTTGTTCATTCTTATTTTTCTTCATCCAAAATAAAAGTAACTTTAGATTTGAAAATACGTCTATCTTTCTGCGTACAGAACATTGCTGCTGCATTATCACATATTATTATTTCAGTCAACAAAGATTGTTATTTATACTCATAACTTTTAACTTTGACCATTTTTGGAATTATTTTTGGCTTTACTTAAGTAAACTTCATTAAGTATGAGCGCTCAACTGGATCCAAAATAAAATGCCTCTGAACTTAGTTATAACTCGAATCAAAAGTACTCCCACATTCTAGTCCTGATTCTCAGTCCACTGATATAGCTTTTTTACACGCTCCTTAATTAAGCCAGGTTCAATTAAAAAGAATTACTGGGACATTTTCTCAGATAATCTTTAATGTGCAAAAAAGAGACAACTGGTTCAGGGAAATAATAATTTCCACACGTGATAATTGGGAAAGAAAAATTTAGGTGCTACAGCTAAGAAATGTTATTGATCATTCAACATTACACTCTCATTGAGCCAATACTGACTTCTAGGGGCCACTGAGCTGCTGGAGGGACTGTCAGATGGACCCTGACCAGTAGCTTCCATTAACCTTGCCACTGAAGTGCATGTCAAGAAGAGCACTTCAGAGCAGTATGTAAGGCAAGCTTTGTGATCATATGGTTGCAGTGCTCTCTTTTTGCTGCAAGCCTTAGAACTGATGTAGCTGGCCAGGAAGCAGCTTTTCCTGAACCAGTTCTATAGCTTTTCCCACCAATGACCTTTCCTCCTGCCTTTGTTGGGCCCTCTTTTGTCTGCCTGCATCCTAGTATTCAGAGGTGACTGAGTTTAATGGGTTTTACTATAAAAAAATCTCTTTGTCCAGCATTCCTTATTTTAAAAGGGTCAAATAAAGCAGTACTATCAAGACTTTGATTTACAGTAACAATCTGAACATTTAGGACTGTTTTTGGAGTCAAATGATTTGTTTTGTTCAGGATTGTTTTAAAGTTGTTAGCTTGGTCCTTACACCATCCTTACATCATTACTCCACCTATAGAACTAAGGTTGCATAAGCATTTCTATTTTTAAAAGATAATATTCATTTGCTATTAACTCCCTGACTGAAATTTGGAAGCTTTCTTCCCAGTCCAGGAGTGAATGTTTTCATAAAGTTTGCGACAAAATGGTGCAGCCTTTCATTAGAACAAAGAAAGGAAAAAGAATCTTTCTCAATAAATTGTTTGGTTTTGATTTTTGAACAGCATTAGTACCTCTGTAGAAGATAGTTGAAATTTGATAAGCATATAGTTCTTAAGTCTCAGATCTGTCTTTGAAAGTTAGTTTGTTTGTTCACGTTTGTGATTTGTTGTACTTCATGCATGCACCGTGGAATTTATAGTGGCATTTCTTATCGGTCTGCTAATGTCCTTTGTTCCAGTACATGTGTGTGTAGCTATTTAAAGGTGAGAAATGAGATATATGTCAACATTTACAAGTTTTGCTTCTCAGATGACATTTGGGAGACACTGGCTTTTGTGGATCAGGAAAGAAGGCCTTTGGTTCTCATTCATTCCATATTTAGCAGGCTATATCCTCTACTGGTGAGCCTTCCAGAACATGAAGTGCAGGCCTTGGGCCCATGGCAGTCTGTCTGCTTCCAGGCTGATATCCACCATCCATCTACCCTGAGCCTGAAAAATATTGCATGAGGTCCTGCCTGCCCTTCTCCATCCCTCCTCTTAATTATAGAATACTGGCTTCCAGTCTCACCGTGTTTCAGTTTTGTGTGTGTGGTGGGACGGCTCCTCATGATCTGGATTCTCAGCCATGCACGATGCTCATAAATAATCGCTACTCTTGGAACCACCTGTGATCTGTGTGTTTTTGGATATGAAAACTTGCTATGGGACCAGCTGATGGTTTAGATTTTTAAGAGCTTTGGTAAAGCCCTTCTCCTCATCCGACACCCCATGTAACTTCAAGTGGTAGACTTCTAAATCAGGTTTCAAAACAAAACAACAACAACCTCCAGGAGTGTTCCAATGCCTGTCTCATTAGCTCCTAGTAAATGGTGCTTTACAATGTTTATTGCTCAACTGCCTAGAGGTGGCCACAGAGACACTTCTGCAATGTCCAGAGGTTGAGCAGATTGCTCTGAGCACACAGGAAACACCACCAGGAGCTGGTTGCTGAGTTCCTAAAGTGGAAGGTTGAGCTATGGCTGATGAGAGATGGAAGGATAGTTTGGGAAGCAACTGTAGATAGGTAGGCCAAAAAGTCAGAAACAGCTCCTCTCAGGGGGACCAACAGAAAAGAGAGGCAGGCCAGAAGCAAGAGATTTCTTATCTCCATAGAGGAGCCACTGGATCCATCTGCCTCTGAATACTAGCAGGACACAAGCTGACAAAGGCAGGAGGAAAGGCTATTGGTGAGAAAAGCTACAGAACTGGTTCAGGAAAAGCTGCTTCCTGGCTAGCTACATCAGTTCTAAGGCTTGCCACATAAAGAGCATATGATCTCAAAGCTTGCCTGACATGCCACTGAAATGTCTGGGTAAGAAGAGCACTTCAGAATAGTAAGGTTAATGGAAATTAATGGTCAGGGTCCATCTAACAGAGAAGTCCCTCCAGCAGCTCAGTGGCCCTACCAGTCTGTACTGACTCAGTGAGAATGTATTGTTGCATGATCAATAACATTTTTAGCTATAGCACCACATTTTACTTGGAGGTTTCTCTCCCCACGTCCCCACCAAGCTGTTTGGAAAGACACTGAAAAGCATGGGTGCTGATCAATATTTCAGAACCTTCCCAATGCACAGAATAACATACTACAGACTTAATGTGCTCCATACAGGATCCAGGCCTGTATAAGCTGCAAACCAAAGCTGAATTCATTTGATGCAGAGCCATGGATATGTGAAGTATTGTTAGGTGACTGGAAAGACAGAGATGAGCAGACCACCCACTGGACATGGATAGAATTAACTAGCTGAAAAAGATGGGACACAATTGATACAGTTGTATCCTAGATAATTTGGCTTTCACATGGGTTATATTGTAGTGAGCAACATTTATAATGTCTAGCAGGCCCAGACCAGGGATGAGGGGAGCTATTGGTTTGGAATAAAAATATGCCCACAATTCCAATATTTAACTACTTTTAACTTTTGTTCTATTCTGTTAGAGAATGGGTGTATGGGCTCTTCTCTCCTTGGATGGTGCCTCATTGTAGTTATCAGATGGAGTTTTTTTTAGCAAACTTCTAAACCATGATGACTGGATTTCTCATGAAGTGATAACTCGACAAAGGAATGAAAGAAATGTGAGTTGATGCAGATATAAAGAAAACAGCCTTTGTGTAAAACATTTTGCTGGGTACAAGATTCTGTGAAATGACTAATTCATATCTTAAAGGATATGAGAACAAATAGAAGTCCTGTAACCAAATAAGTATATAGAAACTGAAAAAAGTAAGATGAGAAGAAATGAGTAAAAAATCTGAAGGATCCAAATACAATTGTAATTTTGGGGAGAGATCTTTCAAAGAGTCTAAGCAATTTATGAATACAGGTGCCACTGAATATCAATGGGACTTGTGCTTCTGCTGACTCTCTTTAAGAGTTACTGTGCTATTTGGATTTTCAGCATCAAATGCATTTAATACCACAGGGGCAGCCCAGAAGCCAGAGGACTAGCACTTCATGTTTTGAATTGAGGCACAATTCCAGAAAGCTGATGTATCTGATGTTCCTAGTTGGGACATGTTAACCAAGATTTTTAGTTGTTGGTTCTCTATATTCCAACTGGCATTTGAAGGGAAGTGTAGATTTAAGTTACAGTACATTTATGGAAGCTGAATAAGTACCATTCAAGTAAGACCTTTACTTTTGGAGAGATGTGATTGGCTAACAGTCACATGATTTTCAAAGTATTATTTAAGATGTGTATTCCGAGTACACATGTCATAGATTTTAAACAACAGGGGACAGGGACGGGGGGATTGGTTAGGGTGTGGGATTCCTGGGGTTCTGTCAGGGGGAGGGTGTGTGTGGATAGGGGTTGAGGCAGTCAGGGGACAGGGAGCAAGGTGGGTTGGGTGGGGAAGACTCCTGGGGGGGCAATTAGGATGGGGGGGTGTTCTGGAGGGGGTGGTCAGGGGACAAGGAGCAGGGGGTGTTGAATGGGTCAGGAGTTCTCAGGGGGCAGTCAGGAGGCAGGAAGTGGGAGGGCGCCAGATAGGGGGCGGGGCCAGGCTGTTTGGGGAGGCACAGCCTCCCTACGTGGCCTTCTGTACAATTCTGAACCATGATGTGGCCTTCAGGCCAAAAAGTTTGCCCACCCCTGCCTTAACCGCTAGAACAAGTCTTTTAGCTGGCCCAGGTGTGTATCCCTGAGCCTCAGTCCTAAACAATTCAGCCAACCCAGATTGGTAAGTAACAGATTTGGAGAGCAGAATGTTCTAGGAAGTCTATGTGCTTCACCTGTACCCTCAGATTTCCAGATGCTGATTTGGACAGCATAAGGACTACTCTAACTTGTACCCCACCTACAATGGCTTTTGTGGGCACCGTGGCCAGCAGCTCTGCCTCCTTCTCCTGCCCACCCTGATACAGCCCCAGCTTGCGTCCTTCTTGAAGTGGGGAAGAAATGAGGTGGTGTACTTTTGTGGTGGATGGGGGCCTTATGGCTGCTTTGTGATGACTTTAATGGTGACTTAGGGTTGGACATTTGACTGGTCCAAAAATAACTCTTCAATTGACCAGTCAAACATTTATTGTTGAATAATATAAAAAAATGGTTAAATGTTTTAAATCATGAAACAAAAAAGAGTAAAACTTCATGGTCTTCAATGGATTTAGCTTTAGATATTTATGGACAATTACACAAACCAAGTTACTTAACTATTATTTTAACTCAATGAAGTTCTAAAAAATTAAAGAATAAGAATTATTACCTTTTTAGCAATGTTAGGTTAGAATTTAAATGTGACAGTTATTCAAGACTGAATTGTTACAAAAGCAAAATTAAACAGAAGTAAATATAAAACATATAGCTACCATATAAGGAAAGTCATTTTTAAATCACTACCTAGTATAAGTGCAACAGGCCAACTCTTCAAGCATTTTGCTTTTCATTATCTTTCTCAGTTTCAACTGCTTCATCCATATCTTTGTCACCAAATTCATCTGTTTTATCCTTTTCCTTCGCCATCTGATGAATATTGAATCAACTCTTCATCTGCCATTTTCTCTAATCTTAAATTGTGATACACAGTCATTAGGTACCCACCATCAGTCTGTTTCTGGTTTTTGAATGAATGGTTCCCCCAAATGACCAATTTCATTCCACACTTGCAGTGACACATGGAAGTGTTAAAAGAATTTCTGACACTACAGCTAGAATACAAGGAGGACAGAACCCTTTCCATGATGACAGCTGCTGGGATTGCATTCCACATTATTATTATTTTTGACTAAACAGGCTGCTTCTTGCTTAATAATTTGCTGCTTCTTTCAAAATTGTTTGTTTAGCATTTAAAATTTGCAACAGTCATTATGAGGTCACAAGCTGCATCAAATTCATCTTCAGAAAGGTTTGGTCTTGGCAGTATGGCTCAGGAAATTAGGGAGCATTATGATTTTAATGTGATATTATTTTATTACATTTCTCTTCAGCTTTTGTAAGTGGACTGCATTCAGTATTTTTAATATTCAAGAATTCATTCTTGACATGAGATGATGTCGAGCTATCATTTTCCATGTTCTGAATGGATTAAGTTATGGTTCAAATACTAAAACTAATTTTGAGTTTCACACCCAAAAGACATTATCAAGAATGTCAGGGCTGATTATTTGGGTGCAGCACCTGGCCACCCTTCTTCAACAGCAGATGCTTGAAGGGCTTTCTTGCATATTTGAAGATCTTCAAGATGTTTAATAGAAGATGCCTAAGACTTACTCAGTATGGATAAAACTGAGTGCTGCACTAAGTATAGGATTTTTGACTCTATGAAATGTGTGTGCCTGGCAAAAATACCACTAGCAAACGTTTGGTCAATTTTTTCTAGTCATGGGATATGTGATAGAGGAGGGTCAGGGAGCTGCAGTAGAGTGCTTGAGGGGAGATATGTAAGCTCAGAGCTAATTGAGGCGTGGCTCCCTGTGGACTAGGGAAGGTTGCAGGTTGATTGGAACACCTGCAATCAATTAAGGCCCTGCTAAGAACCTAATAAAACCCCCTGCTTCATGCAGACAGGGGAGGAGGATAGGAGTGGGAGCAGTGAGCAGTTTGGAGGAGTTGAAGCAGTGAACAGTTGGAGGAGAGTTTGGAACCAAGACTACCCAGACCCTAGGTAAAGAGACACCTTATCTGTGTAGAGAGAGGGCAGGAAGCCCCACAAACTGAAGGGTAGGAGAGAGAAGTAGCCCAGGGGAAGGAATAGCTAATTCAGGTGGTTTACCGCTATCCTCAGGGCCCCTGGGCTGGGACCCAGAGTAGAGGGTGGGCCTGAGTCCCTCCCTCTCCACTCCCCCTCCTCTAGGATACTAGTGGGGCAGTTAATACCCTATTCAGGGGCAAGAAATAGCTCCCTGAACCCCCGCCCCCCAAGAAGAGAAAGCGTGGGACCCATCATAATAGCGCCAGCAATTTGCCACAGATATTTTATCTAAAAACCTCATAATACCAATTTGTTGAACATCTGAAGACTTTCCAGACATTATTTAGCCAGTTCATTGTCTGTCTTGACAAGCCTCTGCTGGCTTTGTTGGTATAAAATGGCTGCTGCTCACCTCTGATATTGAAAGAGAGAACCTGGCTCCAATGTTGTTTAAAAAACAAAGTAGAATCTCGGGGTAACTGGAAGTGGTATATGGTGTTTTCTTTC
This sequence comes from Dermatemys mawii, assembly GCA_007922305.1. NCBI lineage: Eukaryota > Metazoa > Chordata > Testudines > Dermatemydidae > Dermatemys > Dermatemys mawii. The sequence continues at coordinate 5,945,646 of ML677379.1, forward strand.
TCTTTTATTTAGTTCCACTGTGGTCATTCCAGTGTGGTCACTAACCAGAAACCTCAATATGGAAACAAAATTAGATAATGAGGAGGAGGGTAATTTACAGAAAGCTTTTATTTTTAATTTAAGAAGAAAGAAGCAGTATAACTTCCAGGCTTAGACTTCATAAATCAGAGTGACAACAAAGAGTGAGCCAAAGATGTGTCAGCAGCAGTGAGACAAAAATAGAGCTAAGCGCCATCTGTGCCACTGATCCATGCTAATGGTGAAATGAGGCACAGAGAAGAAATCTCTAAATACTGCAAAGCTGAAATAATTCAGCCTTGTAACTCCATAGTGCACCCTGCCTAGATCAAGGAAACTGAGACTCCTAGCTATAAAACCAGGATTTATTTTCATTTTAGCAGCAAGGATTAGGAAAGCACCAATTGGAAGGTTTTACCAAAGATAAACTGAGGGTAGTGTGATGAGGCAAGGCCAGATGGTTATAGGAAAGTGATAAGGAACAGATATGTTAGTCCCAGGCTAAACAAATCCCTGGTACCATTCGAACCAAATGGCAGTTGTTCTGGGTTAATCAAGACACCTGGGGCCAATTAAGAACCTTCTAGAAAGCAGCAGAAATAGCTAGCTTGATTGGGACACCTGAAACCAATCAGGGGCTGGCTGTAACCAGTTAAAAACCTCCCAGTTAGGTGGGCATGGATGTCAGGAGCTGTGGGAGGAAGTTGTGCTGTTGGTGAGACTGAGTGGTAGAAACCCTATCATACGCAAGGAAGGAGGCCCTGAGGTAAGGGTGAAGTGGAGTTTGAAGAAGCAGGGACTGCTGTGGGGAAGGAGCCCAGGGAATTGTATTGTGTTCTGTTGCTAAAAGGTCAGCCATCATAACTGATACTGTTAGGGTCCCTGGGCTGGAGCCCGGAGTAGAGAGTGGGCCCGGGCTCCCCCCATTTCTGCTTCCCCTAATTAATCACTGAGACTGGGAGACAACAGAGACTGTGCAAGGAAGGATAGCTTCTCCTCACTGGCTTATGATGAAAATGGCTCAATAGACTGTGACCTTGTCTCTAGAGAGAGAAGGGCTATGTGGAGGGTCACAGTGAGCCTCTGATGCTAGTGAAATCCACCAGGAAACGCAGGATCCATGGAGATACGGACAGAACTTTGTCACAGTAGATGAAAGAACAACCCATAGACACAGAAGTAGCGGAACCCATTTCAACACTAGTTTTTCTCTGCACAAAGTGAATTATGTACAAGTCTGATTAAGCTTGTACTATCACATCTTTATTAGTATTGTCACCTCTACTAGCTACATTAAAGCTTATGTGTTGTATACTTACCCATGCTACAGACATACTTTAATTTGTGGTGTAGTGAAGAAGCTAGTGAAGTGTCAAGGACTGTCGCAGCAACACAGTATGTATCTGCTTTGGAAAAGCAAACCTGGTATTCATAATCTTATGTCCTCTTCATAAGTAATAAGAGCTTCCATTGCCATTTTTACAGAGATGTTCATCTTACTTTACAATGGAAGTATGCATCAGCAATAGATGAAATAGATGGAAAAATAACAGTATTGGAAGTTCACACTATTCATATTCATTGTAAGAAAGAACAGTGTGTTCACAATTGAAGTGTATTCTATGGACCCAGAAACAATAGACCTGGATAAATAATTCACAGCAAACCATTTCACTTCCTTACTGTCACTTTTTCTGCTTGCATTTCTACAAAATCCCAATTTCTGTCAATTTATGTGCCAAATCTCTTCATTTTACTTAGTCTAGTTGTTGTGAATATTCCAAATTTAAACTCTTGTTTTAGTTGTCATATTGTTTCTTTTGCTTGCCTTGATCAGTGTGCAATCATATCTGTTACAAATACTGTACCAAAGTTAGCTTTTGGCATAAAGTCTCTTGGGATCTGCCCTGCTCAGCTTCTAAATTCTATTAGTGTGTGATGATGGTTTGCTGAGATGTAAAAGTCCTACTTTGTCTGAGTTCATGATGAGTCAGATGTATAACTGGTGAGAGGGCTTATTCTCGTGTCATTATTTCCTTTATTTCTTGCCATGTAACGCAGAAAGAAAGTGGTTAGTCACACTGAATTATCACCCCAAATCACTGCTTAATAGTGAAAAGTTAATAAAATTAAGTCATCTTTTTAGTATAAGAGATGATCCATGGACAAAATAACACACTATTGCCAGCTCCTGATTTATCAGAATTCTGATGATATCACTGCTCTACAGCCAAAATGCTTCTGAAATAAATGTAGTCAAACTTTACTAATTCTGGGTCACTGAGAATGAAAATGATGCTTAAAATTGTTGATTGGCTCTAGTTTTCAAGATATGCTATTGGGTTAGCATATATGACCCTTGACATGGGAATGGCGGAGGATAAGTGAGTTATAAAGGGAAGGGATCTCAGTTTAAACCAGAAATGACTAAAATACATCTTTGACTGGATCTATGAATAAATCTATGACTGGGTTTGGACAGTACTTGCTTTTTAGGCAAAACAATGAATGATGCAATCTGAAGCTGGTATTGCGTCATACATGATATGAATTGCATCATGTTATTCCTAGAAGTCATGGATGATGCAATCATAACGAAGCTTACATCACTCTGCTGAACAAATTGCCCTATATCAGCTCTAGAAATCATACAGTGTCGTGCTCTCTTATTTGTCAGTGTTTGATTTTGCAAAGGGACACATTTCTGTTTAGCCAAAGTGAGCAGAGATGCCTCGTACTTGTGTGAACAGTGCAGATGACTTCTGCTATGTTTGTGGTGAAGTGACTTTCGCATCACAAAAGTGCAGTATAACCTCTATGGTTAAGAAAGCCTGTCACCTTTATTTTGGCTGCAAAATTGGAGATCAGGACAAGAGGTGGGCCCCACACATATGCTGCAACACTTGTGCAACAAATCTTCGCCAGTGGTTGAACAGGAAAAGGAAATCTATGCCTTTTGCTGTGCCAATGATTTGGAGAGAGCCAACAGATCATACCGGCAATTGTTACTTCTGCATGGTGCCTCCGGTTGGGAAAGGTGTGTCAAAGAAGAAAAAGTGGACTGTGCATTATCCAAACATTCCATCAGCTATACGCCCAATACCCCACGGAGAAGGACTGCCGGTTCCTGATGCACCAGAATCATTCTCACTTGAGTCAGACGAGGAAGAGGAAGAGGATGAAACTTCTGGTCCTGAACCATCAATGTCACAGGACCCACATTTTCTCCCATCCTCCTCCTCTGAACCACACCTCATAACACAAGCTGAACTGAATGACCTTGTCAGGGATTTGGAACTACCCAAGAGTAAGGCAGAGCTGTTGGGCTCCAGACTACAGCAGTGGAATCTCCTGGCAGGTGATATTAGGGTTTCCATGTTCCATGACCGTCAAAAGGATCTTGTCCCATTCTTCTTCATGGAAGGTGATCTTGTAGCCTGCAACAACATCGATGGTGTGATGGCAGCCCTCAACATCGTTCACGATCCAGATGAGTGGAGACTCTTCATTGATTCATCGAAGACGAGTCTTAAAGCTGTTTTGCTGCATAATGGCAATGTTTTGCCATCAATTCCAGTTGGTCATGCAGTCCATATGAAGGAAACCTATGACAACATGAAACAACTTTTGAGGTGCATAAACTATGAGCAACTTCAGTGGCAGCTTTGTGGCGATTTGAAGGTTGTTGCTCTTTTGCTTGGTCTGCAGACTGGATACACAAAGTACTGCTGTTTTCTCTGCGAATGGGATAGTCGTGCAAGAGATTCCCATTACATCAAGAAAGACTGGCCGCTCTAACAGTCATTGGAGCCTGGGAGGAAAAGTGTTCAGCATCCACCACTTGTTGAATCAAGGAAGATTTTGTTACCACCCTTACACATCAAGCTGGGTCTGATGAAGAACTTTGTCAAGGCCATTGACAAAACACAAGCAGCTTTCAAGTACCTCCATGGAAAATTTCCAAGGTTAAGTGAAGCTAAGATAAAGGAAGGTGTCTTTGTTGGTCCTCAGATTCGTGAACTTCTTCGAGATGATGCATTTGACCATGCACTGCGTGGCAAGGAAAAGATGGCATGGAAAGCCTTCCAGTCAGTGGCAATACATTTTATCGGAAACAACAAGGCAGACAACTACAGGTTGTTGGTGGAAAACCTCCTCAAGGCATACAAAAGCCTTGGTTGCAACATGTCACTAAAGATACATTTTTTGCACTCTCATCTAGATTTTTTTCCACCGAACTGCGGAGCAGTGAGCGACGAGCACGGCGAGCGATTTCACCGGGGCATTGCAACAATGGAGAAATGCTATCAGGGCAAATGGAGCCCATCAATGCTTGCAGACTATTGCTGGACAGTGACAAGAGATGCTCCATTTAATGAATACAAGAGACAAGCCAAGAAGCGCTGAGTAGACACTGAATAGGACTGAACTATGTACATAATAGTTTTTTGCCTTTTGTTTCATAATACATTTTATTTATATAACCCTTTTGCTGATTTTTAAAGTGTTCCATAAACAGGACAGGTGAAATATTATCATGTAAAGCAACCATAAACACATGAAAAGACCTAAGTTTACAATTTGTGATTAAAACTCTACTATCTACACAATATACATAGACATAAAATGTAAAAACTTAAATATCTTAGAAACAGTAGCCAATCAGTTGTTTTAATTGTCATATTTGAATTCAGCACATCAAATTACATAATAAATATCACATTTTATCTCTGAAGCAGACGACTTCTAAAAAATTGTAGACCAGTGTATTTGGTGGCTTTTCTTAAAGTCACAGCTCCTGGAATCAATCACATGACTGCATGAGAATTTTTGCCCTTAAAGTAAGAATCTAATCGTCTTGGTTGCAGAGAAAATAGTGAAAAGGCAAACTCATAAGGGGGACAGTGTGGCCTGGTGGTTAGAGGACCAGTGTAATACTCAGAATCCAAGTCTGAGTCTGATTTCCAGCAGCTCACTTCATTGTTCTGTGACTCCATTTCCCAATCTATAAAATGGTGTTACTGATGCCTCATTTATAGAGCATTCTAAGATCTACTGATTTTGAAGGCTTAAAACAGAAGTCAAATAACCCTAATATCTGTTGTTTCTAATGGGGTTTACAGGGCCTGACTCCTGTTTTTTGAGTGCTTGGGTGTGGCACTACAGCTGACATTCCTCCAACTTGTCTCACCCAAGTAATAATGGTTAGAACTGTGCAGATGCAGTAAAAAGTATTCAGTGGATTTTTTAAAAATTGATTGTCTTTCATTGCATACAGGCCTCTCATGTCTCCAGATTACTGAAAATCTGCAGGTATCCATGGACCATGTTTGTGGATCACAGATCTGATGCAGATTTTGTATCCACACCAGGCTCTAACTATCTGGTCTACACAGATTCTAATAAATGAGGTTGTGGGCTGGAACAGCAATTTTTAAAAATCAAGTATTGTAGAAAATGAATTTTTAAATTCACAAAGCCTAAAAACTTGATTCTCAGAGGTCTGTTTAGGAAGGAGAAACACATGTGATCTAGATGTCCAATCAAAACAGCTCAGATTTTCAATATCAAATACTGCCATTAAACTGCTCACCAGTAAGCTAAAGGTGAAGAATTATTTGCTGCAATTATTCAGTGAGGAATTTCAAATGCTAACTAAATGAGAATGTGTCTCATTCATTGAGAACTTGAGTAGTCCAAAAGAGGTGAGATTCATCCAATCCATTTGCAATTAATTACAGAATTTCCTTAGCTCTAATAAAAATATTTAGCACTTTTATACTCCCTTACCTGTTAAAATTCTGTACTCTCATTATATAATTAGTCTAAATTATACTCTTTTCATAGAAATGTCAATATCTCTGCAACAAGCCAAGAAGAAATTCTGGGTTGACTGGGTTTGATCGAGGCCAAATAAATTTAATAAGGGAAGGAAGATGTTTTTCATAGTGGGATTAGAGAGGCTTTTCAAATACATATTTTTGGCAGAGCAGTTCATGCAGACCATTCTTGGTTGCTCTAGGTAAAATAACGTGTGGCAAGAGATGATCTTCCTAATCTAGGCTTTGCCCATTTTAAAAGTAATCTGTGAATACTTTAGTCCACTCAGCTATTGGCTGCAGGTATAATATGGTTGCACATGTGGTTCTACTTGTCTATTCCTTATCTTTTTTCCTTTTTTGGATACTCACTTGATATGCTTGACTTTGGGTTCCCTCTATGTTGTTGTTGCTATTTATTTATAAACATTACAAAGAAATAAATCTCACAGGCCTTCAGAAAGAACAGTCACGTAGATTTTTCCCTTTCATTAAAATATAATCTTGCATTAAGAAGAATAAAATTGGGTTGTGGCTTCTATTGTTTCTAGCTATTTCACAAAAGAAAGGGGTTTAATTTCTCCTTGCCCTTGGACCTGAAAGAAAGGTGCTTAGCAAACTCAATTGTCTTTATTCAGGTCTGTAGATCAAAGACTTGCTGAAAGCCAGGCCCTATTAACATATTCTAGCATAACCTTACCTAGCTCTGAGAGATTAATGCTGTCACATGAAAAATCTGTTACATTCAAGCAGGTTGGGGGTTGCTTAAGTGGCACTGTGCATGAAGAGGGCATTGCTGAACAGATGGCAAAATCTATACCCACCCACAAATGAAGGCAGTCTTCTCTGTGCAGGGAATAGAATATATATGAGATACTCTTATGTCAAGCACATGGGATCTGGGAAATAAAAGTGCCTAAAGCTAAAACACAAAGGGTAGGATTAAGTACCCACTGGCATTCACAGAGCCCCCTGCTCAGCTGCCTCCTAACCCTGCAGACATCTAAAGTCCATAGGCACCTAAGTTTCAGTGGGCTGGGTCTATGATCAACCGAGTGAGCCCTGACACTGCCTAACAGCTGGGTACTTAACTTGTACCTAAGCCCCAGCAGGATTTGCAAAGTAGGCCTTCCCCCACCTATCCTGATTTCAGGGTCTGGTCAGGTAGATGTGCTTAGAGCACCCCAGTCCCCCACAAATCATGCTAGTGGTGCCCTTAGAACCAGTGGCTAAAGGTAAGAGTGTGCACCCAGGATGTAGGAGACCCAGGTTCAAATCCCTCCTGCCTGCTGTGGAGCCAGGATTGGAACTTGAATCTCCCACCTTCCAAGTGTGTGGCTCAACCATGGGGTATTGTGGGGCAGTCTCACCTGTTGAAACTGTTCCACGGTGTTTCGGTATTGATTTGGGCCATAGAGAGAATGATGCTGCAGCCTATTGGTTAGGGTATTCAGCTGGATACTAGGAGACCCATGTTCTAGTCCACCTGCTCTAATGACTGTTTATGTATACAGAGTGGAAAAGCTTCCACAGGCAGGACCTGCTCCACAGTACCCCTCAGCCCAGGGGTTAGGGAACTCACCTGAGAGTTGGGAGATGCATGTGGCTTCTCCACATCAGGCAGAGGGGGAATTTGAAACTGGGTCTCCCACATGTCAGTCCAGGTGAGTGCACTAACTACTGGGCTAAAGTTATAAAGGGGGTGGCACCACTTTCTCCCCCAGCTTGTTACAGACCCCCACCATCCTGCAGGGCTTAGGAAGCATCTGACTGTCCTGAAATACTGTGAACACCATTAAACATTATAGTAAAATCCTTAATTGTGCAGTAGGATTTTATTTAAACTTTGTATTCAAAAGGCCTAGAACAAATGATCCAGTGACTACTGTAACCACTTTCATTGCCATGGAAAGGAAGTGTTATTTACTGTTTGTTTGAATAGCATTCATCGTATGATCTGTTTCAGCTTTTGTTCTTTGAAGATTGTTTTCCTCACTTTGCTTTAAACTTAATATTTTTGAGAACAAACATCAGCACTTTTGAGTTGTGTTAAGTGACAATGCAGGCCCTCTGACTAGATTCATTTGAGATATACAGCCTCGTTTGCACTTTGAAGAAGGTACAGTTGAATGTCAGCTGATAATCACACGGAAATACTACACAACCACATAGAATAATTGGATATAAAATGAATGGTAGTTGCAGCTCTGTAGAAAGAATTGACTTCTGCTTAAATGCAATGAGGGCAGATCAATCTTGTTTGAGTATGGGGGATGTATTTCATTTTGTCTTTTTTTTGAAACGTTCCTTTATATGATTGATGACTTTCAAATGTTAGTTAACCTTTCTCTAAGAAATCTCATTTATAGATGATACTGAGTGAGGATTCAGCAGAAGCCATGCACTCATGGTTGCCATTGTATCACTTCAGTTGGTGATGACTCAGTTGGCCCATTATGAAGCAGAACTCTCTTAGGTTGAATTAGAAGAAGTCATCATGCATATGCTGATTTTTATCTTCAAATCAAGCCTTTTAATCAAATATGAGTAGAAGTGGTGTCTGAAATGAAAACCAACTAGCTTTATAATGAAAAACTCTGGGTTATTCCATGTCTACCTCATTTTTCTTTCAATAAAAGGGATTATTTTCTGACTAATCATTTATTTTGTTTTTATCTGGTTTTGTATGGGAGGCATTATTTTTAATTCACAATATCTTAGAACTGCTGCCTAAAATAGGGTAGATTAGTCATAACCTCTGTGATTATTACTTGTATGACAGTAATGGCTGCGGACATGATGCTCATGCTAACATTATGTCCAGTGAAGCCATAGGTGAACAGAGCCTATAAAACAAGAAGATGCATTGCTTACCAAGTGTCATTCCTCCTTCTCTAAGGATATGACTTCACTGTACAGTTAATTTCAATTACCTACACTTGAGTTACTCCTTTTGAGTTAGCCTAGTTTGAGTGAGAGCAGCCACTCTGCTAAATAACATTGGAGCTGTTATGTTCACACTGGTACTGTGCTCACTTGTGTGTGATGCTAGGACTTCTGGGGGCATAACCCATAGATCCTTTTGCTTCAGGAATCTGGGTGGCTCTCTGAATTCTCCCACAATTGACTGGGGAAAGAACTTATCTGTTCTTTCTGGGCACATGGGGGGAAATTGTGGGAAAGCATTGGAAGAGTGGGGGCATTTAAGTGACGCTAGCCTGTGTCCATACCAGAGAATGGTCATATTGGCAACTGATTAGTTGTGCTAACTCAGGCTGTAGCATACACTTCCTGATAAGCCAGCCAGCTTGAGTTACAGACATCACCACACTTGCTTTAGGGGTTGTGTGTGGATAAGGATCAGGGCCAACACTCCGGCTGTAGCTTGTGTTAACTTTGCAGTGAAGACAAACCCTAAGCTATTGCTTTAACTGCTTAGAGAAATAGGTGCCCAATGCAGATTGAACCAGCTGAGTTGGACTCTGAGGAGTAGCTGAAAGTGTGGGGCAGAAGGCATCTCTTCTCTTATATCATGGAGTAGCTGCTCAGCTATCCTTGTGCTAGTTCAGGAGTCGGCAACCATTCATAAGTAGTGTGCCGTGTCTTCATTTATTCATTTGAATTTAGGGTTTTGCGTGCCAGTAATACATTTTAACGTTTTTAGAAAGTCTCTTTCTATGTCTATAGTATAAAACTAAACTATTGTTGTATGTAAAGTAAGTAAGGTTTTTAAAATGTTTAAGATTTAAAATTAAATCATTTAAAATTAAATTAAAATGCAGAGCCCCCCTGGACCAGTGGCCAGCATCCAGGCAGCGTGAGTGCCACTGAAAATCAGCTTGCATGCCACCTTCTGCACACATGCCATAGGTTGCCTACCCCTGTGCTAGTTCAAGTATGGAATAACCTGTGTGTGGCACCTGTACCCCACTGATCCTAATTTCAGTGTACTCCTGATCCAATAAACCTGATCAGCTGTGGCATGCAAGGAGTCCTTGCAGAGCTGGGTTTTGTGAACTCTGTGGGACCACCCCAAATTCTATTCACCCTCCTCTGCAATGGGACCATGCCCCTAAAAAAAGGGACAGAATCTGAGTTGTGTAGCTTATTATTCAAGTAACAGATATCTCCATTGTAAGGTGTGTAGTACAGGCAACAATCTTCCTAAATATATTCTTCACTGAAGACTTTAAACCTGATGTGGTTAGAAGATAAAGGAAAGGTGGGAGGCAGTTTCCAACCACAAAATTTGTTTGATTCTGAATGGCAAACGCTTTCTCTGCAAATAATAGCAGATGTGATTGTAGACCTATGGTTTGCTCATAAATATTTACAGTTCTTGAAAGCATGGATGCCAAAAAAATATTTTTGTTTAAAATAAAACAAATCCTCCAATGCCTAATGGTGCTCCAAGTAGTCGCCTGCTGAGCTTCATGTAGTGGAAAATCGTCAACTTCAGCAATGTTCCCACCTGAAATACAATTCTGTAAATTTGCCATAGAAATCTTCATGAAAGAGAAGGGGACAATGTGTCATTCCTTATGAATTCTGTAGACAGGACAAAATACTATTGACTGTACACTGTGCTGACAGAGAAGGATCAAAAGGCTTAGGTGGAATTTTCCATCTAGAGATTCTGTGGGTCAGATTCTAATCTAAAGCAGAGTAGCAGTGATAAAATCATTAGTCTTTACTACTGTGCTTGATCTCTTTGGGTTTTGAATGATAGTAAGCGCTACACAGGCAGTAAGTGTTTGTAGGATTGGACCCATAATCCTTGCTGAGTATTTGTCTTTACTTGGTTTGGAATGGTGGGGGAAGGAAAGGTTTTGCATTAACCAAGATATTACCACTTGCAAACTGAATGCTGAGGATATGCAGTAGAAATGTTCTTTAACATTACAGAAGTGACAGAGGCCTGTGGCACCTTAAAGACTAACCAAAGAATTAGAGCATAAGCTTTCATGGGCTAATACTCACTTCGTCGGATGCATGCAGTAGAAGTATCCAGGGGCAGGTATAAATAGGTAGGCAAGAACCAGGTTAAAGATAACAGGGTGGGTCCAATGAGGCTGAACCAGCTGTTATCTCTAATCAGGGAAGGTGAGGTATTCCTCTAGCAGCTGAACTGGAGGTATGAACAGCGAGAGAAGAGAAACTGCTCTTGTAGTTAGCTAGCCATTCAAAATCTCTATTCAGTCCCAAATTGATTGTGTCAAATTTGCAAATGAATTGCAACTCTGCAGTTTCTCTTTGTAGTCCGGCCTTAAAGTTTTTTGGCTGCAAAATGCTGACCTTTAAGTCTTTCATGGTGTGTGCAGGGAGATTGAAGTGTTCTCCTACAGGTTTTTGTATATTGCCATTCCTGATATCTGATTTGTGTCCATTTATCCTTTTTCGTAGGAACTGTCCAGTTTGACCGATGCACATAGCAGAGGGGCATTGCTGGCACATAATGGCATATATTACATTGGTAGATGTGCAGGTGAATGAACCAGTGATGGTATGGCTGAACTGGTTAGGTCCTGTGATGGTATTGCTTGTGTAGATATGTGGGTAGAGTTGGCATTGAGGTTTGTTGCATGGATTGGTTCCTGAGCTAGAGGAGTTATGGAGCGGTGTGCTGTTGCTGGTGAGAATATATTTGAGGCTGGCGGGTTGTCTGTGGGCCAGGACTGGCCTGCCTCCCAAGGCCTGTGAAAGAGAGGGATTGTTTGTCCAGGATGGGTTGTAGATCACTGATGATGTGTTGGAGAGGTTTCAACTGAGGACTGTAGGTGATGACCAGTGGTGTTCTGTTTTCTTTCTTGGGCTTGTCTTGCAGCAGCAGGCTTCCGGGTACACGTCTGGCTCTGTTGATCTGTGTCCTTATTTCCTTGTGTGGGTATTGTAGTTTTGAGAGAGCTTGGTGAAGATCTTGTAGGTGTTGGCCTCTGTCTGAGGGGTTGGAGCAAATACGATTGTACCTCAGTGCTTGGCTGTAGACAATGGATCGTGTGGTGTGTCCGGGATGGAAGCTGGTGGCATGAAGGTAGGCGTAGCTGTCCGTAGGTTTTCAGTATAGGGTGGTGATGATGTGGCCGTCATTAATTTGTACCGTGGTGTCTAGGAAGTGGACCTCTCGTGTAGACTGGTCCAGGCTGAGGTGGATGGTGGGGTGGAGGCTGTTGAAATCATGGTGGAATTTTTCCAGAGTTTCTTTCCCATGGGTCCAGATGATGAAGATGTCATCAATGTAGCATAGATAGAGAAGGGGCGTGAGTGAACGAGAGTTGAGGAAGGATTGTTCCAGGTCAGCCATAAAGATGTTGGCATACTGTGGGGCCATGTGGGTGCCCATAGCGGTGCCAATGGTCTGGAGGTATATATCGTCACCAAATTTGAAATAATTGTGTGTGAGGATAAAGTCACAGAGCTTAGCAACCACGTGTGCTGTGTCATCATCAGGGATACTATTCCTGACAGCTTGTATTCCATCTCTGTGTGGGATGTTTGGGATGACCTCTACATCCATGGTGGCTAGGATGGTGTTTTCTGGAAGATCACCAATGCATTGTAGTTTTCTCAGGAAGTCGGTGGTGTCACGGAGATAGCTGGGAGTGCTGGTGGCATAGGGTCTGAGTAAAGAGTCCACATATCCAGATAGTCCTTCAGTGAGAGTGCCAATGCCTGAGATGATGGGGCGTCCAGGATTTCCAGGTTTGTGGATCTTGGGTAATAGATAGAATACCCCCCTCTTTAACATTACGTGTGTCTCTTAAAGCAAAGACTACTGTGCAAGTGTGTGCGGCTAGGTAAGTGTGCAGATATGCTCATGTTCTTGACTTAAAGAATTCAGGGCCTGGTGAAGCTTACAAACTCCACTGGAAGCTGTAAACTCTCTCCTCTGAACACCTTACACATTCCAATGATTGTATTCTATGGCATCTGCTTGCAATTACTCTATGGGATGTATGCAGAGGTTTATGTCCGGGTGCATCAAGAATGAAGGAAACATGGCTAGTTGGCAATCTGCAAAACTCTTCTCTACCTGGCATTACTAACTCTATGGGCTTTTCCTCCTGATGCAATTTAGAGTGACCCTTTTGCTGGGGGCTGAACTAGCCCCTGTATATTCCTTGGGGTTGGGGCTATAGAGCTACCTCTAGCTGTCCGCTCATTATCTCTGACCTTTCTGGGTTCTGTGCCAAGCACACATCTGCCAGGCTTGAGGCATGTGCCCCTTAGAGCCGAGTAGGAGACAACTATTCCATTTTGTGGCAACTTCTGAGGTTGAAAACCAAACCTTTCAAACATTTTCACAAAACCAAAGTTGTGTCAATGTCTGTTTCCAGACTGGAAAGTGAGTGTGACATTGATGGTGGCCTGGGGTGTTAAAGACCCAGGTTCAAAACCCTGCAGCTGTTTTTCATACCAGGTCTCTCTGAATCATGCAGACCAGGGATTTGAACCTGGGTCACTCACATGCCATACCAGAGGGACTGGGGTAAATCAGGGTAATAACTTGTAACCATAAATATATGTTTAATATCTTTACCAATTTTATCACCCACAATAAAATCAGGGTCCAAGTACTCTGACTGTATGGCGGAATATTAACCCATACAAGACATGCCATTGACTTTGATGGAAATCTTATGAGTAAGTGTCTACCAACCGTTCAATTTGAGTATCATTCAGAATTTAATGTCTTTCCTTTCCTCCTCCTGCTCCTTCTGGCAAAATCAGCACTGTTTTTCCCATCAGTTGGTGATGACAAGGGCAAACAATTTAAGGCACACCCCATTGTTAATGTAGTTAACAGGAAGGAAGTTGGATTTGCAAGGAGGGGCCGAATGAGCTAGGATGTTGCCTTGTACTCTCACACAATGACATCTGCAATGTGCTAGGCTCTGACAGGGTTGGAGCATGTCCCAAATCCAGCTCTCCTAGAGCAATTATGTCCTGTGTAGCCAAATTGCTTAGTGTATGTCAGGCATCAGTGATATCTAATTGGATTTTGTTATGACTACCATGGATTTTTCAGTGGCACTAGTCAAAGGTCATCTTATAATTCCTCACAGTGAAACAGCCAGGTATATAAACAACAGACTCCTTTTGTTGCAGTCTTACAATTATCTCTGATGGGAAATAATTAGTTGGAAATCGTACTGATTTGTAGGAGGCTATGCAGCCATCATAGATAGTACAGAACTGTCTGATTTCCAGCACTCTTTGATGAACGTCACCTTAGACAAGCATTACTCACTGTATACAATTCTTAACAGACAAGAAAGAGGTAAACAAAATATTATTGGTCTCTTACCCAGAATTAATAGAATATGTATTTACCATTTTACAGTTATGTTTTAAGACTCTTAAATATAACCTTTTGTACCAGTGAAATTTTTAACTATTTTCTCTGCAAAGTCTGGGAACAATGCCACACCATTGTTGATAAATACATTAGTGAAAAGACTGACCACTTGAATCCTGGGGCCAGGTTTTAAGCTACGATGTGAGTGTTATAAAAGGTGTCCTTTAAGGACAGTTGGCCCGAGGGCCAGCCAACCCTGCTCTCCTTATGGGAAAAAATACCCATGTAAGCACTATATCAAACAAGAAAAACCTGAAAATGTATCGGAGCTGGTCAGAAAACAGATTTTTCTGACTGGCAAAATTTTTTTGACTTTTTTTCATCTCCAGTCAGGACAAAAAAGGCAAACCTCAAAATTGTAAAATTAAAACATCTTTGTTTTTTTAACTGACCTGAAACTTTCTGCCAATTTTTACCATGGTAAACAAACAAACAAAAACAAAAATTAATATAAAATCAATTCTGAAATGAAAAATCTTTTTGAAACAAACAGTTGAAACTACAATCTGAAAATGTCAAAATGGTTTTGACCTTTAGAAATGTTTTCTTTTGTTCAAAAGAAAACATTTCTAATCGATAGTTTGGTGAAAATTTCATTTTAATTGAAACAACATTTTCCAATGAAAAACTGTTTCAGTAAAAATCTTTCAACCAGATGTAGTGCTGCTAATGCCAGATGCCCAATCTTTTGATTTTCCAAAATCTCATCAACATGGGGTAGTATACATATGCAGCTGGACTGTAGCTTTATGTTACAGAACTGTCTGAATTGAGTTCAGAATGAATTGTTTAAAGTAGCCAGAATCTCTACATGTACAACAGAGCTGTTCAGACACTTTAGAGACTGCTCATTGTATAGCAAAAGGTGTGATGAGTCAACAGTAAAGAATGGCAGTACAAAATAACAATAGCAATTTGATTTTGATATTACTGTGCTGTTTGAGATGAAAGATCCTGAGTGGATTTGTTTCTTTTAGAGTGATGAATGACTTATAGCTCAGGATAATTTGATTTCAGTAATATAATACTAAATCCTCAGTAATATAATACTAAATCCTGAGAAGTGCTGACTTCCAGGAAATCCCATTAACAGGAGTTGCAGGTGCTCTGTGTAACAGGGTTCATGACCTGACACCTTCCTGGGGCCCGCTTGCTGCCCCCCAGTAAGGCTCAGAGAGGCTTTGGGGTTGTGCCATACTTGTGTCTTTATTTACCTAACTTCATCCCACCACCAGTGTCCATGTATGTACAAACTTTACAGATTATTATTCTCCTCCTTCGTAGGCAGAGTCAGCCTTCAGCTAGGAGGCCTCCAGTTCCCTCCCTGACTGACTTCTCCTCTCTAGCCTTTATAGCCCTTGGCTTATCAGGCCAGCAGGTGTTGTCAATCCTCAGGCCAGCATCAGGCCTTTCCATCAGCCCCAATCTGTTTCCCCTGACTGGAGCTGACTGGGCAGGGGCTAATTAGATGCTTTTGCACCAGCACCCTGCTATACTCTGCATACCTCTCCTGTTTTGGTCTAGAAAAATTAAATCTATATTTTAAAAAGTCATTTATATGTTTGGCTTAGTGCCATATTGTTTGTTTCAGGATGAATTGGGTCATCTGGGCAAAAGGTGAGACTATTATCTAATAATGAATGATAACCAATGTGCCAAGGGTGAGCAGATTTATTAGTTATGATTGATTAAACCTCTTAGAAGAAAAGGCAAGAATAAAACTATTTTTTCCAATAAAAACAATATTTGAACAGTGTTAAGTTCAGCAATCATTAACGTAGCTGTTTGTGGGAGAGGGCATAGGCGATTTTAGAGGAAAATATATAATGGAGTTTAGAAATGAATGAGGGCTTAACATATCTTTCAGGAGAAGCCAAGCTCTCCCAAGAAAATGTTTTGCCTCATATGTCATATCCTTTCTGGTTTTGGCACAAGAAATGAGAGTAATAACTGAGTTTTGTAGAGGCAGAATATATGGTGGACAACACAGTCATTCTACCTGTCACTCAGGCCTGTTACCTGAATATCCTCTTCAACTTGGACTTCTCTCTAGGGCCTCATATCCAGGCTATGTCTAAGTCTTGCAGATACTTTCTGCTTGACATTTCTAAGATCCAGTCTTTGTTACCCGTCTACACAGATAAATCCAGGCTCTCATCTCACATCTCTGTTACTGCAACCTCCTTTTTTTCTGGCCTTGACAAATTCAGTCTTGCCTCACTGAGATCTATTCACAACAGTGCATGATATCAGTCTCCATTGCCCGCTTGTTAAACTTCCAAACAAGCACTTTTGTCTTTTCTCCTATGCTGCCCCTCATGCTTGGGAGAAGATGCCTGTCAAATTAACTTGTTAGCCCCCTTTAAAAGCCTCCTTAAAACTCGTATGCCATGAAGCCTACAAAATACTTGACTCTGATTAGGCTGCTGAAATGTTGAGATCACTGCCTATCATGCTGCCCAATACAGTTTCATTGTTTCCTTATACTTCCCCATCCCCCCAATTTGTCTTTATCTATCTGTTTGTTGTCTCTTGCCTTATACTTAAAGAGGAAGTTCTTAGGGGCAGGGACTGTCTTTCTGTTCTGTGTTTATACAGCATCTAGCACAATAGAGTCCTGGTCCATGACTGGGGCCCACAAATGCTATGATACAAGTAAATAATAATGTTTTGTGGGTAAGCTGAAATATCATCATGTCTTTCCATCATAAAATCATTGGAAACAAGGAATCATATTTTTAATGGTAGGTACTAACCAAGATCGGGACCCCCTTGTGCTAGGTGTTGTACAAGCACAGAACGGTGGACAGTTCCTGGTCTGAAGAGCTTAAACATCTTCGTAATTTTTGGTCTACAGCATGGCTGTGGTTAAAGGTCAGAAAACATGGCCTGTGAGGAAAGATTGAAAAAAACTTTAGGTTTATTTAGTTTGAAGAAGAGAAGACGAGGTGGGTTGAAGGGGAATAACAATCTTCAAGTATATAAAAGGTTGTTATAAAGAGGAGTGTGCTAAATTGTTCTACTTAACTGCCATGGGCAGGACAAGAACTAATGAGCTTAACTGGCAGCAAGGGAAATGTAGGTTAGTTAGGAAGTCTCTTCCTAAAGTCGGTAAGGGTAGATGAGAACAAGAACAAATTACCTTGGGAGGTGGTGGGATCTTTGTCTAACTTGTTTGTAAAAACCTGCCAAGGATGGTCTAGCTCAGTGACACTCAGACCTCAGTGGTTCAGAAGTCAAATTAGTGATCAACATTACCCATAAGAACCGCAGTAGAGTGAATGTATTATTTCAGATACTTTCGTAATGTATACTCATACTTAAACAGGATCACCGGGGAAATATTTAGTTTTATATCTATAATTCTCACAGCAAAGGGACTGACCAAGTATTATTATTCTGTTGACTACAATTGATTAATAACATAGTAAAAGCATCTTGATTGATTAATAACTTAGTTTACTAATTAAATCACCCAGCGTTTTAATAGCATGTGCTGCAAAGAGCCACAGGAGACACATTAAGAGTCACTTGTGGCTCACAAGCTTCAGTCTGAGTATCACTGGTCTAGATAATACTGAGTCCTGTGTCAGTGCAGGGGATTGAACTAGATGACCTATGAAGGTCTCTTCAGTCCTACATGTCTATGATTTCTATGAATGTGTTATATGCATGTCAATAATGGATGTCACATGAGGCATGGTTCTCTGGGGCACTCATCTCTGGAATCTCCTTTTGGCTTCAAATGGAGCTGAAAGTACTTGAAATCTCTGAAGATTAGAACTGCATTTCACCAAGGGCTGAAGATGGTCAGAAAACAATTAGCTCTAATGTGAACTCGTACCTCTACCCAGACCTTAATTAAACGTTTGCAAGAGATGGGAAAAACTCTTTCTCTTTTTCTTTAAAGAGGAGAGGTGGGAAGAAGCAAATTATTTTTTACATTTCAAAGGATCTTCCATCTGATGTTTTAGAAAGTATTTGTTAGCTATGGCTATATCTACACTACAAACTTTGGTCAATGCAAGTTACTCTGGCATAAAGCCACCGCAGTTATGTTGCTTGTGAGTGTGCATACTTGGCTCTTTGTGTTTGATGCTGTGCATCTTTGTGAGGAGTGCTTATGTCAATTCACAGGGTGGTGAACTATGGGTAGCTATCCCACCCGCGGCATCAGTGAGCTCTGGGGGAGGGGCGCCTGTCTCCCCTTCGGCAGGACACTCACCTCACACTACTGTCACTGCACATGCTCCTAGTCCAGGAAGCCCTCTTGCCTTCCCTGTGGTGGATGCGGGAGGTGGGGGCGGGGCTGCCATCACATTTGCACCTCCTCCCCGGCTGCTGCCCCTCACTAGGGGTAGGGGGATGAGGCTGCCCCTTAGCCCGGGTGGGGGCCCCCTGTGCTGTTGGAGGGTCCTGCCAGAAAAGGAAAGGGTTTGTCCATCCAAGGCAGAAGGTCAGGGTCAGCCTGGGTCAGCCTTCCCTGGCACTAGTGGCTGAGGGCGTGCTAGGATCCTGCTGTGGCAACTGATGCCAGGAGCCAGCAGAGTGCAGCACAGAGGTTCAGGGCGCAGGCAGGGACACCCTGGGGAGGCGTGCATTGGCAGCAGGCAGGGCTGGGAGAGAGACCCGGCCCTGAATACTGGTGGAACCAGATCCCTGGGCCCTGAATATTGCTGGAGCATGGGCACCACGGGCCCATATAACTTGCCACCCCATTTATGGTGTTTTAAAAGTTTCCTTGCAACTTGCAAGCATGTCACTTTTGTGACTGTTCATTTTAATTTCCGTTCAATTAGTAATCTCATTTTTTGAGTTGTTCCCCCATTTTGAAGTTAAACACTACTGTGGCGGCTTTGGCATTCCCCTCTTTCCCCCCTGCATCATCCCCTGCATGTTAAATTTAATTCTATCATGGTTTCTATATTCAGCTCTTGGACCAGATCCTGTATGCCACTGAAGGGGAGAGGCAATTCTTGATTTAGCAGGACTAGCTGCTTCAAGAAGTCGTTAATGGTGTCTAGAAACTTTATCTCCGCATCCAGGCCTTAGGTGAGATGTTCCCAGTCAAAATGAGGATATTTGAAATCCCCCATTATTACAAGTTTTCTATTTCTATAGCTTCTCCTCTCCCTGAGCATTTCAGAATCACCATCACCATCCTGGTCGGGTGGTCAGTAGTATATTCTTATTCTTATTTCAGGTGTGGAATTTCTATCCATAGATACTGTATGATACAGTTTGATTCATTTACGTTATTTTACTATATTTGATTCTATGCTTTTTTTCACATATAGTGCCACTCCCCCACCAGCATGACCTGCTCTGTCATTCATATTTTGTACCCTGGTATTTCTGTGTCCCACTGATTATCATCCTTCTGCAGACTGTCTACAGCGTTCACCAACAAGGCCCTTTGCTCCCAGTATGATGCAGCACCGGATTGCAGGATCTCACTGAACATGTCATGTCAGGTCCATTTCTTTCTCCTCCTTATCTGACCCAGGCATTCCACAGGTGTGGAGGGGGAACCCCTCAAGGCTGCAACAGCAGCATCTGCAGATAAAACACAGATACCATTTGTCAATATAGTCACAACAAAGGGAAAGTTAAGTTTCAGAACTCCCTTTCCTTGCTCTCCTAAGTTTTAAACAAGACATACTTAGTGATACTTCTGATTCAGAGTGTTTGAACACAGATCCACTCACAGCACCAAGCCATAGTGAGTGCAGCCTGCTGGGGTGAGAGAAATTAGGAGGGAATTGCTTGGTTGAATCATATAGGACAAGGGTATTCAATTGGCGAACCACTGGCCAAATCTGGATTGTCAGATGTTTTTGAACATGTCCCAGAATCTTTTATTTATTTTATTAATTATTATTCTTATTATTTGTTACTCTTTTTTATTTTTTTTCTATAACGTGAATCTTGCCTATACCTCGACCAAGAAATTTGGATCTTCTCAAAAAATAATTGACTTCTCCTAATACAGGGCAATAGCACTGAATATTGGCTCCACTTTCCACAGGCAATGGTGATTTTAGTTGGCATCTCACTCCTGAGGGTAACAAAGGGGACAAAGCAAAGCTCGCACAGAGAAGCTGCCAGGGTCCCATATACTGCTAGCATGTGTATCACAGTAGTGCCCGCTACAGTTATCACTGGCTGGCATGGGAAAGCCATGGAGGAAGAAATAAGGCTGACTTACCTAGAAACCTTTGAGCAAGGATTGCACAGTACTTCCATTAAAATTTCATTTAGATCTCTCAGAAGGATTTAATGGACATCCCTGTGTATATAAACAAATTGCGCTGCAAACCCTCTCCCCCATCCCCTTGCCTAACTCTACAGGGGAATAAAAAGCAGATAACTACTTTACCTCTCTTTGTGTAATTGTATTTCCCATTACAATGATGTACTGGTGGTGCCCCAAACTTAACAGGCCACAGCAATCGACTTTTCATTGATTTATTCATACTAGAGGAGATAGTAGTATAAGACTTACTCAAGGTTCCTTCCCCTGCATCAAGATTGCCTGTGCTTGATTGCCAGGTCTGACTGGACTGCGGTAGAGTCTCAAACAGGTCCTGGCTCATGTAATAGCTGGACCCCCTGCTTGCATGTCCAGGGTGGAGCCTCTTTGCTCCATTCCGGGGTGGGGGCACTCCCATCTATAGAGGCCCAGTTGCCCACAGGCTAAACAGTTTTTAGGCCCTGGCACCGGCCTCCAGCCCCAGATGCCTGGTCCCCAATGAGGTCCATGTGCCCTCCCACATAGCAGCTATGAATTACCCACTCCTGGAAACTCTAGATCAAAGACCCCTGAACCGTATAAAGGAGGAACTAAACTTTTCATGAAGCTGCTAATTCTGAGCTGAGGCTATTTTGAACTTGTGACCATATAAGAGATCCCTGCTCCTAAGACAGAGTTGGGATGATGACTTATAAACTTATTAGCATACCTGTAGGTCCTTTTATTGTTTTAATTACTGCTGTTGATTAATCACAGTTAACTCACACAATTAACTCAAAAAAATGAATTGCGATTAAAAAAATTATTCACAGTTTTAATTGTGCTATTAAACAATAGAACACCAATTGAAATTTATTAAATATTTTGGGTGTTTGTCTACATTTTCAAATATAAATGAGAACAGAAATTCCCGTGACACTTTTGTAGCTGAATTTGCAAGATATTTACGTATCAGATATGCTAAACATTCGTATGCCCCTTCATCGTTTGGCCACCATTCCAGAGGACATGCTTCCATACTGATGAAGCTTGTTAAAAAAATAATTTGACTGAACTTCTTGGGGGAGAATTATGTCTTCTGCTCTGTTTTACCTGCATTCTGCCATATATTTCATGTTATAGAAGTCTTGGATTATGTTGTTCGTTTTAAAGAATGCTTTCACTGCAGATTTGACAAAACGCAAAAAAGGTACCAATGTAAAATTTCTAAACATAGCTACTGCACTCAACCCAAGATTTAAGAATCTGAAGTGTCTTCCAAAATCTGATCAGATGGGGTTTGGAGCATGTTTTCACAAGTCTTAAAAGAGCAACATTCAGGTGTGGGAAGCACCAAAAAAGAAAATCAGTCTTCTGCTGGTGGCATCTGACTCAGATCATGATAATGAACATTCATTGCTTTGGATCATTATTGATCAGAACCCATCATCAGCCTGGATGCATGTCCTCTGGAATGGTGGTTGAAGCATGAAGGGACATATGAATCTTTAGTGCATCTGGCACGTAAATGTTGCAATGACCAGTACAACAGTGCCATGTGAACACCTCGTCTCACTTTCAGATGACATCATAAACAAGAAGCGCATAGTATTATTTCCTGCAAATGTAAACAAACTTGTTTGTTTGAGCAATTGGCCGAACAAAAAGTAGGACTGAGTGGACTTGTAAGATCTGAAGTTTTATCATTTTATATTTGAATGCAGTTATTTTGGTAGATAATTTGACTTTCATGACAAAGAGATTGCACTACAGTACTTGTATTAAGTGAATTGAAAAATACTATTTGTTTTTTACAGTGCAAATATTCATAATAAATATAAAGTGAGCACTGTATACTTTGTATTCTGCATTGTAATTGAAAACAATATATTTGAAAATGTGGAAAACATCCAAAATATTTATATAAATAGTATTTTATTTAGTGTTTTACAGCATGATTAACTGCAATTTTTTTCAATCACTTGACTGCCCTAGTTTTAATATGTCTCCTCTGTAAGGCTTTTTGCCTTAAAAATAAAATATGTTTGCTTAAAAAGAGCTGTGTGGTAACTAATTGTGGGTAGTTACATGGTTAACACTTTGAAGGGAAAGTGAGCAGGCCTGCTTAGGCAGAGCATCTTCATGGGAATAACACAGCGATACAAGAAAACTGGAGATATGCTGTGTCTCCACTCAAGAGAGGTGATGGCCAGGGGAGCAAGGAGCTGGCAGCCTGAAAGGGTGTCCTTGCTGTATCGTAGGGTGGAATACAGGTGCAGTTGTCTTGAACTGTGACAGATGCAAACCCAGCCTCTGATTGTAAGTGTCTCTACAACTGGGTTTTTCTTGTCGCTGATTGTGGGACCTGCTTTCTGTGCAAACAATCAACGATATGTAGATTCCAGCTTGGCAAATAGGTATATGGGTGTACAGGCAGTAGCTTTGCATTAAAAAATGAGACAGTAAGGAAGATAGCAACTTCAGCCTGGCTGAAAATGTGAATAAAGACACAGTGTGTGTTAGAATGAGTCTTTCAGTAAGCCAGTATTTCTATAGGCTTTCCATTACACAGCCCAGTGTGATGCAAATGATAGACCATTATGTTATACACAGAGAACGGGAGTTTGGGGATCTCTCCAGGGATTCTGTAATTGTTTTAAAAATAAACTCTGAGCTGTGAAAAATCTAGTGCTCAGTGGCCCTCAAAATTTTTCATTGCTCACCAGTTGTACAGGTGCCAAGTGCCTACACATTAGGTTCTCTTTCCATGCCTGGACTTTATGGTCCTTTTAGCTGTTCAAGGGACCAAAGATCTTTCTAGGATGCTCTCAATTTCACTCTCTCTTAAAGGCCCTATTGTGCTGACTCATATTAAAGACTTACAGCAGTGGTAGGCAACCGTAGCCATGGGCTGCATGCAGCCCATCAGGGTAATCCGCTGGCAGGCCCCCAGAGAGTTTGTTTACATTTGCATGGTCGCCAACAACTCCCAATAGCCGCACAGTCAATGTAAACAAACTTGTCTCACGGCCCACTAGCGGATTACCCTGACGGGCTGCAGCTGCCCACCACTGGCCTAGATATGAGACCTATTGATAAAGAAAAAAACCAAAAACCTCCTCCGCCCACACAACCACAACAGGAGGAAATGAAGCTAAAACTCTATTGTAAAAATCCTGGAAAAGTCACACAAAAACTTGGTTCATGGGTAATGCCTAACTGAAAGAATTAGGGTAGCTAGACAAATGATGTGAGCAAAGAGCTGGACATTCACCAGTTACTTAATGCTGGTTACAGCCTTTGAAAATATGGCACCCTTTTTCAGTCGTGTGAAAATGAAAGTTCATTTTTTAAATAAATTGCAGAACTTGACTATATTATTCTTTACTTTATCCTGTGAGAATCTTGTCTTCATGCCTGGAGAGCAGGGTATTGTAGGCTAGACCTAGCAGGCAGATCATAAAAGATAATTTTGCTCCTCGTGTTTAAAGTATGGTTCTGTTCTGAAAGTGGCTATGTAAAAATGGCATCTCCTTATTTTAAAGATCTTGTGTATGTGTCTTTAGAGTTATAGCTCATGTCATTGACAAAACTATATTTCTGCTGCTTTTTTTCTCCCCTAAAGAGGTAGATTGAAAAAATCCCAAAGAGAGAGTTACAAAAAGTTAGTTTGGAGAATTTTAGCTTCTGTCCTACTGGCTGAGAAGTTGGTCTAATATAAGATATTCCCTCACCCACTTTCTCTCAAATATCCTGGGACTCACCACAGCTACCTCAATGCTGCAAACTACTGGCTGATTAGCAGTCATGGAACCACTTTCTATATTAAGCCAGTTTTCATGATTTAACCTTTTTAAAAACCATTTTACTTTTCATACAGCAGACAAACAGTGATTATTTGGCTTTTGAAGTATGAGGAGAGGTCACCTCTTGTTTTGAGTTGGAAGAGGCATGCTGGAAAGACATGTTTGTGTGCCTCTTTCTTAAATCTGTTTTTCTGGCCTTCATTTTTTGTAGGCATGTGTGTCTGTTGCAGCTGGAGTTGTGATTTCAGACAATGCTGCCTTAGTTTCCTGTTTAAAAAAAACACCAGCCTTGTATGTGTAAAAACACAAAATGTGAAAGTGATGAATGAGTTTCAGGCTTAGGGATATGATAATCACTTCTTCCTGGTAAATGGTGATACTAACGAATGGATCTACAAAATAAAGCATTACCATGTAAACTGAAACTCGAAACCTAGGATTTTCCCCTTGTAGTGGGCTTCACTTGGGGGCCAGCAGGCCTAGTGGTTAGGTCACATCCAGTCTCTCTCTGAGCCTGGAGACAACTCTTCCAAGCAGACTGAGGTCCCTGTGGCCAAGCTACAGCATGTTGCCTTCATTGAGCCCTCTGGGATCTCTCAGGGGGCTCGGAGAAGAGGAAAGGATAGGGGGACCCTGGTCCCTCCTTCTCTACCGGGTCCTGGCCCAGAGCCCTAGGAGAGAGAGAGAAGGGATAATTCAATCCTTTCCGGCTGCCACTGCAGATCAGACTCCACTAGGCTGCTTCCTATCTTCCCTGTTTCCCTTCAATTTGGGACATAGCCCCAGCCTCCTGCTTACACAGTCTCAATTGTGGAGACTTCAGCTGAGGGGGGGAATGCTTCCCAGCTCACCCTCAAGGTATATCTACACTGCAATTAGACATCCACCACTGGCCCATGCCAGCTGACCCCAGCTCATGGGCACGGGCTAAAGGACTGTTTAATTATGGGGTAGATGTTTGGGTTCAACTTGCAAGGTCCTTGAGCCTGGGCTTCAGCCCAAGCCCAAATGTCTACACTGCAGTTAAAAAGCCCTGCAGCTCAACCCTTGCAAGCCGGAGTCAGTTGGCAGGGACTAGCAGTGGGTTTTAACTACAGTGTAGATGTACCCTCAGTGCCTAGTTGTTCCTCCCCACATCTTAGTCAGCCAAGTCTTACTGTCCCAGTCCTTCCTCTGCCAGTTGCTCTGTCTCAGCGTCTGCAGCTTGCCTGCCTTCATGCAGCCAATCTCTCCTCCATTTTCCCTCTCTGCTGCATTGCCAGTGCTCCCTTTTAAGCAGGTCCTCCATAGGGAGCATGCCTGGACGCTGCTGAGGGGCAGGGCCTTCATGGCCCAGTACTGTTCCACCACTCCTTTTACCTTAGTGAGGGTCTGTAACCCCCACCCCACCCATTTATGCAAACAAATCTGATAGGGCTGTAGCCCTCCATATCCACGGTCAGATCTAGAATGTTTGGTTATTAACATTTTATTCTCCATCAGCTTCCTATTCATAAAGAAAAGTGTACTGAAGGAGGAATTGGGGGCAGAGAACTAATGGAGATTAGAGTCAGAAATGCATATGTATGAAATGTCAGATATTGCTAACCTTCATCATTTGCCACACAGATGTAATCTTTCTTACTCTGTTATAATCTACTGGTTGTTGCTCTACATTTACTCTGGCTTTAGATGTGTGCTGTCCTTTTCATTTTTCCCTTTTGGGAAGGCTAATCCCCTCTGTTATTATCAAATATTTATATTAGTTGTTGTTTCATCTGTTCGGTCAGGATCATCTTTGAGAGCTGCATTAAATTTTAACTGGAGTTCCAGCTGGATCACTTTGCAAGATCTGTATATTTAATCTTGTGCAAAAGAAAAGAGCAACATCAAAATTCTGGAATCTGATTCCAAAGTGGTGGTAATAAATTTAAATGGGCTATCTGAGCGCTTGCAACTAGAAGCTGCTTTTTGGTGAGGTGTCTTTCCGCCAAGAAAAATCTCAGGACTCTGCAGTCTGTTGAAAAATATATATTAAAAACTACAGACAGTAATTAAGTGTGACAAAAAAAGCAACCTACACAGAAGGATAAAAGGAGTAGGAGTAGGGATTCAAACTATTAATTAGTAGGTAAAATGAGGTGTATATTTATGGGAGATATGAAAAGCCCATCTTTCCTAGTGATTAAACTATTCAGTGTCATATCCTGTTTGACATTTATTCATTTAACTTTGCAGATGGGGTGGACGAATGGCCCAGATGCCTGAAGCTCTCCATTTATTCAGAGAATGGATATTCCATGGGTGGTGGTAGTGCCAAGTCTCTCTCTAATGTGTCTTATCTTAGAACTAGATGCAACAGCATGCACATGCAGTCCTTGGCCTCTGTACTGAGGCTATTAACTAAGGTACTTGTGTTGCAAATAGTCTTTTGATGTTGACACTTGTCCATTAGGAAGTAGAAGGAGACCTTCAAGTAGCTGTCAGGTACAGTCACCATCCATCTGAGCCAAGTTCTCTGCTGGTATACATGAGAGTAGGCCAGAGGGGGACAATTCTGTTTTGTGAAAGATTTTGAGATTTTAAAATTTGGTTTCATTTTTAATTGAAAACAAAACCTGAAAACTTCAAAATTCTCTGAAGAGAAATTCCATTTTTGGGACCTATCAAAACATTTCATTTTATATTTTCTATATAATAAAATTCTTAAAGTTGTTTCAAATGAAAAACAGAAACATTCCAAAAGTGTTGACATGGGATATTTTCAACACTGTTGGAACTTTTCCGTTTTTTTTTTCCCTCCAAAACAAAATTTCAACAAAATCAACACTATTTGATGGAGCATTTTGAGTTCAGTAGACTGCATTTTCCAGTGCAGAATGTTTGAGTCTTTTTTTTTTTCTGACTAGCTCTAGTGACACTCTCTTAAAGACAATGGAGCTGGGCAGAAAATTTGATCTTCTTGCTCTTACTTGGGCAAAGTATGGACCAGTAGCTTGGAGGTGCAAGACTCAGATCCCTTACCAATCCTGAGCCATCTGCTTCCCTTCCCATATATGTGCATTTGTACATAGCCTGCAAGGGGTATGTGAATTCTGCAGTGGTAGTGACTGCAGAAAGCATGCAGCACAAAATACCTGCAACACCAATACCTCTGACCAGAATATTTGTGCTCTCCTATGGACCAGAGCATCCCTTCCACTCATGCATAGAAAGCCCCTTTTGGGGTTGCACTTCCCACTGCCAGTACAAAAGGAAGGGCAAGACTTTTCCTATGGAAATAGGTATATTCTACTTCCCTTGTTCCCAGTGGCATTGTCCCATTACAAGAGGTACAATAATGAGGCCAAATTCTGTCATGGTTGTTCACATTTGAATAGTAGCTTATTCTATGAGTAGTCCCATTTAGAAACAATAGGATGGTGGCATTGGCTATTATTAAATGTGAATAATAATGGCAAAATTTTGTCCCTGACATGGGACATTTCAAAGAAGAATTAGGTAACAAAAACCTTCCAGTGCTGGTGCTCACTTTATAGCCATAAACTCTCTGTATTTCTTTCAGTTCTTAATGGGGAATGACATGGAAAAGGGAGAGCTGAGTCCACTGTCTTCTCTTGAACCAGGTAGCTAACAGGGTTTCATTGTCATTTTCCTGTTTCATTTGTGTTCATGGCTTTACCCAGCTAAACAAGGAGCTAAAAATCTTTTTCTATTTTGGTGTTTGTTTTGCAAGCCATCTTGTTTCTCAAATTACCTTTCTTTCTATTTTCATCAGTTCCAGTACATCGTTACCTCTTATTCATCAAATCCATTTAGGATTTGCTTTAGCCTTATGCCATTTTTTCAATTTCCTACCTTTCTACAAACTATTGCTTGATTGCTCAGTCATCCTCTTCCCTATGGGGTTGGCTGAGAACTGAATATGAAGAATAGTGCTTTTGTTGTTTTCCTGTCTAAATGCATTTGTTTATAAGATTTCTTCCACGTTTTGTGCAGACCTCTCCAGATATAAAAGGGAAATATAATGTAATTTGGTTTTACCCTTGGAGTGAATTATGTACTCATTGAATTACTATTGTTTAACTGAATTACTTACTTAATTAGCCTGTAAACCGGATATGTTCAGACACAGTTAGATGAACAGTGTACTGATACAAACACTGTGGCCTAAGCAGGGCCAGATTAAGACCTTTAGAGGCCTTAAGCACTGAAAAGATTATGGTGTCTCCCCATACATAATTCCAGATAAAAACAATACTATACCATAAAAGAAAATTTTATTTTTCGAAATGACACAAAACTTACATGTATGCTGAAATTAAAATAACTTCTTTCTAGTTTTTTTGTTTGCAAAATTCTAGATAAGTTCATCGAAGCTGATTCGACGAAGAATGTCCGCTTCCATACACAATAGGGAAAGTAATCAAGTCTGTCCTGACACATTGTTGTTCTCTGAGGGTTTTTTATGCTTTTCAGCTGAGAAAAAGAGCGTTCTGTGGAGCAGTTAGTAATCATCAATGTTAGTAAAATACGTAGTGTGATCTCTACATTTGGAAATATACATTGTATTCTGTCTTTCAGTATTGTGTCATGAAGATCAATGTGAATGAATTTCATTTTTCCTGTTTCATTAAACTTTGTGCACATATAACAGTGGAACTGCCGTACTTCTCCACAGAGATTCATGTTCAAGTCAACAGGATATGAGTCAACTAGCTTTTGGGAACCTGGTGAATATTGTTTGCCAGATAAGTCTATATCATTTAGAAAAGAAAATCTACTTGATACTTCTTTGTACACTTCACCTCTCCTCTTCATATGAGCTTCAAGTGTATCAATTATAGCATAGTAAGTAGATATGCGAAATTTGTCTCTAGGATTCAATGCTGTTTCTGTTGCTTAGCTATAATTTGCTTGCTTTTTCCTGATTCACTTGCTGGACTGGGCTTCTTTGTAGTTAGCATCAGGCAAGATATCTTTTGATATGTCTTCAAATCTTTCAAAATCATTCCTCAAAGTGTGAAAGTGGTCTGCTAATGGTTGATAGAAGTCTGCACATGTTTTCAAATCCAATTCTTTCTCTTGGAGAGCTTTACTTGTATGGTAAAAGTGTTGTAAAATATCATTCCACATGGCCAACATGAATACAAACCCTAGTCCTTGCATCTTGTTTGCAATGTTTTCTGCTTCTTGTACAGTTTCTCCCTTTTGTGATTGGTCTTCAGTTATGCTTTCTAATGCATCCACAAATCTTTGAGAAGGACGTCAGAATTGCACTTGTTGCCACTGCATGTGCCTCCCAGCAAGTATTAAAGAGATTTCAACACATGATCATTGCCCAAATATGTTTTAAGACTACTCTGATGCTTTTTTGGAAATATCAAATATCAATTTTTTTTAAAAAAAATCTCTTTTTTTGGTGCCCCCTGCTTTGCTGGTGCCCTAAGCATGTGCTTAGTCTGCGTATTGGGTAATCCAGCCCTGGGCCTGAGTCTCTTGAGGGTAAAGAGCTCTCTGCTCCCTTCCATTGGTGAACATGGAATGTACAGCTGCAGTTTGAGTCATTTACATAAGTTTTCTACTCAGAATTCCTCCAGTGATAATTTGGGAACCACCAGAAGTGTACACAGATTGGGTTGGGTAATGGAACTGAACTGTGAGAGAAGAAGGACTTCTACTCTGTGGTAAGGACTTGCTATCTACGATGTGAAATTGTGAATAGGGTTTAGTGGAAGTGAAATGATGAAGTGATAAAGTTACATTTGCTTACTGGGCATTCACAGCAGCAGGTGGGGAAATACGTTAACAGACTACTGCCAAGATTACTGTGGGGGAGTCTTTTACCTATTGATTACATACATGTGTGATTGCTGTGTTTTCCCCAAGTTGATGCTATATTTCCCTTTTCCCTCTTGTTTCATACACACACTCAGTGCTTGAGGTCTCAATGGTATGGAAATCTAGTCTTCTGGATGACAAACTAGCTAGACTAATTGGGCAGGCAATAAATTAACAAAAGGAGAGCTTCTAAACAATGGTAGTGCTCAGAAATATAGTTGACAGAGTTATTTGAGGTCTGTAAATCAGGCCTTAGTGAGAGTTAAGAGGCTCAAGTTATTTCAAGAAGGTTAAGAGATAACTCTATCATCATCTAAAGTATCTACAGAGGGAGAAATTTTTTGACAGAGGGCTTTTTAAATCAAGTAGACAAAGACACAAGATTTAGTCGCTGGAAAATAAAGCTAGGCAAAATTGTAACTAGAAATATGGTATAACATTTTTACAGTTAGGGTAATTAAGTATTGGAACAACCTACCTAAGACTCTGCTAGATTCTCCATTGAGCAAAGCCTTTTTAATAAAGATAAGATATTTGAAAGATATCTGTCACAGGATAACTACGCCTATATTCCCCTGCTGTAGTCCCTCGAATGCACTTCCTTAAGTTTTCTGGCTCCCGGTGATTGTCTTTCTTGGGTGGAGATCTGTCTTTCTCCTTTCTGATTGGGGGTTTTAAGGCTGCACAGTGCCCTGCCTATACTGTAATATCCTCAACAAACTAGTCTGCCTAAAGGCCAGCACCTGTGCTTTGCTTTCTCTTTCCAATGGCTATGAACAGGGTATTGCCAGCAGTTACAAGTTACTACACACCTCTTTCTAAGCAAGTGTATTTATTCTTAAGGTAAAAACATTATAGAGAAAACATATAAAAACAACACAAGCTCCTATACAATGCTAAAAACGTACAAGAGTTCACCCATCAGTCTCATTGGGCTTTAGTAAGTCAAAGCCTTTCCAACTTTTCAGGGATCAGGCCTGCCTTGGACAGAAGGTCCTGCTCATTTTCTGGATCAGAAAGAAGGCCCTGTGTCAATTCAAACTCATCCTTTTATACCAGAAGATCTTTTTTGTCTCCTGGTCTCTGGAAAATCCAGCTTGAACCAATATATGCAAACCCCTATGGGGGGTAGTACCCCTCTAGAATTGTTTAGGCACAATGACTCCCCTTAATCATTCCCCATTGGTTTTAGTTCCTATAGTAGTTGTAGTAACCCTCTCTCATGGAGTAGAATATAATCATACATATGCTATTCATAACTTTAATCCAGTGGCTCCCCAAAGATATTACATGGGATTGCAATGTCTGTCACCATATGCTCTAGCTCATCCAAGATTTATGGGCTTGATTCTTGCATGAAATTCTATGGCATATGTTTTGCAGCAGGTCACTCTAGGTGATCTGGAAGGTGTCTCCTGGCTCTAAAATCTGTAATTGCCTCTGGGAATGGCCTCTAAAGCAGAGTTTATAGAGCCATAAGAAAGGAAAACTAGTCAGGTTTTGAGAAGTACCATTTCTGTGGTTATATGTTCATAAAATGCCAACATGGTCTTTAATATGTCTCATTGTCACATATTTCCATGTTTCACTCACTTTTCCATCAACTGCCACTAGCTTTTCATGCACAAAATCAAAGTGCCCTGTGAAGTGTGGTTACTGTCAAGTACTACAAAGAGTTGAAAAGCTAAGTGAAAGAGTGCTTTTTTTGTTAATGGGCACAGAGTTATTTTACAAGCAAATTGTCAGGCAAATCTCATTGTTTTCTGAGCATTGCCACAGAGAGACACAAATGAACTCTTTTAATTGTTTCATCTCTAAGTGCTACATTAGAGAGTTGAAAGCCTATTAAGCTTGCATTAAATTCTCTTTCTAAAGGTTACATGTCACTCCATTAAAAAGGAATGAAGTAGAATGTGAGGAGGTGAAATCCAATTTGTGTTCTCTATAAAACATCTCTTTTTAGGCTTTTGTATCCCACTCTGGGCTGGTATCCCGCATAGATAATTGAAATGAAGCATTTTATATGCTTGTGAGACAGATAAAGGAAAGGGAAATACAACTGCCAGAGAGGTCCCTGATGTAGATGCAGGTGTTGGACCCAGTGTCCCATATCAGTACTGTATTTTGGCTAATTGCAGTCTCACTTTTCAAACTCAGAGCCACAGCTGGCCACGCTCTTAAACTGTCAAATCCTTAGGGTCTTCTCCAAAGTCCACTGAAGTCTGTGGATAGACTGGCTCAGATCTTCAATAAATAATATTGAACTATAAGAACTGCCAGTTCACAGTAGCTAGCTAGGCATGTGACTAAATCAGACCTCAGCTTACTGTGCAAAATATGTTCTTTTTATCACTTCCTTGTCCTCCCACAATGTTCACCTCAGCTTGACTGTTTGTCCACCTGTCTTATTATAAACCTAGATTAGTAGTTCCTTAGGAGACAGGCACTTAGTATGTACAGCATGAAGCATAATAGGGCCCTGATCCTTGACTGGGGACCTCAGGTGCTGCAGTAAGACAAATAGTAATAAAGCTGTTCAAAAACTGAAAAATATATTAATCAAACTGTTCAATGATAAACTGCAACAACAGTTATAAGTATTAAATCGCCTCTGATGGGAAGCCAAATTCTGCATTTAGATATTCAAACATCAATGAGAACACAACAGAGTTGTTTAGATGCTTATGTAGAGATTTGGAATTTCTGTAAATCTGCATCTCTTTGAAAACTGGGCTTTCTAGAGAAAAAATGATGGTCTTGTGCATAAAGCATTGGATGGGGAGGCTCTGGAGATATGGATTTGATTCCCAGCACAACTGAGATATGGCTGAGTCTCCGTACCCCATGTGTAAAGGGGTACAGAGTAGTGTAAGGATAAATTTATTAATACTTATGAGGCGTACGGTATTACAGTGATGAACACTATAAAAAGTCAAGAAATACTATAGAAATAGATTCTTAATTTATGCAGCTAGGTTTAATTGTATGCTCATTTTAACTTTCTGTTGTTTCTTTTGAGTTGCCTCAAATAACCTATCACTATTCATTTTTCTTCTTCGTCCTTTTTTTCCATAAAGGAATAAAGATTATTAGGAAAGGCTCTCAAGAGAAGGATTTAAAGTAACACACACACTTGTCTGCTAGCCTGAAAAGAGAAATGCAAGTTTCACTAACATGCATTGTTAACAAATACCATTTAATAGTTTGAAGCAGAAGTATCTATTTAAAATGTTTTGCTTTCGTATACAGAACAGTACACTTACAAGATTTCCCTGTCATATAGGCATTCTTCAAAATAGACTGCACTGTATGCAAATGTATATACATTCATGCACTTTGTATGCTTTTCTGTACTCCGAAAGCATAATAGAAGCCTCTTCTGGTTCAAAACAAAACAAAATGAAATCCCCTACAAAAGTTATTTTTAAGTAGTCCATACAAGTAAGTGTCTTTTGAATGTTATTGTCTAAAACAATGCATAAAGCAATGAAGTATATCAAAAGATCCTTCATTCACAGGTTTCGTTCTTTCGAACCCAAACAGATTGATTATCTTCACACACTCTTAGATTAACTATCTGCATCATTAATCCTTCTCTAATCCTTCCTCTCATTCCTCCTGAACTTGGTATCCCATTATGGTCCCACTCTAAAGCCTAGTCAACTCCCAGGCTCCTCAGCCTATCCTATACATTGCATAGTGTTAGTATGACAGTCTCTGGATTGTGTGCTTTGTACTGTACCCTAGGAAAGACTAGGCACTTTGGAGATTTAAAGAAAGGAGCTTAGCCAACATAGGTTGACAGATGTATTGATCTGTTGCGCTGTATATATGGGCTATTGATGAAAGAAAGCAGGCCTGCTAGGAGCTTGGACTGAGTAGAATGAGTATATCCCAAGCTTCCGAAAAAGCTTTCATTTGAGACACTTCTGTCTTTATTCTTTTTTTTTCTAAACCAGTTCATTCCTCTCTAGTCATTTAAAAAAACCGGCACATTTCTGAGAGAACTTACTCTGACTCCAATGCATACCTCCCAACCAGTGTTAATCTAACAAAATGATTTATAGTTTATTGCATTAAAAACCCCCCCACCATTCTCAGTTTGGTTCCAGAATATCTGCCCTTAAATTCTCTCGTTTCCTATCCTATACATTCTTTCTGACATCATGCACTTGTTCATTACTCTTAGGTCATCTTTTTATGTATCCAGTGCTTTGGCTGAAGTTTTCCTTTCAAATCTGATATTTACAGCTTCATACATTTGTTTCGAGGGGAATTGATACAAAGCAAGAGTGACATCCTGTGGCCAGAGAGATTAGCGAAGATGGTATGATATAGTATGATAGATGGAATTAGGTTTTCATGTTTATTATGATACCCCTAGTTTTGTGAAATTAAGCCATAGCTGAGAAATGGACATCTATGTCTAAAATGCACAGTAGCCAGAGGTTCCGTAAAAAGAATATAAAAGTGTTCGTTACTTCTAGTGAGCCTTTGGTATTCTCTTCTCAGCTATGTGCCTACAGTTACCATCTATGGAGGGGAAAATACTTCACTACATCCAGATTTACACTGTTGGCCAAGAATGCCATTTTAGGAGTACAACTTGTTGTTAAACTTGTTGCAACCCAAGTTGATAACAATATCCCCATATCTATAAGTTGAATCACCACTTTGATGATAGGATATGCAACCTCAGTGATTTCAAGGATTACCCTAAAAGACTGATACAGTAAACTAGAATTTATTTAGTCATGCACTATTATTAGTTCTCAGACCCTCCAAAATAATCTGATAATATTTCAGTTGTCATTAAATGCATAGTATTGGAAACATAACAAACTGCCTGAGTTAAATGTTGCTGTTCAAAAGTGTGCTACATTCCAACATTCAGTTTGTAATGGATTTTACTGGACAGAATAGGACCTATAAGAGGATCTATATTTGCAATGCACTTCCTAAATCAATCACATATTCCATCCAAACCAATGCTGACACGTTAGAGATTAGATGTGCCCAAACTGAGACAAAACCAATTCTGGCACTGAAGCGGCATTAATCCCAAAACATTAAATAGAATTAGTGCTTTGATATTTATTCTAGCCTCCAGCATAAACTTTTCTGAGAACTTTTCCATCCTGTGAAAACCAGATACCCTTACCAGGAGCCATGCTGGCCTGAGAGCTGAGGTTTGATGAAATCCTTCTCTTCTCGTGATCATCCCTCACCAGCAGCTGTAACAGAATGTTTGATGCTGGAAGGGCAGGGCAAGCTCCATTTACTCCACTTCCTTCTTGAAGGAATTTTTAGTGCTAAAGATGATTAAAGTGTGGTGCATTTTAGAAATGCACCTAATTAACAATCTCCTCTTCCTAAACTACTGCAAATACATTGATAATGGGGAGTCATTGCAAAACATCTACAGCACGTTCTACTCTTGCAGATCCCTGCAGATAGGATGGCCTATTCTGCCCAAAGCCACAAGGGGCTTTTTAAACCAAGAAGAAATTATGAAGGGGCTGACTGGACTGCTTCAGTGGAACATAGTCATCAAAGAAATCCAGAATGTGCTCCAGTTTCACAAAGCCTCCAAGCAGAAGAAAAAGCCTCGGTACAAATGTGAAGAGGGTTTAGCTAATATCATACATAGTTTCCAAAATTATGCTGGACACAGGGATGAAAATAAAATTGAGCTCAGTTCTGGCCCTTCAGGAAGGGGCAGAGCCTCGGGGAGAAGGGGTGGGGTAGGGGTCAGCATCCCCCAGCAAGCCCATTTTCGCTGCCTGGCCCATGCTGCCCAGGGCTCCAGCGGTGATTTAAAGGGACCAGGGCTCTGGCTGCAGCAGCAGCAGTCGGAGTCCTGAGACCTTTTAAATTGCAGCTCCGGGGCAGCTACTTCTTTTGTGCCCCTCCCCTCCCTGTCGGCAGCCAGGGAGGGGTATGGGGAGCAAAAGGGGCAATGACTGCAGCAGTGCTTTAACATCGCTGCTCCTTTTGCACCCCCCGTTGGCAGCCCTGGAGAAGGAAATGATGAATGATATATAGTGGCTGGGAGCCCGTGCCCAAAGAGTTCAGTTTCAGGTATGCTGACCAGAGAGCAAGTGTGAAAAATCGGGACTGTGGAGGGGAGGCGGGTAATAGGAGAAAAAGACCCCAAAATAGGGACTGTCTTTATAAAATCAGGACATCTGGTCACCCTAGTTTCAGGTACTACAAACAAGGAAGCACACCAAGGTTTGTGATTAACAGAAGCTGAAATTCCATGGCTTGTGCTTCCTTAGCCATAGGTTAAATCTTTAGCTGCAAAGGGCTCACCTGAGTACAACTGAAGAGAAGGTAGCTTTAAACTATTTTTCTGCCTCCCCCATTCCTGGGACTGCCAAGATCCCAAACAGACCCCAGGGTAACTTTGATCAGTCTATGTATTGTTCTAAATTACATCACTGGCAGCATATCTTGTATTGTTCTAAATTACATCACTGGCAGCATATCTTGTATATCTTTTAGAAAGACACCCAGCCTTGATTTAAAGAAAGATGTCAGGTAGCAAAGAGTAGAGCAGGTCCCTAGATATGTTGTTTCAAATCCAAATATGTTGTTACAATTCCCCTTCACTTACAATCTACCCTCCTCCCCCATTTCTAATCTGAATTTGCTTTGCTTTAACTTCCAACCTTTGGATCTTGGTATGATTTTTTCTGCTAGAGTAAAGAGCTGCTTCTGTC
Organism: Dermatemys mawii; assembly: GCA_007922305.1. Lineage (NCBI taxonomy): Eukaryota > Metazoa > Chordata > Testudines > Dermatemydidae > Dermatemys > Dermatemys mawii. Next base: position 5,982,422 of record ML677379.1, read on the forward strand.
AGACTGCTAAACTGGTCAAAGCTAGATCAAGCCATAGCTGAAGTTTACTTTTACTGGCATAAAAATTGCTTGCATAAAGTTGCTTGCAGTACTTAGGAACCATGACACTTTTGCCAAAATTGGCCTAAGGTTGGGGTTTGTATAGAAAAAAACCCGCCAAGTCTACAATTGCATAACAATAAGCTTTGAAGTGAAATATAGAAACTTCATACTACACATAACTATGATCAGTAACTATTAGAACTGTGCAGAGGATTGAGTTGTATTTTGCAATGGATTTTGAGATTCCAAAATTCAGCATTGTTCCAAAACAGAATGAAAACAAAAAATGTCGATTCTCCACAAAGGATAGCTCTGACAAAAAATTCAGGTAATTTGAAACAGATCATTTTGATAAAATCAAAATATTTTGTTTTAATTTACACTTTTTTTATTTGGTATTTATTCTAGCGCATATATAACACAAAATGAAAAAATCAATGAAAATGAAAAGTTGTTTTAAAATGAATAATTGAAACATTTTATCCCCAAAATGTCAAAAATAGGACATTTCGCCATTGTCAGAACCCTTTTTTCCCTTTTTACAAATGAAATTTTGGCAAAATTGACCCCAGTTTTGCCAAGTGCTTTAATGTCTATGAACTGCATAGTCTGAGAGAAGACAGTTCCATCGAAGTTTCTCCGACCAGCTGTAGTAAGTATCACAAAAATGAAAATGGAGAACTCAAGCAGAGAGAGTGTAGCTGATACAGTGCCCTATGCCAGGAGGAATGAGATAAAAGATCAAAACATTGGGATAAACTGTCTGCATCTGAGTTCTAGCAATTATAAATTTTGCCTGAATGTGCTGCTGGTATTTATCACTTCATGCAGGCAAGCAGTTAGGCAGAAGCAAACCTGAAAGGAAGAAAGATGCCTCTCTCACTGGAAGACTCTATTAGGGTAAGACAGCTGATCTACACAGGGCATATCTAAGGGAAGATCAGAGCCTAGCCATGAGGGAAAGAACTCTGCTCTTCTGGCTGCTTCTGTGAGGTGTTGAAAGTAATTCAGTGAAATAAGCTCTTGCCTGCAGATCAGTTAAAGCCTGGACTAAAGCTCAGTGTCATTTAATTTTTCTTGGCTCCTGCCTGCCCATAATGAACAGGATTTTGTCAGTCATACTGGACACATTCTCTATAGTAATATAATGTACGTCTTAGCTGCCTGAGAACACAGGAGAGACTGTTAGGCCTGGGAAGCCAGCTTCACAGCATTTGTTACTTTTGTAACAGGTTGCCCCTCCTCCAGGACACCACCTGATGTACTGGGGTAACACTGAGCCTGCCAGTTCCACCAGCCTGTGCTCCCATACACTGTCCTGCAGAGCCAGACCCTCAAGTCTCCACTAGCACACACACAGGTAGGGACACACCCCGCTGGAGAAAGACACAGACACTGAAATCAGCACTGCATGGAAAGGCTTTAGCTAAGGAATTGCCCAGCACTCAAGTGCACTATCCCTCTGGAGTGTAAACCCAAAATTATATCCTCTTGCGCCGCAAAGAGAACTGTACAGTTTAAGCTCATAAAATTTACTCCCTCCCTCAGTGTGGAGGAAGATATGCACAGATTATTGCCTCCCCAGTTATGAATTGTTTTAGAGAAAACAAAAGCAAGTTTAGTAATTACAAAAGATAGATTTTAAGTGATTATAAGGGATAACAAACAGATCAAAGCAGATTACCCAGCAAATAAAACTAAAACCTACTATAAGATTAAGATACTTAAAAAAAACTTGTTACAAGTAGTAGTTTCTTACCCTAAATGTTGTTTTAGGCAGATTACAGAGGTTCTTGCAGGCAAGCTGCTCTTGCTTACAGCTTAAAACTCCAGGTATTTTTTTCACAGGCCAGGTACCTTCCCAGCCTGGGCTCTGTCCTTCCCCTCCTCCCCACTTTGTCTTTGTTTCTTAGATGTTCACAGCAACCATCCTGGGTGAGGATTCAGTGAAGAACAAATCCTCATTATGTCAGTCCCCTACCTTAAATAGGTTTTACATAGAGCGAGAATCCTTTGTTTTCCAATGTAGTACCTCCGCCCCTCAATGGAAAAATACTGGCATTCTATGATGGAGTCCAGTACCAGGTGACATGATCACATGACCCTGCAGTGTCAAAGCAGCATCCCAGGAAGGAGGGAGATTAGCATTTTCAAAAACCCATTGTTCTCCCTAATGGTCCGTTGACTTGTCCCTTGCTAGCCAGCCGGATTTATTGCATTCTGTCTGGTGGGCATTCCTCAAGTGCAAACACATTTGTAGTATAGATGTTGTGATAAACGAAGGGTGGGGCTAGCTCCCTTTTATGGACACCCAGCCATCCAGTGAGCCATAAAGTCTCTCTTTGTGGCTGCTTGCTTTACCTGTAAAGGGTTAAAAAGTCCCCAGGCAAAGAAAAGGGAATGTGCACCTAACCAAAAGAGCCAATGAAAATGCTAGAACTTTTTAAAATGGGAAAAAGCTTTCCCTTTGTCTCTCTGCTGTTATATCTGGGCTGAAGAGATGGGGCAGCTGGAATGCTGTGTAAAATTTGGACCAGATATGAAAAATCATCATCCATACCTAGAAGAATTCATTGGGACAAGGAATGTTTAGACAGACACAATTAGGTTTATTTCTTTTATTTTCTTCATGGCTTGTGGAGTCCTTTGATGCTTTTGTTTACTTGTAACTTTTAAGCTGAACCCACAAGAAAGCTATTTTGGATGCTTGATTTTTGGAATTGCTCTTTTAAAATCTAGCAAAAGCCTAAGTTCTAGATGTATTTTCTTTCTTTTTGTTTTTAATACAATTTACTTTTTAAAAGAATCTGATTGGCTTTGTGTCTTAAAAGATCTGTGCATATATTTTTCAATTAGCTGGTGGCAACAGCTGGGTTTCCCTTTTGTTTGTTTTCTTTCCCGGCTTCCCCAAGAGACAAGTGGAAAAGCCGAGGGGCCTCAGGGAAAACTTCCCAAGTGAGTTTTTCCAGGATTTGCAAGAGGCAGTGTTTCACTTGGAGGTGACAGCGATTACCAAGCCAAGGTCAGAGAAAAGCTATAACCTTGGGGGTTTAATACAAGCCTGGAGTGGCCAGTATTAATTTTTTAAAAAAATCCTTGTGGTCCTCTACCTTCTGCACTCGAAGTGCCAGAGTGGGAAATCAATCCTGACAGATGTATAATTAATATTCCTAACTTTAAATACAAAAATGATACATGCCTACAAATATGATAATCACATTCAGCAAATCATAACCTTTCCAGTGATATCTCATATACTTTATCTTGCACAAAACATATCATAGTAATACTAGCATCATATTATAACAATATTTCTAGGAAGAATATGGGATGTAGTGTCACAACATTATCTTCCTGTTTTTTCCTCATGCTCCCATATCCATTTGGAAGGAAGGTGGAACATGTCCTGTTCTGCTAAGGGCTGGACAGGAACCTCATTTTTTCCATCAGGACATTCTGACATAGCACTGCAACGGCATGCAGTGGTAAGCAAGAGCCATTAAATAGCTCCAGCACAAGACAAGCTCACTCTCAAACAAGCACAGTAGCCACGACGTCTGGAGCTCTAGGTTTCAAGTCTTCCATTACATAACTTCTAGTAATGCTGCAGAATCTGAACAGCATGTTGTCAGGGGGAATGGAGGAGAAGGTGTCATCAAAAATTCTCACCTCAACAGTCCAAGCGGGGTGAGACAGGAGGAGGCAGTCTCTGCACATCAGCTTAGACGGGGGAATTGTGGGGAGTGCTGCTTTCCCAAGTCAGGGAAAGGAGAGGGAGTTCTCCCTTATTCTAACTGCAACTCACTTTGTGTATCTCTTGCATTGAGCCATAAACAGGAGTGAGAGGAGAACCATGCCCTTTAATTCCATTGACGTTAGCAGAATTAATCCTGACTTACACAAGTGTAGTCAAGAAGAGAAAGCTCTACAGAACTGTCAGCAGGCACTGTCATCTGTGTTAGGGATGTGAGGGAGAAAGGGCAGGTGAAGAGAGTGTAATGTAGGATGGGGAGCCCCAAACTATCAGCCTTTTTGATAGCCTATCATTAAATGTTTCTACTGAAGTAGTTTTCTAGAGGTCCCAGGGTGCTAGGCACTACCTTCCCACAAGACAGGCAATGGCCCAAAGACCTTCAGTGTGTATTATAGTGTGTATTATAATGTAATAAAAGGGCAATTCTTTCTCAGGTTTGGTATCTCAGTTAAACAATTGCTGAAACTGTTCAACAGTTAAAGAACAGGTGGAGGGAATGGAAAAATAACCTCACCAAATTGCAAATCAACAATGTTAAAGTTCTGAAAGGTACATTCCTTATTTGGCAATTTGGGATTACTAGACCTGGTTGCAATTTTTCAAATGAGTCATCTCCCGCCGCTTTTAAAAGCCCTCACATTTTTCTCAAAAAACTGTCAATGTTTGAAATTATTTCACAAAAAAGTTAATTTATCTCAACTTTGGAAATCAAATGCATTGAAAACGGTAAAGCATATTGTTTACTGAAAACTGGATTTTAAGTTAAGACACTTCAATAAATGTTTTAAATATAAATTTAGAAAAAAATATTGGGAGAAAAAGTCACAAAAAGATCCATTCTGATTACTTCTGATTGAGAAAGTCAGTATTTTGATTTTTTTCACAAAAATACATTTTTATTTTTCAACCAGCTCTGGAGGCCATTTAAACTCAGATTATGTTTTGCAACATTGTGTTAAACATGGATGTGCACGTTTACTGGTGGATTGCATGTGCAGACATGAGTGATGTGAGTTTGTTTCAGTCAGATCGTACATATGTATAGACAGACATCTATCTAGCTGTGTACCTATGTAAAATTAGGGGGTTAGGTTTACATATCTGAGAGAGGGAAAGTAAGTTAGGCTGACATTTTGTTCTGTGTTAATTTGAGCCAAAAGTCATAGTGAAAAATAGATTGGAAATTCATGTTGTTAGCATTTCATTTATACTAAGCATTCTTTCACCATTTGATGGCACTGTTTAATCAAAAACATTGTATAAACATTTGACCTAAAAAGTAATTTGTGAAACAAAATGTAAGAAAAATCACCTTTCCTCTGTTAGTTACTAAAAAGGTATAACTCTTCCTCTGGGTATTTGATTTTTCTTTTATCACAAAAGGGAAATAACCTATAAAATTATTATACTGATATCGTGGAGGCCCAGGAACTATGCATCCTTCTTGTTTTCATTTTTATTTAAATGTTTATATTCCAATAGTGACTGGAGTCCCCACTGGGGTCAGGACCTTATTGTTCTAGGTTCTGCACAAAACACATGAGGAAGCAGTTTATGCCTCCAAGAATTGAATGTTTTCAGTATAGCCAACCCCTTCTTGACAGCACATGCTTTTTAAAAAAGCTATAAGTCCTATCCCCTTGTAGCCTTTGCAGTAAAAGGTGAACATTGTTTAGGTATGAAATATAACATACTGTAATACATAGAAAGAAGCTGCCAAACCATATTGTTTCTCATTTTCCCAAGGTGTTGCTTTTATATAAATCACAAAACTACATAAAATAAGGGTTTTTTCCTCTCTATAAATTGAGATCAGGCCATGTTTTCCACCTGTACAGCTCTTCTGGTAGAACTGGAAGAAGTTTGTAGGTACTTTATACTTCTGATGGTGATTCAGCCAACCTGGGGACTGATAAAAAGAAGCAGAGTTCCTGGCTCATAAATACACTTTCTCTTGGGTTTGTTTGTTAAGTAAAGAAGTGTTTCCTGGGATGCAGCTGTACATTATGTTCTGCCTATGTGGGAATAATGGGCTCATTATCCATTTAACTAAATTGTTTTGTAGCCTCCACAGTCTATTGGCATGCAGAGTATTCTCTATGGGCTCAGCAATATGGAAACAAAAATCCTACCCGCTCCATTAATACACATAGCTGTCACTATAGCAAACAACTCCGTGTATGTGGTTCTGTCTGTCTAGCAAAGTCATATACACAATGGCACAAGTGCATTAAAAATTCCTCAGCACTGTGAAATCATAGCCTTTATGTAATGAGAAGCAAGTGCTGTATTGTGTGCTATAGAGTAAGTGCTCTAGGCAGTGGGGAGCTGCCACACCTCCTGTACACTCTTCATACAGACCATGGGCTCCTGTGACACTTCCTGCAGGCTGAGAATGTGGAGAGCCTGGAACAGAAACAAAGGAGCGCACAACAGCACTATTACACACTGCAGCAGCTACACAGAGCACTAGAAAGTTTACTTCATTACTGTATATTGTTCCTGTTAACATACTAAGTTTATCTTGACATCTGTTTGCTCATCAGTAAGATACTACATGGCACTGGGAGTGGAAGGCACACTTCAGTGGGGAGGTAGCATTGAAATGGCTGCTGCAGAGCCTGGGGAATCAGCCCTGAGAATCGGCGGGAATGCTGGATGTGCCTGGAAAAGACTCAAACAGCAATTTGAGCTGCATGAAAGCCACAGGGGCAAACAAACTGGAGGATCAGCAAAAGATTGCTCTATTCATAAGAGTGGCAGGCACAGAAGCCCCAGATGTAGATAATGTATTCTGTGCAGATGGTGGTGGTGGGGAGAGAGGAAAGCTTGGCAAAGCTAATGAAAATGTTTGAGGATCATTGTGTCCCCAGACAAAAAATATTATATCTTTGAGATATATAATCAGAAGGAGAACACAGAATGAAAAGGAATTTGTCACAGGCTTAAATCTGAAAAGTCAGTCTTGTGAATATGGGGTATTAAATGACTCTCTCATTGAAGACAGGTTGTCTTGGGATGTAATGATAACGTCTTGAGTAGCTACTACAGAAGATGGATCTGACACTATAAAGCCAGTATGTAAATGCCAGCCAGCAAAACAGACAGAAAAACAAATAAAAAGCCTAGAGAAAGGCACAGTGCGTATGACTTTGAGTTCCATAGTTAAAACAGCAAGAGAAAAGTTCACAGAAATTAAAATGGCCAAGGACAGAAATGAGGGAAAGCAGGAAACAATGCCAGTAATATGGAACCAGTATGAGTATAGGAAATGCCCAGCATTTGGGCAAATATGTAGAAAGTGTGCAGAGAAAGCTGGAAAGTACAAGTATTATGTGAAGGAAGGGATTCCTCAAGTGAAGAGAAAGAGCTGTTCTTAAGTACGGTAATCAGGGAGACTGAAAATTCAAAAGATCTCCCAATTAAAATGTGGAGAAATGGCACATATGTAACATAAGACACTGGAGCACAAGTAAATGTAACAGAAATTGAAATAGAAAGATATAAAGATCACATACAAGTTGAAGAGTCAAGAGTGTCTGTGAAAGGCTATAATGGAGGAACAATTTGAGTGTTGGGAGTGTGCACATTGGTACTTAAATACAAAGGAAAAAATTGTAAAACAAGCGTCTGTGGTGGCACTTGGAGGTAAGCAACCAGTCTTGAGTCTACACATATGTGAAGTGCCTGGGCTTGTTAAGAGGATGTACATCACAGAGAGCCAGAAAACAATACAGAATCAGGAAGACAACACAGAGCCAGATAATGAAAGGATTTAAATAGCATCCTATGAAGATGTATTAATAGGAAATGGGTCCCTCCCAGTAATATACAAGCTATGGTCAAGAGAAGATGCAGAACCTGTGGTTACATACTACTTGAAAAGTTCCACAAGACTTAGAGAGGCTAAGAGAAGACCCGTGAAACATGACAGGGTATTGTTTGGAGAACAGGAGAACCAACCGATTGGGTTCACCTCTTAATAACTGTAGAGAAAAAAGGAAGGGGACTACAGCTGTGTTTGAATCCTTAATAGCTGAACAAAACCATAACATGAGAACACATCCACTTGTCTGGGTTCACAGCACACAAATTCTTCAGCAAAGAGCTGAGAGTTCCAGGATACGCTCCTTCAACACACCATTTGCCAGATAGTGCTTCGTAAAACTGCCTTTTGGAATCTGTTGATGACATAATAATTAGATTGCTACTTACAATATAGGAACAAGATCTTTCCCACTGTTGAAGAACAAAGACACAATGAGAATTTGGCAAGATGGACATTGGCCGGTTAAAACTGCAGTGATTAAAGAAGATTCACATTACTTATAGTCTGTGGTCACAGGTGAAGACAAAAGCATCTGCTCAAGATACCTGACAACTTGGCTGAGACAAGTGAAGTGAGGGCAGACATACAAGTCAAACATAATTCACAAACTGATGCTGTTGTTGACTAGGAGATTGAACAGTCTGTTACAGACAATGATTTGACTAAACAGGGTTGGCAATTCAGCAGATCAGGAAGATTGCTGAAATGCCTTAAGAGACTGATCGAAACACGTAAAGTCAGTTATTGTGTTTAGTATAGTTTGTTAATTTTAATATTGTTTTAGTTTTCAGTCGGGAAATTTAGAAAGGGATCTAAAAAAGGGAGTGTAGAGATGCCACACATCCTGTACACTCTTCATGGAGACTTTGAGTTTCTGTGGCACTTTCTGCTGGTTGGGGAGCAGAAACAAAGAATCCCAGGACAGGGCAGTTGCAGGCTGCAGCTATAGAGTAGTAGGAAGTTTGTTACCCCATTTCCTGTTTATAATAAAGAGTCTATCTTGACAATGGTTTGGTCATCAGTAAAATACGGCAGTATTAATTTAAGAGGTTGTCCACGTGAACAATTAATTCACAATAAGCTGGGGTGTGAATCTATTCCAAGTAGTCTGTCTTGGTCTAAGTGTTCCTTTGCACCCTGCTGACAAGTGTAAGCAGTTAGAGCGCTTTGAGATAGTCCTGCTTCAAACAGGAATAGAGTAATACCCTCTAATGAACTGTTCATGTGCATCAGTCAGCAAGGTGCATTTGCCCTGAACTAATTATTTGCATAGACAAGCTCTTAGATCCATTTATTTAGGTGAAAACAGATACATAGGTTATTATGCCAGAAACATTCCCATCCATGTTTTGTACAATGCCATGGCACTTTTCATGTAAATAAGGACAAAATCCCCAATGTTCTGTAAAAAAACAGTTTGGTTATTTACATTCTGTTTGACTGAAATTCCAATGGAGTTTTAGTTGGCACAGCTTATAATGAATTGATGATTAGCTTAACATTCCCCTAACTGAAAGCACCTTCATTTGTCGGGAGGAAAAATAACATCTGATCATAAAGAATTATATAACAATTAGTGTCTGGGGGGCTATAATTATCTACTGGTAAGAGCTATTCTCACAGTCCCATATAACTGAAATACACTGAGTACCACTTTAGGTTCTACTAGGTATTCACATGAGTGGGACTTAACTTCAAGAACATGTTGAGGACAAAAAGTAGAAGATAGCTTAAAACTGGCTGAGTTTTGGTTTGCTCTCTCCTGTAGGCTTCTGCCCTTGGCTAATACTCTATACAAGTTCAGGGATACATAGCTATATCCTTCTCTTTTTCCTTCATTTTGGAGCCCAGCTTGAAGTGTGTTTATTTCCAGGATTATTTAAGAGCTTAGAAACCTGTCTTCCCAGGTACATAAATCGCAACCTGAGAGTGAATTGCATGCTACTGAGAGAGGGGGAAATTAGTGTTTACTTGCACACACACATTGGTTGGATTGTGTCTATATGTATATTTTTCTCTATCTTCCTTACCCTTGTCTAGCTGTGGTAATTGTATAAGTTCTAATGTTTTCCCGAAAGTGTGAAATAAAGAAATCTCCTTACACATTGCTACACTTCTCTGATTGTATAATTTCACACCTGTGTCAACAGTGAACAGACAGTTTTTTGGGTCACAGAATTTTCAGTAGGTTTGAATACAAGGACATAAAATGCCATTCAGAATCACAGCAGCAATGGTGAGACAGATTAAAAGTCTATACATAAAATTATACAGAAAAAAAACTACCAAAAGAAGAGGTACAATTATTAAAAGGGCATGTAACTCACTGGCTGATTGCATTTTAAAGGGCTGGTTTCACCATTATATAATCAGAGGACAATTCTAAGCAGCAGCTTGTTACCAGTACTTTAAACAGTGACCTACTAATTAAAATCAACAATAGGAGTCTACCCAGCTCCAAGTAAATGTACATGGCATGCTTCCAGGAAGCCAGAGTTAAAATGCAAATTTAATAAGTGATCCAATTCAAAAACTTTATGATCTGCTGCTACAAACAACAAACTCCACTTAAGGAGTGACTATGGCTTTTTTACTGCTGAGATAACCTTTTTCAGCTCACTCAAGATTTTATCATGAGTTATGCAGTCACCCCAAATCATGGAATGTAAAGGTAGATTCAGATTCCAAGTAAAAAATCTGATATGTTAGTGTAAATCTTGTATCCAGTGGGTATGCTGGTGAGCAGAGGAAAGTACTTTGAAAAGTTTGCAGTCTCAGTGCAGTCTACTCTGGCTGAAGGCAAACATCTACAATTGGTTAATTCAGTTTGGGATTGCTATTGAATTTCTCGCTGATGTTAAGGTCTCACATAGAAAGCATTACTCATGGCAATGTCTCTAGTTGTCTGAGTGACTCCATCCTATCCTGGTGAACAATGACCCAACCCCACCTCTCATCTGGACTACAGAAACACGATATATGTGGGCAAGAAGCCTTCCACCTCTACGCAAATCCAGCTGCTACAGAATGCTGCAGTGTTCTCTCTCCTCAGATACCACAGAAAGGAGCATTTTTGTAAACTGGAGAAGACTGTAGCTTGTATGTTAGACCAAACTAGGTTTGCTTGTGATAGACCTAGGGAAAAGTGCTTACCTATGTCTTCTCTTATTTGTCCTAATTTATGATATATTGTTGAAATAAACCTTTGCAGCACATCTCCTATATGCAGATTTGATTTGAACTAACATCAGCATTATTTTCAATTTTCATCCTAAGATACTGTCTCTGCAATAACATTTGAAGTGAACTGGGGAGTGTATCAACAGGTATATTTTAGATGGACTGGAGAATATGGATATGAAAAGAGATCAGAGTAATTAAGACAGAAGAAGGCCAACATGTGGATCAGGACATAAATAGTTTAGACAGAAAGGGTAGCATCCTTGATATGCTTCTGAGGAAGAAGCAGTAAGGGCTTAGACTTGGTGATAGTTTGTTTGGGTGTTAAATGGAGGGAGAATTCAAAGTGGACCTCAGAGTTGAGAGTCTGAATGACAAGTGCCACAATGGTAGCAAAAGGAGGAGGTGGAGCAGGTCTGAAAGATAAAAATGAGGACAGTTTTGTCTATATTTAGATGTGGAGGACTTCTGGAATGTTGTGTCAAAGATGTGGTATTGGACATGAAGATACAGGGTAGGTGTGGAGAGGTAGATTTGTGACTCAGCAGAGAAATGATAGCTGAAGCGATGTAAACAGTGGTCACCCAAGAAAAGAGCCCTGGAGTGAAGGACGGAGAGCCCTGTGGAACTTGGTGGGAGAAGGGGGAAGAGAAAATTCTGGAAGTGACTTTGGAGTGTTGAGAATAGAGCCAAGCCAGGACAGCCCACAAAAGCCAAGGGAGGACAAAGTGTCAGAAAAGCCTGATCAATTATAAAGATCAGTAAGTATGAGGCCTCAAATGTTGACCAGGCATCAGGTATGATGTGACCGCTTTCAGTGGAATGGATATATTGAAAGCCAGATTGTAAGGGGATGCAAAAGGGAATTGGAGGAAACCAAGGCTGTGGTTGGAAACAGCATGTTCAAGGAGCTTAGAGGAAGGAAGAGTTGACAGGTAGTAGGTAAAGGTAGTTTTTTTAAGAATAAAGCATTCTTGAATGCTAATGGGAAGACAGAGGAGATGGGATAGCACCTTTCATCTAAGGATCTCAAAGGACAAGAACAAGGGAAGTCAGTAACTGGGAAGAAATGAGCACAATGAGGACGGTGAAAGGGCTGGAGATAGAAAATAGGCAAAGCACCTGAAGTAAAGGAATAAAGGTTATTGGGAGAAGAGAAGCAGGAGAAGTTGATCTCAAGTCTTTCTTTGAAGAATTTGTTGAAATCCTAGGCAGTGGAGGAATAAGGTAGAAGGAGGAAGCAGTTTGGAAGCAGGGACAAGATAGGGGTTTTTGTGGCTTTGAACTCCGTGAGGGAGAAGAAGTGGGCCTCTTTCACAAGGAATTTTGCATTATTGAGAGGATGAATTTGTAGGGGAAGTTCACAAGGACTCTCTGTTTCCTCTAGGGGCATGTAGCGGCATACACGTAATTGTAGGGGAGGCAGATGTAGGGAGAGAGGCACAAGGGCTTAATGAGATGGAAGCACGTGACAAAGATGTGAAGCCTGGAGGACAGTCTGTACGCTTCTCAGCTGTTAAAATGATCTTTTTCACCCATTTAACCATGGCACTTCTACTTCGCTGGCTCCTCTTCCCTACCCTATTAAGGATAAACATATGTCACCACCACTCCATGCCCCCACATTCATTTCTTTGTGTCCTCTTCTATGCTGCTCCCTCTGAATACGACAACCCCCTAATTCAAGTGCACCAGGCCCCTATCCCCTTCAAACACAAATTCGCCTAAACAATCACTTCTTCCAGAGGGCCCATGAACACTAACCCACTGCTAGTCATCTCCTTCCAGACGCAATGAGAGGGGATGACAGAGACATCAAATTCTGGGAGGCTTGAGACTGCCCTATGGAAACCTGTAGAAACTGCTTGGATTTGGCAGTTTGCTACTCAAAGTGATGAAAGGCAGATGACAGGAAAACGTGTGTGTAGATCTCTAGTGTGTCATGCCACACTGCATTAAGTTATCCCACATCTGATGTGATACATGAAACAGTGCAGCATTACAAGATAACCTAACATAACCATGCACAAAGCTAATAATCAATGAGGAGCACAAATAATGAGCACAGTATTTCAGAATCATGGGTAATGCGCTGCCAGGACAGGGTGTTTCTCTCAGCAAAATGCATTGTTACAGCAAACCATTAGCAAAAAGAGAGCTGCCGTGACCTAAATAATTCCTCTTTAGAAATGAAACCCAAACTGGTAATCTGCAGGAAAGAAAATGGTTTGATGAAAGAGGTGAAAGAAGAGAGACATCTGGGTCAGAGGGAGGCACGCATGCACAGATTTAAGAGCTTCTTATGTTTTAAGACTAGCCAGGTGATGACAGATCCTCTATTGTATACATCACGGTGTGGTTTTAATTCAGTTGCACTCCCTTTATTTTTAAAGCTCTCCATCATGATCACATGGTAATGCCAAATGATGGCTTGGAGGTTCAGAAGCATATCCCAGACAGGAATGATGGCAAAGCTAAATGGATACATTTCATTTGGTCAGGTTGGTATCACCCTAGGTTGCTTAGCTGGCAATGAAGTTAGCAAAAGAATTAAGAGCAAGGAATGCCTCCCCTAAAGAGACCAACAGACAGATTATCTCATTAAAATCTAACTTGGCCATTAGTTTTGGGAGTTTTAGATGGGTTCCCTCCTCTAGGACTTTCCCAAATAAATTCCTTCACTATTTTGCCAATCCCAGGAAGGCTGTCCATGGATATAGGGAGGGCAAGAAGCAGGAAAGGCCAGGGAGCTAGAGACAGAACAAATATTGGGAGGGGTTGCATAATCAATGAATTCTGAGCATTTCAGGCCTCAGTACTGCAGGGAAAGCCATCTGGGCAAAAGAGCCTATGCACTTCATTCTATAAGATTAGGGACTCCAAGACTCTATAGTTCACAACTAGTTTCAGGAAATCCATCAGCTGGTAACAGCATCTCAGGTTCTACCACCAGAGCCTTAGTACACCCAGCATTGCTAGCCCTGAGGGATCAGAAAAATGAGTCAGCCACCCCAAAAAGTCACAAGATTTTTAAAAATAAATGTGAAGTTGTTTTTATTTGCCTTCTGCTTTTGAGCATTTAGCCTTCATCTTTTCAAGCTTTCTCTGCAGTCCTAAAGGCTAGAAACTAATGTTTTAATTTTTTAAAATAGCAGAAAATCTCCTTTATAATCACATGAAAAAAACCAAAAAATGTCAACATCACAGGACTTGCAATAAAGTTATGAGAGCTGGCAGAGTACCTGCATCATGGCTAGTGCTGGGCTCTGCTGGGTGCCTGAAATATTAGAATCTGATGCTATGCTCCCTACACACTTTAGCAAGCCAAGTTTCCTCTACTTGAGTTGGCCACAGAAGAAGCAGCTGCTCTCATTACTTGTGTTATGCCCAAAGGTATTTCTCTGAGTGCGTTATCATTTTGGGTGAAGTTCGACCTTTTGAGGAGGGCTATTCCAGGTTTATGCACTACTGGCACCTGAAGGCTTATGTGGGATTTCAGTGCTACATAAGCCATGGTCCTCTGAATAGTGCTTTGTCACATTATTTTAATGGTGTGTTAATAGCTTCTGAACGTCGTCAAATCTCATTACACTCCTGTGAGGTATGGTAGGGTAAATTAGCAGTGTCAAGTGCAGGAGGCAGTGTGAACTAATGGGTAGAGCACTGAACTAGGACACAGAAGACATGGTTCTGTTTTTGGCTCTGTCACTACTTGTAGAGTGACCTTGGGAAGTCACTTCATCTGTCTGTACCCCAACTGTAAAATGGGAATTATGATACTGACTTTCTTTGTAAAGCACTTTGAGATTTATTGATGAAAATTGCTAGATGAGAGCTTGATATTATTATTCTGAAAAAGGGAAGCAGAGTCAGAGAGAGAAAGTACCCTGCTTAAGGTCTCGCAGCAAGAATTGACACAAAAAAGAATAGAGTGGAGTCCTAATTCCCAGTTCCCTGCTTTTCCCACTAGACAACACTTCCTAGTATCCTGTGTTGCAAACAAATAAATCAGACAATAAAGAGAACCTGTGGCAAAAATGAATGCAAAGGAATGAATTGAATACTTCTCTTCTTTGACAATTCAGTGTTTTACTTCTGTAAAACACTTTTCAAACAGTCCATGTAATGACAAGTCCCCGATCCTGCTGATACGACAAATGTTCTGTCTTGTAAACAGAGTTTACAAGTGTAACTGAACTCATCCAGAGATGTTGTCTTATTAAACTGACTCATATTATACATCTTGAATGTTCAGGCCAATGTACTTGGCCTTAGGATCTCTCCTTCTAAGACAGGAACCTTTCCATTAAAAAAATAAAAAGATGCCACAACCTTTTTCCACGTTCAGGAGTGTTACAACTCCCTGTCTTAAGAGATAAAAGGGGTTGAGTCATTAAAAAGAGAAGCAGTGAAACATGGGGGAAAGAAATATGCAGGAGAACTGGCTTTGATCTCTTAGCCAACTTCTGCAGTGAGCTTATCATTTGGCTTTGACAGTATAGGAAGTAGCAATGGTAGAAACAGCATTTACAGAGCTGGGTCAAACTGGCAGTAGTGTTATTAGCAGGGAAACACGATGGATGAGGGAAACTCCTAAATAAGGAAGGACAAATGCTATTTATCTTCTAACTGTAATACACAGACACACAGATAGGTAATTCTAGACAAAGCAGCTAGTGCCATCTATAGTTAAGTTTGTCCAACTCTTTCCATCATCAGACCCTGTTTTCATTTGCTAGTAACCTTGCCAAACTAACTGTTTAGGCTGAAATTTCCCATGCTAGGTGTCTGGCTCAGGCTGAGTTTAATTGGAAAGTACCAGTTAAAATGATGTCTGAGTATGAGAATAGGGAAAAATACATTGTTTTACAACTGATTTCTTGAGAAGCTCTAGCACCTCCATGCTTTGGTGAAAGGCCTTGAAATTTGGCAGGGATGTTGCCCTGGTGCCAGGAATGTGCCTTTTGTCATCCTTATAAAAGCCTGGCCAAATATGGCCAAGTTATAAACATCTGACAAATCAGTTTGCACATAGTAGCAACTTGTTAGAATTTGGTAGCTAAATTCCCTGAAAATTCCATCTGCACTGAGCATGCTTCCGCCTATGGCTGCAGTGGACTGAGCAAGACTTTCCCTGCAATTGCTCCTCCCAGGTGCTGCAGGTTGCTGTGGCACCAGATACAGGGACTGAGAGCAGGGAGACCACAGAATATGAGCTCTGAGTGGCAGTTGGAGAGTTTTCGAGGGAAGAGAGAAGAGGTCCTAAGAATGGACCAGGTCCCTTCCTGGCTTTAGAGCTGAGACCCTGTCAGAGTGCCTAAACCCAGATCCTCCCAGGGCTTGGCTTTCTGGAGACCCCAAAACTAAAATAGCATGATCCTCAGCTTAAGGGTATGTCTAGACTGCAATAAAAAAAAATGTGTAACATCAAGTCAATTTACGTGAGCTCATGGGGCTCAAGGCTAAAAGTTGCAATATAGACATTTGGGCTGGGGCTAGGGCCTCAGAATCCAGGTTCCAACCTGAGCCCAAATATCTACACTGCATTTTTGGTCCCCAAGCTTGAGCAAGCTGACCCAGGCACAGTCTTGCTGCGAGTCTTTTATTGCAGGGCAGACATAGCCTAAACATCCTTCCTGAGCATAGTTATACCTACTATTTCCCTTCATCCCTAGAAAACACTGCATCACAACATCACTAGAAAACAGCCTTCATAAAGAGAATGATTGAATCTTAGTGTCCCCTATCACTTCGAATAAGCTTGGGATCCCAGATGACAATTCTCCATTCCCCAGCCCCCGAAACCCGTTTCAAACTCAGCAAGGCAAACAATGGGCCAGCTCTTGCTACTTGCACTTTCCCCGACACCAAATGCCTTGCACAGCCACTCATATAGAGAACACAGTTTAGCCTCTACCCTCAGTGCATTGTACAATGTGGCTATACCAGTACTACCGATTGCTCAGAAGTTATGCCCCCTGCTGTGTTCTAGCTGCTTTGTTTCCTTGCATGTGGTGAGTTAAAGGTGAGGCCCATTCATTACAAGCCAGCACGTTTCAGTTTTGCTGCTTTCTGCCAACAGCTGTAGCATAAGGATGGTTACAATAAATTGCTAAAAAAATACTTCAGTTATCTTCAGGTGTCTAGAATTCTAAAGTAATTGATACATGCACCTGTTTTATCTGGAAATTGCCTAATATGAAGCCTGCCTGTTACTTTGAGTATTCCCAGGCCTGTGGCTGTGACAGCTCAGATTTGCTTGATGATATACCACAGCATGTACAATAAATTTTCATTATTTACATAAAAATCAGGTTAGTTTTTATTTAAAAAATCAGGTACAGTCTGTTTGTAAGAAACCTTAGCTCTCTAAACAGAAGCTATGAGTGACATTTGAATAGGACTTGCTGCAGTTATAGAGCAAAGAAGGGAAGCTTGTACTTCTGAAAGTCTAATTACATCTTCCATAATGGAGATCAGAAGAATTTTCTTCCTTTGGATTTTGTTTAATCTATTTCTTTGCGTGCCCTGATCAAAGTAGTACAGTGTTAATGCCCAATCACTTTTCTCAGACGCTGCTTTAGGTGCTTTGCAAAGTAGCTCTGAAGGTTTAGTTCTACTTGCCCACATATCATTACATTAGACAGCATCAAAGTTTCACAGAGACCCTCTTTCTTCCCTTCCTGACCTCTCTAGTGCACACTTGCAAGTTGTAGGTCCTGAGAGCGCTATTGAGTGTTGGCTTCAGCACTCTTGGTGCAAAAAGGGGGTGGAGAGATGTCTGGGTGGGACAAGGTGAAGGTCATGGCTCTGCCTTCCCTTGCACACCAGTAAGTGCTAGGGGAAGCATTGGCTATGCCTTCTGAATCTGAAGAGTATAACAAATCCTGCTGCTCACTGCCCTTCCCACAGGAGCCAGGACAAATCAGTTCAGGACGTTTCCAGTTTACCAGTGCTGGCAGGAACAGTAATTGCTTCTAATCTGGAGAGATGGTAAGATAAGAGACCTTACAATCTGAATATTATGTATGGGAATGTTATCTGACACAGGGTTTTTATAGGGATTCCAGAGATTTAATTTGTCACTGCTTCACAGTTTTGCACAAGCTGATTTATGACATGACAGAACATGGTGGAAGGATGTGAACATAGTACTTTTTTTATTTTTTATTTTTTGAGAATTCAGGTTTGTTTGTTTTTAATTGTCCCAAAGATTTCAAAACTAACTTGTCAAAAAAATGTACAATATGCATACTGGTGGGTGCTCATCTATTCAGGAATAGTATGACTTTCCTAAAAATGTGACAATTTATTCAAACCTTCATAACTTTTTCAGAACACAACCAGTTGTCACCAAACCACTGAAAGGCACTCTGTGAACCAGGGATTTTGTCAGATTTCCAGTTTCTATTTCAAAACCTCTGAGAATCTACAGTCGTTCAAAGAGAAAAGTCGCAACATTTTATTTAACATGGGAAAAGTGTACATGGTTTGATCTTTGTTTTCAAGAACGAACATAACTAATTTTGCTTAAACTTGTTAAGAAGATTCATTCCTAGACTGAGACTCGATCTGTCAAATTTCAGCCCCCTTTCCCCCAGTTACAGATTGGGAAAAGTTATAAGTAGCTGAGCATGAGCGTTTAGAATGAAAACACTTGTGCA
Source organism: Dermatemys mawii (assembly GCA_007922305.1). Classification (NCBI taxonomy): domain Eukaryota; kingdom Metazoa; phylum Chordata; order Testudines; family Dermatemydidae; genus Dermatemys; species Dermatemys mawii. Next base: position 6,000,891 of record ML677379.1, read on the forward strand.
GGCATCTCGATCAGTGTCACTACTTGTTGTGCTCATAATAAGAATGGACATTCTGGGTCAGACCACTGGTCCATCTAGCCCAGTATTCTGTCTTCTGACAATGGCTTGTGCCAGGTGCTTCGGAGGCACCTGTGCAGAACAGGGCAATTATTGAGTAATTCATCCTCTGTCATCCAGTCCCAGCTTCTGGCAGTCAGAGGTTTGTCAAGGGGTTGTGGTCCCTGACCATGTTGGCTAGTAGCCATTGATGGAGCTATTCTTGATGAACTTATCTTATTCTTTTTTGAACCCAGTTATACTTTTGGTCTTCACAGTCATCTGTGAAGCCTGGCATTGACTTCCACAGGTTGACTGTACATTGTATGAATAAATACTTCCTTATGTTTGTTTTAAATCTTCTACATATTAATTCATTGGATGACCCCTGGTTCTTGTGTTATGTGAAGGGGTAAATAACACTTCTTTATTCACGTTTTCCATACTTTTCATGATTTTATAGACCTCTTATTATAGTCCCCCTCTTAGTCATCTCTTTTCTAAACTGACCTATTTACATCACAATCATGTAGTGAAGATTTACTGGTGTTAGATGGCACGTATAGCTCATTAGTTTCAAAGTGCTAAGTATTATCATTATGACCATAGGCATTCAAAAATCCAAAGAGGAGATTAAATGTGGCAGTTTCATACTTGCTGGGCCAAATTCTTTGCAATTACACCACTATTCATTGCAGTTACTCTGGGGTAAATCAATAGTGGCTCTAGACTTTTACCAGCGTGGCTGAGAGCAGAATTTGTTTCCTTATGTCATTAATAAGAACATTAACTATGGCTATTTGCAATATTAACACAAACTTAAGAATATAGGATGGAAAAAATGTATGCCTAAGGGGCTTTTTTCTATTAACATAACAAAAGACTTCTTAGAAGTTGAATATACAGTACCCGAGCTAAAAACACATGAAATAATTGTCATATAAGGTTTCAGTTGTTCCTCTAAAAAGAATAGATTCACTCATTTTAGCAACTAGTGAAATGTTGGCCTTCCCTTTTCAATTATTATTGATCCTATTGTTTATGGCTCATCAATGGTTTATTTTTGATGTATATGTTTGTTAATTTAGTCTACATTATTCTGTGGAGAAATTATAATCCATCTTGTGAACAGCTAAATGAAACTAATTCCCTAGAGCAACCAAGGCATTGGGTCTAATAATGAGCTTGACACAGAAATGTACTAGCAATGTAATTTGGCTATCAATCACTGTCAGTGCTGGAGCACATGAGGCTTGTGGCAGCTGCAGGAACAGCTGTAACCCAGGTCTATTGTCTTTGTGACCAGCCCATGTATTTTTGTAGCCTATTAATGGCATTTTGGGGGCTTGAAAACTGGATGGTTGTAATATAAATCTGAATATTCTAAATGACACTCACTCATTAGGCATCACTTTCTACAATAATGTCTAATTTTTGAGAGTTTGCTTGGCAAAAAACAGCATTTCAAATGGCACAAGTGCTACAGTTTTACAAATGCGACATTTTCTTTTTTAACACAAGAAAACAGGGAGAAAAACATTCAACAGATGCATCTAATTTGCTCCTTTTACTCCATGCACTTTTATCATTTCCAAATATGATGGCAAGACTTTGTCTCTGTGAGCAAGAGTTATATGGAGCATGGCCTGGTACATAGTAGGGTCCTGAACTGAAGGTAACATGGGTAAGGAGACTTGGAAAAACAATGTACTCTGTAGCAAGATCATGCTTCTCCAAGAAGGAAACAGCATTCTTCTGTTTAGCCACATGTTTCCATTGGTAGCAGGTGCACAGGGGTCAAGAGGCTGGTCATGCCCCCAAGCTGGTCACCACACTCCTTGGGGCCATGTAGCTCCACTATGTGTATTAGCCACATTTCCTGCCTAACACTCATAGCAGGTGTAGATTTGGTCCTGGGTAAATGCACTCAAGGTGCATATTTGCAAAAAACTGATGGAGGTGGTAGTGTCCACCAAAGTGAAGGACTAGTGCATTGATTACTGAACTGAGCTTTGGGCAGTACTATTAGTTACAGAACACTAGCAGTGGGGTATGCAGGGAGCTGGCTGGTTCAATACAACTGATTTTCCTCCCTGCTTCCAGCTGTTAAGCACATTACAGGTATTTCATGTGTATTCTCTACATTTCTTTTACAGGGAAACAGTTGGTGCCCTTGCCACAGGACTGTGTGTGGTGATGGCAGCGTGTAAAAGTTTCTAGACAATCAGTTACTCTCCAAACTTCCAGTCTGCCATTTTAATGCAGTGATTTAGAAGAGACATGAAAATGGTTTTGATACAATCTGCTTGGCAACTGCAGGAACACTGGGTCAAACGTATCCCAGTTGTAAGCAGCTGAAAGATCCACTGAAGTTCAATGGCGGTTATGCCAAGGCTGGATTTGGCTCTCAAACTCAGGTCAAAATTTTGCCAAAGTGGTCCCTGATTTTTGAGTGCCCAGTTTCACACACCAAAAGGTGAGGTGCCCAGAATCAGTGGCCATGTTAGCAAAGGTGGCTGTAATTGGTTTGCCTTGAAGTAGCCTTGTAGAACCTCAGTGCATAACATTTAGTGAGGAATGTAAATGGGGTGACACTTCAGCCTTGGTAAGTCTGAGCTGTCTTGCTCTTTGTCGAGATGGCCAGGAATTTTTCAGTGAAACATTTTGTTGTTGGAAAATGCCAGTTAATCTAAACTGAAGCTTTTTATGGAAACGGTGGTTTTAACAAACTTTCACCAGGTCCCACTCCCAACCCACTAGTTGGGGCACTCACCTGCAATGTGGGAAACCCAGATTTGAGTCCTGCTCCAAATCAGGCAGAGCAACTGTTGAACTCGGGTCTCCAACATCCCAAGAGACTGTTCTAACACCAGGCTATAGGGTATTTTCCCTCTTTCTCTCTCAAAAAAATCTCATTTGTGCTCTGATGTGGTACAAAACCAAATTCTGAAACCTCTAAACTTTTCCTGAACCAGAATTCTTGTTTGCCAGCCAGCCCTACTACATGTTTTATGGGAAACAAGTAGTAGTAACAGATGTTTGATAAAACTTCACCCGTTAGTCCTGGAGGAATTCTGCACCACTGTGTGTGCACAGAATTCATGTTCCCCACAGATTTCTTTTCTTTCCCACAGAAAAATGACTTTCTGACAGGCAAGCTGCAAGAGCAGTCACACTCCACTCCCTAGTAGAGAAGATACATTGTTTCAGGCACCCGGAGCAGCCAGTGGAGAGGTAAATCACTGCGGGGCTGGGAACACTGCAGACAGTGGCTCCTACCCTGAGCTAGGATCAACTGCTAGTCCTGGCTGGGCTAGAGGCAGGAGAGAACAGGAATTCCTCTTCTCCTGCAAAGAGTGTCTGGGGCTGGGTCAGATCCACCCTCAGAAACCTCCCCCAGCATCCTCCCGTTCTGTGCCCCCGTCACTCCTCAGCTGTGGGGGGAGGGGTCACTGTTTGGGGAGAAGCTCCCCCATACTCCCAACCTCCATGTATCCGTACCTCCCATACCCAGACACCCCTGCCAAGCCTCACCGGGTACATCCAGAACCCCCATAGCCCTCCATACCCGAACCTCACACCACTGAACCTCCTCTGGAGCCCTCCTGCACCCAGATCCCCTGCCTCTGGACCCCCACCCCTGCATCCAAATTGCCCTGCACTGAGCTCCCTACACTCAAACCCCCATCTTGATGCCCAACCCCCTGCACCACACTGAGCACCCACATCCAGACCCCACACCACTGACTCCCGACTAGCCGAACCCAGATCCTCATCCCACAAAGCCCCACTCCCCCAGCACCCAGAACCCACTGCTGAGACCCCGAAACCCAGCCCCCTCCGCTAAGCCCCAACCATTTTCATCTGGAAGCTCCTTCAGAGTCCCATTGCCCCTGGACCTGGAACCCCACCCCTCCATGAGCCTCTGTGCATCCAGATCCCCCCACACCTAGACCCCCACTGAGCTACCTGCACCCAGATTGTCCCACACAGAACCCTCTCACCCCACACTTGGATCCTGCCTGGTTGAGCCTGCCTGACCCACACCTGGTGAAGAGAGGCAGAGCCCCAGGGTGTTTGAGGCAAGGCCAGGCCTTGTGCTGTGTCAGGGTCAGGTGCAGCCTCACCACTGAGTTTGTGTCGGGCCCGGGGTGGGGGGGCTGCAGGGTGATCTCCCCACAGCCTGTGCTCCCCACTGCCATGCTGGAGGCTATGCATTACTTATTGGCAAATAAAACTTGCAGAATTTTAAAATATTGCATGCAGAATTTTAATTTTTTTGGGTGCAGAATGCCCTCTGGAGTAACACTTTGAGCTGTCTTCACACTGTCCTGCCCAATATGCCAGACCCCTATTTTGAAGGGCACTGTAGGTGGAAAAGTTGTCTCCATTAAGTTCTTAACCTCTATTATACTGATGATTTGGACACTTATTGATTCAGTACTGGATGAGACTTCTCAATGCCTTTCATGTAGGTCACCAGAGACATCCTACAGGTGGCAATGACATTTGGCCACTATGGCTCAAAACTGGATTCAAACAAGTGACCTAGGAGTGAAGAATTCCATTATCAACCCTTTGTGCCTTTTCTTCAGCTGGGCATTTCTCTGGTTTGTTTTGTACATTTCTCATGCTCCACCTACATCTGTGCTTTTGCTTGGTACCAAAAAATGAAGTTACAATAGATATTATCACAATTTGATGCTGGCTTCAGCCATGCTGCCTTTGTTCTACAGATAGCGCTGGGTAGCCTGTTGTGCTTTATTTACAATTAATTCTGCTTCAAGATTCCTGTATTTGTGTCTTGGATTAATGGTTTTGTTTAGAAAGCCTTTGGAAGAGAAAGCTGTATGCATGGGAATTCTTACTAATGCAGAGATCCTGGTATGTTCACCTTCATCAGTGATAAGGACAACAACATGTTCTAGCTACAGGCTTTTATTTGAGAGCGGCAGTAGGCTTTTCTACTCTAGGTACTGCATGTTATAATTATCTTTGATGGCAAAATTCTACTTTGTACTAATACACTCTTTGGCCTGGAGACAAAATGCTAGCACTGTTGTACACCATTAATGAGCTTAACAAACAGATGCTTGGCTCTAAAATAAAGAGCAAGACAACATTCAGGAAGAATGATACCTTATGAGAGCAATTCCTATCATTATCTCTCTGACAGTTTCCACCAGTATTATTTTCTCTGCTAGAATCTTATTGAAAATAGAGGCAGTGATAAAGGGCATCTTTGATTAGTTTATGTGCCCAAATTAAAATCAGAGACATACAACTGTTTAGTACCTCTATCTAGTGTGAAAGACTAGTTCTCCAGTCATATTAAAGATGCGCCTGCTATTTCCATTCTAACCCACTGAAAAATCCTATACACTGAAGAATATTTTCATTGTTCTTTTCAAAATAAAAACATTACATTTGCCCATTGTTTGAACTGCAGAGCTAAAACAGTACTTTGTTGACATACAGGACCAGATTTTCATGTGGCAGAATGCCAGGGCTGTACAGTTTGTGCTTAAGTTGTGCAAAAAAAATCCTGAAATTACATCTACAAAATCCAACTTAACAATCTAAATGGTTATTTGTATGCATAAATAGCTAGTTTGCACAGTCATGGGGAGTGCTGATATAAATTAGGTGTATAATTGAAGAAACGTTTTAGTTTGCAATTAGGAGTTTTTACTCATTTGAAAATCTGGTTCTGTTGTCCAGTTATCACAGAAGCATGCAGCATATAAACATGCATCATACACCTTACAGTACTCACAAATGTTTATTTAACATAATACATATGTTTAGTCCTTTGTGCCTCCTTGACTGTATAAAATATGCTATTCACAAAGGATTACCAGTAGGCAGAAAGACTCAATGTTGTAGATTAGAGGGCAGCCTACTAAATTTCATTTTTAGTTGGCTGAGGCATTCAGGTGATTGAAAAGTGCCACATCCCATAAATGAAGCATCTTGCATTGCAAAGCAGCAATAAAACCAGCACTAGCAATGATCTAAGTATTCTTAGAAATATACTTACTTTTACTGTTTTAGAAAAAATAGCTAAATGATAGAGTAAATTAACAAAAACAAACCTCATGATCAAGTGATGTAAGAATGGACTGATATAGGGAATGAGTAGCTCAGAGGTGTCCTATCACCAGTCCTCAAGGCCAACTTTTCACAATCTTTATTGGATATTTTTATTCCCAATACTTCCGTTGAAGTACACAATGTAAGCTTGGTATGATTTAGTTGGGGATTGGTCCTGTTTTGAGCAGGAGGTTGGACTAGATGACTTCCTGAGGTCCCTTCCAACCCTGAAATCACTGGTCTACAATTTTTTAAAAGTCGTCTGCTTCAGAGATAAAATGTGATATTTATTATGTATTTTGATGTGCTGAATTCAAATATGACAATTAAAACAACTGATTGGCTACTGTTTCTAAGATATTTAAGTTTTTACATTTTATGTCTATTGTGACGGAGTCAGACCAGAAGGATATAGGAGAGTGCTGGAAGGCAGGTATATTAGTCTCAGGATGTGCAGGTCCCTGTTCCCTGGATAGCCAAACAAAGGCTATTCCAGACCAATCAAGACACCTGGGGCCAATTAAGAACCTTCTAGAAAGGAGTAGAAACAGCTAGCCTAATTGGGACACCTGAAGCCAACCAGGGACTGGCTGAATCCAGATAAAAACCTCCCAGTTAGTCAGGTGGGCTGTGGGTGTCAGGAGCTGTGGAAGGAAGTTGTGCTGTTGGTGAGAATGAGTGTTGGACAACATATCATCCAGAAAGAAGGAGGCCCTGAGGTAAGGGTGAAGTGGAGTTTGAAGAAGCAGGGACTGCTGTGGGAAAGTAGCCCAGGGAATTGAATTGTGTTTTGTGGATAAAAGGTCAGCCATCTTAGCTGATACTATTAGGGTCCCTGGGCTGGAGCCCGGAGTAGAGGGCGGGCCCAGGCTCCCCTGCTTTTTCCACCTTCCATACTGGCCTGTGATGAAGGTAACTCACTAGGTGGTGACTCTTGCCAATTATACTGAGAAAGAGAGGTCACTCTGGGGCCTAGATGAGTTTCTGAGGCCCCTAAATCTTCCAGGAAGCGCAGGACCCACAGGTACAAACTTGGAGCTTTGTCACAACTGGTGTCAGAGGTGGGATTTTCTGACTTAGTCACTGCGCGGCGGAAGAAAGGGAGAGATTTAAAAAAAAAAAAGTGCACTGGGTTTGGAGGTGTTCTCACCACAATGGAGGATGTAATAAAAGCACTGTTGCAAGCCATTGCAGCCCATCAGGAGGCCACCTGAGCCCATGCTATGGTACAACAGGAGTCCCTGCGGGTACAACAAGAAACTAATCAATTATTGATAGGGCAGGCCTCTCAGGATCGAGCCTTCTTGCGGGAGGTAGTAGATCAACTGAAAGCCCTCACCACCAAAAGCCAAGGTTCTGAGGGGTCGCGAGTATGGAGAGCGTCTGTCGAAAATGACGGTAGATGATGATGTAGAGGCGTATCTCCTCTCATTTGAAAGGACTGCTCAGTGGGAGGCATGGCCCCAGGAGCAGTGGGCCAGCATTCTCACCCCTTTTTTGTGCGGAGAGGCCCAGAAGGCCTACTTTGATCTGCCTACTGAGGATGCTGCTGACTGTTCCCGACTGAGGGCAGAGATCCTAGCATGATCAGGGGTGATAGCAGTATGGGCCCAGAGGTTCCAGGAGTGGAAATACAGGGAGGACAAACCTCCGAGGTCCCAACTATTCGACCTCATACACCTCGCTCGGAAATGGTTACGGCCTGAGGCATGCAGCCCCGAGGAGATTTTAGAGACTTTGGTCCTGGACCATTACATGTGGAGACTGCTGCCAGAACGATCCGTCCACCTACGACGAAACGATCACCTTGGTGGAAAGACGGATAACAGCCAGAGAATTGACCCAGCTACCCCAGGAAGGCCCCTCACTAATCAAACATTCGACCCCGACCTTGGAGGGGCAGGCAGCCAAACCCTTGGGAAGTCCTAGGTGGAAGAAGAAGGAGGCTGAAAACCAGTTGAGAACCCAAAAGGAAGGCAAGGGCCTGAGTGGGGGAGGTCTTGGGACTATAACCCCTATCTCACGTGATAGGGGAGTGACTAGAAGCAATTATAGGTGTTACGGGTGCGGGGAGTTGGGGCACATAGCTGCTCAGTGCCCCAATGTCATAGAGCCAATGCAGTGCAACTTGGGGAACGGAACAGATCCTTGCAGCCTACTCAATCTTGTAGGGGTCGCAGTCACCCCACATAAATATACAAGGCAGGTAAAGTTGAATGGGGTAGAAACCATAGCACTCGTAGACTCGGGGAGTGCTATCACCCTAATTTCAGGTAAATTAGTGAAGCGCAGCCAGTTAATGCAGGCAAAGCGTACAGGGGTAACCTGTGTCCATGGGACTGTTAGTTACTATCCCATCATACCAGTAAAAATTGAAATCCAGGGAAAGGTCATTGGGGTGAAAGCAGGTGTAGTCCCAAACCTTCCATACCCTGTACTCATAGGGAGAGATTTCCCTGGGTTTGGGAACTTGCTCTCACCAAAGGAGCTGGAGGGAGGGGAGCTCCCCGAACTTCGGAAGACTTCCACGGCAGAATGTCACCTCCCATTTTTCGCAGAAATATCCCAGGAATTATTCCCTGTCCCAGGGAAAGATCGGAAGACCAAAAGAGAAAGAAGGGCAGCCAAGGCCTTGGGTACCTGAATCCTGATGCAAGGACAGAGGGCTGCCTGTATAGGCAGACGAACACAGGCAACTGAAGGGGAGAGCCCTGAGATGGAAGAGGGGTCAGAAACTGGTTCCAACCCCAACCTCTCAGAGCCAGGCGAGAGGGCAGAGATAGGTCCCTCAGAATTTAGGCTGATAAGTCCTGAGAGAAAGACTTTTGGACGATACCAGATGGAAGATCCAAGGTACAAGAACGCCAGGAAGGAGGTGGCCAAAATAGATGGAGTACCTATAGAGGGAAAGGCCTGGGGGCCAGGGCCTTATTTTGTGATAAAAAGGAATCTCTTATACCGGGTCACACAAATGCAGGAGCAAGAGGTACACCAGCTCCTTGTTCCCTGGAAACACCAGAAGGCAATATTAAGCCTCGCTCACAGTCACCTTTTTGGAGGACACCTGGGAGTGGAGAAAACCCAGGCACGAATCTTACACAGGTTCTTCTGGCCGGGGGTACATGAAGATGTCCGGCGGTACTGTGCCTCCTGCCCTGAATGTCAACTGCACAGCCCTCGTCCACATCTAAGAGCTCCTTTGGTTTCCCTGCCAGTCATTGAAGTTCCGTTTGAGCGGATCGCTATGGACCTTGGGACCACTAGAGAAAACAACCCAAGGCCATCAGTATGTGCTTGTCATCCTAGACTATGCAACCAGATATCCAGAAGCTGTCCCCTTACGAAACACAGCCTCCAAGAACATTGCCAAAGAATTGTTGGCAATCTTTGCCCGGGTAGGGCTGCCAAAAGAAATCCTCACAGACCAAGGAACACCATTCATGTCCAAGTTAATGAAGGACCTGTGTTCCCTGCTCCATGTCCAGACCCTGCGGACCTCAGTTTACCATCCACAAACTGATGGTCTGGTGGAAAGATTCAACCGGACCCTCAAGGCCCTGATAAGAAAAGTGGTAAGCAAGGATGGGAAAGACTGGGACAACCTACTACCGTACCTCATGTTTGCCATCCGTGAGGTCCCCCAAGCTTCCACTGGATTCTCCCCCTTTGAGCTAGTGTATGGACGCAACCCCCGAGGCATCTTGGACATAGCCAAGGAAATTTGGGAGGAGGAACCAAGTGAGGGGAAGAATGTTATAGAACATGTGCTACAAATGAGGGACCGGATAGCCTGGGTCACTCCCAAAGTGAAGGAGCACCTAGAAAAGGCCCAAGAGGCCCAGAGAACTTACTACAACCGTCAAGCCAAGGTTCGTCAGTTCCAACCCAGTGACCGAGTAATGGTACTGGTGCCCACGGCCGAAAGTAAGTTGTTGGCCCATTGGCAAGAGCCCTATGAAGTAGTCGAACCTGTTGGGGAAGTGAATTACAAGGTGAGACAACCAGGACGTCGAAAACTAGAGCAGATATATCACATCAATCTACTAAAACCCTGGCATACCCAAGAAGCGTGTGTAGTTGCTCACAAGGACCCATTGCAGGAGAACCAGAACCTCGAGCAGGTGAAGATATCTCCTGATTTAACACCAGCCCAAAGAGAGGAGGTGGTTGAGATGATCAACAGGAACCAAGATGTATTCTCATCTTGGCCAGGACGAACAACTGAGACATATCACCACATCATTACAAACCCTGGGGCCAAGGTGACGATGAGACCTTACCGAGTGCCAGCGGCCAAAAGAGGAGAAATCAGAGCAGAAGTAAAGAAAATGTTGGAGTTAGGGGTAATTGAAGAGTCCCACAGTCAGTGGTGTAGCCCGATCATGCTAGTACCCAAACCAGATGGCTCCACAAGGTTTTGCAATGACTTCCGTAGGCTGAATGAAGTGTCCCAGTTTGATGCATATCCTATACCCCAGATAGACGAGTTAGTGGACCGACTGGGAAATGCCCGCTTCCTGACCACTCTGGATTTAACTAAAGGGTACTGGCAAATCCCCCTTGCTGAAGATGCAAAGGAAAAGACTGCTTTCTCCACCCCAGAGGGACTGTTACAATATAGAGTCCTTCCATTCGGTCTACACGGGGCCTCAGCTACCTTTCAGCGCCTTATGATAAGCTATTGCGTCCCCATGCCAGTTATGCAGCTGCCTACCTCGATGATGTAGTTATTCATACCTCAGACTGGGAAACCCACCTGGAAAAGGTTGAAGCTGTCCTAGACATCCTAAGGCGTGCTGGCCTTACCGCAAACCCTGCAAAGTGTGCCATAAGATTAATGGAGGCGAAGTATCTGGGGTACATTGTGGGATGAGGTGTAGTGAAACCCCAACTCAATAAACTAGAGGCCATCCAAAACTGGCCCCGACCGGTTCGCAAGAAACAAGTCCGGGCATTTTTGGAGGTAGTGGGGTACTATAGACGCTTTATTCCCCATTTTGCCACTAGGGCAAGTGCCTTGACTGATATCATAAAAGCTCGGGGACCTGAGATGGTTATATAAATATAATGTATTATGAAACAAAAGGCAAAAAACTATTATGTACATAGTTTAGTCCTATTCAGTGTCTACTCGGCGCTTCTTGACTTGTTTCTTGTATTCATTAAATGGAGCATCTCTTGTCACAGTCCAGCAATAGTCTGCAAGCATTGATGGGCTCCATTTGCCCTGATAGCGTTTCTCCATTGTTGCAATGTCCTGGTGAAATTGCTCGCCATGCTCGTCGCTCACTGCTCTGCAGTTCGGTGGGAAAAAATCTAGATGAGAGTGCAAAAAATGTATCTTTAGTGACATGTTGCAACCAAGGCTTTTGTATGCCTTGAGGAGGTTTTCCAACAACAACCTGTAGTTGTCTGCCTTGTTGTTTCCGAGAAAATGTATTGCCACTGACTGGCAGGCTTTCCATGCCGTCTTTTCCTTGCCACGCAGTGCATGGTCAAATGCATCATCTCGAAGAAGTTCACGAATCTGAGGACCAACAAAGACACCTTCCTTTATCTTAGCTTCACTTAACCTTGGAAATTTTCCACGGAGGTACTTCAAAGCTGCTTGTGTTTTGTCAATGGCCTTGACAAAATTCTTCATCAGACCCAGCTTGATGTGTAAGGGTGGTAACAAAATCTTCCTTGATTCAACAGATGGTGGATGCTGAACACTTTTCCTCCCAGGCTCCCATAACTGTCGGAGTGGCCAATCTTTCTTGATGTAGTGGGAATCTCTTGCACGACTATCCCATTCACAGAGAAAACAGCAGTACTTTGCGTATCCAGTGTGCAGACCAAGCAAGAGAGCAACAACCTTCAAATCGCCACAAAGCTGCCACTGATGTTGCTCGTAGTTTATGCACCTCAAAAGTTGTTTCATGTTGTCATAGGTTTCCTTCATATGGACTGCATGACCAACTGGAATTGATGGCAAAACATTGCCATTATGCAGCAAAACAGCTTTAAGACTCGTCTTCGATGAATCAGTGAAGAGTCTCCACTCATCTGGATCGTGAACGATGTTGAGGGCTGCCATCACACCATCGATGTTGTTGCAGGCTACAAGATCACCTTCCATGAAGAAGAATGGGACAAGATCCTTTTGACAGTCACGGAACATGGAAACCCTAACATCACCTGCCAGGAGATTCCACTGCTGTAGCCTGGAGCCCAACAGCTCTGCCTTACTCTTGGGTAGTTCCAAATCTCTGACAAGGTCATTCAGTTCAGCTTGTGTTATGAGGTGTGGTTCAGAGGAGGAGGATGGGAGAAAATGTGGGTCCTGTGACATTGATGGTTCAGGACCAGAAGTTTCATCCTCTTCCTCTTCCTCATCTGACTCAAGTAAGAATGATTCTGGTGCATCAGGAACCGGCAGTCCTTCTCCGTGGGGTATTGGGCGTATAGCTGATGGAATGTTTGGATAATGCACAGTCCACTTTTTCTTCTTTGACACACCTTTCCCAACCGGAGGCACCATGCAGAAGTAACAATTGCCGGTATGATCTGTTGGCTCTCTCCAAATCATTGGCACTGCAAAAGGCATAGATTTCCTTTTCCTGTTCAACCACTGGCGAAGATTTGTTGCACAAGTGTTGCAGCATATGTGTGGGGCCCACCTCTTGTCCTGATCTCCAATTTTGCAGGCAAAATAAAGGTGATAGGCTTTCTTAACCATAGAGGTTATACTGCACTTTTGTGATGCAAAAGTCACTTCACCACAAACATAGCAGAAGTCATCTGCACTGTTCACACAAGTACGAGGCATCTCTGCTCACTTTGGCTAAACAGAAATGTGTCCCTTTGCAAAATCAAACACTGACAAATAAGAGAGCACGACACTGTATGATTTCTAGAGCTGATATAGGGCAATTTCTTCAGCAGAGTGATGTAAGCTTTGTTATGATTGCATCATCCATGACTTCTAGGAATAACATGATGCAATTCATATCATGTATGACGCAATACCAGCTTCAGATTGCATCATTCATTGTTTTGCCTAAAACGCAAGTACTGTCCAAACCCAGTCATAGATTTATTCATAGATCCAGTCAAAGATGTATTTTAGTCATTTCTGGTTTAAATTGAGATCCCTTCCCTTTATAACTCACTTATCCTCCGCCATTCCCATGTCAAGGGTCGTATATGCTAACCCAACAGCATATCTTGAAAACTAGAGCCAATCAACAATTTTAAGCATCATTTTCATTCTCAGTGACCCAGAATTAGTAACGTTTGACTACATTTATTTCAGAAGCATTTTGGTTGTAGAGCACTGTATTCTATGATTCTATGATTCTATGACTGTGTTAATGTTATGTAGTGCACAAAGGTGCATCTGTACCTAAATGACCATTAAAAAGAAGAAGCAGAAGCCATGAGGTGGTATGTAAAAGACTGGAAATCAGTGCTGGATTACCCAATAGGCAGACCAAGCATGTGCTTAGGGCACCAGCAAAGCAGGGGACACCAAAAAAGAGGGTTTTTTTAAAATTTGATATTTTAAAAAAAGCATCAAAGTAGTCACCATGGGAAAAATCAGAACTTTGTTAGACTTCCTTACATTCCACTACACGCTCTTCCCCTGTTTTTCTGTTCTCTTTTTATTACTTATCCCCACCTAAACCAGGGGGGCATCCTATTAACACAGATCAAAATAATGCAAGAAAATCAGATCCTGTCATGTATTTCAATAGTTGACTCATACCCTGTTGACTTGAACATGAATCTCTTTGGAAAAGTACAGCAGTTCCGTTATATTTATGCAAAGTTTGATGAAACAGAAAAATGAAATTCAGCCACATTGATCTTCATGACAAAATACTGAAAGACAGAATACAATGGTATTTCCAAATGTAGAGATTGCACTACGTATTTTTCTAACATTGATGATTACTAACTGCTCCGCAGAATGCTCTTTTTCTCAGCTGAAAAGAATAAAAACCCTCAGAACAATGTGTCAGGACAGACTTGATTCACTTTCCCTATTGTACTTTCATATTGTGTATGGAAGTGGACATGCTTTGTCGAGCCAGCTTCGATGAACTTATCCAGAATTTTGCAATCAGAAAATCTAGAAAGAAGCTATTTTAATTTCAGCATACATGCAAGTTTTGTGTCATTTCGAAAAATAAGATTTTATTTTATGGTATAGTATTGTTTTTATTTTGAATTACATATGGGGGGGCACCATAATCTTTTCAGTGCTTAGGGCCTCTAAAGCTCTTAATCCAGCCTTGCTGGAAATATATGATAAGAACATAAGAATGGCCATACAGAGACAGACCAGTGGTCCATATAGCTCAGTTTCCTGTCTCTGACAGTGGCCAGTATCAGAGCTTCAGAGGGATTGAACAGAATAGGGAATTTTGAAGAGATCCAGGCCTGTCTTCCACTCCCAGCTTCTGGTAGTCAGGTTTAGGGTCACCCTGTGCATGGGGTTGTATCCCTGACCATCCTGTTTAATAGTCATTGCTCCATGATTTTATCTGGTTCTTTTCTGAACCCAGCTATATCATGGCTATCACAATATTCCATGGCAATGAGTTCCATAGGTTAATTGTGCATTGTGTGAAAAACTGCTTCCTCTTGTTTATATTAAACCTTCTACCTATTAATTTTGTCAGGTGACCCCTGATTTTTGTATTGCGGGAAAGGGTAAATAACACTTCTCTATTCACTTTTTCTATACCCTTCAGGATTTTATAGACCTATATCATATCACCACCCTTTATTGTCTCTTTTCTAAGATGAACAGACCTAATCTTTTTAGTCTCTCCTTGTATGGTGGTCATTCCATACCCTTGATCATCTTTGCTGTCCTTCTCTGACCCTTTCCAGTTATTCTATACCCTTTTTGAGATTGAGCAAGTAGAATTGGACACTGTATTCAAGGTGCGGTGCACACACCATGGATGTATATAGTGTCATTATAATATTTTCTGTCTTGCTTTCTTTTTTCTAATAGTTCCTAACATTTTATTAGCCCTTTTGACTATTCCGGTGCAGTGAGCTGAAGTTTTCAGAGAACTATCCACGATACTTTTAAGATCTTTTTCTTGAGTGGTAAAAGCTAGCTTAGTCCCCATCATTATATATGTGTTTGGGGGATTCTTTTTTTTCCAGTGTGCATTACTTTGTATTTATCAGCATTGAATTTTATCTGCCATTTTATTGCCCATTTACCCACTTTAGTGAGATTCCCCTATAAATCTTTGGAATCAGCTTTGAATTTATCTATTTTTTATATAATTTTGTATCATCAGCAAACTTTGTGACTTTATTGCTCATTTTCCCAGATCATTAATGAATATGTTGAATAGCTTAAGTCCCAATAGCATAAGTCCCACTGAGTACCTCTACAACATGAAAACTGACCATTTATTCCTACCTTTTGTTTCCTATCTTTGAACCAGTCAATGATTCATGAGAGGGCCTTCTCTCCTATCCCATGGCTACTTAGTTTCCTTAAGAGCCTTTGGGGAGGGACCTTGACAAAGGCTTTCAGAAAATCCAAGCACACTATATTAGCCGGATCACCCTTATCCACATGCTTGTTGCCACTCTCAAAGAATTCTAATAGACTTATGAAGGATGATTTTTCTTAACAAAAGGCTTGTTGACTCTTCACCAATAAATCGTGTTTACCTGTGTCTGATAATTCTCTTCTTTAATATAGTTTCTACCAATTTGCCCAGTACTGAAGTTATACTTGCTGGCCTGCAATTGCCTGGATTGCCTCTCGAGGCCTTTTCAAATATCAGCGTTACATTAGCTACCTTCCAGACATCTGGTACAGAGGCTTATTTCAGCGATAGGTTACATAATACAGTTAGCTCTCCAGTTTCATATTTGAGTTCCTTCAGCACTGTTGGGTGAATATCACTGGGTCTTGGTGACTTATTACTGCCTAATTTATCAGTTTGTTCTAAACCTCTTCTATTGATACATCAGTGTGGGACAATATTTCAGATTTGTCACCCAAAAGGAATAGCTCTAAAGTGGGTTTCTCTCCCACATTCTCTGCAGCGAAGACTAATGCAAGGAATTAATTTATTTTCTCTGAAGTGGCTTTGTCTTCTTTGAGTGCTCCTTTAACATCTTGGTCATTTAGTGGCCCTGCTGCCTTTTGGCAGACTTTCTGCTTCTGCTGTACTTAAAAAAATCCTCACTGTTTGTTTTTGCATCTTAGCAAGTTGCTGCTCACATTCTTTCTTGGCCTACCTTATTATACTTTTATACATAACCTGCCAGAGTTTGTCTTCCTTATCTTCACTTGGTTGTTGACTTCCAAATTATAAAGGATGCCTTTTCCCCTCTAATGATCTTCATTACTCTGCTCTTTAGCCATGCTAGCATTATTTTGGTCCTCTTATGATCATGATTAGCACAACTGAAATTAATTCTTCAGTTAACTTCTTTTCAGAATTTTTGGACAGCTTCTTAAATATATGTAGGAAGGAGCCAAGTCCATCACTTGTCTGGATCTTTATTGCTTACTTCAGATTTGTGTCCTGGTGTCAAATGAATAAGAAAAATGATCTTCAAATGAATAAGAAAAATGATCTTTAGAAGTGTTTGATTGACAGATAGTTATGGAATGGTGATTATATAAAGGGAGCTGTACTGGTGGACTTGGTGAGACAATGCTGGCAACAGTTATAGACTGGTATCACTGTTATATGGTGAGGCAGTGTCCTTCAATAGACATGGCACTTGACTTGGACTCTTGAGATCTGCATTTGATTGCTGGCTTAGTAACTGGAACCTCTTTCGTGAATCACTGAGTCTGTTTCCCTTTTTATAAAATGAAGCTAATGAGACTTGCCTCCTTTGTAAAGTGCTTTGAGATCAATGTGTGAAAAGTACAATATAAAAGCTGTGTTACTATTAATTTCCTTTTTCTATGTGTTATTTTTTGTCTCTGCCACTTGATTCTTCAAGTCTCATATTTCCGTCATTTCTTAGAGCTTGATTTGCTTTTCCCTTTGCTTTGTTTTTTTCTTACAGTGAAAATCGGTGAACAGATGACAAATATTGTTGTATGATGCAATGAATATGGCTTTATGTTGTACTCTCCTATTTTCTTATTTCACTGTATTTGTGGTAGTTCTTTTGTTTTCCTTCATACAACAACAAAATTTAGTAAAAATAACCAGTGAACATTCTGGAGAGGTACATCAATGGATTCAATCCCCTTCTTTTCATCCTCCCCCACACTGTGTATTTTCCACTGTTCAAATCTCCAGCTCACAATTTGCTGCAAGCTCTAATTTCAGCCATCACAATAAAGCTTCAGAATTCAACGTTGTAATTACCCTGATGTCAGGCTGCTGATAGAGCCACTTTTCATCAAAAGCCACTACACTGCAGTCAGAGTTTGCTTTGTTATGTGGTGGGTTTGATTATAACCTTGTCAACTCTTCTCATAGATAACTAATGCAGAGAGAGCGACTTCTGAATAATACTGCTCTTGACATATTTCAAAGATCATTCAGAGTCCTGACCTTCAAATGTAGTCATTTTTACACATTTCTGAAGACAGTGAGGTCAAGGACACTGTCATGCAGCGTCTTCAGTGAAGAGTGCTTAGAAGTCCTTTGCTGGATCACTTCTGCTAGTTTCAATAAGCTGAATTTCTACATTATACAATGTGAGACTGCACCGCTCCATCAGACAAGACAATGGCAGGTGTAAATTTTGGTATGGACACTTGATTTCACTAAAAGAAAATATCCTGGACTTGTTATCATGCACGTTACCTAATATCTACAATAGCCAGTCTTAAAAATGGTGCACATTGTAATTGATTCTGCTACCTCTCATTTAATTTATAACCAAGATTTTCTTCTCGAAGTTTGAGAAATAATAAAGATGAATACAAATTATTGCAGATTTCTTTTTTTTAAATGGCCATGAAAAGAATTCTCAGACAGGCAGCTTATATTTACCAAGCTAGTTTCACTAGAATAATATCCTTTGGTTTATAACAAAAATCTAATAAAACAATTTGCCATCAGCTAAATAATTTTACTTTTAAATCCTTGGCTATTGTTTCAGCCAAGACTCAGATTTATTTCTTGGTCTCTTATTTCCCCTTATTGATTAAAATGTCTCTTGATTACTGCTGAACAGAGGGGCTTTGGCAATTCAGGAACTGACATCACAAATATTCTTCTAATTTCCAGAGTTGCCTGGAGGAAACAAGCTTGCTCAGACTTCTTTCAGCAATAGTTTTATTTTAATTTCCAAATTTTCCTCCTTTTCCTTCACCGCTGAGTATTCAGCAGAGAAACATAAATGGAAATATTTGCATTTTATACAATAAAGCACAATTTATGTTCTGCTTCTACCCCCATTAGAGTCCATGGCTCTTATCCTGCTAAAACCTACGTGTATGCTTAATTGTACACATTGTCAGTTTTCCTGTTGAAGTCAAGGGGTGACTTGCAATTTATCATGTTCAGTCTTTGTGGTATCAGGGCCTGCATCTATAGCTATTTATCTGAAAATAGAGACCTCAGAGAGATTTCTTATGATAAAAATCCCAGGTACTAAGGGGCTCTTTTTAATCTAGTGGAGTAAAGTCATGACAAGAAACAGTGGCTTGAAGCTGAAACCAAACACATTCAAATTAGAAATAAGGCACACATTTTTAACAGTGCGGGTGATTAACTACAGGAATAAGCTTCCAAGGGTGGCTCTACCACTGGTGGAGTCTCTATTTCTTGAAGCTTTCAGATCAGGATGGGATTCTTTTCCAGTAAATATATGGTAGTCAATCGCAAGTTATTGGCCTCAGCACAGGAATAACTGGTTGAAATGTAATGGCTTCTCTTATACAGGAGGTCAGACTAGAGGATCTGATGGTCAACTCTCTGAATATATTATGCATTTGTTCTTGTATATTACAGAAATAATAGTTTGCATACACCACAAATAGAGAGGTTTAGGACACATCCTGCTTAATGATCAGGCTCTACATTGCAAAAAAAAAAAAGAAAAAGTAATTTTAAAATGTCTGGCATATTGCCACACAGTTTATTGGAATGATTTTAAGTTCACTTAGTTTTTAGTTTCTTTAAAAAGCCATTTATGCTAATGTTACCATAATATTATTAAGACACATTAGATTTACAGCATTTCCAATTATCTTGTTTTACAAGATGAATACACCACCAAGAAATTATATTTCAATAACTGACTTCCTACAGCTTTGCATTGCAACCTAATGAACTGATCCTCTTCCTGATACTTTTCTGTTTTGCCTCAGGTTAGACTAATGTGGCATCAAAACTGCATTCCATTAGCTATGGGTGGTTCTGTCTCTTTTTTTTTCTTTTAAAGCTATATTGCTGTTTGATGCAGATTCTCAGCTTGAGGAAATTGTTGTAACTCCATTGACCTCAGCGGAGCTGTGGCAGTTTATACCAGCTGATGGTCTGCCCCTTTGTTCAATCATATTTAAATATAATATAACTATTGTGACGGAGTCAGACCAGAAGGATATAGGAGAGTGCTGGAAGGCAGGTGTATTAGTCTCAGGATGTGCAGGTCCCTGTTCCCTGGATAGCCAAACAAAGGCTACTCCAGGCCAATCAAGACACCTGGGGCCAATTAAGAACATTCTAGAAAGGAGTAGAAACAGCTAGCCTAATTGGGACACCTGAAGCGAACCAGGGACTGGCTGAAACCAGATAAAAACCTCTCAGTAAGTCAGGTGCTGTGTCAGGAGCTGTGGAAGGAAGTTATGCTGTTGGTGAGACTGAGTGTTGGACAACATGCTGTGGAAAGAAGTTATGCTGTTGGTGGGACAGCGGGGCTAAGGCAGGCATGCTCCCTGTGGCTCCTGGAAGTAGCTGGCATGTCCCTGGGGCACCTGGGTGCAGGAGCGGACAAGGAGGCTCCATGCATGGCCCCCGCTCCAAGTGCCCCACTCCAAACCCCTTGGCCCCACTCCAGAGCCCCTTCCTGCACCCCAAACTCCTCATTCTCTGCCCCATTCCAGAGTTCACACCCACAGCTGGACACCTAACCCTCGACACCCCAACCTCCTGCTCCAGCCCAAAGCCCCCTCCCACACTCTGAACCCCTCGTCCCCACCCCCCAGCCTGGAGCCCCTTCCTGCACCTTATGTCTGGCCCCACCTCATAATCTGTTTCATCCCCTTCTGCACCCTAACCCCTTGTACCAGCCCAGTGAAAATGAACAAGTGAGCAAGGGTGAGGAAGTGGGAGATGGGGGAGGAATGAACAGGGGAGGGGCCTTAGAGAAGGGGAAGGGCAAGGGTGTTTGGTTTTCTGCAATAGGAAAGTTGGCAACCCTAAGGTCTGATCTAGCTTGGCAGTGCCTATGTTACACATTGTTTGGGAAGAGGACATTCCTAGTTCATATGATGTCTGTGCTATGAATTGCCAGTGACGTTTCTGACAATGGCTAAGATTTGAGTAGTTGTTTGGCCATAGTGAAGTCATTCAAAGCTATTTGTTAGAACTTTGTCCTGAAACTTGTCACAAACTTACCCTCTTGCCAACCAAATCCTGAGAGCCATGAGGAAATACCCTTCAGGGCTGTGAAGTATGTAGGGAACACACAGACTCAAAATACCTTCCAAATTACTAGGCTTGTATAATAGGCATTCATTTGAAATAGACTGGAAAGGACATAATTTAATTATACATGATCTAGTTTCCATTCAGCCAAGTATGGTAGATAAGGTCTTGCAGTTGAATGCTATTGGGGCCAAAGAATAAATTAATGGTAAGAAAATGAATTCTTAGTGCTAAACTAGATCTGCAAAATTGTTTTAATAAGCTGATTGTTAGATCTAGCATGTGAAACCTGCTCTAGAGATTTAAACTCTCAGTGAGGGATGTGATTTTATTTTACCAATATAGTTATCCCAAACTCAAACTTGAACCAAACTTTTTCTGAGGTTTTGGAAAAGTCTGATAAGGACCCTACATTTCTGTCCTAATCTCCTTCTGGAGGAGGATATCCAGCCATTCCAATTCTCCTACAGATCATTTTCCCCATTGAAAATTCTTTTTTGAGGAAGAGGTGAGGTGGCTTTCAGGAAATATAAAAGCATTATGTGGCTAAGCCACCACAGAGCATGGTGGTACTCTCAAATTAGTATTCTAATCCTCCTGGTCTGCCTCAGGGCTTAACCGAACTTCTAATTTAATGGGGGGCCAAAGAAATCTTTCCTCGGGTGAGAGGGGACAGGTTATCCCATGACTTCCTACTGTTGGGTTTCTTGTACCTTCCTTTGTAGCCACTTCTACTGGCTACTGTTGGAGACTGGATATTGGACAAAATGGACTACAGATGTCATCTAACGTGTTTCCTTTGTTTGGGAAGAGGCCATTCATAGTTCATATGATGTCTCTATTATGAATTTCCAGTGCAGCTTCAGTATATTACCAGCCATATAAATATTGTATCTAAATATATGTTCGATAATGTTTATATTAATCTAACCTATGCTATTTACAATTTTTTCATAGCACAGCTAATGCAAAAATAACAAATTATCCTTACTATGTTTTACTCATAGTCCAGTAATGACACATCCTGCTTTTCTTCAACTTCAAGCTTTTCAATTGTGGTATGCTGTGATTGGCTGCAATAAATTGTGGTTTATTAGCATACTCTCTTATGATGCAATTCCCATTCCTGTCTGCTGCAATTTCAAATTTAGTCCACCAGGTGGCACAAAGAAATAAATGACATTTTAAATGAGTATGGGCCAGTGTCCGAATATCCGGGTGGAGAGAGGAACTGAGGTGTTTTTCATCCAGAATGAAGGCGCCACTTAAAAATATTGCTCCAACTCTGTTTTCTGAACAGGGATTGTACCACAGCATGCATCTCTTTGTCTGAAGTCTTCACTTGCAGTGCTTTGAAAACCATTACGCCTCCACTAGTCAGTATTGTGGACTCTGCAGCTTTTGAAGGGCTCTGGTTTGGCTAGAAGAGTCAATTCCTATCCCCATGGAGGGAATGCTGGCTGGTCATAAAGTGTGGTCATAAAATGCTAGCTGGTCTACTTGACCCTGAATTACCTAAATTGTAAAGTCAGGTGCCTGATTTGACTGCTTATATCACTACAGCACCTACTTTTGCTGAAAGAACATTTTATTCAATGAGTTTTGCCTCCTTTCTGCTAACAGAGTGAGTAGATCACCTTTTCCTTGGAGTTATTTGTTATTCAAAAATATATATATTTTTTTGCTTCTTCTGTGGACTGATCATGAATAGTTCACAATAAGAATTTGATCTTTGAAATTCAGGCTGTGCTGGTTAGTTGTGATTGGTCACATAAGTCACATGGAATTGTTTCTCTTCCCTGGCTGGATGAGCATAATTCTCACAGTTTGGATTTGGGCTTGAAGTTACGAGAGTTTTAAAATTCTCGATGGGGAGAGAGCAGGAATCTTAGAAAACGTCAAACCTTTTCCTTTTGCGGCCTGGCACAAGGAATGATTTCCAGAAAAATGTGACTAAGACTGGCTGAGTATAATCTGACTGAGTATAATGCAATGCCTATTCCTGCAAAAGGAAGCAGATGAAGGGCATGAGACACAGTGCGGGGCAATTCAGCAGTGGTTTGTCATGCTGGGAAGGTACTGGTATGTCTTGGTGAGAAGATCATATACACTGTGTAGAGATGGAGCAGTCCTTGTGTAACCTGAGGTTTAAACACTGGCTAGGTCTACATAAATCAGCCATGACTTTGGGTGCAGAAGAAGAGCTCAGTAGTTTGAGCATTGGCCTGCTAAATCCAGGGTTGTGTGCTCAGTCCTTGAGGGGGCCATTTAGGGATATAGGGCAAAAATGGGATTGGTCCTGCTTTGAGCAAGGGGTTGGACTAGATGATTTCCTGAGATCCCTTCCAACTCTGAGATTCTATGACTATTAGCATGGGTTCTGGAATCTGGATTACAACCTTCATCCACATTATATGCTAATCCAGGATTAGAACCTGCCTTAAAATAAAAGCCAGGCATTAAAATGAAACCGAGGCTCTACCCTATACTCTGGCCAGGTAAGGAGGTCTGGGTTCAAAAAACAGAGACTGTCTTTCTGTGTTTGATCATGGGGTCCTGTGCCATGACTAGGGCTCCTAGGTGCTATCATTGTACAAATACATACTATAAGACCAGATAAAAGCAATTTTGTGTGGATGTTAGGGTAAGGGCTAAAACCCAGGAAACAGCCCAGGTTAACTACAAGGACATGCTCTTTATGACTGGTGTCTTTGTCTGTGTCTTCGTGATGTGACCATGTCTTTTTCCAGGGTATAAAGAGTGTAGCACATTCGTACTATTGTAGCATTAACAAATGGTATTGATTGCTATATCCCAGGGGCTGTGAATGTGCCATTGTATCTCAGTCCTATCTGAACACTGAGAGGATAGTGTATATACTAGACTTGTTCCCTCTTTGACATCCTCACTGAAAATCCTAGCAAAAGTACCAGTTAATGACATGTGGAGGTAATTTTTACTGAGGTGGGGGCACTTTGCTCTAGTAAGTGGATAGAAAGAAACTACCAGCTTATTTCATAGAAGCAAGTAAACAGTCATCACTTTTGGCGCTATAACATGACAGGGAGGGAGCATTCACCTCTTGAATACTGCCTGCTACTACATGCAGTACTGCAGGACATTTCCTCCTCCTGGAGTCCCATGTAGGCTGTTGTCCTCAGTGGGCATGTCTGCTGTGAGTTGGCCTTCTGGCCAGGTCACACAATCAAAATGAACCCCTTCCAAGGTAAGGAAAGTCCAACAAAGCTGTTTGTCTGCCCTCACCATGGTCCTCAGCCCCCGCTCTGGGCTTTTTAAATTCAGCCTGTCACTCAGGCCCTGTCCCCTTCTCTGAGTTTGTGCCATTTCACGAGTAGTCGGTGTGGGAACCCAGGACCACCCATTACTCTGGGTTCCAAACTTGAGACCCTATAAACAGCAACCACATACCGCTCACTTCAGTTAATTGCTGCTACTACCCTGGGCCTCTTCCCATCTTGCCTCTCTGGTCCAAGCCAGGAACTGACTTGCTGAGGCCTTGAACTTCCTTTTATTGGAGCCTGGGGTCAGAGTGGCTGCATCAGTGAGGCCTCCTAGGCAAGCTTTCACTGCTCCTTTCCTGAGGTGGGCTGTAGTAGGACCATGGGACCTCCAGTAGGGAGCCACAAAGGCCAGGTGCACCCAGCCACAGGCACCTAATCAGGAAAGCACATAAACATGTGCTGAACAGAGGCCCTTGTGCAGAGTTTTGGTCACAAGGCATGATGGTCCAGATTCAAAATAGCAACCTAGGGACAAGGCTCTCTATCCAATTGGCAATCCCCTTCACCACCCACTCTCCCATCTACCAATGGGTTTGTTTTGAAAAATTGCCTGCTATAAAAGAGAGTGGCTGTGACCCAGAAAATCACAGCTCAAACCACCACAAAAAAAGATTTAGATGGCAGATTTGCCCTATAAATTGCTTTGCTTTTTATACCTTGTTTCTGGTTCTGTCTCCAGATTAATGGTCATCAATAAAGACGTAATGTGTTCAAAGGATCCTAACACACTCGGATTAAGCCTTAATTTAAACTAAGGCATTTTAGTTTGAGGCTTGAAGATTTGGATTTATCTAGAGACTAGACCCACTCTGGAATTGCATGAACTAGATTAGCTTTTAGTTGGCACAAAACCTTTGTGGTACTTAATGTGTAAGTTGGTTTTGGATGTTTAGAATTTGGTTTGGTCACCTCTAAAATGCAACACATTGCAGAAAATCCTGAGGTTGTATAATATATAATTTATATGCACAAAGGGCTGTGATACAAGATACAATCATGCAAACAAAATGACAGTTTCTGTAGAACTGTCTTCCAACTATTCAGCTATTGAGCATTTGCTCTGAAGTGAATCTCTGCAAGCAGAACACAGAGATAAACAAGCAAGGCCAGCAATATCACAGAGATATCACTGTTTGACTTTTTTGGTGGAGTGAGGTAATTACTAGATACTAGAAAACCAAATGTTAAAGATCTTGTCTGGAAAACAACCCTTGTTCCTTTACTGAGAAAATTCTCTTATTTATTGATGCTAAGTTGTTCTAATTTCCAATGGCATCTTAACTGTTTCTGCAGCACCAGGCTGATGTATGAACTGGCCAGAAGGAGAGAGTCTTAAAAAATAAAAAATAAATCTAAGCTACAAGCCATCCTGCTTGCCTCCCTCAAGGGTGGCTGTGTCACTTCTGGGAATCAAATCCTCTTCTGAACTGGACATCTCAATCACTGACACAGTGCTGGCAGGAAGAACTCTGTCTTTGGTTGTCTTAATGTGCTCGGTTTAGACCCTAATAACTGAGTGTAAGAAAGTTATTGAGAAAGATATTTCAGAATTTTACTCCAAGCAAACGTTGACTTCAGCTATTAGCTCACGGTCAGGTAACATGAAAACTGGCTGAAACAAAGGACAGGGCAGGTTACTAAGAGGGAAATTACAAAGATTTAGGTATGTCCAATCTATGGGGCACTTCATTCGCCAGCGTTGAGGTAAAGGGACACTCCTGTTTTGTCCATCCCTGCAGGACCAATGCCATCCCATCACTGTTGCCCCCATAAAGGCACTTCTGGAAGATAACACTTCTAGAGATGTCCATTTGCTGCTTTCTGAAGCCCAGAAAATGTCTTCTTGGGGCAGTGCTTCTGGGAATGACAAGACTAATAAATGGCTCATGTGGGTATTCTTGGAATACACAGAGGCAGGTGCAGACAATGGGCAGATGTATCATTGCCCATATTTAGGGAAATCTAAATGCTCTGAGCTCGTCTCCATTCAACCTCAGAATAAAGCAAAAATGATTTCTACTCCCATATACAAGGGACTCCACACCTGGGTAGGTTCAACTTTGATTTAAGTATGATAATGCTGCAGCCTGATGTTTGTTTAAGGAGCCCCTAGAAAATGAGTTGTCTTGTGCTGTTAGTCTGAGCCATCTTCTTGATGCTGCCTCATTCTCTGACAGAATAGTGAATTTGAAGCTCATCTGTGTCGGCCCTGGAGCAACCTCCTGATTCAATGTGGTTTTTTTATACATTTGTCATTTGTGCAGATAATAAAATGCACAATGCCGTGGCTATGCAATGTGACTTATTATATTAGCATGAGTTATATATGCAAAGCCAACCGTGGAACTGAGACACTTCAGGAAATGCAACTGACAAGCCATAGGTAAGGAAACTTGCTCTTACTTTCCAGACTGTTTGTCATTTTGAAATCATCTTTATTCCTGTTATTCTCAAGGGAGGCGTTGGGCATGACCATTAACTCCTATGGTTCCAGAGCTGGGGGCATTCAGATAACTTCAATGAAGACTTTAGGAAACTGCAACAGTTCATCCCTGCCCCACCCCTAAAAACACATGATTGATTTATTTGACTGAGGAACATCTACAGTGTCTACCAGCATGGTATCGAAACCCAGATGCTCCTAACCAATGACGAGGACCGAGGCAGACAAAAGTGGGAGGAAGTGAGGAAGCACAGAAGGAAAGGATCCATGTCTCCTTGGCAGGTTCCCCCCTTCTTCTGAGCACATGAAAGGCTTTGGGCAAGAACCGAGCCCAGTGAACACTGAGAAGGTGTCAGGTATGCTCCCGCTTGGGCCAGTTGGAACAACTCCACAGGGACCATTTCAGGATTGCCAGATTTCAGCAAATTGTGACCCTGTCACAGCTGATCCATGGATGGGGAGGTACAGCAGTGGTGGTGTGGAGCTGGCTGCACTAGCTTTACACCACCTGTGGATTCCTCAACATAAGGAGAACCCCTACCTGCTAACTTTGGGCAGCTCCCAGCTGCTTTGTTGTTGCCCGAACAGTGCAGATGAGAGGCCCTGAGGATCTGGCTCCCTGGTTTTAAAGCTAAGGGCTGATGCTCACTGTCAGCAAGGGTCTCTGTGTGGAGCTACAGTTGCCATTTCAAGTTCATGCAGCAGGATCTTTGCAGCAGGATCTCGTTACTGCAAACTCCATCTTGTTTTGACACAATGGCATAGAGGCACAATTAGCCCTAGAAAGGAATAATCCTCTGCAGTTGGTAGCAAAATCAAAAAATAATAACCCAGCACTCCTGCGCTGCAAACAGCAACAGGACAGTTTATCAGTAGCTGTCAAGTATGGTGATAAGAGAGAAGCTCATTTCTTCACTTCAATTTGCGATAAGGTTATGGCTCCCGCTCCTATTCAAGGTCAAGAGACTGAGATGAACAAGCTCTGCCCTGTGTTTGATTATGACAGATGAGAGGCATGCTGACGTGAAAACATGGCTATCAGGAAGGAGCCAGCCATGCCATGCCAAAACCCAAACCATAGTATTAAAAAAGAATATCATTGTGGATGATATTCTCCATTGTGGATACTTCATCTGTTTCATACAGGTTCTGTGTGAGGCCTGTGGACTATTTAAGGCCCCTTTGAAGGCTCAAGCAGAGCTTAAGTGCAAAGGTTTAAACTCTTGTGTTGAAGTCAATTTCATGAAAGGAATAACAAAACTGCTAATAGGATATTGCACGTTTTAAACTTACGACACCGCTAAAGACACAAGTATTTATTTCCTGTGTTAATTTATATTAAAGCAACCTTGATGCTCATGAACCTGAGGAGCTTCATTTGGAAAAAACCCATGATTCGAGCTGCAAATAAGATGGATATTGTTATGCTCTCCTGTGTCCAATGTCACATGCAGCCTAAAGGCACAAGTGACCCGTGGTGTGGAGAGGGTTCCTCTCCAAGGCTCATGATTCAGTGGGAGTTAGGAGCCTAAATACCTTTGTGGATCTGGGCCTAAGTGATTTGTCCAAGGCCACACAGGAAGCCTATCACAGAGCAGGGAATTGCATCCAGACCTTCTGAGTCCCAAGCTAGTCCCAAACCACTGGCTATTCTTTCCCTCCATTTATTCTCTCTTCTGCAACACATTAAGCACAACACTTTTTACTGCTCCATTAAGCCCTTGCCCTAGTCAAAAGAAGGAAGAGGGGAACTGGAAGACTGACAAGCTTACCCTTGCCCCATCAGAGCTCTGGCAGCCTGATTAGGGAGAGCTGGCCATGACTATAGGAGCTGTAATCATGGGAGAAGCTTTTGTCATGGGTATTTTAGATTCAGGCTTGGTTCACCTTTCATTCCATTGGTGTAAATGTGGAGTTACTCCTGTGAGATCAGTGTCAGCAAAGACCTTTAACCTGTTAGGACTCTGTGATCATTTAAACTATAAGTTGAAATCAAGAGGCTTCAAAATGCAGCAGTCAATTATTTGTAGGCTCCCTTTGATGGTGTGATAATTTTGGAACCAATCATTGCTTCTATTATTTACCTCCAGCAACTGCATCCATTTTTAACTCCAACCAGAGTGTCATCCTGAAGGTTCATGCTTGCCTTCCTCAGCTTTTATGCTTTTCAGGGTGGGAGCTGCCTGTATATTGAATCTTACGCAACACAGAGCACATTGTCAGCAAAAAAGTAGAGTAAAACTGGAGAAGCCATTCAAATGTCACTGAATGCTCCCTTCACTTCTGTTTTCACAGTGTGTCCGGATAAGTCATACTACAGAACAATAGCAGGACTATTGCTCATAATGACATGAGTCGGGGCTGGGCTGAGACTCCATGCTAACTCCAAAACTCTCAGCTGGGACAGCAGAAGCAGTTGGGAGGCAGGGAAGAAAAACACCTTGTAGGTAAGATAAGAACTCATGAAATAGCAGGGGATCTAGTGGCATGACAGTGTTATTGGACTAGTGGATAGTAGGGAAGCAATAGATGTGATATATATTCATTTTAGTAAGGTTTTCGACACAGTTCTCAATGTCAGTCTCATAAGCAAGCCAAGGAAATGTGTTCTACGTTATGTTACTATAAGATGGGTGCACATCTGTTTGAAAGTACCTACTCAAAGGGTAGTTACAATGGTTAGCTGTGAAACTGGGAGAGTATACCAAGCGGGATCCCGCGGGATAAGTCCTGTGTTGGGTATTTCATTAATGCAGAACTTCTAAATGTGGTATGTTGTCTACCATTTAAATAATCTTCCATACCAGATGACTGGAGGATAGTTAATGTAACACCAATTTTTTAAAAAGGCTCAAGAGGTGATCCTGGCAATTACTGGCTGATAAAGTATAACTTTAGTAGCAGGCAAACTGGTTGAAACTACAGTAAAAAACAGAATTATCAGACACCTAGATAAACACGATTTGTTGGTGAAGAATCCACATGGCTTTTGTAAAGGGAAATCATGCCTTAACAATCTACTAGAATTCTTTGAGGGGGTCAACAAACATGTGGACAAGATCCCTCACCAAAGGCTCTTAAGCAAAGTAACAATCATGGGATGAGAGAGAAAGTCCTCTCATGGATCAGTATTT
Source organism: Dermatemys mawii (assembly GCA_007922305.1). NCBI lineage: Eukaryota > Metazoa > Chordata > Testudines > Dermatemydidae > Dermatemys > Dermatemys mawii. The sequence continues at coordinate 6,030,493 of ML677379.1, forward strand.
GGTTAAAAGATAGGAAACAGAGGGTAGAAATAAATGGTCAGCCCTCACAATGGTGAGGGATAAATAGTGATGTCCCCTAGGAGTCTGTACTGGGACTGTGCTGTTCAACATATTCATAAATGATCTGGTAAAAGTGGTAAACAGTGAGGTGGCAAAATTTGAAGACAATACAAAATCACTCAAGATAATTAAGTCCAAAGCAGACTGCGAAGAGTTACAAAGAGACCTCCCAAAACTAGGTGAGTGAGCAACAAAATGCAGTGGGACTTAATGAGTGTGCTTGCTTTGAAGCAAGCGACTCACTAACAACATTTGTAAGAGCAAGAGCTAACTGGAATTCCCATCCCTGTGGAAACTCCAAAAATAATAATAATAAAAGACTTCTAAAACAAAAGATGAAACGTTGAAATTTCCTCCAGAATGGGAATTCCAAAATTTTGTTTTGGAAAAAAAAAATCCCACCATTTCAGAAAGGTCAAAACAAAATGGTCTCTTAGGTTCCCTGAGCTGCCTGGAGCACTGCCAGCTCCTCAGCCTGGGAGTTTGGGACAACCCAAAATCAGATATTTGCACAGCCCTGGGTGGAAACCCTGTGATTCCAAGCTGCCAGGGAGCTGCCAATCTGGCACAATGGGCAGGTGAGCTGTCAGGAAATCAGGCAGGTGTTGGAGCCTGCTTTCCTGCCAGCTGTTGGGATTTGCTGCAGAATGTTTCAGTTATGACAAATGAGCATTTTCTGACCAATTTCTGCCCAGTTCCAGTGATAATATCAATAGTACTTTTGTCAGTGCATCCTCACTTGAATTGTCTGATCTCAGTATACAGCCAAAGGCTACTGTTGTCATCAGCAACTCCCATCTTTCTCAGATTGCTACAGAGAAACTTTGCATAACCTTTATTGATTTTTTTTAATAGCTTTATGAATAAAGGCAGGCTCTTTGAGGACAGTAGGGCTTTCTGGGTCTCTTTGTTTGGTCTTTCTTAAATGCCTAAGGCTGTTTGTTCTATACACAAACTGAACATCACACTGAAGCAAGCTTCTAAGTGGCGCAAGAATTTCAGGGTTTTTTTCCCATTGTTCTGTATTTTTCATTTCTTTGCAATGTTCAGTCCAAATCCTATTGTCAGAGGCTAGAGTTTCCAGGGGGACACATTGATCTAATAAACATAATTAAAAATTTTAACGCAAAGACACAGTGCAAAAGAGAAGGCCAGGGTTGTTACTGCACAGACTCCTGGGTCTGACCTCCTCCCTCCAGAGGCTGAGGGGAATGCAGATGCTGAGAAAACACTGCCAATGTTGTGCTGAGGAACCGCCCAACTGAAAACCTCTCTAACAGAATTGGTAGATGCTAACTAGCTCTTCAAGAGCTTTAAATTCAAAGCACCTACTTTTCAGTCAGGATTATTTCAAACTGTAGGGGAAAAAATGGGCCCAGAAAAACACAGACCTGAAAAGGTTTTACAGACCCCATCTCATGGGAATATGTAGGATAAAACATAGGATAAGAGCTGCCAGATCAGCCAAAAGCAATGGGCTCTGATTAAAATGGTCCTGCTTATGATTAACTCCTGCAGTCAATATGAGCACTTGGAGACGATGAGGAGTCTTATGGGCTGGCATCCATCTATTGGCTGCTGGGACACATCCCTTCACAGATGTCCTAGTAATGCTTCCAGCTGCGTAATCCTCAATATCCACAGGCTGCAGGTAACAGCAGCCTGAAAAACTTGCAAATAATTAGAAAAGCAGCACAAATATGCGAACCCTGGAAATCATGCCCAGAGCTGATGGAAACATGCCTTTGATGGAAGGGGGCTGCTGTGGCCACTAAGATACAAACAGATCCTGTAGTACTCGTGGAATTGGAGAAATGCCCCTCACAGAGGGCATGCTCCATTTTGCAGCAATGTGCCCATAGAAAACTCTGCTACCTTCCTACTCTATGACGTGATATCTTGGAGTATGCAGGACAAAATCACATTGGGCTTTTTCTCGCAGCCACATCATACTGACAACTTGTGTCTGATTTCCTGCCCTCTCTGAATCTTGGTGCTTCCTATCTTTCTCTTTCCCACTCAATTTATTTGTTATGGATTATTTTTGAACATAGGAATTGCCATATCAGATCAGTTCACAGCTCATCTTGTTAATTATCCGGTGTCAGACAGTGGCTTGTATCAGATCTCCAGAGAAAAGTACAATGACTTTCCCAGAGGGAAAGATTTTTCCTAAATCCCCATGAGTGGCTGGTTGATTTGTGCCCTGGAGCATGATAGGTAAAACTATAGGGAATATAAACCTTTCTCATGCAGATGTTATAATTACTCTTCTAAATGTCTTCTCTTTCTGTGATTACTACTAAACCCTTGAGCTCAATGCAGTCATGTGGCAGTGAGTTTCACAGGTTAATTAGGCACTGTGTAAAAAAATTCTGTTTATTGGTTTCTATAATAATTGCTTTTCAGTTTCATTAAATGCCAATTTGATTTTTGCATTATGCCAAAGGATAAATAGGAGCATCTAGCTAATGATTTCATTTGTTATTTTGCATATCTTTATCATGTCTAATTTATTTCCTTTCTAAATTCAGTGTTGGCTTTTCTAATTGCACTTTGCCGACAGTCATTGAGTCAGGTGTCAGTCCATAGAAAAATGATTTTATTCAAGCAAATCTGCTATTTAGCTATTTCATGAACATTTCATAAGAAATGATATCCAAAGTTTTATTAGTGCATAAATATACTGTATCTGGTCTATTAAGAACAATGAATTTTGTTTGGGAAAACTTTATTTTTAAACAATGCCTTCATACTGCTTATTGTTTGTGGTTCCATTATTGTCTGAATGCTGAATGATTTTTTTCTCTTAATATTTTCTTCTTTGTTTTGCTAGGAACAGAAGTTAGGCTTACAAGACAATAATAACCACGATCACTTATTTACTTATTATGCCGACTTGCCTCTATTAAGCACAGCAGAGTGTTTATTGTCTCTACTAACTCTCTATTGCAGGATTGCCATGTATAGACCCTTTCCCCCCCCCAGCAAGCCTTTCTTGTGCAGGCCTTTGAATTGGTCAGAACTATCCTAAAGGGGCCATTTTGCCACTGATTGCTGCTGAATGTGTCTCAGTCCCATCTGGTAAGTACCCACTGTATAGTTCTACCTATTCAGTTTGGTGAGTGGATGGCTCATTCTCACACTGTGCTTTCCTGCTTCTTCATGTTTTTCAATAGTAACTAGTTAATGTTTCAGTGAACTCACTAAGTAAGTTCCTTTATGCATTAGAAATACGTAGTATCTGGACTAACTGACACAGATGGCAAATATTCCTTTACCTGCTCTCATACAGTAGAACAAATTGTTGTTACTGTTGTGGTGCCTAGCCTTAAGTGTTGGGTTTTTATTTATAATGGGTCCAAACCAGCTTCTCTTTGAATTTGCAGAGAGTTTGGATCCAATTAAAATATCACTGCTTGAGCCCATCTCTAAGTTTTTAAATAACTTATTGGGAGCAGCAGCAGCTGCTGCTTTGTAGCTGGCAGTCACCAGCAAACCCATATAGTGAATGGTAGCAAGATAGTCTGGTGTGGTGTTGGTACTTGCTGGAGCTGGTAGCTTTCTCAGACAGGATGGTAGAGCCCAGAGCACCACTTCTTGATGTAAACAGGAGCAGTGTTTTGAGTTACAGGGTGTGACAGAATAAGATGGAAATGCTGACTATAATAAATGATCATTGCAGGAGTGATTAATCAAAACCATTACCATGAGTAATTTGTGTTTGTTGGGTCCCTTTGGCCACGTGATAAGACAGGGGAAGTAAATTAAAAATTGCTGAGACACGAGAGCCTAAAGGACTGTGTAATGTGATTAACTTGGGTAAAATTGGGGCTTTAAGAGGATATGAGGGAGCTGCAGGTGCATGGATTGAATACAAGTAGTGGAGGAGAATGTTAATTAAAGATAAACAAACAGTTAAAAGCAGAGAGAACTACTGATGGACCTGAAAACGAAGTCCCTGTTCTGAACTGCCCGAACTTTGCATGGTGATGAGGGAGTTTTACAAACTAAACTGGAATTTTGCATGTTTATTCCCATAACGAGCAAAACTAAAACTCAGATCTGAACTTCAAGTATCTGAAATCCAGATCCAAATGTTGTGGTTTAGTGCCCCTCTTTAGGAATAAATGTGATGATGGTGTGGGAGAAATAACTCCAGAAACTGCACAAGGATCTTTAACAAACAGGCTCCACCCCTGACCAACCTAAAGGATAGGAATGAAAAATGCAGACACACAGGCAATTTAGATGAGTGTCTTAGGAGAAAGGGTGTGGGGTCTTTCTTAATTAACATGCTGCAAGGAAGCTGTACAGCAGGCAAGACTGACAGGATCTTTCCAACCCAGGCAGTTTAGGTGGATTTTCAGAGGTCCTGTGAAAAAGATTTCCCGTGATAGGCCTCTGCTTACACTGCAAGCTCAAAGGATCCAGTGCAAGAGGCAAGTGAAACAATGAAAGCAAACAACCCCTCCCTCTTCTGTTTAAACACTACAGTACAAGGAGTATTTGCAAAGTCACGTTTGCTGGTCTCAGCGATTTTAAGTATTCAACTGGGAGTAGTAGTCAGAATAGATGACAGGTCACTAGGAGAAATGTTATGCTAACAACCTCTTCTTTAATAAACAGAAAAACCAGGCATTTATCTGATATTGTGATGCACCTGATACTTGCTTGTGGAGCATCAGTTTGTTTGGTTGTCTTACAAATAAACTGATAGTACCAGACTGAGTGTGGCACTGTGTTGTGTTGCAGTTTTTACTAATACTACCTTATAGAAACAGGTGGAGGTGGGTAATTACCAAAGACCAAGAGATCTTCCCATGTTCCTCATGGAAGATTATGTATAGATTGCCTAATGAATAAACTCGCCCTTCCATCCCAAGTAGCTTGGCCAAGTTACATCAGAGTGGAAAATAGAGGCAAGCAGAGGTCTGTGCTAAGCTACATTTTTCTGGTGAAGACAAAAAATAAAGGACAATAACAAGAATCTAAAGTTCTCTATAGGAGAAATTGCACTGCCTGTGATTGTAGCTCATAAGCTAAAGGCAGAACTGTTGTATAATTCGCTGAGCCACTGCTGTTCTTTTTTCAGGACACTCTAGTGGTGACAAAGTCACATGACTGAAAAGCAAAATGTGCGTTTCACGCTGTCACAGGTTAGTCCTTTTTGTTGGCTACAATAGTGTACGATTTTAATAGTAAATAAAATGAGCATGAAGGAAAAGTGTTGTGGAGGCTCATGTCCTCAGTTCACATGGACATGCATAAGGGCCCTAGAAACAACAGAGTTATGTTAAAACCATAAAGCACTTGGTCCTGTGCATCTGAGAGAACACCCCAGAGAGCATGGGAGACATGACAGAGTAGAGGAATTCCAACTAAGTGTTTATTCTTTCTGCTAGACTATTAGAGTCTCTTCTCAACTGTTGCAACAGAAATGACACATGGGTACCTGCTAAATGCCAAGGTCCAAATATCCCTGGACTTGTGGGTCTATTGCTAGTAGAAATAAAATCCTGTGATCACCGTTGGATCTGTTACGCTAGTCCACTCCAGGCTCTGCCACTCACTTGCTATGGTACCATGGGCAAGTTGCTTAAACTGTCTTTGCCTCAGTTGCCCCATCTGTAAAATATGTTTTTATAATGATTCCTCAGAAGACCATTGTAGGGCTTAATTGATCTGCTGTAGAATGCAAAGTAATTAATAGTTCTATTAGCCTACTCCTTCCCAAGCCTCCGCTCTGGCTTGGGATCAAACTGAGTAGGAACCACTGATAACCAAACTCTAATATGCCGCTAGTCTAGAATGTTCCTGTCTCCTATCATGTCATTAGCACTATTAAGGTGTAGCTTTTTCTGTTGTCCTGGCAATAATAGGCATTATTAGCACTGTTCAGATTCTGTCGTAGTGTTTAAGCAAGAGGGGGATTTGTTTGCTATTATTTTGTTCACTTGTGTCTTGCACAGTTCACATTCTCTGTTACAATGTGTGCTGCTCTATCTATTGCCATTAATAATATATTCTGTGCTCGAGGCTAGTGTCAGCCATGATAAGTGTGCACATATTGAAGATCTATAATATCAAAACAGCAATAAAATTCCATATGGGAGTATCGGCTGTATATTCAGAACACCTGCTGTGAAAACCACAACATATTTAATTCTGTGGAGCACTACAAAACCATTCATGATAGGCAGCATTTGTGCTGCTAGGCACCAGGCTCTGTGCTGCTGCAGGGGCTGTCTCTCACACTGCTTGAGTATGCATGGTCCTAGCTGATTATGCTCATTAGAGATGCCGTGTCACTTTTCATAAGAGTGAATAAAAATCACTTTCAATGAGCTGTTTAGTCTTTTACACGCTTCAAATGGCAAATTCGTAAAAAAAATAAAAATTAATAAACGAAGTCCTGTCAAGACTGTATATTTTTAGCTCACTTACAGATGTGTGTACCTAAAAGCAGACAATTTAGACGCTGAAAGACCCTTCACCATAGGACTATAAATGGGCCACCAACACAAATAATGAATATTCCCTAAGATTAAGAGTAGTATGAGGAGAAGCTCAAACCTCTGAGCCACAGAATAAGACTCTTAAGAGGAGGTTTAAGTGAAAGTCTTGAAAACTTTAACGACTTAGACAATGTCAACTTGAATGACTATTTTTAGCCCAAAGTGGCTAAACAGGACAAGAGGATGTGCATGTAAATTAAAGGGAACCTGATTCACAACAGAGGGCCAGAGGTGCTTGCTTCCAAAGAGGGAAACTTAAATGTGTGGACAGCCTACCAAGAAAACATTCCCTAGGCTTAGAACACTGTGGATGTTCAGAAAAATGTATGGGGGTTATTACTAAAACAGATGGCACACAATCTGCTGTGGAATTCCCATAGGGCTCACTAGGAAGAGTATAAAGTATTTAAGGAACGAATAATGAGATTTGAACTCATGATAACATATCACCCCTCGCTCTGCATTCCCTAGTATGGGACCATTCTCCTTTTTGCTATGCACACAAAGAGGACTTGTTAAAACTGAGATGAAATATACAAAGTGAGAGAACATGTTTTAGGAAAGAAAGTAAATATGTGGGAGGCAGAGCCAGGAAAAAATCAAAAAGGGCAAGACCCTTCATTGGTGTAAATCCTCATCAGTCCATTATCTTCAAAAGAGTGACACCAGCTTACCTCAGCTGAGGATCTGGTCCAGAGTATTTAGAAAATACTTTTGAGAAGGGGACTTCTTGCTATTCTCTGTTTTTATATGTAAGCAGTGTTTTATATTTGAAAACAGCTACATTTTGTCTTTCTGCCCCTTTCTTCTAATAAGCAGCTTCCTGTTTAATTCTCCTCCTGCAGTAGCAAGGGTTGACAATGGGGTCTCTTGCAAGAGTTTTGCAAGTGTGGCATCATAGACTGGTCATAAGAGACGTTCAGAAGGGTCAGAGTCTTGTCTGAAGCTTGTGAAAGTTTTTTCAATCAAACACAATGTTCTCTTGCATGGCTTTAAGCATTGTGTGGTGATGCCAGTATTTGAGTTGCAGGGGGGAGAAAGCAATCTGGAGTGGGCACCCATTTGCAAAAGTGACTAGTGGTTTTGGGAGCCCAACTAGAAATACCTTAAACAGGCTTGATTTTCAAATGCCTTGTGCTCAGCACTTCAAAAATGAGGCTCTTTTCAGGTGTTTCAAGTATCAATTTGAGTATCTGCTCCATTCTCATGTTATAAATGTGCAACAGGAAATAATCCCGAATGATGCAAACCCTGAGTCTAGCTCCCTACAATTCTTATTTAGTTTTATCAAACTGGAAAATTTTATGTACTACCAGTGTATCTCCAGTTGGAAATATTTTCAGAATAGCTGCAATAAGTATTTCAATGTCTCTGCTCCTAAATGTAGGAACTGAAGACATACTGAAGAAGTTTGTGTTTGTTTTTTGTTTTAAGTTTTACCAAACATTTTAGAATCTAATCAAACCACATCCTGTTGCTGTTGTTACCAGCAAAGGTTCAAACTGGGTTTTTTATCATCCAAGTGGTTTCATCTATCCTTGCTAATCACTGAAGAAAGAAACTTTGCAAAAAGTCTATAAAACTAGTGGACACTTAGTATGTGATTCAGTATTTTCATAAACATAATTGAAAGTTAAGCTGTATATTAACAGGGAAATAGCTGCAGAATGGGAAGCAAAGACTAGTAGAGATGATAAATAGTTTTCTTCCATCTGAAAGTCACTTGCCCCTCAAAGATTCAGATTCCGATGTTTGCCATTGCAAATGTGCTTGAGTGCCGTCCTAATTACTGAATTCCTGCCCATCAATGCAGTCATCTCTACTGCAGGTCAGAACTTATCATTGTAATGGTATTTATTAATTTTATTGACATACATGCTCCTACTGCGTAGAAGAAGACAGGCATGGTCTTTGTCCCAACTGAAATGGCGTTAAAGAACATCCAGTCTTGTGTGCCCATGCCAGCATAAAATGGCCACAATGTTTTTATTCTGCCACATCAGATGATCTATTTGCAGCATCTCTGTGAATGGTGTTGACTGATGCCAAGGTCATGATTTGTGTGACATCAGTTCACGTTGTTGCTAAGCGACACTTAGCAACTTGCAACCTACGTTCTGTTCCTTCAGTTTCATATTCTGCATCTGTCCTGACACTCCTGTGTTCAAAGTCTAGACACATTGAACGTGCATTTTTTTTAATGTTTTTTTACATGAGATAATTAGGGATACTAGAACCCATTTTGCCTAATTTAAGCCTGCTGGAATGGAGTGGATTGAAGTTTGGATCCTGATGTTATCAGGTAGTTGTTCAAAGTAGGAGAGACGGTAGAAAAAGGAATCAGAAGATGGGGAATATTAAACCACAAGAAAACGAGTCCTTGAGACTCTTCAAACAGGACTATATTAATGTGAATTGGGGACCTTTCAGTTCGCACCTGCAGCATCCACATGGGGGAGCTAGAGTGCAGCACTTTGGTGTGAACAGCGGTTCACACTACTGTGATCTGAACTGTGGGGCAGGGTAGACATGTTCTTAGCAAAATCGTCACGTGTCTAACTTGAACATATATTTTGCAGACTCAAAATGGGTTTGGCAAAATCTCATCGGTTTGTCCACCTCTACAAATAATGCAATTATCTAAAATGTACTACACACAGGTTCAAATTAGGGAATGTGTTCCTATGTCACCCACATTTAATATTTGGCTACACTTTGAGCTGAAATCTATTGTATAATTTCTATAGCTCCTTTCAAGGGAGCATCTGGAAGTGCTTTACAAACAATAAACAAACTTGACTGTGGGGTATTATTCCCATTTTACAATTGGGGAAACTGAAGTAGAAATAGATGAAGTAACTTGCCCAACAGCCATGGCAGAACATTAAATAAAATCCAGGTTTCCTGACTCTTTGTCCTCTTATCACATGCTGCAGGGATCAGGTATCCTTCAATAACTGCAGAGAGCATCTATCCACACTATATTTTGACAGCTTCCATTGCTTATCAGTTACAGTGTGAACCTTATACAAATCTCCAGTTAAGCAGTGGTGCCACCAATATTAATAGAAAACCATACCTGAAAATCTATTGGCAATCAGCAAGGACTAAGGTTTGTTAGAAAGGGCTAGGTTTGGTGTTTATTCATTGCAATCTGAGCAACTACTGCTGATGTGGAAGTGGAGGAGAGGGATAATTAGCCCAAGACACTAACAAACAGAAAATTCAGCTGACTGCTTTGCAAATCAGCCAGGATCTTGAAATTTGTTGCATGTATAAAGCATTAAATATGATACCAATCACTATCTTTCACAAAGATGTAAGTAGTTTTCATAACACTTATTTGCATAATGCTACTTATTTGCATATTGGACCCACCCACTCCATACCAAAGTCCTAGATCTGCTATTTTACTGTTGTACTAGGCAGTGAGTGCTGACAGTGAGTTGTTTATTTTCCGCTCTTTTCACATTTGGCAAACCTGAGTTTATTGGTGCCATTGTGAACACAAATGGACCCGGCATAGGAAAATCCACTTGAAGAATAAATGAGGACTCTAATTTCAGGCTTGATTTGCAGGACACATATCAGACAGAAACAAAGAAAATGTATGGTATGTGCACAGTGCAGAAAATTAGTTATATTTAAGAGGGACTAGTAGCATCAGAGGTGAAAGTAAGCCGGTATACCCCAGCATACTGGACTGGCTTCTTCAGGTGGCTACTTAAAGGGCCCGGGGATCCCAGCAGCAGCTGGAGCCCCGGGCCCTTTAAATTGCCGCCAGAGCCCCACTGCTGGAGCCCTGGGGTAGCAGCGGCAGCCAGGACCCCTGGGGCTCCAGTGGTCATTTAAAGGGCTCGGGGCTCTGCTGCAGTAGCGGCGGCTGGAAGCCTCTGGCCCTTTAAATCACTACCCCGCCATCCCAACCGCAAGGCTCTAACAGCAGGGCTCAGGTGGCGATGTAAAGGCCCCACCTCTTCCGGTTGAGGCCATGTCCCCTGCTCAGGACTCCAGGTTGCCGGTAAGTCCTTTAAGTTACTTTCACCCCTGAGTAGATAAATCTGCTGAAGAGAGGATGCTCAGTGCAGCAAATCTGCTGCTTGACTACCTTATTTATCTCTTTATATTCTCTACTGCTTTTTCCCACTGCCTACAAAATGATCTCCCTTAGGCTGTGTACTTTGGATGGTCCCTACAGCAGGTTGCTTTCTAGTTTTTCATCTTCACCGGTCCATAAATGTCAGGAAATGGGGAAGTCTTCAAGCTTATATTGCTGTTTTTCAAGTTGCAATGAAGAGGTGTCCAGCTTCTGTGCAGAACATGGAGAGGAAACTTGCTCAACTCACTAAGGAGACAGATGTAAGAGATCAACTTTTCAAAATCGCTCTGGACCAAATTTTCAAGTACTCAGCACTCTCACTAGGGGTTAGTTTCTCAAAAATACTCAGTTCCCATTCAGGCACCAAAATAAGGTCCAGATTTTCAAGATTGCTCATGACTCAGTCAGGGTCAGCTCCAAGTTTTTTGCCACGCTAAGCAAAAAATGGTTTGCCTCCCTTTTCCCCCCCTCTGGCCCCGCCCCAACTCTGCTCCATTCCAGTCCCTTCTCCCATCTCAAGGGGCCCCCTGACCTCTGGATTTGGGTGAGTGGCATTGCAATTGGCCAAACATGAGTGGTGTTGCCACCCGCCTTGCTCACTCAAATCTGGCCTGCACTTTGTGGACAACGGAAGTGAGAAGCCTTGGATATCTGGAACTGGGATGAACTGCAGGACAGCCAGGATTAGTCCAAGACAGGAGCAGAGTGCTGAGCTGGGGTGGGGAAGATGTTATTGAGTGGCCAGGAAGGTCCTATAAGTAGTGGGTGAGAGGCAGGGGCAAGTGGGCTGTGGGGAATGTTGGGATCTGTGGGATAAGGATTGGGAGCAATAGATGTAGGCTGTGGGTAGAATGGGAGGTGTTAGGGGACAGGGTGAAGCCAGATAAATATTTATTGGGATTAGTTTCTTTCATTATTTTGAACTGGTTATTGTCATAGGCATATGACAATAAACAAACATCCCTCATAAACATAATGACATTATTTTGGAAGTTTGTGTGTTCACCAGATTTTCACTCTAATAAATAATTATCAAAGAGAGTATCAAATGTCAAAAACCATTCAGCATAAACCATAGGTTTTAAGAAAGTATTGGAAGCTTCCATTTGCAATTCACTTTGGAACATCTTGAAGTGTTATGGTATACCAACAAAATAATGATAATCAGAGCATTATATCAAGATGTAGCTTGCACTGTTAAAATAAACACAGACTTGAGTGAATGATTTAATATAGGCATCGATGTCAAACAAGGATACATTCTCTCACCTCTTCTGTTCGGCATTGCCAATGATGTCACCATGAGAAAAAGTGGACACAAATGCAACGCAAGCATCTCATGGATTAACAACAGTACTCTAGAAGCGTTATGTCTTCAGAAAAATCTAAGTGACGGCTCAACGAAATGTAAGCAAAGACGAAAAGACTATCCAGAATTGCAAAAAAGGTGGGATTAATGATCAGTTATGAAAAACCAAATGTAATGTGAACTCCAGCAACTCCCAACTCAAACGTTACTTTTGGAAGGCAAAGGAATACAAGATATGAGTCAATTCATGTGCCTTGCCAGTAATGTGTGAGTCAATGGGGATATGCAGAAGAAAATATCACAAATTGACAAGGTGACAGCTGCATTCACCGGCTTAAACAAGTTTTGGTCATAGAAAATCTACAATGTCAAAACTAAACTACAACTCAAATGTTATTTCCACTTGAATATATGTGTGTGGAAACTGGAAATCCACCAAAGGCATACTATAGCCAGATGTCTAAAGGCATTAAAAACAAATGCCTCAGGAAAATACTAAGTATTCAATGGAATGAATTTGTAATATAGGCCGAGATTGGTCAGAGATTTTGACAGCTTTTTTTCTCCAGTGCTTTCCAGAACGAAGCCAGGGCATCTGCCATAGCAGGTTTGCCTTTGGGCAGCTAAGAGAAAAAAGTAAAGGAGCCAACCAAAGTAATTCCTCTCTTGAATGGTGCTGAGAGAGGAAAGATGTGAAGAGGAGCCCAGGGTAGACAGAGATGGCAAAGCCCTGTTCGTGTTCTCAGCGGTCCCTGAAGGCACAGGAAGGATTCAGATTCAGCAATGACGTAAAGTACTTCAATCCTGCAGGCTTCCAGTGCTATGGACCAAGGGAGTCAGCATCAGTGGGATTATTTGCAGTTTTAAAGGCAGGATGAAAGAGGTGGTGATTGAGGATTTTTCTTGTCTTGGCAGTCTGGTGTGCCTCCAGGGAAGCTGATTACCTTTACTAAATGAGTGCTGGAGACACTTTGAACACACAGCCTGAGGATTTAAAGTTCAATGGCTGCCAAAGATGTACCTCATTTAATTTCCCCTCTTTAATATGCTTTTGTAAAAAAAAATAAAAATAAAAATAAAAAATTAAATGTGATGTCTGCTGCACCTTTCTTTGCTTTCAATGGTGAGACTCGGTAGGAGGCAGAATGGTGTTATGTGAGCTCTCTTGGTATTGCTCTGATTCTGGAAATATGGCAGACTGCAAGCCCCTACAACAGTAGTGAAGCGCAGGGAAGCAAATATTTTGTAGCTAGTTTGGGGAAGGCTGTAAGCTTTATTTTCCAACTGTAGTAAAATGTGATGTTATTAATACCACATCCTCTGGGAACCAGTTTATGCTCATCAAGTCACTTCACATGCACTGCAATCCCCAGCTACCAACTAGTATTCAAAAGCAGCCACTGGATAGTAATTTCAGACATTGTTGATTTGGACCAGTAAACTAGCAGTGAAAGACTTTGTCTCCCATGTACAATTCTCTGAGCTGTTTGGTGTCCTTCTCAGCATTTATTGGCTATTTCAGCTCAAACACTTCAAATGTTGGAGAGGGTATTAAACTTTACATTTACCCACATATATAAATAATACAGTAACCATATATGCATGTATCTCTGTGGAGAGAGACATTCATACAAACCTCCTCTGAGCACTCATTTGATTAGTAACTTGGAAAGTGTTAATACTGTGAAAATTAGCAGTATTTTTTTTATTGTTAACACATCTGAGAAGATCTAGTATATTTCAGGCAGAGGATTGTAATTTGCTTGTTGCTGACACAATGTCATTAGCCATTGATTTTTAGAAGCTGTATGTTAAATTAGGAGCCACCTAATCATTTTATTCTTAACATATCTGGAAATTATTTTATACTTGTGAACAAAATTCCTGTATGATTTTGTATCCTTCTCCTTAGTGGTGTTGGAAACTTTGTCCTCGTAAACTGAAGGAATGAGTATGTGAAGCAGCTTGGAAGTTATGTTTCTGTTTTCTGTGTACTGCAACTTTAAATTTGTGCAAATCTTTCAATTTGTGTATTAACAACAAATAGTGTAGACTCTGATCCTCCCACAGAACCTGTTGTAAAGTGCCCTGCAACCGATGGCAACCTCACAAGATCTGAATGGCTTACTTGCTGCTCGTACATACTTTATTTTGGAAGCCTTAGTTTCTCTGTGTTTAAGGCTGTATCAGTTTTACAGTTCACATATAACATTGGTAAAGAAGCATAATTTAATTTTCCAGTTGTTTTGCTGCCATCTAGGTGACAGGGCAGGTTGTAATAAAGACTGTACCACAGAAAGGGAATGCTCAGTTTGTCTTTAAGCCACAGTTCAGCATTAACTTGGTTGTTCCCTCACCTCCAGGAGGAAGCAAAGCAAAGCAAAAATAGTTGTACTTTCTACCATTCTTATTTATGCTCATTCCGAGCACCCTATTAAGATGCATAGCTAAAGCAATTATCCTCAAACTGTTGCCCTGTAGCTTTTAATGCCCCTGTTACTGCAGCTTTGGATGTTGTAGACATAATTTCAGTAGCTGTTGCAGAGCTAACCATGATTGCAATCATTCAAAGCACTTCTTCAGTCCAAATCACTTAAATGGGTAAAGTCAATATTTTAAAGCTCTGCCATTGCATACGCTTCACTTCTTTGTTTAATTTCTCCGATCTTGACTTGGATGCAGTTTGGAGAGAACCAGCCTTTTAGGAAGACAAAGTGGGTGAGGTAATATTTATTGGACCGACTTCTGTTGATGAGAAAGAAAAGCTTTTGAGCTACACAGGGCTCTACTTCAGGTCAAGGGAGGCAGAGATAATTGTCTCTTGCAAGGCGTTAACTCCTTCCAGGTAAAGTGGGCTATTAACACCTCTACAGTCCTAGGACAATAGAGGGTAGTTGCAGATTGTTGTAATGAGCTATGAAATCCAGGGTCTTTAATAAGTCTTTTTGGTGTCTAGCAGAGTTATGAATTTAAGTTCTCCGGCTTGTCTTTCGAACATGTTACACAGGTTTCCTTTGAGGACAAGGACAGAGGGGTCAGATGTAGAATAAACACTTTGTGAAAAGTGTTCACTCATGGGTGATGCGGTGTTTTTATCTTTTATTAATTTTCTATGTGAGTTTATTCTTTTAGGAAAGCCTCAGTGTAACACCATATGGGGTCCTTTCCCACCATAGTTTTAAGGCTGGTGCTCTTATGTTTGTATTGATCCTGCAGGGTATAGTAACCGCTTTGACAGTGACAGATACTTCATTAATGCTTTCATACAGATTGCTTCTGGAGGATAGATAAAATGAAAGCATTTTTGTCTTCATACCTTATGGAACTTTCTTTTACCAGTTTATATGCCTTAGTTATAGAAATATAAAGGAATGAAAGAGTGGTCCCAAGTAACTGCCTGGAACCCTAGTAATATCCTGTATTCTCTTCTGTGCTTCAGCCAACATCAGTGCAGTCACAGGAACATAGGAATTGCCATTCTGGAATAGACTCATGATCCATCTAGTACAGTATACTATCTCAGATAGTGGCCAGTCCTAGAGAAAGCAGTGACATCTACATAAAGAAATAGAGCATGTCTCTTTCACTGCTCTGCTACATTTAGGGCTTCTGAGAGATTAGGCTGCACGTTAACCCTTCTCCTGGGATCTCTTCTGTTGCTTAACCCATAGGTAGTATCCATACAGTCTATCTGTGCCCTTGATATTGTAGTGTAGTCCTTTAAAATTGCTGCTAGCATGTATGTTCTGCTGCTGATTAACAACTAACTCTCTCCTGCTACCTGCAGGCTCACTGAGCTCCATATCTACCTCAGATTTTCAAAAGTGAGTAGTGATTTTGGGTACTCCTCTGGAACCTCTACCCTCTGAAAATCCAGGGTCCTTGAAGTGGTCTCAATTTAGACACAATTACTAATCACTTTTGAAAATCTTGTCTTGCCTTTTTACGTGAAGCTGTGGGGCAGGAATCCAAATAACTGGCCTTTGGTTTGAGGATATTTTAATACCAAAATAATTTTGCTATTTTGAAT
This sequence comes from Dermatemys mawii, assembly GCA_007922305.1. Lineage (NCBI taxonomy): Eukaryota > Metazoa > Chordata > Testudines > Dermatemydidae > Dermatemys > Dermatemys mawii. Next base: position 6,046,509 of record ML677379.1, read on the forward strand.
ATGAAAGCTTAATGAATGTTAAATGTGAGTCATATTTTTTCCCTTCCTGGCTGTGTGTATTCTGCTTGTTTAGTTCTCTTTAACTTACACTGGAAGATTTTTTTCCCTACAGTTTGACAATGTGACTAAGCAGAATTGCTGCCACAAAGTGTTGAGAAGTAAATGTGCTTCACAAGTCCTCTTCCCCTACTTGAACCTCTTCCTACTATTGATACCAAGAGCAAGTAGAATTTGATGTCATGTTAGATACTTACTGTCCCCTGTGTACCTGTTGGAGAGGGAGATTCAATTAAGTACAAAATAAACATTGTGTGCCAAAAACATAATATAAACATTAAGAAAAGATTAGGTTTAATGAGCCCATTAGTTTTTCTGTAAATTCAGGGGAAGAACTATTAAGTCAGTGGAGATGAAGTGCTGTGTCTGGTTTCCACAGTTCATAAACCATTCCTATGCTGATGAGTGTAAATGATAATTGTCATGACTATCATCAAGAGAAGGAAGCCTCATTGATTTGGCTCAGGCAATATGAAGCCAGTAGACTATGAAGCACCATTAGAGAATTGTGAAAGCACAGATTGCAGCATCTCAGAGCAGAAGAAAAATGAACCAAGAGCATAAGACTGTGACTCAAGTAGGAGAAAGGAGATACAGGAGAAATACAAAATAACCTGTTACATTGAGGGTGTGTCATCTCATGAATGGGTCTGGTGAGAGAACTGACACATATAGGGGATTCTGAGTGGCAGCTATGCATTTATTAGAAACCATTAAAACCTGTAACTTTTTAGTGTCTTGGTGGGTTATAGCATTTGTCTGTTATCTCTCAAAACCAGGGGTCAAGTCTGATTTAAGATCCCAAGTGAAATGATTTTGCTGTAGAGTGCTTCTTCTTAACATTACAGAACCAGCAAGCATCTCTAAACACCATTGTCAGCTTTTGCTGAGGAGAGGCCCTGGACTGAGTTGATAGGAGTGGAACAACCTTTCACTAGTCAGCTAGCAATTCTTTGCATTGAAGCCATTGCCAGGATAGCATGGAGAAGCTCTGAATTTAGCTCTGCAACTGTGCTTGGTGTGTGGCATAAAGCGAGGCTGACATTTTCTTCACTGAATGATAAATATGTCCAGTCCCCACACCCACCAAATCTCCTTACACACTAGACTTCTTGGTACCATGTTGCTTCTAGATGAAGAGCCAGTTGATATTTGATGCAATTAAAAAAGTCTTCCAGCCATGTGAATAAACTACAAGTGGACTTTGACTGATACTCTGTGACTCCAGGAGCTCCTTGTTGGGATAGACTGCTTCCTCATCAGTCTCAGTTCTGTGGAGCCACTATCTGGTCCTCAGTGTCAAGTATGCTGAATGCCCAGACATAGCAGCTAAGTGGATCTCTAACAAGGAACTACCCTACTCATCTTCACTTGTCTCTATTGTCGGACATTCACAGTTTACCCAACCACTAAAAGATGGCAAGATAAAGCAATGCACAGAGTCTGCATTGGAAACTATTTAGCGTGAACTCCAATACCATGGGAGTCTGCGTATATGGCAGTGGGCTGTAAACCGCACATTTAGTTCTGATGCATTGCCATGTGCCAGTTATAATTCCAGTTATGATGAGCTGCCATTCATTATGAAATTCTATTTGTTTGGAAAGAATGGACATTATATTATCTTCACTGCAAAAAGGTGTGTGTTTTACATTGACATAAACCCACATCTTTTTGCACTAAAGACATCTCCTATAATAAGGTTCCAGTCCACATAAAACTGTATAAAGCACACCTCCACACACTGCAGTGAGATATCTAGGCAGTGGAACTACTGCCTAAACATACAGCGGTGTGGTAGCATATTTGTGGGCAAACATCTCTACTGAAAAAAGTTAAGGATGAAAATGTGCTTCACTGAGTCCAGCTAACAATGCCCCAAATTGCTTGATCTCTATACAAATATTCTAAAACTTCCAAAAATTCAAAGGTTGGATAGATGAATACAATTGTTGTATGGCTAGAGAGAGATACTATACATAGAGGGGTTAGTGTTAGAGGGATCAGAGAGATTAAAAAATGTGATCTCCATCAGGACAATATTTCAGTAGAACCACTCTGCAATGTCTTCAGTTTCGTATACTGGTTTCTCAGTGACTATCTTATGTATAAATATACGCTCATGACATTAATAATATCAGGGTCACATGAGGTGCTGAATGCTGTACTGACTACAGACTAGTTCTGTGGGATGGTTTTAGTGTTGGCTTGTCCTAAGCACCCTAAAATAACAAAACCAGTTAAGCTGTATAATGGCAAATGTTGCTTCCACTTATGTGTGTTCCGGATACATTTATGTATTGGGGTTGTGTCTATTTCACCCCTATCTCTGCATCAGGCTGAGCTCTGTGTATTTTCAGAGGGGTGATATTGTGGACACATTGAAGTCAATGGCAAAACTTCCATTGACTTGAATGGGTGAGGATTTCACCCTGAAGCTGGGCAGGGTTAAGGCACCAAAGTCCTCCTTACTATGGCACATGTACATGAAACTTTCCGTTTGTTCTAGATTGCTTCCCATTCTTTTAACCCGATCTGCCTTCCAAAGTGTCTATCCTTTCAGTTTCACAAATTCTCTCAGTTTGGGGCTGGAGACTTGATTGTTTTATAAATGTTTGAAACAGTTGTTTTTGTCATGCAAATGTTAGTTAATCTGTTTTTTAAGCTAACACTGTGATTTCTGTGCTTCACCTGTACTCAGTCTTGCAGCTCTTCTCTGAATATAGTTTAATTTAATAAAATTGATACTTTGTTCTCCCTCCAGCAGGATGGCTTAGCTCTTCTGTCTCCTGTTACAAATCTTAGCAGCCTGTTGCCTTAAATTGGTACATTTTGAATGGCCAGCAAATCACCCTTGTCTTCCAATAGTCTTCATATGAAAGTGAATACATACTATAAATAGTACCATTTTTACAAAGTGCCATCCAGGATAGCTGGAATCTGGATGGGAATCCTCTAAGGAGAATTTTAGTATGCTGCCAAAAATGATTCAGTAGATGGTCATCTTCCCTCTGAGTATATTACTGAGGCTATTCCCTGGTAAAGTGCTAGGTATTGACTACCTCTGGAATGATCTCAGGGCAATTTAACCTGGGTCCTGGCCAAATTTTGGTTTGAGGAACTATTCTGTCTACCCAAGTTCCCTGTATAGTTTCAGTTGGCTGGTATGACCTTCATTTTTGTCCTGAACAGTTGCATATTGACTCAGTGGTCTGTTAAAGAGCTGTCATGATTTATTCCAGAATTGGCAACATTTTAGAGGTGGCTGAATTCACTCCTCTGTCTATAGGGCCAGATCCTTAGCTGCTTTGGTGCAAGGGTGTGAGTGTGTGTGAAGGAAGGGAAGGCAGAAGCTGGAGGGGGGAAGAGCAAAATTTGTCACTTGGAGCAAGTTATAACTAACTGCAACAACCTCTAAGAGAGGATGCCTGCTTTCCCTTGGCTATGCCTCCAACAACCAGATAGCCATGAGCACCAGCTTCCTAGCTGCTTTGTATCTCTGGAACAGTGCAAAGCACCCAGAGAGGCTGATGGGTGCCAAGGATCTCACCCATAGTGAATAAGATGTTGAGTTGCTTTAGGATGAAAGCCATTGTTGGTCTCTTAGATGGCAAGCTCCCGAGGCAGGAATCATGTCTTTCTATGCAGCGCACTGGTGGCTTTTGAGGTACAAGAAAAATTCTACTATCTAAATGGAAAGTATTCCATTATGCAAATGTCTCTCCCAAGATGAGAGAAATGATCAAATTCTAAATGCTCAGGTCTGGTGGAAATCTGCTTCTTGAGTCCAAAGGTTCACATCCCAGTGAGGAAGTTCTTCCTGGGCTCCAGAGGACTGATTAGAGTCTACTGACTAGTTGCTAGTGTACTGCCAGGAGACTCACAAAATGCTGTGGTAAGGGCTGCTCGTGTACTGCTAAGGGATCTGAGGGAAGAGAGTTGGAATTGGGCCTTGGGGGGACTTCTCTACATGCAACCCCGTGGCTGCTTCGTTAACATAATTGAGCTAAGGATTTATTTAGCACAACTAAAATTGTTTTCACGGGAGCTGGCCTATATGATGTTCCCTGGGAGCTATTGCAGCGAGAGACTACTCAGAACTTGTTGGAGAGCTTGCATTAGGGAATTAACTATAATGATATGTATATTCCTTTTCACCCTGATTCAGCAAGGAACTTACGCAAGAGCCTAGTTTAAGCATATGAGTAGTCTTACTGAAGTCTATGCGGACTGTTTTGTGCTTAAAGTTAGGCCCATGATTGAGTGCCTAGCTGACCTGGGGACCTTTATGGGCTGCTCTAACTTACGTTAGAGGAACTGTCCCCTGCAACCAGCAGCCCGAGGGTCAGAGCAGAAATATGAGTTTACAGCACAAGCATGGCATAATCACACAGACCTCTTTAGGCCATGCTGCGTGCCATTGTGCCAGACAGAATCTGGTGCTCTGTCTTTATAAAGTGATACGTCAATGAATGAAGCCATGACTACACCGGCTGATAAGTGATGTCTGACAGAGTGATTGTAGTAATTCCTGGACGTTATAGGGATTTGAGGAGGTGTGATATGTGTATGAAGTAAGACAACCAAGAAGATATTTAACCACTGGTTCAGAGGCAGCTCTGGTGGTAAAAATAGTTGATCTACCAAGAGAGTAGATACCCAGTTAGAAGCATTCAAAGTATCCATTCTAAATTAACCCCCTTATAGTTCATACCTAATGCATGAACATTAGCGATGTGTAGTTCTGGTTTTTTTCCTGAGTCAGAATAGGAGGGGATAATGTGCACTGTAAGGAAGGAATTTAACAGGTTAACTGAGATCCCAGCTGAATTAAATTTCTTGTTCTGTAGTGTTCAGTTTGGATGCTTCATATAGGCAGAATGTGTAAGTTGCCAGTGGATGCACTACAATATTACACTGTGTAAAGGTGATTTCACATGGAGGAAATATAGAGAAATGAAATGATTCATGAGGAACACCACTGGCATTAGCAGTTTGAGGTTATAACTCAAGCAATCCATCAGATTTTACTTTGGTCCATTTATTTTGTACTTTGCTTGCCCCAGGGTTTGTTTCTCATTGCAACAAAAGGTCAGTATCCAGCACTAAGCAGAACAGGGGCAGCACAGCTCAAGAAGATGCAAAGCAAAGGAAATGCCAGATGAGGGTTGATATTGATAACAACATTTAATACTTGCTAATAAATCTCTCCCCGCTTTTTATCATCATACTCCAGTCAGTATCTGGCATGTAACTTTCACAGCATCCATCAGGTTGAATGCCATGCATGGGACGCATCTAAATCAGTTTGACTTGCTCCATGGTATAAATGATTCTTCTAAAACCTGACAAGGCGCGAGCATTTTCCATGACCCCTAGCTCCAGAGAGAGCTGCTATAATTAGAGCTGAGTTGTGAGCCTCAAGCCAGTGAAATTGGAGGCAGCCTTTCACTGTGCTCACAGGTCATTCAAAGCTCATGCAGCTGCTGCCAAACGCTGGTTAAAATGAAGTAATAGACATTGTGAACAGTGCAGTGTGGGTAGTGCGTTGCTATTGTGCATTGTGATTATTATTTTTTTAACTGGCTTAGAATTGGAGTTGTGAACGTGGGAGAAATCAAACCAGCCTAAACTCAAAAGGAAGCCACCATCCTATAATGACAAGGGATGTGTTCTACATTCATTGATGCTTACTGTACTGGAGATTAACATTATCAGGCACAACAATGCTGAGATTAAAATAATCACATCTGTAGGTTCTAGACAGACGGAAATGATCCTGACCCCGTTGTTTGATCGCTCATCGCGTGACCTGCAAGCAATTTTCTGTCAAATTAAATTACTGCTTAAATGCAACAGAAAAAGTTCACTTCCACCCATGGGTGCTTCTGTCATTTTATACGTTTAATGTCTTGCTGGAATTGCAAAGACATAGCCTGGGTAATTCATTATAACCCTGCATATATTATAGACAGAGGTTTGTTTCCACATATTTTGTATTTGCACATATTGCTGAATTGTTCTATTCATAGTTTCCCATTTCAGTGCAAATATAAATGTAATTGACAGAGGTGGAGCAGAACAAACAAATAAGATGAAATGAAGTGTCACCAGGCCTCCCTGTCCTTAAGCTGCCACGCTGCTTCTGCCTTCTGAATGTCCAGCTCTTCTGCCATGCTTCTCCTCAAAGCAGGCCACTTTTTTTATGGAGCTGGGGTGGAACTGAAAGAGCCTTTTCTAGCTGGCTGGAAGATTTAGACTAAATTGCCTTCTGCCTATGACCTTTGAATTTTCTGGTGAAAGCCTAGCCTGGGCATAATGCTTCATCACTGCACTGCCAACTACATATGTTACAAACAACAACCCAATGTGCTTAATTTTATGCTTCAGCCTCTAATAGGAACACCGTGGCTGGTTACTTGGTGAACCTGACATGGTATAAAACCCTAATTTATAAATGATCCATCTAAATAATGAATATTTTTGTATCTTCTCAATTAGCACTCCTCTGTTAGTTTCCACAAAGCATGACCCGTCCCTGCAGCTATCGCCTATATCAGTTCTGTCATCACTCTACCCACAGTGTGGTGTGATCCCTGCTGACAAAAATGCATAGAGCTATATTGCAGATGAGTGCAGAATGGATCTTGGCATTTTTCTCTTGCTGTTGGTAAATGATTAATTTTCTGGTCATTATTTTAATATAAAACAAAGCTTTCTGACATAATTTGGTGTATTTGTGTGTGCCTCCATAACTGTACAAAACCACACAGTCTCAGTGGGAATTTATTTGTAAATATACAAGGATACATAATTACCTTAGGTCTATCAATGGCTATTAGCCAGGCTGGGCAGGAATGGTGTCCCTAGCTTCTGTTTGCCAGAAGCTGGGAGTGGGTGACAGGGCATGGATCACTTGATGATAACCTGTCTGTTCATTTCCTTTGGGGCACCTGCCATTGGCCAGTGTCAGAGGACAGGATATTGGACTTGATGGACCTTTGGTCTGACCCAGTATGGGCGTTCTTATGTTCTTACCTTAAACCTTAATTCTTCTTTGAATGCTTGCTTATGTCGATTCCATTCTTGGTGTGTGTGCCGCCGGCCCTTTCAGTTCCTTCTTCCTGCCCATGTTAGTTAGTCAGAGCACCTTTCCTTGCATAGCAAGGGCTAGTGGTTTCATCTCTTCTGACTTTGAGCCTTATGGATTTGTAAATAGTTTGTTTATAGTAGTTCAGTGCAGTGGGCCATGCCTCGGTCCCTGGGGTTTAAGCCCTTCACAGACTGTAATAGGCCTATACCTGTAAGTGACCTCCCTGTCAGACGCCTTTCTCGTTCCATGATCGGGACCGCTGATGTAGTCCTTCCCGCCAGTACCATTGATTCACAAGGTGCTTGTGAAGATGAAGCAAGACAGGGCGAGAGTTATCCTAATAGCCCCCGCATGGCTTCGCCAGCACTAGTTTGGCACATTGCTGAGCCTTTCAACAGTCGCCCTGCTGCAGCTGCTCTTCTGGCCAGATCTGCTGTCACATAGCAGCCTTTTGCATTCCAACCTGGCAGTGCTGCACTTGACAGCTTGGCTGCTGTATGGCTAAGCATGGATGCTTAGGCTCAGGTATGCTCGGCCTGTGTCCAGCAGATCTTGCTGGGGAGCAGGAAACCCTTCATCAGAGTTACTTACATAGCCAAATAGAAAAGGTTCACATGCTGGGTCTCGGAATGGCATAGTCGGGCTGAGCAGGCCCCGCTGCAGGAGATCCCGCATTATATGCTGCACCTCAGATTCCAAGGTTTGTCCCTGTCATTGATCAAGATCCACCTGGCTGCTATCTTGGCTTTCCATTCTCCATTCCAAGGTTTGTGACACGATGGCATGGCTTTTGAAAGGTCTTGAGCATCTCTACTGCACATCCGGGATCCCATCCTCTCCTAGGACCTGAATCGCGTGCTGTCAGGACTCATGGGGCTTCCCTTGGGGCCCCCCTTTGAGCTTGTAGCTTCCTGCTCTCTCCTGCTTCTCTCCTGGAAGGTCTTGTTCTTGGTCATGATAACATCAGCCTGCAGGGTGTCCCAGATGAGGGTGCTTACTTTGGAGCAGCCCTATATGGTCTTCTACAAGGATAAAGTCCACCTGCGACCATACCCAGTGTTTCTGCCCAAAGTAGTTTCCCTTCTTTCTTTGTTGCTATTTTCTAGTGTGTCTTTCTCTCTGAGCTCCCTGACTCTTACATTTGTCATTGTCTTTCCATTAAATGTGTAGTATCTTCCTCTGTGATGGGCAGCTTCCAACCTCTTTGTTATCCACTGTCGTCGGCCAGGTCTGTTGTCTGAAAAGTAATGTGCTCAGTACAATCACATGGTATAATCTGACCTTTAGTTTGGGGTGGAGACCTCTGTTTGACCAGAGATTGTTCATCCCTCCAAAAGGGATTTTTGCTTTTCCTAATCTCATATAATTATATTTGTCACAGCCACCTTCAAATGTCACCACACTCCCAGATAGCAGAGCTCTTCTGTATGTTCAATGTCTTTTCCATCCACATATTCCTTTGCATCTGTTGTGAAGCTTCCCACCTTCATAATCTTGGTTTTTCTCTACATTTCAATCCAATTTTTGTTGATTCCTGTTCTACCTCTGATGTAAGGGCAGCCATTCCGTTCCATATTATACTCAGTAAAGCAATACCGTCGGCAGAGTCCAAGTTGCATAGCTTTTTTTCTGCTAAGCTATTTCATGCCATCCAGGATGCCTTTTGTTGTTAGCTTCATCACCCAGTCTATTGTTAATGCATAGAGGATTTGTGATAACACACACTCTTGTCTAACTCTTGTCAAATCACTCATCTAGGCCTTTATCGATCTTACTGCATATCTACTTCCATCATATAACTCCTCATTATGTTGTTTAGATTGTCTGGTATCCCATTGCATCTAGCAGTATTCCTCAGGGTCGCTATCAAACATTTTCTCAAAGTCAAGATGGGTTTTTGCCAAACAGTAACTTTTTCAGTGATTGGTTGAAGAATGAATGCCTGTTCACACAACATGATCTATCTGGATGGAACCCAGCTTGTTCTTCTCACAATTTTTCATCAAGGGGATCAATGAAGGGAGAAAAGGGAGCTCTCTGAAAGGAAATAAATAGACAAAAATAGCTAACACCATGCTCCTTAAAATTCCTGCATGTGTAGAAGCAGGACATGCTTTTGGTGAGAGGCTCCACTGCCTCACCTTTTGTGTTGTCATTTACTTGTGTAAAGAGAATGGAAAGTGGATGTAGATTTACCTGTGTAAAGTGAATGGAAAGTGGATGTAGATTGCTGCCAACTCATGGCACTATACGTGTAAACAAACCCTTTTAGTGAAGATGCTACTATGCTGACAGGAAAGCTTCTCCCCTCAACATAGTTAATCCAACTCTGCGAGAGGCAGTAGCTATGTCAACAGGAGAAGCCCTCCTATAGACAGAACACTGTCTACACAGGGGGTTAAATTGATATAACTGTGTTACCCAGAGGTGTGGATTTTTCACACCCCTGAACAACATAGTTTTACCGACGTAAGCATATAGTGTAGGCCTGGCCTCAAATTCTCCATTAACTTATTCTATGCATCTGATGAAGTGGGCTGCAGCCCACAAAAGCTTATGCTGAAATAAACTGGTTAGTCTCTAAGGTGCCACAAGTATTCCTCATTTTATTTACGGATACAGTCTAACACGGCTGCTAATCTTAAAACTGGTGACAGTGTTTTTTAAACTCAGCTCTGCACAGTTGTGAATGACAACTGCATAAGGTGTACGGCAGAAGAGGATCAGGCCCTAGATACTGATGAGCAACAGTTAAATCATTTTAAGAAATCTGATGGATATTTTTGTGACTACAAGTGCTGAGTTAAACTTTGAGGTCCTGTTATTTATTCATAATGTTAAGACATCAACTTGATATTTATGAACATGTTGAGTTCTAAATGCTTCATAAACTTTAGCATGAATGATTATAAATCCAAAAATGCATACAATACTAGGAGTGTTATTTGTTATCTTTGAGGACCTAGTGTTTGATATTTTCTCATTTAAAAGACTATCATCCAATAAGGGACCCAAAACAATATCATGATTTTTTAGAGACCAATCACACAACACAAGGAGTGAGTAGTGGAAGCAGGGGTGAAAGTAACTACAGGCACTTACCCGTACGGTGCTGGGCTGGCGGCCGACTCTGCCCCTGGAAGGGGTGGGGCCTCAGGCGGAAGGGGCGGGGCTGAGGGGGTCAGAGCCAGCCCTAGCCTGCCCTATACCAGTAAGTCTCTCCCCTTCCCCCTTCCCACCAACAGCCTGCACCCCGGGGGTTCAGGGCGCTTTAAATAGTGGCGGAGCCCCTTCGTATCCCAGGGCTCTGTCGGCTATCTAAAGAGGAGCCCAGGGCCCCTTAAATAGCTCGGGGGGGCTACGTGGGCTCTTGAAAGGGCCCCGGGCTCCCCTGCCTCTGCCACCCTGGTTCTTTTAACAGCCGCCCCTTTCTGAAGCGGCGGCTATTTAAAGAACCGAGCCGGCAGAGGCAGGGGAGCCCTGGTCCTTTAAATTGCCCAAGGAGCCCCCCCCCCAGGGCTCTGGGGGCTATTTAAGGGGCCCGGGGCTCCCCTGAGTCTAACGCCCTGGCTGTTCAAATAGCTGCCGGAGTCCTGGGGAAGTGGTGGCAGCGCTCCGGCAGCTATTTAAAGGACAGGGCGGCAGAGGCAGTGGGAGCCCTGGCCCTTTAAATAGCCCCCAGAGCCCCACCGCTGCTACTCCAGGGCTCCAGCACTGAGGCTCTGGCAGCAATTTAAAGGGCCTGGAGCTCCAGCCACTGCTGGAGCCCTAGGCCCTTTAAATTGCAGCCTGGGAAATCTGGGTGCCCCGGTAGGGCACACCGGCTCTTGCCGGTACGCCGTACCGGGGTGTACCGGCTTACTTTCACCTCTGAGTGGAAGTGAATAGTTTGTGAATAATCTTTAGGGTAGAAATTATTCATCCAGTCTGTTTGGTGAATGCTTACAAGTAACAAATATATCAGAAGAAATTCAGGATCCATTCATAAATAATTTGGGCCTGAATGTGATCAAAAGGAGCAAACTCTTTACTGTATACACCAGAGCTAACCGAATCCAACAACTTTCATATGCATTTTCTCCTAGAGGGGCTACTGGAAGCATTGGTGGAAGAATTACAGTAGTACTCCCTGTTTTCCACCTGACCTGTCAACACGCTCCAGTGCTGTGGAACTGAATAACACATGAACAAAGAATTAAAAACAGGTTTCAGAGTAGCAGCCGTGTTAGTCTATATCCGTAAAAAGAACAGGAGTACTTGTGGCAACTGTTCAACATCACAGGACACACGAGATCAAATTCTCTCCATACTTTTTGTCCATGCAGTCCCACCAGTCAGTCAATGAGGTAATCGCATGCAATAAACAAGGGCAGAATTTGGTCTATGATTTTCATAAATTTGAGGTGAAGAAGATGAAAGGAGGATGGAGATAACTATTTAGGGAGAGCTGGATTTTGAGATCCATGAACAGTTCCTCAGTGAAGGAAAATGGAGTCTAATTTATTCCTATTCTTATTCTAATTAAGCCAATAAGAATTAATTTTGCTCAATAAGGGCTTAATCCTGCAAAGTCCCAAATACTCTGGCCCCTATCCCACAAAGTGCATGCATCGTTCCAACTTTTGATGCTCCACATGCCCTGATATGCTGAATCAGTCAGGTTGCTCAGCACCTAGTGGGATTGAATCCTAAATCTGGATTTAGAATCAGTGCAACAGCGTGTCTCTGGAATTAGTCCAGCACATGGCACCCTAAGAGCCTCTGTTGCTGCCGGCAGAAAAGGCTTCTGATGTCATTTCTCACACTGGCGCACTGATTTTGGAGTTACTTTCACAGCTGCCTCTTTCCCCCCCCCTTAGAAAGCTATTTTAGATGTGCCATCAGTTCCTGTTCCCAAGGCCTTATGTAGCTTGCTGTCTGTGCTGCAGATGCTACTGTAAATAGCCACTCACTAATCACATAGAAGCGCTGCTGCAGACATGTCTGCCCTTGTCCTTGTGCCCGTGACAGTCCTACTGTCATTCCAAGTTCCTTTGTGTTTTAGTCTTTGCTGCTTTTTGCAGCCATTTCTGGAGATGAAAATGCAACAGTATCGTTTGGGGGTGCTTGGTTAATACTAACTTTATTTTACCCCGTGGGGGAGGGGTGTAGGGTTTTTTTTCTATTACAAGTTATAGGATGGATTTTTTTAATGTAAATGTTCTTTTGTTAAGTTGTACGGGATATATTTATGAGGCATGTTGCACTTTTTTGAGGCGGTAAATTACAGTTACCTACCTTAATTCCTCTAATCCTCATAAATTCGCTCTAAAACTCATTTCCCCACTGAGATTTTTTTAACACTTAAAAAAGAGCATTCACAGGAACACATTGCACCATTATTTTGAATGACTGGTTTTTGTGAAGACTCATTTTCTCTGTAAGCACATCAATTTCAACCCCTCGACTGTCACATTAAGACCCTAGTCTCCTCCCAACATATACAAAATGTATATGTTACAGTGTTCCTGAATGTTGAGGCGAAAGAGAATAGCTTTGATTCAGAGAGTGAGCATGACATCAGCCGATACTGTACTTTTGGATCCTCCCTTTGCGCCTAGAGCTGGAAGTGCTATATATAATTGAAAGGAAAATGAATCATTTTTATAACCGTAGGCAAAATGTCTTACATCTTTCCCCAGCCCCTGCTTTTTGTCATTATATGTTTATATGAGCCCGAACAAAATATCTACTATGATCCAGCTATTGCTGTTGTTGCGAGTTATCTGATCAAATTGTTCCTTCAGTGTTGCTTAATGTTTATAGTAATGTGCATTAACACATTACTGTAGTGTAACTCTGCTTTGGTGCATTTGTGCAGATCTGTTTAATGATACAAAAACTGTGAACCAAGTAGGAATGTTTTTGAACCAGTAACCACTCAGTGAGTTTTGGAATAACGGGATACTAAAATCCTAATGACTATTTAGATTTAAATTCTGATATCAGATTTGCACAGCAGAGACGTACTCTAATGTTATCCTTCCCTATATGCACACACATCTGTGAGCTTTATACATGAAGGGAATTCTGATTTTTTTGAATAACAGTAGTGCCTACAGACACGAACTGAGATCTTGGCCGCATTGAGCCAGACATTGGCTGAACCTATAGCAAGTGCCGCTACTTGCCCAGCACACCGTACTATCTAGTGAGATGAGAGAGGTGAAACTATGGCAAAAGAGAGGATTATTTCCATTTCTCCACAGGAGAATTGAGGCCCAGAAACAGTAAGGGCCAAGTCATCAGCTGGAGAAAACTGGGGTAGCTCTAATGAAGACAACGGGTGCTCTGCCAATGTATAATACCTAAAGATGGTGCCCTAACTGATTAGAGTACGGGAAAACCCAGTGTTGGAGTTGATCTTTTAGAACAGCTCAAGGGGTAAGAATTTCACCCTTCTTGAATCTAAGAATAACACCTACATATACAAACCAAATTATAAATTTAAACATGTTGGACATTTAGTCTCTTAAGATCCCCAAAACTAATTGGGTTGCATTGTGTATCAGTTGCTGGACAAAATGTAAGTGGCTGGAGAAGTGGTACATCTGGTAAAATAATCTTGAAGCCAGATTTTTTTTTAATTTGAAAAAAGGCTGAAATTATTTTTTTTATTTCCTCAAGATTTGGAAGATGTATGGGGGGCGGAGGGAAGGAGGCAGAAGGAGTTCACATCAGCACTGAGATCTTGGCTTGGAAATAAATTGCAGCCTGGAGCAACTTTACTTTATGGTCAAGTTATAAACATTTGATAATAGAGGTTGTAAAGAAAATGAATTCTACACCATTGCAGCATACAAATGACGCTGTATCAATAATTTATCCTCTATTACATGGCATATGTGTGATTTAAATATTTGCAGCAATAACTTCTTGTTTGTAAAGTCCTGCTATTTTGTCCACAAACAATAGTTACTGTCTCTTCAGTTAAAGTATTATGGTTCACTAATTGTTTCTCCTTTTTATACTCTAAGAGCCTTAGCAGTTGCACACTTTGGCTAAGCAAGGATAGCACTGCTTGCTTTAGTACAGAATGGTGAGATGAGATTTAACGTAATTTGAAAGACACTGAGCACCAGAGAGAGAGAGAAAGTTTATGCTCTGTTCTTGTCAGTGTACTTTTTCCCTTAGAATATCTCTTCTTTTGCTGTGCACTAGAAGGACCTAATACCTGAAGCAGTCATGTTACCTAGCAACTAGAGGTGAACAAACCTGTTGGGAGAAATAAAGGTGAGGGGGAGGCATCATTCACATACATTGACTTGAAATGTCCTGATTTCACTTTTCTGTATTAAAAATAAGACAGAATCATTTGCTGAGGCTCTATTAGTCTACTATTTTTCTCCGCACAGCAAGCATTCCTTTTGCCTGTCTCGCTAAGCAGCATGCATTCAGCATGCATAATATTGCAAATGTCATGTGGGAAGAAATTTGTTGGCCTAGAAACCACAGAAAAGAAGGCTCCCCAGAATGAATAAGATGCAAAATATAGTAGGGGGAACTTGGATTCAGTCTGTTTTATTGTTTGAATGCAGAAAACTAGATCCAGGACTAGCTCATCCCTGCTCATTTGGCTGAGTTCTGCAAAGCCTGGAACACAGATAGGATAATGAAAGGGGAAAGGTTGAAAACACCCAGTTTGGAACTGGTCCTGTTTGTTTGCAGATGTCAGAGGAGACTTAAACAGTTAGCAGAATCCTACACTAGGTCATTGGGCACTTGGTATATCTTATACACATTGTTGCCACAAATTGGATTCTTGCTCTGAATATATAGTAGCTGTGCTAGGAAAACTAAATGAAAGCTCCCTGGTCCAAACTACTCTTTCATTTTTCTGAAAAGAAAATGGAAAAGTGATTTTATATAATATATAAAATACAGACTCATGCAAGGATATAGCCAGCATGGCCAATTCTTACAATTTTATTGCAGGTTTTGTGATATTTGATGCGATTTTTATTTTCCAACCCCCAGCTGAATATGTAGGAATCTTGGTATGCTTTGGGGGAAGGGGGAGAAGTAATCTCTGAGGCCATAAAGGTTAGAAAATGATCTTGACAACATGAACCCAATGGACCTTAAAGGCTCAGAAATCAGAAAGGAAATAAAAAGATCCCAAAATGTATTATTAAAAAAATCTCATGAATATTTGGGGCCTGACTTATGATGTTTGAATGCTTGAGGTTGGCAGTATTGTATTACCTCCCTATATGTCTCCAGCCTCTGCCACTATTCGATATTAAGCAAAAAGATGTGCAAAGGTAGATCAGCTGTAAGAAATGCCTCATTCAGTTTCCAGCATGTCTCCTTCTACCTGACCAGAGGAAAACTTTTGGCTCACCTTTTAGAGGGATTAATGCAGGGAAAAAATGAGTAAGGAAGTCTCTTCCATGTTGTTTACCATTAGACATCTTTCGCGTCTGATAGCATGTCTGATGTGGGTTTAATGTAGGTAGTAAAGAGAGCAGAGTTGGAACAGCAAATTAATTCCACTTACACATTGTGCTATACATACAACCAGAATCATCTGAGTCACTCCAGCAAGGGTTGAATTGGCCTTTGGTCTCAAAACAGACCACTGTCTGTATGTAAACTTCCAAGGATAAAGACAGATCTTATGTGAAACAATAAGGGCTACATTAATAAAAAATGTGTGGGCAGGTCATTTTTCCCTTGTGGTAAAGTGTGTGGAATGCATGTGTGTGATTAAGTGTGTTAAAAAGCTGCTGGCTTTCTGTGTGTAAAGGCAAGGAAGAGATATAAAGATAGTGGAGCAAAAATCAAGAATTTTTTTACTTTACATTTTAGCCTATAGCCTGAGTGCTAGGAGAATAATCAGTTATATTTGAAAGCACATATATAGAATAATTCAAGCTGACCTACTGCTGAGACTGAAATACTTTCCAGACCCCCAAACAGCCCTGGCATCCTATCCCACCTCCTTAGAAAATGTCAGGGTCAACAGAGAGTCATTGTAGTGAACCTGGAAAATTAACCAGCACACACAGTGTGGTATGTTGGGGAGGGGTTTACTGGAGGTTACTACAAGTACATATTTCTATTCAAAATCAGAGCCATGTACTAGCATGGAGTTACTTCACAACATACTCATAGATCAAAATATCCCTGACACTAAATCCTGCTTCACATACTCATGCCAGTAATCCTATTTACTTCAGAGGGACCTACATTTATTTAGACCTGTCACAAATATAGGCCCTGATCCTGCAATTTAGTTCAGTAGTACAGACTTCTGTACAGAGGACCAGGGGTCCAGTGTAGGATCAAGACCAGAGTTGATGCAGAAAACTTCAGTGAGACCTAAAATATTTGGGGCCAGATTGAGATTGGGGCCAGTTCCATGCAACAGAGGACATCGATGTGTGTCACTCAGACTTTGCATCATAGGATTATTTTCTTCACAAGGAAGGCATTCCTGTATATTTGCTACATCCCAGAGCTCAATCTAGTTAGCTTAACAGAAAGAAGGTTTCTGGATGGCTTGAGCACAGTCTGTACATACCTATATGGGGAACAGAAATTTGATAATGGAGAGCTCTTCAGTCCAGCAGACAAAGGTCTAACAAAATCAAATGGCTGGAAATTGAAGCTAGACAATTTGAGACCAGAAATAAGATGTACATCTTTAACAGCAAGGGTAATTATTGGAACAATTCACCAAGGATTGAAGTGGATTCTCCATTGCTGGCAATTTTAAAATAAAGATTGGATATTTTAAAAAATACACTCCAGTTAAAAAGGAATCTTCTGGGGGCAGTTCTGTGGCCTGTGTTGTTCAGGAGGCCAAACTAGATCATCACAATGGTCCCTTCTGGCCTTGAAATCCATAATCTACTGAGTCCCAGTGCCCATTTTTGCTTTCTCAACCGCTAAAGTTCTCTGGCAGTCTGCGGCGTCTCAAGATGATCCCGTTCTACTATTGTAAACGGCCACCACAGCGTTCAGAGTTATCAGAGACTTTGGATGTAGGTATTGCCCTAGATAGTCCAAATGCCTGCTTATGGCTTCACTTGGCCTTTGCGTAGAAAAAACATTGTGTGTGGTGGTGGTTGGGTAGGGAATCTGCTACGTGTTACCCAAAATTGGGCCAGCTAGTAAGTTTAGGGAGGACTAATGACCCACCGGAGTTTGGCAGAAAGCATCACGTTTATTATACTGGTAGCTAAGCTCGGAAGAAGGGGAGGGGGCCACACTTACACTCGCATACTCACGCTCCCAGGACAGGCACAGCATTGGAGATGTCAGGATCCTTCAAGGTAAGTCTTCCCAAGGCACGATGGAATGGAATGCAATGCAGTGAACCACTGGCCAGGCGGTCCAGGTGAAGGGCCCTCACGGAAGGTACAAGCTTGTGAACGCAGTCCTGAGCACATGGCCTGTTCCCTTTTTAAGGACCTGCTCCTCAAGGCCTGCGACTAGGGATGATTTGGCTGCTTCTGGTTGGTCACAGTCCACCTCGGGCAGTGTCCATGCATTGGGTGCGTGAGCGCAGCCTAATTAGAGTCCCAGACAACTGGCCTCCCTGGGATCTCTGATCTTCTAGCTGTTTAAGCAATTCATCCCACAAGTATTCCAGGAGGGAGCGGGAGGGGGAAAGCCACTTCACAAGTGGCTCAAAGAGGGAGAGGAGACAAAGGTGGTGGTGGTGGTGGTGGTAGAAAGTGCAATGGACCTTTTGGGTTGTGGTTCCCCCTTCCCTTTAAGTATTGGTGGGGGAAGGCTATTTGTATGTTAGTAGAACTCTAGTGAGTTTTCTCATCACATTTAATTTTTTAACTATGTTTTTAAAACATGTTATCTTAACACATAATTAATAAACAATCTGTGCATAGTGCTCAGTATGGTTAACACAGGATCACCTTACAGCTGGGGTGTGATTAAAATATAGCCAAGAAAAGGGCTCATGTTTATCTGTTGTTCTGATATCTTTCAAATTTACATACAAATTAATCATTTAACAAATGATTTCAGTAAATTAGGTTGATCCTCAATATGTTCCATTTAATAAGATAGTGTTTTAATGCTGAGCCTTACATGAGTAATCAACTTAGCAGAGCAGCATCATGCTGTACTTCATCCAAACTGTCTTTTTAATTGAAGATAATTTAAGCAGGAATTTTTGTAAATAAGGCATATAGGATCACATGCTATCCTGATGTTTTTGTGTAGGTCTTTGAAATGTTCATCTAGAGTTAAACCCTTTAACAGGGGGAGCTTTGTTGTTGCTATATTGTTCTTGACCTTGGTGTGTCCTCTAGAATTACTAAAAGCATTGCTGAATTGCTTTGAGGCTAATCTCAGTGAAGAATCCCATGTAGGTATGATGTCAGTTACATGCCCCAAGGCTGGGAAGGTAGCAAGTGCAGAAGAAAAAATAATATTTTCTGCATTTTGTTTCAAAATCTTCTCTAAAAATGTTAGTTTGTAACAAGAACAAATTTTACATCAGCCCAGGGAGTGGGAAGGAATGTGGTAAGGAAGGACTCAGAGATAATTTAGAATATTAACTCTAATATATTGACTGCTTAGCAGAAGAGGGAATAAAACAAAACCCACAATTCTTGCAGTAAGAGAGGGGAAGACTGCAAAAATCCAAGAATGTTACCGGTTCAGATCATACTGAATGATCCAATGAAGGGAGTTAAGTTAATGTGGGCTGTTCTGCTCAGAAGCCTAAACTGGATGAATTGTGTCTGTAATTTTATTTTAATATATACTACATTGCTGTTGCAAGGCTTCTACTTAAACAAGAGAGTTGCTGGAAAATATTTTAAAATTCCCAGCAAGAGTGATGCTTGTTTATGAGCAATTGGAATATGCCAACCCTTCAAGGTCACTTACACCAGCAGGGTTTTCATCCTCCTCTACGTATTCTAGGCAAATTGGGGGTTAAATATATATTTCATAGGTGAGTGTACAAATTTTTATATCATTCTGTGGCAACTACTTTTAATAAACATCCAATAAATAGCTGCAATATTTTGCATTTGGCATCAAATAGAACCTTTGAAAATATCGGAAAAGGAATTTCTGATGGAAAAACTGGGGTCAGTCAGTGATTCAAAGTTGTCAAGATGAGAGTAGTGGATGACATCTCTCTACATGGGCAAGGTTGCAAATGACACAATGAAAAACACAAGAATAAATGTTTGTATATTGTAAGAAATAAAAATCCACCTTTTCCCATTTTACTACAGCCTTGTTTCTATTTAATAAGTCTATAATTGTAAAGTACTTGCCCACGAGGAAAGAATGGTTTAAAAATATCAAACAAGAGAATTATACTCTGGTTGGACTGACTGTCTCAGGGAATGAGTAATGGAATATAGGGTCTGTTGCAAATTCTTACTTGTCTCATGTTTCTAAAGAAACTTGGGCTTCATTCAAACTGGTAACCTTACTAGAAATGAAAGGCTCTATTGCCCTGATCCTGCAAACCCTTATTTGTGCAAATACTCACTGATTCCTATGGGGCTACTGGTGTAATTAAAGGTTTGTATGCCCATCTCTAGGTCATTCAGAGTTAGTAACAGTGATTTGCCCTGATTGAGCAAGACTTGCTTGCTAGCTATCTGACAGATCTCAAACAGTAGTTGTCAATGGGGGAATCACCACCAATTGGGAGTGTTTCTAAGGGTTTGCGGGAATCAATACCAACCATGATGCTAGCCAGCATTTTTATCACTTTTCTGGAATTAAATATAAAAACTTACAGATGATGCAAAGATTGACAGAGAAGTAACGAATGATGAGGCTATGGAGAGTGATCTGTATTTGCTTGGTAAGTGGGCCCCTTCAAACAAAATGCTTATTTAATAAAGCCAAATGCAAAGTTATGCATCTAAGAAAGAGGAGTGCAGGCCATACCTAGAGAGGAGGGGACTGCATCCTGGAAATCAGTGACCCTGAAAAGGATTAAAGAGTCACACTGGCTAAGCAGCTCAACATGAGCTCCCAATGCAATGCTGTGATAAAAATAGCTAATGCGATCCATGAATGTACAAACAGGCAAGGAGGAGTAGGGAGGTGATTTTACCTCTGTATAGGGCTTTGGTAAGGCTTGTCCTGGAATCTTTCAGGAGCCAATATTTGTGTGTAAAAGAATGTGCCTAAAACAGCCAAAGAAATGATTTGGGGGTTGGAGAGAGTGCCTTACAGTGAGTGACTCTAAAAGCTTGACCAGTTTAGCTTATCCGAAAGAAAATTGAGAGGTAACTTGATTAAAATGTGTAAGTTCCTTCATGGGGAGAAAATACCGGATACTAAAGGGCTCTTGAATTTAGTGGAGAAAGGCGTAACAAGAACCAATGGTGGAAAACTGAAGCCAGACAAACTCAGATTAGAAATCACTTTCACTGTTTACTTAGGGTTTTTTTTAGTTCTAAACATTAGGCAAGGATTTGCCATTTCTGGAAGTCTTCCAATCAAGATGGGATACCTTTCTAAAAAATAGGCTTTAGCAAAATACAAGTTATGCTTTAGTCAAACACAACTGATCAGGTTCAATACATGGGCAACTGGGTGAAATTTAATAGCCTGCGATATGCAAGAGGTCAGGTTAGATCAGGGATAGGCAACCTATCGGCACGCAAGCTGATTTTTCAGTGGCACTCACTCTGCCAGGGTCTTGGTCACTGATCTGGGGGGCTCTGCATTTTAATTTAATTTTAAATGAAGCTTTTTAAACATTTTAAAAGCCTTATTTACTTTACATATAACAATAGATTAGTTGTATATTATAGACTTACAGAAAGAGACCTTCTAAAAATGTTAAAATGTATTACTGGCACGCAAAACCTTAAATTACGGTGAATAAATGAAGACTTGGTGCACAACTTCTGAAAGGTTGCCAACCCCTGGATTAGATGGTTCCATCTGGCCATAAACTCTATGAATATATATTTAACCACATGAGTAGTGTTATTGCAATCCGTTTGCTGGATCAGGGCCTGAAAGTTACTACTAGTCTAGTAGACTTGTCTGAAATATGTTTGATGATGAATCCAATTCCTGCACCACTACATTACAACTCACCTTCTTGGCACTTTCAGTGGAGAGGCTGACAAATAACTGATATGGAGACTACTCATAGGTGATCCCTGTGAAAGCCAACTGCAGCATTAGTGACCCAAAATCCCTACCTTCTGGTGGATGCCCACCAGGTCCATGACCTTTTACCTCCTCGAGGTGGATCTGGTTGGATGGATCTGAGTTGCTGGTGAAAGAGGAGGGAGCCCTAAGTCTGGGGTCTATTCTCCCTACCCCTCCAGAAGGACCTGATTGAGGGGTCCTGCTTATACTTACAGGCTCTGGTTTGGACTATGTTCCTGTCATCTCGAATAAACCCATCTGTTCTACTGGCTGATTGAGAGTCACGGTGATTCGCAGGAAGTGGGGGTGCAGGGCCCTAACTCCTCCTCACTCTGTGACAGTCCCTCCCGCCTATAATTATGGTATATCTGCGGTATAGTGTTGGGAAGTTTTTACTGCTACTTTTGAGGCCAAAAATGTTTAGCAGCAGTCATAAACTTGGAGGATGGGATTATCTAGAAATTGGCATACAAAATTTTAATTAATTGGGTCCAAAGTATGAATAAAACGTTTCCTTACTTTTTAAGTTTCTGCATACATTATTTTAGAAAATAGAGAAGTTTGATTTTTTTTAAAGCCAATCTGGATGCTCTGTTTTGCACAGAAATGCTTGGGAGGCATGTGTGGGGGATATACATCGATGAGGGAATTCCAGTTGATCCTGGAGCAAATATTCAATAGAGAAAGATTCTTAGTTGACATGTCTGAAATTGTGGGGTCACACCATCAGTGTGATGGGGGTTGACTCCCCACACTAGCCCTACAAGAGGTGAATTAGGTCAGGTGAGCCTAATGAGCTAACTAGGCTACAAGCAGGAGCAATTTAGGTTGGATGCAGATAATTAAGGACAGGCTCACCTGTGTAGGAATAGAGAGAGCCTATATAAAAGCCAGGTAGAGAAGAGAGGTGATTCTGGGAAAAAGTTCAGGGAAGTAGGCTGCAGTCACTACATAAGCAGAGGGAGTTGGAGGCTGGCAAACCCAGACTTGGGGGAAGCTACATATGTAGGAAGAAGTCCCGGGAAACAGCAGCAAGAGGTTGGATGGTACAAAGACTGTGGCTGCTTTTATGAGGTTTCTGGGCTGGAACTCAGTATAGAGGGTGGGTCTGGGTTCCCCCAGCAGCCACTGGGGAGTGCCAAGGGCATTGGAGGCACCAGCTTGCCAGTCTGGAAAGACTGAATTCCCCAGAAGGGGAGGACTTTAGTGATCTAATACTTTAGTGCCCAACTTTCATTAGCATACAGCCACCACAGTTATTAAATCGCTTGTGTATGCACACTTGGCTCTTTGTGGTGATAGTGCATGTCCTCACTAGGAATGCTTGTATCGATTGTACTGTTGACGTGAGGCATTGTGGGATGGCTCTTGAAAGCCAATAATAATTGATGTAAGCAACACAGTGTCTGCAGTGACACTGTGTCAACAAAATTACATTCACTGGTTCGACGCCGCTCGGGGAGGTAGTGTTATTAAATCAGCATAGAGAGGCACTTATGTTGGCGGGAGCCAAATGTGACTGAAGACACTTCCACAGCTGAGTCAATGCAAGGCAGCTTACGTTGACCTAACCATGTAGTGTAAACCAGGCCTTAGCGTCCTGTTCTGTCAGTCAATTTCTTTTAGGGCTTTCAACTCCCAAAGAAGGTGTGTGTGGGAGGGAAAGGAGGGAGGGAAATAGTCAAGTCCCAGCTACTAGAGCAACCTTCACAAAACTGTTTCCACTGCTGGCCCAGCTCTCAGCATCAGCCTTGCTTCTTGGTGCCACATGCAGCTTGTTTTTCCCCCTTCTCCTGGGCTACCAATGTCCTTTTAAACCGTTCCTCTGCTGGGAACATGTGATTCAACTGCTGAGGGGCAGGGCGTCCCAAGCCTAATATTGTTCTCTTCTCTGCACTGGTTCAGCATGGGGCCTGCGGACCCCATCACAGAAAGATAGTCAACGTGAAGCATGAGTGGCCTATGAATTAGAATTTCTGCATCCTATTCAATTGGTGGACCCAATTCTGCTGTAGAAATCCCTAATGCAATATCATAAACTTACTAGAGTCTACTGATACTGCAAAAAAAACAAAGGAAAGGAAATGTAGAAAAATGCTCTGTGTCTGCTATGTAGGTTATAAGTGCATTCACAATCACCTCCTTAACTAGATTAAGAGTTTTATCTTCTATCCCTAAAGCAAGCTCACAGTGAAATGTTTTCTCCTGGAAAATAGAGTTGCCAACTTTGACAGGACAGATTCATGGAGATTTCATCACATGACACAATCTTTAATTAACGATTAATCTTTAATTCCTGGAGACTTCAGGACAATCCTACAGGGCTGGAAATCCTAGTGGAAAAGCATTTCAGATCTTTGAAGTCCTAAAGCCTGCATGTACAGTTCATACCACTGTTAATATCTCATTGCTGTGTCAACAGGTATTTTAATTTCCAGATTCCTGTATGCGACCTATAGCAGAGACTTTGAGTGAAAGAACTGACTTTCCATGACCCTGGATAGTCATGTATGTAACAGATATATATAATGAACTTGCTTTTGATTCCGTAGACAGCACATATGGGATGAATGAACCTGTGTCTTGTTAGACACATGCAGAGGGGTGGTGAAAGGAAACAGCTGGAAAACAATTGCTTTACATTGGCAATTCTTCAGGCTTGTAACTCTGTTTTTAACACTCTAGGAGAAAATTGATCCAGGCATGTACACTAAGCAGCATCTCTAGAGTTTGTTTTTCAAACCCAGCTGGTTCCCAAGCCCTGAAATTTGTTCCAGCTGCAAAGCTCATGTGATGTGGCTATTAGCTTGATTGGTAGGCAAAGCAAGATGTTTTAAAGACAGTTTAATGAGGTAAATTATTGTGTTGCTGGGTCTAGTTTTAAAATACTTTGTGTGCAACAAATTGTCTTAGAACATTGGAAAGAACAGTCTATTCTTCCCTAGAATTCATTTTCAGAATGGTCCATAGTCTTGACCACATATGAGTGGACAGACTGTGCATAGCCAAAGCAATGAAACCCCAAAGGACCCTATTAAAAAAGCTTGTAGAACCTCATGGTTCATTGAAACTTTAGAAGGAAAGATGAGCATTGTGGGAAACTTTCTGGCCCTTTTCTGCCTACTGTTGGTTTGGCAGAAGGGATTTTTTCATTTATCTTCAGGGTATCTCAAGTCACGATGACCATCCTACACTGAGAGTGGGGGATGTTAAAAGAGGCTACATACACTGTGAACATACACTGTGATTGAGGGGTGGCCAAGAAGAGGCTGTACCGAGCATGATCCCTGGTGGAAAGCTCTGGAATGATGTGAAGTAGTTTGTGGGACTTCAGGTGAATTATTTTTCCTGCTCACATATGTGGTGCTATTGTTATGAGTATTACAGTAGAACCCAGAGGCCCAACTGAGAGTAAGTCCCCATTGTAATAGGTGCTGTACAAAAACAGTGAGAGTGACAGCTCCTGTCCTGAGGTCCTTAAAGTCTAAATAGAAAGAGACATGGATGGAGAGGTAACAGGCAGGGAAGTGACTAATGTACTTAGATTTTCAAAAAGCCTTTGACAAAGGTCCCTCACAAAAGGCTCTTAAACAAAGTAAGCGGCCGTGGGATAAGAGGGATGGTCCTCTCATGGGTTTGTAACTGGTTAAAAGGTAAGAAACAAAGGATGCAAATAAATGGTCAGTTTTCAGAATGCAGAGAGGTAAATAGTAGCGTCCCCCATGAGTCTCTGCTGGGACCAGTCCTATTAAACATATTCATAAATGTGTGGGAAAAAGGGGTGAACAATGAGTTGGCAAAATTTGCAGATGATACAAAACTTCTCAAGATAGTTCAGTTTCCCCGGCAGACTGCAAAGAGCTACAGAAGGACCTCTCGAAACTGGGTGACTGGGCAACAAAATGGCAGATGAAATTCAACATTGATAAATGCAAAGTAATGCACATTGGAAAACATAAACTCAACTCTACATATAAAATGAGGGTGTCTAAATTAGATGTTACCATTCAAGAAAGAGATCTTGGAGTCATTGTCAGTAGTTCTCTGAAAACATCCACTCAATGTGCAGCGGCAGTTAAAAGAGTGAACAGAATGCTGGTAATCATTAAGAAAGGGACAGATAATGAAACAGAAAATATATTGCCACTATATGAATCCATGGTATGCCCAAATCTTTAATACTGTGTTTAGATGTGGTTGCCCCATCTCAAAAATACTAGAATAGGAAAAGGTTCAGAAAAGGGCAACAAAATGATGAGGGCTATGGAACAGTTGACATATGAGGAGAGATTAATAAAACTGGGACTTTTCAGCTTGGAAAAGAGATGACTAAGTGGGGATATGATTGAGGTCTATACAATCATGACTGATGTGGAGAAAGTAAATAAGGAAGTGTTATTGTTATTTACTCCTTCTCATAACACAAGAACTAGGGGTCACCAAATGAAATTAACAGACAGCAGATTTAAAACAAACAAAATGAAGGTTGTTTTTTTTTCACACAATGCACAGTCAACCTGTGGAACTCTTTGCCAGAGGATGTTGTGAAGGCCAGGACTATAACAGAATTAAAAAAAAGAACTAGATAAGTTCATTGAGGCTAGGCTCATCAATGACTATTAGCCAGGATGGGCAGGAATGGTGTCCCTAGCCTCTGTTTACCAGAAGCTGGGAATGGGTGACAGGGGATGCTTCACTTTATTACCTGTTCTGTTCATTCCTTCTGGGGCACCTGGCATTGCTACTGTTGGAAGACAGGATACTGGGCTAGATGGACCTTTGGTCTGACCAAGTGTGGCCATTTTTATGACTTACCCAAAGTGACAGTCATAGGAATAGAACAGAGGTTTCTGGACTACCAGTATCACGCTCTCTCCATTGGACTACACTCCCTCCCTCAGTCAATATTCACACATGTTGAATATACCAAGTAAGGGCCTGCAAGCATGCGATGTATGGAAGTCCTTTTGAAGGCAACTGGCATTTTGCATTCAGAGTTCATGCAGAATTGAGTCCTGAAAAGGGCAAAGTTGACATGAATTCATCTTGTCAACAATCTTTTTCTATTTATAAAAGTAGAAGGTAGTGCTACAAGGTATAAATATGCTGTACAGCCCGGCATCTCTATTCTCTGGGGAAGGGAAAGGAAAACCGTGGTGCCTCTGGGGATGACTAAAATTAATTCTGTGTCAAAGTATTTGCTCTGTGAGCAGATCTGCAGAAGTGCACTATGTGCACGTGTCTTGTGTGTGTGCAAACACACATACACTGACTGTTGATCAGGGTTATGTGCATGCAAATTCAATGTGTACAATGAGTCCTGTGGCACCTTAAAGAGTAACTAAAATTTTTGTAGAGCATAAGCTTTTGTGGGCTAATACCCACTTCGTCGGATGCAAGTGGGTATTAGCCCACGAAAGCTTATGCTCTAAAAAAAAAATGTTAGTTAGTCTTTAAGGTGCCACAGGACTCTTTGTCACTTCTGCAATTCCAGATTAACACAGCTACCCCTCTGATTTTTGACAATGTGCACAATGGCACTTTTTAAAAACCTAGCTTAATATGAACCAGTGAAATGATGTTGTCAATTACACTGATGTAACTGCTGATCAGTTATACTTAGGGTGATCAGATGTCCTGATTTATACTAGAGTTATAAGGGATACATAAGTATAATATTGCTCAGGAACTTGGCAATTAGTTGCAAATGACATTTAGGGAGAACACTGAGCGTGTGTATGGTGAGATTGTCAATAGTAATAATGAGTGCTTGCAGCAGATTGATGCACTCACTGCCACGGCACCTCCTGCTGGTTACTTTGGGAATTTAGCTCTTGCAGCCCCAGAGTACCTCCTGCTGGCCCGGGTCTCACCTGCCGCAGGCCCCGTGTCCCTCTCAGACCAAAGTGGCCTCTAATCTTGGAGTGCTAACCCACAGCAGTATCCCCACACTCTGGGTCTCCCCTCCCAGGGGCATCCTTTCCCTCTTTGCCCACCTTGCCTCACTGGATACTGCGTTGTCATCTAGCTCCCTGTCTCTGGGGCAGACTGCAGTCTGTAATGGCCACTCATCACTGGTGAGGGGGTTGGACCAGCTGCCTCTGCCTATCCCCAGGCTGCACCTCTGCAGCCCCAGTACCTCCTTAGACCTTTAACAAGGCCTCAGCCTGGGGAGTTGCCAGGCTGGAGCGCCACAGATCCTCTTGCCCTTCCTCAGCACTGCTTTGCTTCAGGTCCCTGTGCTCCCAGGCAGCTTGGAAGTTCCCACTCTAAGGCTGAAGTGAGACTGACCTAGCTCCTCCCTTAGCCCTTATATCAGGGTGAGCTGGGGCCTGATTGGGTGTGTCCACAGTTGTGGCCATTTCCCCAGTCAGCCTACCCTTTCCCCCAGGAGTGGGGTAACTGCCCCGCTACAGTGGTGTTTTCAACCTTCTGTAAGAATATGAATTTATATTCAGGGTAAAGGTGCTTTTGCAGGCAGTAAGACATGGTGGAGGTAAAGGTACTTGATTTCACACCTGTCATTGTAAAAATACTCTTTTCTCGTGGTGTCAGTCAAATGGGGGGTCTACATATAGTGGGACAACAAGAAATCTGAACAATTAGTTAGAAGAAACATCCATTCAAAGACATTTTTCTGTCTCTCACCTCCACTGAGAGACTGATGTTGGCTAATATAAGCACGCTTGAATCTACAGATCATGAGTTTGAGCCAAATGGAATCTTTCCATTAATTTCAGTGGTCTTTTGAACAGGCCGTACATGTCACCATGTGTCCCTGAGCCTTACATATAGAGAAGATAGGATAATGGAGAAGCTGATATTAATCAGTCCCTGGCTGTCTTCAGAAATTTTAAAAGAAAATAAATTAAAACAGTTTTCCAAGTTGTGTATCTACTTCAGGCCACAATGCTGCAAGCCCTCTTGATGTGAAACTGCCACTGAAGTCAGAGGAAGCTAGTGCCTCCCCATTATTCCCTCACATTCCATGGCAGGTGGCTGTGGTGAGTGAAGGGCCAGCCAGGCCCAGTATTACCCCTATTTTATAGTCATCAAGCAGACACAGGGAAAGGCCTATATTTTCAAAAACGTCAACTGCTGTCTCACATTTGGCTGTCAGCACTTAGGACTTGGTGGTCTTCAAGTTGCTAAGTGCCCACACTCCCATCAGCTTCAATGGCGGGGGTGGGTGTCTGGCAGTCTTTAAAATAAAGCCTTAAGTGTCTCACTTTGGACACCCAAAAATGGGAAGACACGAAATGAACAGGCTCCCTTTTAAAAGTTGGCTTAGGTAATGCACCTCAGGGCACACGCCATATCCACTGCTTGGCAGAGATAGAATAAGAACTTGTGTGTGCCTGAGTTGCAATCTTTTGCTTGCTGCTCTAGCTAGTACTGCTTCTTCCAACCTTTTGAGGCTCACCCATTGCTAGTCTTGACATCTCACTCTAAGAGCACTACAAGCCCCAAACTGACGGGCAATCTCTCGCTGCCACTGCTTCTTAAGTGTGCAACATGTGCAACTAAATATGATTGATTTCCAGGGCGTTTAGCAGAGATTGTTGTGCTAAACAAGAGATTGTTGTGCTAAACAAAACATGAAATGTGTGTTCTATGAGAAACGCAATTCTAGCCCCATTATAAGAAAAATGGCCAACGGTTAGCACCCGTGCTACCAGCAAAGGAAATACAAAAGATGGCAAAGCACTGTCAACAATCAGCAGGGTTCATTTGTGTGTGAAGTCATTTCTAACTTTCCAAGTGAGTTCATGTGGCTTAAGAACATGTTTTAGTCTAGGTCTTCAAGAGAAGCATGCATTGCTTAAGCCATTAATACATCAGAAGAAATGTATCATTCACTGTAATTTATTCTCAATTTTTAAAATTTTAATTAACTTCTTTCAAACTTTCAATTTGCAAGATATATTTGTGTTACAGAGTTCTTGTTTTTCTGGTTTGTTTAAAATAATAAAAATAAAACCAGCCATCCGTGATCTAAGAATTACTAGGAAATACAATGTGATCTAATACCCATTCTTCTGTAGCAAACTGGCTTTCATTTTTAATCATAAATGCTGCCATTCATAGCTTTTGAATAATTACAATTTATATCAAACTGCCTAATAAATGTACTGTGCTCTGAATGAAGGGGACTAGATTATTTCTGTCTTCTATTGAAAAGGCTAGACCAGAGGATCAGAGTTCTGGTACTTCAGCAAGAAAAATAGGAGCTTTATGTCCACAGCAGAACAATATTTCTTTCCTCTCCATGACTGCTACTTTTCCTTTTATTCTGATGACAAGGAAAGGCATAGTTATATACTATGGGACTTTGATTAACAGCAGAAGGACAGCCTTCCCCAAGCTACTTGCCAGAGCTCTGGCTTGAAGGCAAATAAATGAGACAAACATGGATCTGACCATACCCTTTGAAACTAGGGGTGCATAAGGAGGATGCAGTTCCTTTCACAATGTCCACACTACAGTTATTAACACTTTTTAATGTATGTTAATTAATCCAAAGGTTGAATACTGCTGTTGACTTCAGTGGAGCACGATTTAGTGCCAAAGGGCTTGTCTACACTACGAACTAAGATCGATTTTCTAGAGTCTGAATTAAGAAAGCCGATGGTATACATTCGATTGTGTGTGTCCCCAGTAAGCGGGCTAATTCGGCGGATCGCGTTCGTAGTTCAGGAGTGGTGTGGCAGGGTGCCTGGACCCTGCCCCCTCTGCGTTCTTCGGAGTGCGGGCTATGAGGCTAAGGAACTTGGGGAGAAGGGCGCAGTTACAGAAGGGTTGCAGTGGTGGTCTTTGCTTCAGCTGCCTTTCCCGCAGTTCCACCAGAGCATGTCTATTTGCTCCACCAGAAGAGCAGTGCTTCCTGCCTTCTCTCCTCTCTCTCATCCCTCCGTTGTTTCCTTTCGTCCCTTCTCTGCTCCTACTCATCCCTTCTTTCCTCACGCTCAGTTACCGCTTTCCGGCAGTCCAGCATTGACTGTCTCCAAGCCCTAAGCTCTGCTCTTTCAGTCCGGGAGGACTGCATGAGCTCCGTGAACATCTCATCCTGCATGCATTTTTTTTGCCGTCTTATCTGCACAAGCCTGTGAGACGTGGATGAGAGGGGGAGGCTGGAAACAGTTTCAGCTGTCAGATGAAAAAAAGGGAGGGTGGTATTTAAAGAAAAAAAATCCAGAATCAACCCCCCCACCCTACCCCCAAAAAGCTCGGGGAACTGCTGGGAGGATTTCTTTTAAGATACAGACACACTTGCAGACACTCTTGCACCCCACAGATTCAACCCCACCCCACCTTGCCCTAAGCCCCGAGAACTGCTGGGAGGATTTCTTTTAAGACACAGACACACTTGCACCCCAAGTCCTCAGGGGACAGTAATCATTAAAAAACAATAGCTTGTCAAGCGGGCACTCCATTGACCAAGGGACACTCCCAGAGCTGCCCTGTATGCCTTCCGTGTCCTGGATACCTTCCTGGGAGGGTTGAGTGGTTAGTGACTCCAGGGTGATGAACAGTTCCTGGCTTTCGGGGCGATAGGTGTCTCCACTTGCCTGTTCCATAGACTCCTCACCGTCCTAGTCCTCCTCCACCTCATCTTCCTCATCCAGCAAATCCTCTGTCATGCTGACAATCACCCTATCAGTGGAGTCCATAGACACGGGTGGGGTAGTTGTGGCCCACCCCCATAGAATGGCATGCAGCTCACTGTAGAAGTGGCATGTTTTGGGCTGTGACCCAGAGCGTCCATTGGCTCTTTTGGTGTTCTGATTGCCTTGCCTCAATTCCTTAATTTTAAGATGGCACTGTTGTGTGTCCCTGCTGTGGCCTCTCTCCCTCAGGCCCTTGGAGACTTTGGCATATGAACTGGCATTTCTGTTTTTGGATCGCAGTTTTGCCAGCATTGATTCGTCTCCCCACACAGCGATCAAATCCAGCACCTCTCTTGTGCTCCATGCTGGGGCTCTTTTTCAGTTCTAGGACGGAATGGTCTCCTCTGCTGGTGGGCTCTGCATGGTGAGCTGTGCAGGAGATCTCGCCACGCTGGCCAAAGAGGAAGTGAGATTCAGAAGTTCCCAGGACTCTTCCTGTCTGTCTGCCCAGTGCATCCGTGTTGAGAGTGCTGTCCAGAACGGTCACAGTGGAGCACTCTGGGATAGCTCCCGGAGGCCGGTAACATCGAATTGCGTCCTCACTAATGCTAGTTCGACCTGGGAATGTTGATTTCAGTGCTACTCCCCTTGTTGAGCAGGAGTTCGGAAATCGATCTAAACACCCTTTTAGGTCAACCTAAATGGCATCGTAGTGAGGATAGCAAAGTGGAAGGATCGATTTAATGTGGATAAATTCAATTTTACAGCGTAGTGTAGACCAGGCCAAAGTTAGGTGACAGCCTAATCTTGACTGCATATGAACTTGCATTTGACTTCACTGACACAAGGATTAAAACCTAGGTTATAAATATGGCTCATACACGATAGAATAAAATGCAGGTGAGTTTCCTGCTTTCCCCCCTCCCCCGCTTTCATTGCATACACATCACAGTATACAACACAGTCAGTTTAAATTATCAACTGTTATCTCAGTTCTTGAGTTGAATCTTAGCCCTTAGGAAAGAAAACAAGAATAAGCATTAAAAATCCTTGTATCTAGCTGCATATGTAGCAAGAATTTCCATAAGATGATTATTCCTGAATAATCACTAGCTCATTTTGCTGAACATTGCAGTGATCACATTACCATAAATTTGCAAGGCAATTTTGGGTTTGTTTAAAAAACATGCTTGACACTCTTTTGTGAACAGCAACAAGATAGTCATTGTTTATATGTTGATCAAGGTGCTATTCCAAGGTTCCATATAGTGTGATGCCTTAGAGCGACTGTTCTCAAACTTTTTGTTGTGGCGGCCCTTTTTCTCTGCCCCAAGGTCCGCTGTGACCCATATGTATCTGATGAAATGCTGCCGAATAGAACGCTTTCGCTTTTGATGGCATTTCAGCGGACATGCCGTGCGCTTCAGACTGTCTGCCTAAAAGCCGCCGAAACCAGAAACATTCACTCAGGTGGCTTTTAGGGGGACTCTCTGAAGTGCACGGCATGTCCGCCAAAATGCCGCCGAAAGCGGAAGCGATCTATTTGATGGCACAGGGAGCTCACGACCCCCTGGGAATCGGCCCACGATCCCCCAGAGGGTTGCAACCACCAGTTTGAGAACTGCTGCCTTAGAGGTTAAGCCAATTACAAATAACTATTCAAAATGCCAACTGGATTAATAAAATTGCTCTATTTGAGGACAACTTGCAGGTGATAGAGATGGCTGGATGACTTTACCACCAGTGAGTACTGTTGGACACCAAATGGTTTTCCCATCCTATGAATATTTTTGAGAAATTGATTTTTTTCAAGTCTTGAATTGGAACAAAAAAATCAAAATCTCAAAAATATTCATGAACTGAAAAAACTAAATTTGTGTTAATTTCAGGTAAATTGAAATGTTTTGATAAATTTGAAAAATTTCATTTTGATTTTGACCTTTTTTCAGTCTAATAATCTTAAATTTCAAAATAAGTCACTTTAAATCTGAAAACCAGAAAATTTCTTATTAAAATGTCAAAATGGTTTTAACAATTCTGAAACTTTTTTCTCTACAAATTTCCAAGTTGGGAAATTCATCACACCCAACTCTGTTTCATGAACAGTTTCAGTTCTGAATTGTCATTTTTCAGTGACAAAAATTGTTGAAAAATTCTGACCAGCTTGGCCTATGAGGTCCGTTCCAGCACTGGCTTCTGTGACAGAAACACCATCAAACATTCATTCTCCCCTGCCAGGTGCTTAGTATTTTAATTTGTATTTTGCATTTGGTGGGTTCTGTGTATCATGACTGTCCTGCGTGTGTGCTCTAGATGTGGAGAGAGTGGCTGGGGACTTCCCTCTCCACCATTCCACACGTGTAGGAAAAACCATAATATGTGACTCCTTGACCTGAGCACTCCTGTGGTTGTGTCCAGCTATTGGTGGCTATGTAGCCATGCTCCTTCTCTTGCACACTAACCAGCCCCAACAAGGCAGTTCTAGGGGGCAGACATGCTGTGTGTGACATAGTACCTGGTGGTGGTAATGAAGGGAAACTCATCTTCATAGACTCTACATGCTGTGCTGACTGTGCCGTTCAGTGTCTGGGTGTGCCTAGACTGCAGTCACAAGCTGAGATTGCAGTTTGAGCTGACAGACCCAAGATAGCTTTAATTTGGGTTCTGGGCAAATTCATACAGCCCACGCTGAAGCTCATATTGCTGCAGCTTCAGTGCTCTGGGATCTGAGATAGCTAGAGTAAAGCTAGCTTAGGTATGTCCTCCCGAGCTGTGGGCTCTCACCCTGCAACATCCGGGCCTATGGGGGTTTCACCATTGATTTGGATGGGAGTGGGAGCAGGATCTGGAAGTGAATATGTAGTATCTTGATCTGAAGTCAGTGACGTTCCTTTTGTCTTCATTGTGTTATAGCCTCAGGCATTTTAATTTCCTCAGAGCTGTTTCTGACTTGTATCCTGGAGCCAAATTCCTTTCTCACTTACATCAGTGCAAGCAGTGTATAGGAAAGGAGAATTTGGCATTGTGGGGTATGCGTGTGATGGGAGGGAGATTGGCAGTTTACAGGTTTGGGCAGGAAAGATGGGAGGAGAACAATGAACATGCTCATTAGAATCCTCTAATATGGATTATACAATAACACGTCCGCCACATAGTGTGAAATCTGCACAAAGCAAACAGCCAAGGGAATAAGATAACTGGCTCCCTAGTGGGAATGGTTTTGAACAGGGCTATCAAGTGGTTAAAAAAATTAATCGCGATTAATCGTGCTGTTAAACAATAATAGAATACCATTTATTGAAATATGTTTTGACGTTTTCTACATTTTCAAAACTATTGATTTCAATTACAACAACAGAATACAAAGTGTAGAGGTCTCACTTTATATTTATTTTTATTATAAATATTTGCACCATAAAAACAAAAATAAATAATATTTTTCAATTCACCTCATAGAAGTACTGTAGCTGCCTCTTCTTGTTTACAATGTCACCTGAAAATCAGAACAGTCATTTGCATGCCACTGTTGTAGCCAGCGTCACAAGATATTTAGGTGCCAGATGCGCTAAAGATTCATATGAGCCTTCATGCTTCAGCCATCATTACAGAGGACATGCATCCATGCCAGTAATGGGTTCTGCTAGATAACGATCCAAAGCAGTGCAGACCAACACATGCTCATTTTCATCAGGAGTCAGATGCCACCAGCAGCAGCTTAATTTTCATTTTTGGTTGTTCAGGTTCTGTAGATTCCATATCTGAGTGTTGCTCTTTTATGCCTTCTGAAAACAAGCTTCACACCCGATCCTGTCAGATTTTGGAAGACACTTCAGATTCTTAAATCTTGGGTTGAGTGCTGTAGCTATCCTTAGAAATCTCACATTGGTACCTT
This sequence comes from Dermatemys mawii, assembly GCA_007922305.1. Taxonomy (NCBI): domain Eukaryota; kingdom Metazoa; phylum Chordata; order Testudines; family Dermatemydidae; genus Dermatemys; species Dermatemys mawii. The sequence goes on from ML677379.1 coordinate 6,081,313, forward strand.
CTTTTGTTTTGTCAAATCTGCAGTGAAAGTGTTCTTAAAATGGACATGTGCTGGGTCATCATCTGAGACTGCTATAACATGAAATAACAGAACAGGAAACATACAATTCTCCCCCAAGAAGTTCAGTTACGTATTTAATTAAAACATTCTTTTTTAATGAGTGTCATCAGCATGGAAGCATGTCCTGTACAATGGTGGTCAAAGCATGAAGTGGCATACAAATGTTTAGCGTATCTGGCATGTAATACCTTGCAACACCAGCTACAAAAGTGCCTTTCGAATATCTGTTCTTACTTTCAGGTGACATTGTAAATAAGAAGCAGGCAGCAAACAAACTTTTTTTTCTTAGCAATTGGCTGAACAAGGAGTAGGACTGAGTGGACTTGTAGGCTCTAAAGTTTTACACTGTTTTCTTTTTGAGTGCATTTATAACAACAAAATACTTCTACATTTGTAAGTTGTGTTTTCATAATAAAGAGATTACACTATGGTACTTGTATGAGGTAAATTGACATACTATTATTTTTGTTAATTATTTTTATCGTGCAAATATTTGTAATAAAAATAATAAAGTGAACACTGTATTTTGTGTTGTAATAGAAATCAATATATTTGAAAATGTAGAAAAGCATCCAAAACATTTCAATTGGTATTGTATTGTTTAACAGTGCAATTAATCATGATTAATTTTTTGAGTTAACTGCGATTAATCAACAGCCCTATTTTTGAATAATGGTGTACTGGAAACCTTGCAGCTACTGGGAAGTGGTTGCTTTAGACATGGGGATTGTCTGGTTTTGGGTTATAGTCTGGATGCTGGCTTCACTGGATAGCAATGGAGCAGAAGCATGGATGGGTGATGGGACAGGTGAATGATGGATTTTCTAGTAAGCTCCTGACATACCCTGTAATGTCAGAAATATTATTAAAAAGCTGATAGGTGCTAATGGAGTAAACAATCAGCTATGAGCTGAAGGAAGTATTATCAAGCAGTGGAAGTCTTGGGACAGGCCACTACTTCCCTATCTACCTATCTCTAATTATACCTCATGCACTCAGTGGATTTCACATTTGTTATCTCCAGATAGTGCAGCTTGGTGTTCTCTGAAAATGGGCTATTATCTGTTTCCTAGTACCAATGCAAAATGTTGTGCACAGTGCTGGTATAAGTTCATACACCAACACAGTTTTGTTGAACCATTTGCTGATTATGCAGCTCTTTATAGATGGTCTGTCTGTCAAAACCTTTCATGCAGCTTTACAGCTGTTTCTCAGCAACGTTTTCATCTGAAAAAGTTGCTGCAGTTCTAGCAGTTTGAAAGATGCTACTTCCTGCTGCTGTTCTGATAGGCAGTTTTTCAAGGTGTATATGGAGAAACCTATTCAAGGGAGATATTTGAAAAATGGATATTGAAAGATGCTCAGACTGTTCTCACTGAGTTCCCCTTGCTTTAAAGTAGAGCTGATTACTTGCCAGTCATTTGGTCGCAAACTTAGCTCTTTGTCTGAAAGTTTGCTTGTGTCCTGGTCCTGGTCTTGATTCAGATATGTATACATATATTCATTGTTCATAATTCACTGAACAGATTATGTTGAGTTTCAGCCAATGGGGTGTTTGTGTTCACTTACTATATATTCTATATTCGCTATATATTGGTTGTGGTTGGTTGCTTAAGTCACATGGTAGTGTTTTGGAAAGTTTTAGCTAGGGGAATAGCGTCGGAAGTATAGCAAATCACACATTACTGGTGCAAGTAATGAATAATTTGGCCACAGCAACACTAATGAATCAGACTGAGCTTTTATTCACAAAAATATCCATGTAACTATTATAATCTTCAACCCACTCTACTTTCTACTTCAAAGAAGCAAACAGTGGAGTATATTTATTAAGGCACTGCTATGTCCACTTATGAGAAGATAGGCTGAGCTGCAATATTTTGCATTTACAGAGGCAAGATCCTCAGCTGGTGTAAATCAGGCTAGTCCATTGACCACAGTTGGAAAGCAAATGTAGGCTTGATAAAAGGAGAGAGGAGAAGTTATTTATAGTAGTTTGGAGCTGAGTATACTCTCTACAGCTCACTTTCTGTCATATGACCACACTTCTTTCTCACTAGAAGAACAATACCATGAAGAGTGATGTAATAATACCACATTTTCATTCAGAGTTTTACTTTTTATTTATTTTTATTAACTAAACAGGTTGAATTTTGGTGGTTCAGTTTTGGGGAGCCATTATTTAAATTCGATCTTCCTCATGAGTTTAAGGGCTCATTCAGGCTCCTGACCAAGAATAATTGTGTAATGTAAACTTCAGACAACTATAGGGGTCATTTGGGATTCTAATAAAGCATTTGTTGCAGATCCAGTTAAAATGAATCACATGCTGAGTGGTCCCTTATGTCACAATGTTATGGGGCGAGCTACACTCAGTAATTAAAACAAGTGATGAATGCTCCCTTCCCTGTGTCTTTTAAAGATTTTGTTAAGTCATTTGAAAACTTTGGTTACTGACTGAAATCCTCTGCTAATCTATAGAGTAAATCCAGTCCCAAGGTAAACTTCTCCCCAGTTCCCCAATCCATTTGAACATCTGATTTGTGGCTGCAGCTGCCAACAAAAGTGTCAATTAATATTATTATGAAGGTGGATTTTGTGCTGTGTGGACAGTTGTCAGCAAGAGACTGGAGTGATAACACCAACTCACAGTTCCCTCATTTATGTCCCTGGCCTTTTTATAGGCTGCCGCTCTCCTAAAGCCAGTCAGATAATGGGGTATGTGCTGTGAGAGTTGCTAAATATTTTGATGACTCAGACTTTTTTCCCCTGATGTTTGTTTTTGACTTTTTTTTCAAAAGATGGAAAGCGTAAACCTTTTCAGTTCTCAGTTGCTAAAAACATTCTGGGCTTCAAAATGAAAATATTTGGGTCTAAAACCAAGAATATTTTGGTTTTCTAACTTTTTTGAAGAAAGTAGACATTTTCATTTAGTCAGGAACTCAGATGTTTAGATGGACATTTTTGAACCAGTCCTACTCTCTGTGTATCATTCCAACAGTTGAGATCTGCTGCAATGCTCTCAGTGGCCAGGGGGCCATTAGCAAGAGTTAGTATTTGCTTCCTCCTTGGGTCCACTAAAGCTCTTTGTGTGACTGGAGATTAAAAACTGACACTTCTCTATTCACTCCAGTTTGTGGCTTGAGTGGCTATAACTTTATGAATTGAAGAGAGATTTCTTTGATTGACTTGTGGCCTATTCTCTCTTTTGTTACTTGGGGCTTTATATTGCTTGTATGTATATCCAGAGATCACAGTGGATTTAATATATCAAAAGTAAATAAATCCACGGTAGGCAGCTGGTCACTACTAATCTAGGCTAGATTCAAAGCAGTGACTAAAGCAAAAGACTCTGGGTGGCGAAATCAGGAATCCATGCAAGAGACATGACCAAGTTGGAAGGGACCAGGGCTTCTGTTAATGTCATTTCAAACCTTGGACATTGTGTTGGGCTGTTTAGAGACTTGGACACTTCTATTCCTAATAATTGTACGTGTGAGGTCATGCCACATGGAGGGAGCCATTTTATACAGAAACATGCCAGATGCTTCAGAGAGAATGAACAAATCAGGACAATTTATCAAGTGATCCATCCTCTGTCATCCAGCCTCAGCTTCTGGCAGTCAGAGGTTTAAGGACACCTAGAATATGGGGTTACATCTCTGGCCATCTTCACTAATAGCTGTTGTAGCGCTTATCTTCCATGAACTTTTCCAGTTCTTTTTTAAACACAGTTATACTTTTCTGTGGCATCCATAACTCTCAGTACATTGCACTAATACACGCTTTTCCATGTCAAAAATTATGGGAGGGCCAAAGTTAGTTGTAAAAGGTTGTACAGTTTTTTTTGTTTGTTTTGCTGAATCATTCCCCCGTAATGAGTAGAAGGTCTGGGCATCCAGCTCCACAAGTATACCAGGATCCACAGAGCAATCCTGCAGGGCTTGGGCCACTTGCAGGATCCTATCTTCCCCAGAGTGCAGCTACAGCCAACCAAGGCTATACGGAACCCAGAGATCTCTTCTTCTGCAGTGGGTCTGAAAAGACAGCCTAGACGTTCCTCCAGAGGGCACCTTAAGCCCTTGGGCCACAGCTGATTAACCAAGCTGGCACATCAGACAAAAAGGCAAACTTCACACAGTGGGTGGAGCTGTGGAGACTGATGTGGGTAATTCCACTTTGTCTCTCTCTTGCCCCACCCAATCTGAGATGTTTGACCAAAGAAAGAGGACATCTTTCTGCTATTTTTCACCATATGTATGTGGAATTATATGGCTCAGTGAGAATTTGTAAATGTTTAGAAAGACAAGTGTCTTCTGTTTGCTTTGATTTGTTGAATTATGTCTATTTTGCCTTAAGTTCTGTGCTTTTCTGATGAAACTCAGTTGATGCTATTTTGTATGAGCAAATTCAAAATACTCTAAATCCTCTTATCTCCAAAACTGTCAACTTGCAGCAATAGTACTGTTTTCATTGAACTTCCAAAAGCATTGGTCATGGTGGATCATAGGATTGTACTGTTTTAACCCAGGGTGAGGTAATGGCTGTTAGCTGTTAAGTTTGAGTTTTCAGATTTCTCCAGGCCAAAATAGATGATACATTTCTTTTAAAAAAAGAACTGATATCAGACTTTTAGCTCGGGATCTATCTAACAGTCTTTGCAAGTGGAAGAAGTCTGTTCAGGAAGTGATAAGCCCACATATGATTTTCATTTGGATTTTTAAATTATATCAGTCTAATAAATTTCTATTAAATGAGGAGAAAACAGCATTGTGATCTTTGACTCCTATGAGCAGCAAACCAAGCATCTTCCCTTTGGCATGTTTTCTTATTTAAAATAGCCCAGTTGTGAACTATGAAAAGGAAGGTAAAAAGGATAGAAGGAAAAGCTGTGATAGGAAAACCTATTAGTAGAAGAACTTTTACAAACACAAAAGCTTTTGACAAATGTGCTTTTTTCTGAAAATAGAACAAAATGAATATACTGAGTAGATCTGCTTAGAATAGATGTAAGAGTTGGCATTCCACATATGCAGCACATTATTATTATGTCACATATGATGAACAAAGGTAATGTATCCTCAAATAAAAAATAACCAGAACTAATGCAGAGTTGTTTGAAATTAACAATTATTTTCACATAATTTCAGATAACTTTCAGGCACTGTTGTGCAAACAAAACCTTGATTTTTTGGGGAATCACAAAATTGCGGGGTTAACTCCTAAATGCAAAATATGAGTTTTTGTTGATTTCCATATGAAAATTAATCTTTGCAGAAATTGAGGTTTTTGCAAAATATAGTTTTTTCAGAATGAAATTAAAAAAATAGCATAAAATGGTCAAATTTCATTCAATCTTCATTAATAAAATATGAAAACCTCCAGTTTCAAGGTTTTTGCATTTGGTCATGAGTGCTTTGCAAAGCCTGGTTTCAGTGGATTGTTTTCTTTATTTTTTGGCTATTGTCCAGTGCTTCTCAGGATACAACACTTCCAAATAACAGAGAGGTTTTCAAAATCACTCTGTATTGATATAACCCTGCTGTCATTGAACACATTGGAGTTTTACTGCTGGCTTAAAGGAAGCTCAGTTATATCAATGACAAGGATTTCTGAAAATCCCCCCCAAAATAAACATACAAGGTAACATTTTCAAAAGCACTTTAGTGATTTAGGAGCATACATACCATTTTCAAAGGTGACTTCATCAGTTAGGTCTAAATTCTCAAAGGGACTTAGACAGCTAATTGCCACTTAAGCTCAGCATTGCAATGCTCAAGTCCCTTTATGAATTTGGGTCTTGAGAGCCTATGACCCTCTAACTTTCAATGAGACTGAGGCTTCTAAGGCCAGCTTTTTAAAGGGATTTTGGTGCATAAAGATGCAGTGAGGAGGCTTGTGGGATTTTCAAAAGTTCCTATGCAAGTTAAGCATAGAATCAATGGGAGTTAGGAATTTTTGAGAATCCCATTAGATGCCTATCTGCTTCTTTAGGCACTTAAGTACCTTTGAAAATCTGGCCATTAGTGCATAAGGCCCATTTTTAAAGGAGTTTAGGCAGTGCTGCTCTTAACGTTGCAATACCTAACTGACAGTGTAAATGAGAGGGGAATTTAAGACCACAGCCCTTAGACTGCATGCACTGATATGTGCATTCATGCCATTATAAAATGGTAGTCTGATGTGCCATATAGTGATGGAATTGTAATATAGAGAGGGAATTGTAAATCTCAGGCAAGGGATGTCTCTTAATGTGATGTGCAGTACCTATCATTACGATCCTTATTGGAACTACTGCAGTTTGAATATTAAATCATAAGTCTTTTCAAAATTCATAATGAAGGAGAATGAAGTTCCTATTCACCAGTTTCCTAATGGAGACAGACATGGATTTTCATATGAGTGCACAGGGAATATACCCACAGCAGGAACATTAGCTCACAGAAAGATTATCCCAAGATACTTTAAAGTCTCATTGGGAGGGACTTCCTGTGGTTATAGGCAAGAGGTATTTTGTATGGACAGCATGGACTAGGTAAGGATCTAGGAATATATTTATCCCAGGAATGAGCAAGCACAGTTTCTATGTAAATCAATTGAAAATGTTCTCAGTTGCACCTGAGCTAATGAGATTTGAACAGTTTATTTCTTAAATGGCTTTCTCTGGGTCTACACCGCACCATGTTAAACCATGTTTAAACCTTGTAAGCAGAAAGCATTAGTAAGTCTGTGTTTAAAAACAGGGTTTTTTAAAAAATGGGTTAAATAAATATTAATGCCTCTCTCTTATGTAGCCATTTCCATCCATAGATCTCAAAGTACTTTAAAAGGAGGATAGTATCATAACTCTTGTTTTACAGGTGAGGAAAGTTGGGCACAGAGAGGGAAAGTGACTCACCCAAGGTCACCTAGCAGACCAGTGGCAGGGATAGAACTCAACTCCCTGAATCCCAGTCCAGTGTTTTTGCACAAGTATGGTTGAGTTCTGATATTAAAGGGAATTAGCACACACAAGCCTCCTGAGTTTCACTGAAGCTTTCTATGGGCAAGATTCAGACTTGTTGCTTTTCATCAGTGCAACCCCTTCAAGTGCAGCAAAGGTGGGGTTGGGAGTGCAGACAGGGTGAAGACATTTTTACTGCTGTGTTTCCAAACCCTACTTTGAGTAGATATATAGATGCACTCCATACAGCATTTCTTCTTTGTAACTTTATGTCTGTAAAGCACCTTGTTACATGGGAAGTGCTGTAGCCCTCAGCTATTCAGATCTAAGGTGTGTGACAAAGCTCTGTCCTTATCTTCATGGATTCTGCATTTCCTGGCAGATTTCACTAGCCTCAGAGGCTCACTGTGACCCTCCACGTGGCCCTTCTCTCTCTAGAGACAAGGCCACAGCCTATTGAGCCATTTTCATCAAAAGCCAGTGAGGAGAAGCTATCCTTCCTGGCACAGTCTCAGTTGTCTCCCAATCTCAGTGATTAATTAGGGGAGGTAGAAAGGGGGGATCCCAGGCCCACCCTCTACTCCAGGCTCCAGCCCAGGGACCCTAATAGTATTAGCTAAGATGGCTGACCTTTTAGCCACAAAACATAATACAATTCCCTGGGCTACTTCCCCACAGCAGTCCCCACTTCTTCAAACTCCACTTCCCCCTTACCTCTTCCCTGTGTATGATATGTCTATCACTCAGTCTCACCAACAGCACAACTTCTTCCCACCGCTCCTGACATCCACTCACCTGAGTGACTGGAAGGCTTTTAACTGGTTTCAGCCAGTCCCTGATTGGCTTCAGGTGTCCCAATTAGGCTAGCTGTTTCTACTGATTTCTAGAAGATTCCAGTGGTACCAGGGATTTGTTTAGCCTGAGACTCACATATCTGTTCTTCAGCACTTTCCTATAGCCATCTGGCCTTGCCCCATCACAGGTGTTGTTTATTTTTATATATATATGTTGGAGGAATGTGTTTTACAAAATATTTCTATTCTGTGACTACTCATGCGTACTCAAAAATCAGAGAATCAGATGGCAGCATAGACATTATTCCCTAATGGAAATTATTTTAAAAGTTTTTGCTGCATTTGCATATCTTATAAGAGCATTCATTCACTCTGATAAAGTAGTCTCAATACTGGTTGTCATGGAAATTGTACCCGCTCTGAAATCTCTTGCTTGATTTAGCTCTTCAAATTATGCACTCTGTTTCTTTACTTTGCTTGCTCCAGAAACTGGTGTTCGTATGAGATGGCAGAAGAAATCAGGAATGTTGTTTTTCTTTGAGTATTGAATAACCCCTAGGCCTGAAAATGACACAAGTTTTTAAAAATAAGTTCTTAGGTATATAATTACATTCTAATCACTATTGAAGAAAACAGTGCAGGCTAAGCATAGACACTGGAATCAAAAATCTTTTAAATACCTTTGTGGAAGGCACGGGGAATTTCTCATTTGAAGTCCCTTTGTAATTAATCCTCTTTATCCAGTTAGCTGATACTTATAGGAATAGGGGTTTTTAGGCTAGGTTGACACCAGTTATCCTGCTGATTAAAGGTAAAAGCATCATAATAATTCTTACCTGCTTAAAACAAACAAACAAACAATAAAAACACCCCATGTTACCATTAGGTATTTTGTGGTTAAATAAAAAAAACTCTCTACAGCTCTCTGTTAGAGTGGGTTTATTTTGTTTTGCCTCAGGGAAGACACCAGTTAATCAGCCATCCAAAATGTCTTTGGAGCTGAACAGAAAATGGCATGTTTTAATCCAGTAGTCAAGTTGTCACCATTCCAGGACCATGCAGGCTCTTGCAAGGTGCTCAGGAGTGTGAGAGGAGGCAGCAGACATCCCTGAAGCAAAAAAGGGTTTTTGCGCCCTGTGTTGCTGAGGAAGAGGGGGCACACAATTGGCTTGGAAGGCAAGGAAAACCTGGTGCTGGTATATCTTCCAGGATTGCCTTCACTTGCAAGGACCTGCCTTCTGTTACTCCTCCCTCAGAGCTGCAGTATTTCTTCTTCCCTGCCCCTGTTGACTGGGTTAGCATCAGGAGCTCATCTTGAGACAGTCTCATCCCCTAGCTACTCAGGTGTTTTTCATCTCTCAGTTCAGCTCCCCGTTGATCACTCCCAGTGGTCACGGATAAACCAGGGTCCAGCTCTCCATCAGTGCCAAGGGAGGCCAATGTCCATGTGGGGAGAGATGATGTTTACACTGCTGACCGCTTCCCTTCTGCAGGGGTTGTGCCAGAGGAGAAGCAGCTTCAGAGTGCAGTGTGGGGTAATTTGGAGTCCTGGTAATGGAGGTATCTGGGGAATGCCATGAACCAACCTATCCTCTGGCTTCCCTGGCAATGTCCACTTCCCTGTTAAGGTCCACTTCCCTGTTGGGGTTCCCCACTTTTAGTATGCTGTTTGCTGACTGGAGCCCTCATGGTAGAGCAGGGATTGAGGTTGTCGTGTATCACTGCAGTCTTTCTCTAGGCTGACTCTCTGCTGCTGGGGGCTCTTTGTCCTGGCATAACCTGGGGTTGAATCAAACTCAGGATGGCAGTGGAACAGCATATGGAACCATAGTAATAGTGAACGAAGTTCTGATTGTCTTCCACCTTCGTCATAATACAAGTTGGTCAAAATATTTTGGCAACATTGTCAAAGCTGAGATGTTTCACACTGGTAAAACTATGAGTCATAGTAGCATTTGGTGACTCCAAATGTAGCAATAGCTTGGATTACTATTAACTATTTAACAATGATACTTATAGCCTCTCTCTCTCTCTCTCTCACACACACACACACACACACTTTCTCTCTCTCTCTCTCTCTCTCTCTCTCTCACACACACACACACAAGAGCATATGTAGCAACTATGACAAACAAGGAATTGTGGGAAAACCTGATACAATTAAATGTTATGATGACAAGGGCAATATAAGTAGGGCCTTGGCAAATTCACAGCCATGAAAAATGTGTCAAGTACCTTGAGATCTGGTCTCTTGTGTGCTTTTACTCTATGCTATACAGATTCAATGGGGAGACCAATGTTTCTCAAATTGGGGTCCTGACCCAAAAGTGAGTTACCTGGGGACAGGGGGGTGTGTGTCATGGTATTGCCACCCTTACTTCTGCGCTACTGTCAGAGCTGAATGGTCAGAAGATGGCAGCTGCTGGCCAGGTGCCCAGCTCTGAAGGCAGCGCCCTGCCAGCAGCAATACAGAAGTAAGATGGCAATACCATACCATGCCACCCTTCTGCTGTGCTGCTGCCTTCAGAGCTGGGTGTCTGAAGAGTGGCAGTTGCTGACTGAGGGCCCAACTCTGCAGGTAGCAGTGCAGGAGTAAGTGTGGCAATACCATACCATGCCATCCTTACGTCTGCGTGCTGCTGGCAGCAGCTCTGTCTTCAGAGCTGGGCTTCCGGCCAGCAGCTGCCGCTCTCCAGCAGCCCAGCTCTGAGGGCAGCCCCCGCCAGCAGCAGTGCAGCAGTACAGGTAGCAGTACTGCAACCCCCCTACAATAACTTTGTGACCCTCCCACAACTTCTCTTTGAGTCAGGCCCTCCTACGATTACAACACCATGAAAGTTCAGATTTAAATAGCTGAAATAAAGAAATTTGCTATTTTAAAATCCTCTGATCGTGAAATTGACCAAAATGGATCCTGAATTTGGTGGGGCCCTACTTATAAGTAACCAAATAGGTAGAAATTTAATGAATGTCATAGCTTTGGTGGAAATTAGCTTAGATCATATTCAGCTCAACTGTAGCTTAGTGTCTCGATTTGTAAATCTTTCTGCTGCACTGGGGAATGGAGGAGCAATAACCACCAAGAAACCATTAAAGAAATACTATTTACTGCGGGACAATAGAAGCTATGTACCAAGGGCTTGGTCCTGCTCAATGCAGGAGAAGGGCAATGCACACACAAGTGTAAAATAAAAACTGATGAGGCCAGAGAGCATGGAGGGAGTCTGACTCTGCAGTAAGAAATGCTGCTGCATGGCCACACAGTTGACTTCTAGCTGGTGCTGGGAAACATGTATTGTGTCACTGGTAAGGAAATGGCAATACTAATGAGTTGTCTTTCTGGAACTGACCATGCTAATGGTCATGTTAAATCACTGAGCGTGCCAGGGATCTACATGCTTCTACAAACCTGCATGTTTTTGGGCAATTGATGATAAATGCTGTGCCTTCCCTTTTGATCATCTTGCTTCTGGAGTGTTTCAGTATTTCACCCTAACAGGAACTAAGAGAGGAAAGTGTAGTTTAGCACCTTTCTAGCACAACAAAGATCATGTCTCCTCAGACCTGCCCAGGCCTCTCCCCATTTAATGGGAACAAGTGCTGAGGGGGCTCAGTGCAGATGATACCTTACTATTAATCTTATTTATGCCTGGTGTTGTTACATAGCCTCCACTTACACTTGTAGTAGAGCACAACAGCTGTGTATACCCTGCTGTCTGTCACACATGGGTCTGCAAGATCAAGGTCCAAGTAGCATTCCACAGTCATACATTTGTTGGATTAAGGCAGGAAGGGAAGAGGGAATGGATTTGAGGTTGAAGAGCAAAGGAAGAGACAGTGCAAATATCTAACAATAACTAGAACAAATGCACTGAATTCTGTCATTGCACAAGCTTTATTCAGAATGGTCTGCACAATTGCCTAATGCATTAGTATTAACTTTACCTGAGCACTCAGGAAAATGATCCCTAGCAAGAGCTTAAATTTAGTAGTCTTGGCAGTCCCTTGTGGTAATAGAATTTGCTGATCATTGTAACAAACCTTGAAGAAATAACAACAGTTGGTGCAGTGAGATTTATACCATTCTCATTGATGTACAACAGGTATGCTGATTTGTAAACCAAAGAAAAAATGAAGATGGTAGGCTTAAAAGGCAACTTCTAACACTAAGCATCAGTTGCACTGATGGACTACACAGAAGCAATTTCTGAAGGTTTCTCAAAATTGGCCGATCTCCTGGTTTGAAAATAACATTATGGAAAAGAATGTAGCTATTACTAAGGAAACTAGTCTTGTGGTTACATTTTCAAAAGCATCTAACTCCAATTTTCAAAATGACTGAGGCACTCTGTGGTACAGCTGCGTGAAATTTTTCACACTGAACATTTTTGCTAAAAAATATGTATTTGGGTTCACAGAAACATTTCATGAATTCATGCAGAACTTGCTGAAATGTTTCATGTGGAAAACAAAATTCCAAAAGAGTCCAAACATTTCATTTTGATCTTATCAAACTGAAACATTTTGATTGTTTTTATTCAAAATGACTTTGTTTCAATTTTTATTTCCGTATTTTTAAAAGGTGTTTAAAAACCCTTGAAATGGAATACTTTGTTTTGGATCAAACTATGAGTTTGTCTACATGGAAAGTTAGCGTGCGGCAAGTGAGGGTATGAATTTACAGTGCTCAAGCTACTGTGGACTAACTCCCTATATGAATAATCTTACTTCATGCTAAAAGTGTCTTTGTGCCCTTTAACTTTAAAGTGTATGAAATTAATCTACCTGAGGACACTTTTAGTGCACATATAAGAGTGTTCACATAAGGAGTTAATGTTCAGTAGCTTTTCTGTGTAGACAAGCCCTAAGTGTTTCATTTGACACTTTTTTGTTTTGCTAAAAAAAATTGTTTGGATTCGATTTAACCGAACTGAAAAACTGGTTATTCACACAGCTCTACTCAGAAGCCATTATCTTACCTTAGGACTTAAGTCTCATGGAATGTCTACACAACAATTAAATACCTGCAGCTGACTTGCATCAGCTGACTTGGGCTTTCAGGGCTTGGGCTGTGGGGCTGTAAGACTGCTATGTAGACGTGAGAGCGGGAGGGTCCCACAATTTGGACTCCAGTGTGAGCCCAAACATATACACTGCAATTTTTAGCCCCGCAGCCTGCGCCCTGTGAGCTTGAGTCAGCTGACCTGGGCCAGCCCTGGCTGGGCTGTGGGTCTTTTTATTCCAGTGCAGACATACCGTAGGTCACTTAGGGACTTTGAAAATTTTACCCTACAGCTTGAAATCTTCAGCGAAGTCATTTTGTTAAGCATTGTCCTGAACTAACTCAAGGCATTTCTGGAATAGCTAACTTGTATGTCCTGCCAAAATTTGTAGGGATATGTAGCTACTTTTCTTTGTAATGACTGTTTCCAGTCCCATCTGTTCAGAAAGATTTCTATGAGAGTTTTCGCAGCATCATTGTTCACTAGGGCTGTTTTATAATGTGCTGCCTTGAAGCTACTGGTATGGCTTTATTTAGTTAGTGTGATGATCCATGGGGGTACTGGAGAGAGACAGGAAGATGGATTGTGCTTTAAAATAGAGGTAGAAGTTCCATTGTTTGAGGTGGTTAAGGTGAGGCAGGATAAAATAATAGGATATGTTTATTATTGAATTAATAACTGCATTAATATAAGGAATAATTTATTTAAATATAGCCCCTCTCTCTTCCCGTGGATATTCTGAAAATACATCACTTCCTTATTGTGACTGAGTGACTATCTTTTCAAGTACTTTCCATTTAAGGAGTATAACAAATGTTTGCAAATGTAGCTATGCTGCTTAGTTGTGACTGGTCAGATAAGTCACATAGTGTCTTTCTTCCCTGGCCACATAAGTGTGCAAGCATTTTCTGCACAAATCCTTGCTTGTGCACAGTGCAAATAATCTAATATTTGGTTTCTGCATATAGCTACGCACGTGGCTGTGAAATTTGCTTTCTGTGGAGATTTATGCTGGTCGAATTTGGGCCCCCAAATGTGCCCCTCTGTAAAATGGGGATAAATGGGGATAAATAAATCAAGTTTCTCTGCCTCATTAAGGTTATGGTGAGGATAAATAAATTAACATTTGAGGTGCTCAGTTACTGTAATTATGGGAACCATACAATTACCTGTTGTGGTGTAAAGGGGGGGTGGTTATTATGTGCCAGGATGAGGACATCATATGCAAGAGTAGATTGTAAGCCTTTGGGGGCAAGGATCATCTTTTTGTTCTGTGTTTATACGGCGTGGAACACACTGTGGGTTTGTTCCGTGGCTGGGGTTCCTAGGCTCTATTGCAATATAGATAATAATAATAGTAATAATATCCAAGCGACCTTCCTTAGTTGTGATCATTTCTGTTATCATATACACTCTGTCTTCTTCAGTTCTGGAAAATATCAAATGTCAAGTGAATAAATTATGGTAAAATGCTCTCATGGTTAAGCAAAATTACTGCCTGATTTTGTTGAAGGAAGGGAGTGCAAATATGAATTAAATGCCTTCTAACCATGAATAACCTTTCATTGGCCCTTTAGCTTTTAAAAAAGACCCTGTAATATTTCTTTATGCTTCACCATCTCGCCTTTGTCCTAAGGCAGTCATGTGGCTCAGGGTTCACAAGCAAAATTGACGTATTCTAGTTCAACACATTAAAATCACATCTTAACCTTTCTACAGCTGTCCTTGCTCTAGTGTTGCAAAGGATGTAGTAATGAAATGAAGTGATAGATTTACCAGGGGTGAAATTCACCTCTGAGCTGAGGATTATGTAAAGGCCTATGTGTTTATACACTGTTCTTTCCTGTAGAGTGAATCTGCCTTCCACTGTTCTACAACAAGAAATACTACTGTACATTTAAAGAATGTGTGCAGTCATGTAACAGTGAATGTAATGGTGACATTCTGTTTGTAGTACACACAGTGCAGTATTTCAAAATGGATTCCAAAGCACTTTGCAAAGCCAGCAAGCTTGCACATAAATGATGTACCAGGATCATTTCATCAACTAAATGTAGCCACCTCTGGGGTAGAATGTGCATGGGTGTGGTTTGCTGATCAGTATGTGTATAATGGAAATGGTGGGGAAAGATTAGTGTTTGCAAGACTGACTCTATCATATGAAAGGATCAGGCAAGTGGCAACAAAGAGCCAGGCACTAGTTCCTTCTGTGCAGATACGCACTGGAGCAAGAGCTAGGCGTGTGAAGTGGAGTGGCTGGAATCTCTCTGCTTGCGATCTGTGAATATAAAGGAGCTATTCTTCCTGCATGTGTTTTCCACACACTGCTGGGACAGATGTGTCCCAACATGGCAGCATCTTAAAAAACACCTTTAGCTGCTTCATAAGAAAGTGCAAAAGAAACCATCAGTAGCCCGTAGAAAGATAAGCTCCCCACTCCACCCCACCTGGTAAGTTTCCTCCTGACCCTGAATAATCAGAGGTTGCCATGAAGTATGAGGGTGCATTATGTTGATTATAAAAATCCTGGATATTGTTGTTACCTTTATGAATGTCTAACCCTGTTTTGAATCCTGCTAGCCTCTTGGCTTCAATCATATCATGTGGCAATGTGTTCCACAGGCTAACTGTGCATTGAGTGAAAACATATTTCCTTTTATTAGTTTTTAAATTTGCCATATCTCGATTTCAATGAACCTCCTTTCAGTCTTGTGTTATAAGAAAGGATGAAAAAAAGTTCCTGTTCTATTTCATCTGTACCATTCATTTTTTTGTATACTCTTATGCTCCATGTTATTTCTTTCCTTTCTCAGATAAAAGTCTCAGGCTTTCTTTATATGCAAGTTTTTGCACATCCTTAATCGTGTTCCTAGGGTTCACCTGGAAAGCATGTTTAAAATGTGTGGATCTTAATACTTCTCAAGGGTAACAAGAGATTCTAATAGGATGGACAAACCTCTGCATCAGCGGTGTTTGGAGGAGAATGGAATTAAGATAGACATCTGCATTCTTTGTGCTGTATCTGTTCCATCAGCTAACTGAGAGTGACTTTTAATCCTAACTCTTTGTTAGCTGCCAGGAGACTCCTCTGCAATCAAGAATTTCTTTTCAGAACATTCAAAAACTTTGTTTACTTTCTATAAAGTTCTCATGAAGAACTCCACACTTCAGAGGCTGAACAGTTTCTTGAGATGCTTGCATTTCTGGGCAATTGAGAAGGGATTGTTCAAAAATCAATTCCTCTTTATCAGTTGCCAGAATATGAGGCTAAAAGATGGCTTTGGGAGAGAGCTGTTTCATCTGTAGTTCAGTTCCTTGACAAAGTGCTAGTGGAATGTGCTGGGTCAAAATATTTCCATTTCACCAGTGGAAATGAACACACATAAGAGAGAGCCTTTCCTGGCAGAGGCAGAAGAGTACTTTATGGTTGGAGGTATATTTCATTCTTTGAGATCCTGTTGTGGAATAAAGGAAGTATGCACTGGTACCCAGTCTGCAGGCACAAGTGTGAGAATGTCTTATACAGATTAGGTAGGCCGTTGTAAACCCAGCTTCAAGCTGGTAAAAAAATTTCAATTAGAATGGCTTCGGTAATTTGTCAAAATTGGCATGTTCCACAAGAATGTGTTGATTTGAAAATTTCATTTTAAAATAATAAAAACAATTTGAAATGGTTTTCAGTTTCTTCTGCATTCTCAATCCTATAATCCTTTTGTGAAGGAAACACCCTTTGATTTCACATTGTCCATGGCATATTGTCTGCAAGATCAATAAGTTATTATTAAGAATTTTTAGTCCATTTTACGCTGATGGCAAAAGCTAACAGATAAGGTACTTGTAGAGTACAAGATACAATTCTGTAGACTGAAAAGTCAGCGCTTACTAACAGCTACTACATAGCAGTCATGTATCTCAGGGATGCTATGGTATTTAGCTATACTTAGAATAAGAAATAACTATGCTGTCTCAGATAGCACTGCTGATTAATTGTTGAAATGTTAATGGCACCCACTCTATGAGCCTGAACTTGCATTTCCATTCTGCCAAGAGATTTCCATAAAGTTCAGTGCTAGTTTTGATGTGAAAAGGAAACAGAATCAAGCTTTAAGATTATACAATCTACTTTCATTATAAACACAAGATTTCAATAGGACTATGCAGAGGGGTCTGCCTGTACAGTATGTTGTAACTTGCAGGACTGGGACCCAAGTTGTTATCAACCAGACATAGGTGTAGATTAACATTGTGAAATAATAGAGAATGAAATAAAAGCAGAGTCATGTATTTATTTATTTTTTACCATGATCAACCATCAGTTTCTTAAAATGTTTACCTGATTGGAGAATCATGTAGTGTAATCCTCTTATAGTAACTTTGTTCATGATTTCTGGTACTTGAATTTTATACTGTAAGAAACACAGACAAAAAGTAATGATCAAATGCTCTCTAGCTGACAAAATGACAGTGTTACGATTGCACCAGAAGATGCTGTCATGTGGTATTTTTCAGAGCATGAATGGATAATGTACTTAGACCAGCCTTTGGTGCAAGGAGACATATTTAGCTATGTTATCGAATCAGTGGGACCTCCCACAGAGCAACATTCCTAGAAGATGACTGACAGTGTTTAACAAACACAAGCTTCTCCTGCTGTTTTCTTTGGCAGAATTACAATTGCTCTTTTTAGAGCCAGTATTTTGCACATTATGAATACAGTGGAGTATGCATAACCACTTCTAATCCATGAAGTAAGGAGCCAGTTTTCTACCAGCTTTCTAACAGAGAGCCCCATAGGAAGCCCTATTGTATGCAGTTGGTACTCTCAATTAGTAAATAGATATTTTCTTCCAAGTGATAATGCACAGGAAGAAAGGGAATGAATTCCAGTTCAGTGAGAATAGTAATGTGTGTATTTTCAGAAGTCACCAATTAGTTTGGGTGTCTCTGGTTTTGAGTGCCCAACCTGAGTCACCCAAAAAGGGGCACATCACTTGCTGAAAATTAAGCCCCTTTCAGATGTGTTCAGTTGAGCACTGATAAATTGAGACACTGAAAATCATGAGTAATTTTTTTTAAAATATAGGCCACTTATCTTGTATTTATAATAGTGTAACCCACAGCGGAATGTGTGTTACAGGTTCCCCTCTGAACCTGATACACCAAGGATGAGTTTTTACAATGCCTAGCACACTAGCCTTGGCTTTTTAGCTTAAGCTGTGACAGCTCATGCTTTTAAGTCCCCAACTCAGTTCCCGGTGTGTCAGGCAAGAGGGCAGCTATCACAATAGCACTAATTAAAGGTCTGCATGTGTGACACTTAACATGAGTGTATGACTACTTTTGTACGTAACAACTATTCAGCATGAATATGGATTCAAGGATCAGGTCTGGGGTGCTTTTAGCCAGAAGCTGGTGTTTTTAAAGGGTCTGAAGAGAGTTCAGTGCCCAGTTGCTGCTCCTGCTTTCTTTACAAACATGAAGGCCCCTATTCAGCACTGAAGCATGTTAATTTACCTTGACAATACTTTGACTTCATTGGTATTTAAATATGTACTTAATTGCTTTGCTGATTGGGGATGGGATGGGATTACCCATCTGCTTAAAGATAAACATGTTGCTAAGTATTTTGCTGAACTGGAGCCTTGTTTTGCAACTTGCATCAATAGGTTCCAATATGCTTCAAAAATTGTGCTTACAGTGAGTGTTACATTACTGTGCAAGAAGTCCCATTGGTATCAGGGATATAAGAAGTGCATCCACCTCTTCTGTTGGACAGGTGAAGAAAATAACCACCAGAGAAACTCCTACAGAAAATGTAAATGACTCCTAGGGATGCTGAATGCTTCCCTCTCCCTCTCCATTGCAGTCCAGACACAGAAGCTCATTAGGACTCTTTTCAGATGACAGGTGTATGTAGGTCAATGGGAGTTCTTTGAATAAGGCCCTGTAGCCTAGAAGGCTAGCTTGCTTGCTTGCCTATATATCTTTCCTTATGGTGTTGATTGATTGTTTTATTATAATAGATTTATATTAAAGTAGCATTGTCTGTAATGCAAGAGACCTACAGGCCATATCCCATATGTTAAGCTAAGACAAAGTTAGCATACATATGTCTGGGACCTTTCATCTAGATAGATAGTGATAAGTTAAAGCATAAGATCCATATATGACAACGACCTTTAACTTAGATAGGTAAAGGATGCATTAAAGCATAGGGGCTTTTCAAAGTTCATGCCCTTGGTAAACAGAGAAGAACTGAAATAACCAGGAGAACAAAAATAAAAAAAAAAATGTAATGTTATTAGTATGTATGTATATGTCCTCCATATGTACAAACATACCAGCCTATGGAGTAAGTGTATCCCAACATTTTGGTGAGTTAGTGAACTAAATTTGAACATAGAAGGAGGGCTCAAGAACGCATGCCCTATAATGGGGGTGACCCACCATGCCACAACTCACCTTTTATCTAATGTAATCTAAGTGTCTATGTGCCTAAGAATCTAAGTTTCAAGCGGCTTGCTTAGTTTATTAGTCTGTTTAATTTTAAATGTTCAGGCAGTTAGTTAAGTGAAATTCCAAGTCAGCTTCCATATCTCTTAGCTCTAACTTCTTCTAAACTCTGCACCTCCCCCGAAATAATTGAAGAACCTGAGGCGAGGCTGGTCCTTGGTCTCTTATAACCAGGTCATCAGGGAAGAGTGCGAGTATACTAATTAAAAGACTTATAGTATATAATATCATATGTATCTTTAAAATATTAGTATTGCATTTGTAACTCTGTTTATTTTACCATTTGATTATTATTTAATTATAATTCCTTGCTATCTCAATAAACCTCTTTAAGACCATATTGGTCTCAGTGTGAGTGTCCTGTCATACCCCTGAGGGTATGTCCTGTGCATATTCTGTGTAATCTGATTCTGAGACAAGAACCGTATTATCTTCTGATCAGATTGACTGATGAGTCTATAACCCATACTACCCAAATTCATAATGTTAACTTCCTAAATCGGGCAACAGCCTCACGCATTGATTTGTGTTTAAGGTTTTCACCATCAATTTTTCTTCCTGTACCTGAAGCAAATGCTACTTTGTGCTAGGTTCAAATCTAGTGAGCTGAGTGGTACTGTATAAATTGTCTACATACTTGGCAAAGTAAACAAGTGGCAAATATTTGGAATTAACAACTTTATGTTCAAGATGAGATTCCATGGGGAAGACGGGACAGAACTGCCTCACTCATTAGCTGGCTGTGCAAACTAAGAAGGACAATAAGGACATCTAACACTGATGAGTGTCTATTTTGAGAGAGGATCATTGAATTCAAATTAGTCTCCTTCTTTTATTGTAAACCAGCTGTGGAGGGGGAACATAATCCACCTGCTCTTCCTTTACAGCTTTGGGTCCAGTTTCAGTAAAGTCATGACTGCATGACATCCACACAAAAGTGGAAACCAGAGGTTAACATGTGTTGTAAGGGCAGTCTAGCTGCAGACTCTTTACTGTTGCTGAAGATTGAGTTGGATGAACTCTTCACAGGGAACAATCTGAATTGTTGAACTTACCCCTTTTTCCCTGTTTGTGATCTGTGATGCTACACAAAGGACTGTCTTTTGCAGGATGGGGCTCTGATCTGGTTTAGCCTCTAGTTGTTGTGATAACAAACAATAGCAAGTAGTAACAAACACTGCAGGGATAGACACAAACATTTGTGGAATGAGAAGGATGTTAGTATATGGATGATTAATTGGGCTTCAGTAAAATCATACATGGTCTTTTATTAAGGTTTGCCGGAATGTTGTCATGCCTCATTAAAGTAATATTTGTCACATTGTTCTGAACATTCTTCGCTAAGATTAAGCTGACATCATTAATCTCTTGTCATTGAAGACATGAGCTGACCCTCAGTCATAAAGCTAGAGGCTGTGAGCCATCGAGCTCTCAAGCATATGCATTTATTAGTGATTTCTAAGAAAACTGAATACTCCTCCTTCTTTGCCTTCCATTGCTTGCATCAGTCACTAAAAAAATGTACGTGGTGTGTTTGAAGACTTAGCCAGCTTTGGCATTTGTACTTATAGTGACAAAATGCTAGTCTATGCAGAGCACTGAAGGAACATTGTTCTGACAGCCCATTGAGTTGTACATCTCCAAACTTTTCCTGGTTAATGTACCATGGAGCACGTTCCATCCCTACTCTCCCTGATTACGCCCCCCCCCCCCCCGCACCTTCTTGTGCTGATGACATTGTTCTCTGAAGCACTATTTGTCATGGAACATGCTAAAGAAACATGGCTTTCAGCTGCAAGCATCCCAGCACCCCTGTCAGCTACAAATAATGGGGAAAGTCTCTTCCATTATGTTTATTTCATAATACCCCTCACTAGAAGACATCTGGGTACAGCAGCACATTATTTCCTTTAATGTAAAAATGGTGGAGATTGTGCTGAAAAGATTTTAGAAACAAATGCTAGGGAGAAGGCAATAAAAATACCCCAAGTAAGCAGCACCACTTGAATGTATAACAATTTGACATCAATGCAAAGCTGCAGTGGGCTTTGTTTTAATTTGTGTGCTTATGTTAACGGCACCTTCTAATTAGGGTATCCATTAAACCTCTATAGTACTAATTTAACAAGGAAACTTTTCAGTTAAATGTATCCACATTGGGCAGCAATAAACCTGATTTATGTTTTTTTTTTGCACAGAGTAACACCAAGCCCATTATGTTCAGTTGCACAGTATTGTACAGCTTCATTGTGTATGATAAACAGGTTATATGAAGCTGAGCAGAGTAGTAACATACATTATTAATCTTAAAAAAATATATTATCAGAAGCTTCTGAGGAAGAAAATGTTGCCATACAAGCACAAGGGTGTATGGAATTCAAGCATCAAAGTGTTCAATGCAACTAATGTGGAGAATGTAAAGATCTAAAATGAGAGGTTATTACTTGAATATTGCTATATTCTTAGGAATCTGTTGTTCTTTTGTTTTGTTTTATTACCATTTTATAAGAAATACTTCTAAATTCTGGGAAATGGAGCCCATAAAAGAGGAAGGCTTGAAAGCATGACAGCAGCATAGTCATAATACTGTTTCTGAAAATGAAGGCTTATTTCAGACCATTCAGGAAAACACATTTTTTTTAAAAAATTTAAAGTGCACCTTTCTGGCAGGAACCTGCAACGTGCTGAGCATGTTGGCCCCAATTTTGCATATGCTTAAAATTAAGCACATGATTGATGGGGATGAGTGTTTTCCTTTATTTGTACTCTCCCCTCCTCATTGGTACTTGTACAATGGGTCTGGTCATAACTACCATGGGACTTTGCATGTGCTTAGTTATACATTTAATTTTGCTTTTCTAAATTAAAGACATGATACTTGACCACTTGCAGGACTCAGGCTGTGAACATGACCTGTCTAGGATACAAGAGAGGTAGAAATTGTAAAACTTCTTGAATTGATACTCTGCCATTCAGTTCACAAAACTCATGTCATCTATCATTGTTTGACACAGCACAAATTCTGATTAAAAATTAAATGAAAGGACTCTTTATGTCAAAATGAAATGACCATTTTTTGTTTCATTTCAAAATGCCTATTTGAAATAAAAACTTTTAGTTCAACATTTCTTGATGTAAATTTGAAAATTGGAATTGACACTTTGTCATCAAAACCAAACCAAACAGATTAAATTAAATTGTACTTTTTGACAAGAAAACTTTCCAGATGAAAATTTTAATCCATTCTAGTGTTCTCTGCTATTAGTTTGCCCAGTCTTAGAAGGGATTAATTAAATCAAAGTAATTAGCCTGCATCACAATGGGTTTAAATAACCTGGTGTAGAAAGGCAAGTGAATGAAGTTGTCATTTCAGTCATACCATTTTCCTGGTCAGCCATCTCTGGTTGGTATTTAGCAAGGCTTTTCAGTTTAGAATAATATAATGTAAAGGTTTGTGACTACATATATTTTTATTTTCTAAATGATGAAACATGTCAGACTTGTTCATGTGCATATAGCAGCCCTCAATACTGGAAGTAATGCGGACACACTTTTAGTTCACTTCCTGTTTATCATAAGTTATATCCCCAATATTATAGGTTTGTGATTAGGTAATTGTTGTATTATCATAAACATAAGTTTGCTGATTGAGGCCCAACTGTTATACTGAACTCCAAACTGCAGCTCCTAGAAAAATGAAAAAAATCACGAACATTTTGAATTTTATTTTCAAAACATGAAAAACACGTGTTATCTAGTTGGTTTTGAATGAAAGCTTCATGGGTTTTTTTGTTTGTTTTGTTTTTTATTTTTTTAAGCATTTTATCAGCTTAGTTGTATGGTGGGATTTAAAAAAAATTCAAGATTTCAAAAAGTCAAACATCTTATTTGAAAAGTGGAAAAATCTTGATTAGAAATTTGTGCAGTTTGCAAAATTTCAGAACTTTTTTTTTTGAAAAATATCAATAAAGGGCATTTTTGATTACATATTTTTGTTAAAAATTAACCAGCTCTACCACAAACTACAGATATTTTGCATACAGGCTAAGTATG
Source organism: Dermatemys mawii (assembly GCA_007922305.1). NCBI lineage: Eukaryota > Metazoa > Chordata > Testudines > Dermatemydidae > Dermatemys > Dermatemys mawii. The sequence continues at coordinate 6,104,679 of ML677379.1, forward strand.
AGATCTCTCTTAACGGGTCTTAGAAATGTACTGGTTGCATATTGATTTACCAGTCCCCTCTCTTGCAAGATATGTTAAACCTGTTACACCAGCAATCTCTAGTGGAATGTAGGGGTTTTTTTTTTCCAGTTTATTGGGTAGCTAAAAGATACAAGTTTTAGTTCTGATGTTACACGTATTCATATTACTGGAGTAGGCTGTCCTATTTGTACGTGACCAAAGAGTGTGATGGCTCTTACTCAGCAAGATACTTACACCCATTCCCAAACTTAAGTTAAGTTTGAGAGTTGTCTTACTGAAGTATAATATAATCATGAAAAGTATTGTGCTAATTGAAAGTTCTGTATAGTAGTTGATATTGATGGAGCTATTCATTGTGACCTTTCTCCTCTATTCCTCATTTTCAATATGGACTATGTGTGCATTTACCATTTCCAGTTAGTGCCAATATTTTGTTTTCACATAGCCATTCATTTGATCAGAATTAAAAATAGTAATGTTTGGGTTTGAGGTTTTTTGAACATGTAACTCTTGTAATACAAAATCACCTCTGGCTAGAATACAGCCAGTGTGTTTAGATAAAGTACTAATTTAATTCTGTTTTTTCCATGCCATTAACTATCAAAAAGAATATCCATGTGATTCAGGTTTTCCATTGTTTTGAGTATGTAAATATATGTACATTTTTTGCTCTCAGCTATTTACTTGGTGTGTAGAGGAGATTTTATCTGAGTAGATACATACATTCACAAATGGGCTACCCTGGACTTTGATTTGTTGGACAGATGAAATATTTTCATACCTGTTTTGTTTTATTTATTGATATTGTTTTGCCTTTTTTCAATGCTGACCATGAGATATTCACTCTAGATCCTCATTCTGTTACATCTGGGAAATGGCAGGAATCTCATGCAGAAATACTATCTTTTCCCAAGGGATTTAGCTGAACACACAATGTTTTCATTATCTGAACCTCTAGCCTTCGGCTACAAACATCATCTCTATATAAATTACCTTTAAAAAGCGGCAGTTTATCCTGTATACAAATCCTCCAGTTTTCACAAGTCCCTTTATCACAAAACTACATTATGCTCGATGGAAGTGCTGATAAAACAGCCATCAGCTCATCCTGCCTTGTCAACACCTCCACTAACAGTTTAATGAACTTACTGCTGCAATTTAGGAGATGTCTCTTATTTTCAGTCAGCTACATGGCGTGAGGGAGCACATGGATGCTCCACCCCAGGAGAAGCACAGCGACGTGTACCTCTTAGATTTGTCTACACAGTAAAGCTGTGTGTGGGCTGGCCTGCCTGAGCTAGCTTGAGTCCAGCCAGCATAGCTAACAATACAGTGAAGACAGCAAACCATGGGCTTCTGGAAGGGCATACAAGTCAGGCGTCGATGCTGGGTACACACTCAACTTGCTAGCATGTTCTGAAGCTTGCACTTCATGGTCTTTGCTGCTATTGTTACCTGAAGTAGCTGGATTCAAGCTAGCTCAGGTATCTAGATCCTGCTGAGCTTTTGCAATGTAGACATAGGGTATGTCTACACTGCATACTAAGGCCGGACTCTGTCTCTGACTCTGGTCTGAGTCTCAGCCTGCTTCTGTCTACATGCAGATAAGACTGGCTTGGGTAAGCACGCACCCAGGACTTGGATCCCAGAACCCTGCTGGGGAGGAGGGGGCAATCAGAACCTGAGTTCCGCTGTGGCGCTGGTCCAAGTCTGTCATTTTGCAGTGTGGACACAGCTCAAGCCACAGATGTGAGTCAAAAATGTATTCACATGGCTGAGAGACCCAGGCCCAGCAACTGCAAACCCAGGTTTACAGTGCAGTGTAGACACTCAAGAACTGGTTTGGAAACACTGAGTCCACAAGCCGAAGTCCCACAGTGCTGGGTTTAGTGAACAGTAATCATGTGCCCAAGAGGCCCCAGTTCAGCAGTCCAGCCCTGTTCAAAGCACATAAGCATATGCCTAAAGTTAAACATGTGCTTAAGTCATATTGACTTTGATGGAATATCACCATGGCTTTGCTGCATTGCAGCTCAAAGATGCCAAATTCTCAAAGCAGAGGGGAAAGGTGTCATTAGACAATGATTTTGTTCATTCAGGCTGAGCCTGACTCCCAGAGGTCACAGGTCACATCCTATTATAGCGATGCAGGACAATGAACCTGATTAATCACTGTGTCAATCTTCTGTCTTTGATGGAATTAAGCCTGGGATTAATTTAATCTAATTGGTTTGGGTTTATCCTTTGCTGGGTTTCTACCAAAATTCAGTTCAAAGAACTCAGATTTTAATTTAAGGACCCCGAAGCAGATGTTGAAAAATAGAGCTTTGTGATCCTTTAGGTACCAGCACAGTTCAGTTTGTTGGAAAGTGGCAATGATTGCCTTTTGTATGCTAAAGATGAGGGTTTTTGCAAAGATACCATTCACTGCGAATAAATGACAATTGGTAAAGAGCATATTAAAAATGCTGGGCTCTGTCATTTTCAGGGCAAAGTTAGTGTTTCCTTCAGTGTAAATTGGTGTTTGTTCCACAACATTTTGATTAATTATGTTGGTCACTCATTCAAGGAAATATTTTTGACACAGTGCAGTGAACTGAAATGACCTAGAAATAATTCCCTAACAGAACCTGACACTTTTGTATATCTCTAGATAGATAGATATTGTCTTGCTCAGAGAAGATTTTTGGCAAAATACTGCTGAGTTGCTCTCAGGGCAGTTGCATACCATCACCTGCAATACCAGATGACATTAAATAAGCCAAGGCATTTAATGACTTTCTGCACCAGAAGTTCTGGGGCTTGGGAATGAAAATTTGCTTGTAAAGATCCAGAGGCAGCCTGTTGTTGTCTTGATGCTTGGAAATATACAGTGGCACCAACAAAACATGCAGCATCTTTTCAGGAGTCAGTTGTGGCAGCATCAGAATCCTCCACACAAAAGTACTTTCTCCTTCTCAGTACCATAAAACCAATGCTGAGCATGGATGGAAGCAGCTCATTGCTGTTATGTATAAATTGTCTCTAAAGAGCTGTGCTGGTAAAACCTCATATAATCAACAGAAAGAGAATCTATGCTTGGACATGAAATCTTTGTTCTGTTTTCAGCTAAGAGCCTCCATTGGATGCCCACAGCAGTCTAGTCACCACCTTGGTAGTTGCTGAATTCTTGGTAGCCAGTGTATCCATCCAGTCCTGTAAAACAAGCTATTAAAATGGAAGATATGGACAAGAAAAGTCAATTATTAGCAAATAGGTCACTTACTGGTTGATGTGTAACACACTGTGCCACTGCTGTACTGTGCTCTTCCAGAGGATCTTGTCTCCAAGGATCTGAAGCATTTTACAAGCATTAAGGAGGAAATCAAGGAACGGGTTAACAAGGGTGGGATCCTCTATCTGAGGCACTCAGCATATCGCAGTATCAGACCCCATGATGTAGTGGATATACTTCTTGATCACATCTCTCCTGGTTCCTTCTTTGTTCTCCATGGACTGCTGTAATTGGCGTAGGGGTTTAGGTGAGTTGTGATGGTATCGGAATTGTGGTTATTGCAAAGGCTTTTTGAATTCATCTCTATTTGGTTTTTTTCAGACATCTTTGCTTTGCACTACAGTCCTTGTGTTGTGCTTCTGCAATGTAATAAACATGCCAATCAGTGTTTGAGTTTTTACATGTACAGGTTGGGTATTTACTTGGTTTGCTCCAGTGTTGCTTGTGCAGAGAAAATTCCAGGCCCAAATTTAAAGGTGGTTGTTGTAAAATTTGGCCCTTTTCTATGCAGTGTTGCTTTAAAATGTTAAGTAACTGAGTGCTCCAGTTTTTATTCTATCCAAAAACAGATGATTAAGATATTCCATTATGACTAAAGCACCATTGCTGGCAAAACAAATTAATGTCTAGTTCTTGTGACACTGCCTCATCTGTTGTGTCCTTCTCTAAGGCAGTTTTGGCCACATTTAGCATCATCAAGTACTCATGACTCACAAATATTTCACCAGATTACGCAGCCTTAACAATCAAAATAAGCATGAAGATATGCTGTTAACCCTAATATCAACCACTTCAGAGCTTGGAAAAATGACACTTGCTAGATAAGATCTTTATCTGGTGTAAATGGGTGCAGTTCCAAACTTAATCTAGTGCTGCTCTGCTGATTTCCTCATGTTCAGGATCTAGCCCACAGCAATAAGAAGTTTACTGCAGGTCCTCTGGAGCTCTTCATGCTTAGAGTAGACTTGGCTGAAACACTAGAGCTTACCTTGCCATTATCAATGACCAATGGAGCACTCTAACTCTGTGGGCCAAATTCAACTGCACTCTTTTAGTCTCATTTTGTTATATGTTTAATTAGGAAACAAAGGGCCAGGACATGCTTAGCAACCTTCAGGCTGCTCTGCGGTAATATGCCACTAAAAGTGCATCATCTAGGCAATGCTCTAATTCTGTCCAGGACAGCGGATTTTTCAAAGGGAAGCTAGGAAAATGAGGAAACAAATCAGTTTTTCAGCCATGTGAGCAGGCGTTACAATACACTGCATATGCTTCCCTTCCTGCAAGGAGCATTCTGGTGATGGACCATTTTGCACCTTGGGAAAGAATGCGCTTAAAGAATCAACTTGTGTTCTTAATTGATTGACGTCAATAATTTTGAGTGCTTCCTGCTCATATATTCATGCTGTTCCTGGCTAGAGACCCAGTGACAAGTCTTACTCCATTTGTGACCAGAGACTTCGGGGAAAATCCCTTCACAGCCACAACCAAGAATGTCTCTAAAATAGGAGGAAGGAGGAGTCAGGATGGGATGATCCTATGGTCCCTGCATTCACATGGCTGTTGTCCACAGAGTTTCTTTTTGTCCCTGTGCACAGGAGAAATTTGGAAGGTGAAAGTGGCAAGGGCCACTGAGTCCATTGCTGTTGCTCTACTATTCTTGTGATCTCTGGGGTGGAAAGGTTTCTTCCCTAATGAGTTTCACAGGACTCCAGTTTACATGGACTGAGGACAGAATTCAGGAGTTAGTCTTTGATCAGTTTTATCATCCAGTGTCTCCAGAGCCAGAGACCTTTGTTTTTAATAGTGATAATAGCTCTGGTTTTTACAGCGTAATGTCCTGCATCCACAAGGAGTCCCAAAACAGTCTTCAAACTCTGAGCCCAGTCCTATAGCTTTTTCACAAACAACACTCCTATTGATGTTAATGTGACACCTTGCTTGAGTAAGAACTGCAGATGTGACCCCCCATAGACTAAACTTTCCAAACTAATTGCACCTTGCAAAATATATTTGTATTCAACACAAATGTCCACCAGTCTACAGCAGCGCTACACAACCGACTAGGACAGGAAATGGAGAAGAATCCTGTATTCATTTAGTATTTCTGTCTAGCACAGGGAGTGGAATGTAGAAAGTAGTGGATTCCGAGGAAATATGTTTTCCTTTGGATTTTACAAATCTCTAGTCCAATGTTGGTAACACAGAGAGAGTGCTCGGTGTGCATCATTTTAAGCAATACAAAAGTATGCTGTTTAGAGTTGCTGTGATTTTTAGTTTTCATTATTTAGTGCAATTCATTTAAATTGAATTTTAGAGCACTGATGGCCCAGGTATCACCCAGCTAAAATCCCTAGTGTGTCTTCTCCAAACCAAGCCTGTTTGCAATGGCAGTGTGGGGTCTTTGAATATCTCTCTGGATATCAACTGGCACTTTAACAACTACATTATTTTAATCCTATGCAGTCAAATCTTGATTAAATCTGCTCCATTAAATTAATTTAAAATGCATGAAATTTTATTTTAAAAATTGCATTTTAATATATGAACTAACTGCCCAAACTCCGTGTGTGTGTGAGAGAGAGAGAAAGGGGTGTGTGTGTGTGTGTGCGCGGGGGGAATACACCACACATGAACTTTGCATTCTCTCTGCCATATCTAAAACATGTCTTAGGTAGGTACTTCTTTGGCACTCATTTTCATAATATCCAAGAACCAGATTTTAAAGGTATTTAGGCACCTAATTCTGGTTGATTTCACTGGAAGTTAGTGGCAATTTTTTAAAGGTATTTAGGTATCTGAGTGCCTGTCGATCTTTAATGTATTTATTCCCTGTGAACTAGGGATTTCCTGCTATCCCCATTTTACAAGTGTGGAACTAAGGTACAGAGAAACTTAAACCCTGGATCCTTGAAGATATTTAAGACCTGAAGTGACGACCAAAATTTCAGAGGCATTCTGTGGTGGAAAAGCCCCAGTTTCCCAAGTAATACGCTAGTGTGCTAACCACTGGATCATCCTTTCACTCAGAGTATCTATATCTATCAACAGGTGTGTCTACATGAACACTCCTTTCAGTGATGTGTAGAATGCATAGACTAGACCTTCCCCAGGTGTGGGTATAAGTAGCAGTATAGGAGATGGGGAGGCACTGCCTAGGTGAGTAAAGATCCGCCTGAACCTTGTGGGTACGTACTCTACATAGTTCTGTACCTGCCCAAGCAGTGACTCCCCCATCTATACTACTGTTTTTAGCTGTGTGCAGTCCTCCCTCCACAGCTACCTCCCTGCAGCAGGAGACTTTCCCTGCTGTGGGGATTTGCCGAAGCCTTTCCTCACTGATGGGAAGGACTCTGGCAAGGGAAAGGCACTGGGAAAAAGCTCCATCAGCTCCCAGCTCCTTCCTCCCTGCCAGAACCTTTCACTGACACATGTACACGCCACAGGGTGGACACAGCCTCTTTTTCACTGTGGCGTGTGGATACACATACGCTATATGCCACCACAAGTGATGTGTACTGTAGACGTATCCTCAGTCATCGCTGAAAGACCACACCTTCTAACAGAATGCTCCAATAACATGCAACTCTAAACTGAATGCTGGGGTTTTGCTCTATGTATTTCTTTTCTTCTACAGAATAAAGAATCAGACCCTGCAAAGTAAACATAAAACATGAAAATATCAGTATCAGCTGTATCACGATTAAGCTAATTTTTGCAAAGAAGACCAGCAATACATACATGAATTAACTCTTTATGAAAAAGATGTCAGCTACTGAAAGGCTCAAACTCATCCCCTTTAGGCTAACAAAGGCCTTTTCAAATTAAATCAAGAATAGAAATTCCAGCAAAGGGGGAAAAAACAGTTTATAAAAATCAGTAAGTATTTTTATTTAGTCACAAATCTTCTGTGTTTATGTCTGAAGCAGGAAGAAATGTCACATCTTATTGCATGCTAGGATTAGTTTTCTGGGTTGACTCCTGGATAGCTTAGAAGGGCAAAAGTAAACCAGACAGGACAGAACTGACAAACATACAGTGCAAATGCTTAGTGGATTAGTCACACACAGTCATGATTCATTTCACGATTCAAAGGAATGGAAGTGGTGAAAGCAGTAGAATGAGGACAGTGGACTTCAGAAAAGCAGACTTTAAGAAACTCAGTGATCTGGTAGGTAAGGTCCCATACAAAGAAAGGGATAAAGGAGTTTCAGAGAGCTGGCAGTTTCCCAAAGAAAGAATATTAACGGCAAAGCTGCAAACTAACCTAATATGAATGAAAGATAGGAAGAAGAGGACATGGTTAATATAGTTCCACCAGGAGCTCTTTAATGACCTGAACATAAAAAAGGCATCCTACAGAAAGTGGAAACATGGATTAATTGCTAAGAGGAGTACACAAGAATAGTACAACCCTATAGGGACAACATCTGAAAGACTGAGGACGAGAATGAGTTACGCTAGCAAGGGACATAAAAGGCAACAAGAAGAGGTTCTTTAACTAAACTATATTAGGAGCAAAAGAAAGATGAAGGAAAGTGTTGGTTGCTACTTATCAGGGAAGGAGAGGTAATAATGCATGATATCAAAACAGCTGAGGTGTTTAATGATTATTTTGTTTCTCTCTTCACTAAAAAGGTTAATGGTGATCAGATACTCAACGCAATTAGTATAACTAGAAAGAGAGAAGGACACAACCCAAACTAGGGAAAGAATATTTAAGTAAGCCAGATGTATTCGAGTCAGCAGGGCTTTAGGAAATCATCCTGTGGTACTTAAGGAACTGACACAATTTCAGAATCGTTAGAAATTATCTTTAAGAACTCATGGAGGACGGGTGAGGTCCCAGAGGACTGGAGAAGGGCAAACACAATATCTATCTTTAAAGAGGGGAACAAAAAGGACCAAGGGATTTATAGACTGTTCAGCTTAACTTCAATACCTGGAAAAATACTGGAACAAATTATTAAACAAAAACATTATAGACACCTTGAGGCTAAGAGGGTTATAAGGAATAGCCAGCTGGATTTGTCAAGAACAGCTCCTGCCAAACAAATCTAACTGTGTTTGGCAGGGTTACTGGTCTAGTGAATTGGGATGTTGGGGGGTTATGGGGGAGGGAAGCGGGAGACATCATCTATCTGGATTTTAGTAAGGCTTTTACACAGTTCCACTTGACATTGACATAAGCAACCTAGGGAAATGTGGTCCAGATGAAATTACTATAAGGTGAGTGTATAACTAACTGTTTGACATACCATACTCAGAGTAGCTATCAATGGTTTGCTGTCATACTGGGCAGGTATATCTAATGAGGCCCCACGGCGGGGGGGGGGGGGGGGGGGGGGGCAGGCCTGAGTCTGGTACTATTCAATATTTTCATAAATTACTTGGACTGGAGTGGAGAGTGTTCTTACAAAATTTCCAGATGACACCATGCTTGGTGGGAGGAAGGGGCTTCAGGCACTTTGGAAGATAGTATTAGAATTCAAAATGACCTTGACAAATTAGAGAATTGGTCTGAAATCAGCAAGCTCAAATTCAGTAAAGAAAAGTGCAAAGTATTGTTTTATATTCAGGTAATCCACTAGTCTTAATATTAATTCATGGCCAGTAACTTAAAAACAGTCTTTATTAGATGTGGAGTGCTAACCATCTTAACTCAATCAGTCTAATGTAAAACCAACTGCCTGGAGATTCTATTCATTTTCTTAAAGCCACAATAACACCACATATTCGTTCAAGTTTTTTTAGCAGAAATTTATTCTTATTAATCAGAATTATCTTAATAACTTTCTAAAGTCTTTTAACAGGTCTCCTTTGAGGCAATGACTGTCTAATTTCTATATTTGCTGTATTATTGAATTTGTTCTTATTGCTTAGTGGAATTATGCCATTTTCATTTTCTTGGTGCTCTTGTTGCTGTACTGTATCGTTTCTTCTTTCAGCTGAGTCTGGTCTTCCAGGTAACCATTGCTAATGCCTCCATGTTTGTCTATCCACTTGACCATTATTAGTCATGACATCATAAGATTGAGATGCTACCTCTTTTGTTACAGTAGTTTTCTGAGCCCAATTTCTACTATTATAGCTTTATATTCTATCATTCAATTTCAAATAACGTAGTTTGTACAATCCTCTATCCTGGCTCCAGCTAGAATGTTCCTTTTTGAAATATTAACTAATGATTTATGCTCTGTTTCTGCCAGCATAGCTCTACTAAATATAAACATGATTTTTTTTGCCTGCAAAAGCTAATGCCAAAGCATCGTTTTCTGTTTGAGCATGCTGACATTCTGTTTTTGACATAGCCCTAGATTCATAAGCAACTGGTTCCCAAGGATCACCCTACTTTTGTAGTGGAACTGCTTCTATGCCTTGTTTGGAAGAAAATTCTGAATGTCTCTTACTATCAAATAGTTTTATACTGGTGCTATTTTTATTAGTTACTTAAACTGCTTAAATTCTTGTTGATGTTGACAGTCTCAGTTCCATTGATAATTTGTTCCCTTACTACAGGTTTTACTTTTAGGCATTTTATAATTTTGTCTGAAATTACATTAGTTTGTGCACCGATACCTATTACATATTAGATAAATGTTCCATCAGTAGACCATGAAACTGTCCAATCCTCCTTGTAGTTCAGAGTATTTTGAAATACCCAAAAATAAAATTTCTTCATCTGTAATAACAGGTCTGTTTTTCTTACTTAATATCTTCTCTGAAACTTGAATTTTGAACAAAAGGACTATTTCAAATTTTTTTCACACGTCATAGTTTACAAAGTTTTACAAAATGACAGATTTGAACATATGTTGAATATTATCTAGGTTCATGCCTCCTTATACATCTAGAACATTCCTTCCTATGCTCACATATTTTACCTTTCACTGGTATCCTCTATAGATTTGTTTTTTTACTTTTTCTTATTAAGTCCATATTCACATCATTTTGTTTTTCTTTCTAAAATGTACAGTTGTTGATTAAGTTAAGCAGATTGGCAAATTCTTACTATTTTTTTTCCAGATTTAGAGCTAGCTCTTCTAACCGTCTTTTTCTTACTCTGATATCTTTTTATGCCCATCACAATTTGATGTCTTATCATTGCCTCAGCTAAATTTTGGAAATTGTGTCTGACTTCTTATCTTTAGATCTGAAAAATTATTCAAAAGTCTCTTCATCCATTTGATTTTTGGAGTGAAACTGAAATAGTTCCAATGTTTCACTTCTTTTTGGTAAAAATATTCCTCAAAATTTTTAAAGACAAACTCATTGTCAGCTTGTTCTCTAACATTTGAGCTCAAATGACTTATATAATGCAATTGCTTCAGTACCTGCAATATTAAAAAAAAATACCAAGCTTTTGTCCAGTTTCTTCCTGAGTTGATTTTGATGCCCTCAAATAAATCAAATTCTTGTTTAAACCTTTTCCAATTTTCTGCAGCATTTTTGGAAGTGGAGGAACTCTTAATTGATCCATCTTATTCCAGTGAAACTTGTTTTTTAACTTCTGAGTAAGTTTCGCCTCAGGGTTTTGTTTTTAACAACTTCTGGTTCTTTTTATCACTTACCCTAGTTCTGGTACCATGTGTTGTTTAACTATTCAAGTAATTCATTGCTAGTAACTTAAGTCTCTATTAACATATATACAGAGCATCTTAACTCAGGTCAATCTATCAGTTCCACCTAAACCAACTGCCTCCTTCCACATGCTGGAGATTTTATTCATTCTCTTAGAGCCGTCAAGTCTCACAAACCCACTCCTAAAAATGAATATTTATTTTCAGGGATTTTCTCCTTTACGTGAGTATAAAAGATAAAAGCAATGATCTTGGAAATCAGCCGGCTCTGTGGCATGCTCTCTGGGATGCTAAGCCAGGGCACCATAGCCATTTAGCCAAGGATGCCTATTCAGGGGGTTGCAGGCCCATGACAGAACTGTAACCAAAAAGATTTGTAACATGCAATGGTGTCAAATCCCAGCTACATCCAAAGTTCTGTCATGGCAGAAAAGGACAGAAGTGAACTGTGCAAAGAAGGACATAGCACACAGCAGCAGCCTCCAGCATCTGACAATCCTTTGGTGCCTCTGAAAATTGAATAGAGCAGAACTAGATTTTCTTTTGCATGCAGTATTAATTATAGCACTGTAACTGAAAGGACAACTGGGCTAAATGCAGTGCAGCCACATTGGACTCGATCATGCTAAACTGTCTTTGCTCAGTGTTTAGCCCAATTAAATACTTGTAGCTGTTCTACTAAATTTAAGGCATTGCATAGAGGGGTCTTGTGTTCCCAATACAGCTTAGATTTTTTTTTTTGTGGCAAATGCTAACACCAGCATTATTTTAGAGTTAAAAATGCAAGCAGGTTAACGAATACGTCTGATAACCAAAGAAACGAAGTTCTTAGCGGGGGGGGGGCATCCTATAGGAAGAAGTGACCTTATTTGCATTTTCTCATCCAATTGCTGTCAGGATTCCTTCAGGACAGGGAGACAACATTCCTCTGCGAGAATGTGGAACTAGCACTCTAACTCACTAGCCTTAAACTAGAACTGCTTTCCTTGCTCATGCCTAGCTCAGAGGCAATGCAATCCAGCCATTACTAAGCAATGCTACCACCTGCCCAAAATGTAACTTTTGTCATGTGATGTTTAATTTAAAGACACTAGGCCACAAACTACCATGAATGAGAATTAGCCTTGGTCAAAAAGAACGTGTGCTTGGAAGTTGCCTCCACCATCTCAAATAAGTTCCATCTTCTGCTAAAATTGTAAAATAAAGTAATTTTCCTCCTGGTGGTTTAAGAAAAAAAAGATAAAAGGTGATGGGGGAGAAGGCCAGCATTGGAAACGGGGGAGAAATAATTTTTTTAAAAAAACCCAACAGGAGCATGTTAAGACACGACAGTAGGGTTATGTTAACTCATAATGAAGCCAGCAGTAGCCTCGCTGTTGAGTGTAGGCCTTGCTGGCCTAGCACTAATTGGGGATGTGTCCCTTTGTCAGGTAAGGGAGTATATGCACCAGCTTTGAAGAAACTGTTTTTAGTGCCCCAGGCAACGGAGAAAAGCCAGACCTGCGGTTACCGTTTTCCTGCTTCTCGTTTGGGGCGACAGGGAGCTGCCATGCCTTTGTGAATCCCAGGCAGCATTTTAACATAAAGCTCATGAGAGAACGCTTCATTCCATTACAAATGGCTCTCCCTTTGGAAAGGCACACAATGAGGATTGCCTAGTAATCACAAGGGTTTAGCTTTTCAAAGCTGCTTAATTTTAATGGAACTTGGCTGTCTAAAGCAGCTTTGAAAATCTCAGCCAATGTGTACATATTTAAGGCTTTTCCACAGTTTTTACTTGTGTGGCTTTTTTTAAATGCCTAAACACAACTGATGCGCTCAAACTGTTTCTATCGCTGCCAATTTTTTCATTTGGATTTTTTTTTCTCCGCTGTGTTTCAGTTTCCTAACGGATCAGCACCCACCATGAGTACTTTGTTGTTGGTTCATTGTCATCTCTGATATGGGAAACTCCTGAAATGTTGAAATTCTCTGCAGCATCACAGCCAGGACCAATACATTGCTTTTTTGTCAGCATCATAAAACATGGCTTGGGTTTTTTTATTGCTTGGCAATGGAATAGTCTTTTACTTACAAAGGGGATCAGGTAATACAAACCTGATACTTATATAAGAGTTATTCACCAAAGTAAGTATATACTTAGGAGCAGATTCTCCATTGCCTTGTACTGTCTGTAGTTGCTTAGGCCTTAATATAGCTAAGCATGTGCTAAAGTCCCTCCCTATTCAGCAAAGCACTTCAGCATGGACTAAATCTCATTGCCTTCAGTGCTTTGCTAACTCAATGTCATATGTCTGTCCACTGTGGATACAAAATGCTTCCTATACAAGTTACAAGGCAGTGAGGATCAGGCCAACTACATTCCCTGAGAATACTTGTGGAATCTTCACTACGGTAAATAACCCTTCTCCAAATGGACCCTTTTTCTCTGTTTTTTACATAACAACCAGTAAGGCTGGTTCAGATGACATACGTGAATGCCAATTTGTAAATTGTGTTGTGTGGTTAGCTGTTGAGTATTAACTTATAGTATTTGCTCGAAATGAAAACCAATAATGGAAACAGTTGTGTGCCACTGCTGCTGAAAGAGCCCTGAAACGATTGGTTTGGGAGGGGTTATACAACACCTTTACTGCGATCTTTGGTTATTGTGTAATTACAGGCAAATTATTGACTAATTTATAATTGCACCATATTGATAGATAAATACACACATACAGAGTGTGATTACACTAATTTCTTAAAAGTTTAGAATTTGCTTCATGGGATAAGAAAATTAAGCTATCTGAACAACCTTTGTTTTCACTGAGTGCAGGAGATAAAAACATCACATCATTTAATGTATAATATAACCTTTATTTTTTTCTAAACTCTTGGAAAGTTACATAACAACCGTGCTTTAATTATGACACCATGTATAGACATTTAAAATGCATCTTAATTTATAAATATTTTACATTTGGTCCATATAACAGGTTGTAATTTACTAAATAATACTGTACTCTTTTAAACAGGCTCTGTATATATTTTAGAATATGTCTATATTACATATATATTTTTATATAGAGATAGATTTGCTTGGTGTTCAGAGAATAATTCCTTATTGCAAAAAACATATATGATCTTACAATATTTTTTCTTCTTTAGGGCAAATACTACAAAAAGATACAGCTATTCACAGTTTACACACAGTAGTTCTACAACACTATTTTTTGTGCTATATATGATAACAGTTTGTACAGAGCTCTGCTAAAGAGCAGGTCTGCCAAACATCTGTCAATTGTTTACAATCAAACATTAAATACTGCATTTTTTAGAACAACATGGGACTTGATTACATTAAACAATAAAGCGAAAGTTGGAATTTTTATCCTTAGTCTAATGAAAATCACAATTCTCATGTGTATGTATGATGTACATTTTTTTTTTTTCTAAACCCTGAAAACTTACAAGACTTTTGCATTTAGGTATGAATTAGCTATAGACATTTAGAATGTATCTTAGATTTCAGAATATTTTTACAGTTGACCTACTGTATGAAACAGTTTAGAAGCTACTAAACAATACTTTGATTTTTATGACATAGGTTGAAATATATCTGTATATATATATTTTCTACAATAATGTGCTTGACATTCTGAGTATAATACCTTATTGCAAGAACATATGTTTGTCAACCTTCAGACAAAAACAACAAAAAACCCAACGTTCACACTTAGTTAATATGTTTTTCACATAGTAGTTCTACATTAATTGTGTGCTATCTAACATTGTACGTTGCACAAAAGTTTGCTGAAAAAGCATGTTTCATTGCACAGTTCCGTCACAGTCATTTACAATCAAAAATCAAATACTGCATTTCCCATAACTCTTGTCATCCTACTTATAGCTGCCAAATAAGAAACACTGAATAGGGCCTGATCTTGCATTCTCTACACAGGAAGAACGTTCATTAGCTTCAGTGGGAGTTTTAGCTGTGTGGGAAATTCAGAGTAGAATCCATAATGGAGCTTATTGTATTATAGCAATACCCTTGTGCCTTCATCATCAGTACGAACAAAAATCAAGAAAATAAAAAAATTGTCTTAAACATGCTAGAGCGGTCCAGAACTTATAATTTACTTGTTAGTTACAAACTGTGTTGAAAGACCTTTAAATAGACTGATTTCCACTGTCCATGATCTAAAGCCCTAAATTAGAATTATAGGGAGATGGTTCAGTATTTAAACTATTGTTTTGGTTTCTATTTTGGTGGCAATACGATATTCTTGTTAATGGTGTAATATAAACAGAAACATTACCTGGCTTCAGCTATGAATAGTTTGTACTGTTTTAACCTGGGAATCTTAGTAAGAGCTCAAAATAGTTTCATATTATTATGTATTTTGCTAAAACATTAGAATGAAACATTATGCTTCTACAATGTGTATCTGAAATTTATAAATATAAAAATAGAAATAAAATGTTTTTAAAAGATACAGTATATTTCACTATAAGACTATATTATGAGTTTGTAGAAGTAAATGCAGAAAGCCTAAGTGTAGATAATGTATTTAGCTAGTATGTTTTATACTGTATTTCTATAAATGTCAATCAAATTGAACATGTATCAGAAATGGTTTGTAACATTGCCTGAAAAATAATTAAAATAACAAAAAAAAAAATAGTGTTTGCTAATACGAATTTCAAGGGCAAACTTTTCACTGGAAATCATCTGTGTACAAAATTCTTTGTCTCTAAAAAACAGCTTTCAAATTTTATTGTACTTCCTGCAAAGTCAAAAATAACAGTCTTGGGATTGAGCTGTAAGAAATATCATCATTAAACTACTAAAAATCATCAGCACAAAACATCAAATTGTTATGCTAAAAGATAGATTAAAAATGCCCTGCACCTTAGTTTACAAATTCCAAGATAGTTAACTCTTAGTGTGAAAGGATAAAAACATTAACAGTCTGTGGATTGCCAGAAAACATCACACTTCCAACATCTGAGCCCCCAAATGGTTTGAGCGTACCCCCATCAATTCCCTTATAGTGGTGGTGGTCTTTTTTTTCTTTTTGCCACTAGAGGTAGGTAATTATATTCTCAAACATAAATTTGTGGTCATATTCAACCATTTGTTTTTTGTTTTTCCGGAGTAGCATTTGTACCTTTCCAATACAGAAATTTAGATATATGCCTCTTTGTTTGCAGAGTTGCTTTCCTGGGCCTGGTCTGGACCATTTTCAGGATGAGTAATGTCTTCACTTGGCTGAATCATTACTTGGATGCGCTATTTAAAAAAAAAGAGTGAGAAGTCACTGAATATTTCTAAACTTCAAGTTCAGTCTAAACATCTTTCTCTGGCCATTGGTGTTGAGAGAGATAATCCTGACCATTCCGCCTGCTGATGCAAAGGTTTAAATATCTCTCCAGTCACATATGCGAAACATCTTAGCAACGAACACCATTAAAAGTGAGTATTTGCTCTCCTTAATCATGACAGGAATGGGAATTATTTGTAAATGGAATAAGGTGCATTAACACAAAAACTGAAGCACTCAGTTAAGGATTCTTCACTAAAGTACTTTAGTGGAATTTGGCTTTATCAAGATGAAAAGGATTTCTGCTAGGCAAATCATACTTTTTTGGAAACAAATCTTGTTCCAATTATTACATAAGATGCAACCAGACATTAATGTACTTTGATGGTTTTGATTAGCTTTTGACATTGTGTTAAAGAAAATAATGTTTAATGTAAGTACATGACAATGAAGAGCTTATTCCCCCTGCCACAATGCATGGCTTTAGACCTAACAGAGCTGCTAACTGTCTAACTTTAAACATTTTGGCTTATACCGTACATGATTACTATACTTTTTTCCTCCCTTCATGTTTTTATTACTTGGGAGATATAAATAAAATAATGTGTCAGATTCTCAGTCACTTCCTGTTGGTCACTTGAAATCATAGTCCTGCATTGATAATGTCAAAGGTCCCGAGTGAGAGTTCTTTGCAGAACTGAATCTGTGATCACCAAGTAATTTTTAGAGCAGGTCAGAAAATGGAATTTCCATTCTGTGGGAAATTCCAACATTTACACATTTGTTTTCATTTTGCAGAAAAGTGAAAAAATAATCTTAACTAGAAAATGTTGACCCTCTCCAGAAGTTCACTTTGAGTTTTAGATAAAGGTTAACATGGTTATAACTTTATCTGCATCGTTTGCCTATCAATAGTAGCAGTCACACTCTATATTCAGTTACTACTTATAGTAAAATGCTGTTTTAAAAATAGCAAATGAAATGTTATAGGTTGAGTCCAGTTTATAACTACACATTGTCTACTGCTATTCTTTTAAACGTCTATAATGTCATGTCTGTAATCATTTATCAATCCTTTCTAAATGGAATGTTAAGATAAAGAGTAACCAGGTTGATGAACTTCTATCATGGTATCATATAACATGGCCGAGAAGCAGATCTGCTCCTAAGGTTCTAGTTCCATGTAAATATCCAAGTACTAATAATAATTAGGGAAGAGAGATTCCAAAAACATGTCACACCACCATCAGTTACTCAAGAAATAGAAAGTTTTTCATAGTCTTCCTGAAACATCGGTGAGACTCTTAAGGCTGAGTAAAGACAAGTGTTTGGGCAGCAGATCTGAGCAATTCATGAGACATCACTAGTCAATTGTGTTTAGGATCATCTGTCTTCTTGTAAGGATTGCTGTTTGTAAACTGACTTAAGGAATATTCTAGAAAATCTGAGATGAATCTGACATGCTTTGGTACTGACAGTCCTGAAGGGAGGAAGTATATATTCCTGCAATTTTGCTAAAGAAATCTCTCTCTAAAACAAGACTCAGGATGTGTGTCAGCACAGGAATATGTGAAGTATATGCTTAGATAAAATCTATTTGGTGATGACGTTAGATAGTTATATAACAGGAGTAGGTAACCTATGGCACATGTGCCGAAGGCGGCACGCGACCTGATTTTCAGTGGCACTCACACTGCCCAGATGCTGGCCACTGTGCTGGGGGAACTCTGTATTTTAATTTAATTTTAAATTAAGCTTTTTATACTTTTTAAAAACCTTATTTACTTTACATACAACAATAGTTTAGTTCTATATTATAGACCTCTAGAAAGAGACCTTCTGAAAACGTTAAACTGTATTACTGGCATGCGAAACCTTAAATTAGAGTGAATAAATGAAGACTCGACACATCACTTCTGAAAGGTTACTGACCCCTGTTATATAAAAAAGTATATAACATTTTGCTGTTCTATAGCAGCATCTGTCTGATGGTCTCAAACAGCTTCAGAAATATTAATGACATTAGCCTCTCAACACCCCTGTTAAACTGGAAATGCTGTCATCCCCATTTTATAGATGGGAAAATGAAGCAGAGTGAGGTTAAGAATACTCTTGCAGAATGAAGAAAAAAGATCTTTATTCAAGTTGTTTAATTGAAAGACTAAACAATGGTAAAGCATAATTGGATTCAATGCACCTGTTTTTTGGGGCAATTTTCCTACAGACAGACTAGCATTGTGGGGCAACTGGACAGACAGGAATAAACTAAAGCAGCCTCAGGTGGCTCTAATTGTGTCAGGGGCCAGAACAGCTCTAAAACTGGGAGAATAAAAAAGTGGGCTAAGGCTTCCTTTCTTGCCACCTCCATCCTGCACCACAGCTTAACCACACCACTGTACATGGAACAATACGTATGGGGAAACTTTTGGGTGGTCTCAAGACAGACTTCTTTCTCTCTCTCAGGTTCAGAGATACAGGCCAAAAGGGACCATTATGATCATCTAGTCTGATTTCCTTCATGGCACAAATGATGAAACCTCACCCAGTGATTTTTGCATCGAGCCCATAATGTCTGATTGAGCAACTGCATATCGTTCGGAAAGGTCTCCCAGTCTTGAGTTAAAAATCTGCAAGTGACTGAGAATCCACCACAGCCCTAGGTCTTCACTTCCCTCATTGCTGGAGGACTTTGGCAAGATCTTTCAGGGTGCAAATAATGATATTGCACAAAGCTTCTCTCCCTCCCCTATGGAGGGGCGCACTTCAAGAGGCAGATCTCTCACTCAGGTCATGGCCTCATATGACATCACTATCCCAGGGAAGTTAGGAGCCTTCATACATGCTAAAGGAGCCAGGAAGGGCAAAACCAAACACTGCATGGGCTTATATGTTGCTTTTCAGTGACTTGCTTCAAGGCAGCAGGACGTTTGTGGCAAGCCAGGAACAGATCCCAGACCTCCCAGTGAGGGGTCCTGTGCAGCATGCACTGGCCCATCCTGCAGCCTTTGCTCACAAGAGTAGTTACACAAAAATAATAGGGCGACAGCATGTGGACTCCAGTTAACACTATGTGGGATTTCCAGTCTCATCAAGAACAGGGATATGAGCAGGAGTGACCAATTTTTAATTCCTTGTGGGAATCATCATCTGTATTGACTTCTGGGGTTTTATGTTCTTCAGCAGCAGCCAAATCCTTCACGCATTAAGCAGGGAGAATTCTTATTCAACCTCACTGGAAATTTTGCCTGAGGAAGGACTGCAAGATAAGACAGCAGAGCCCAGATTTTCCAGTCTGCTAAGGCCACTTTATGCTGTTACATCAACGGGGCAGAAGGGAAGGAGGTGGTGGGTTGGAGTCGGCTGGGGACTTGGTGAAGCTGAGCTCCACTGCTGTAAGGGTCCTTATGCCAGCACCACAAGTTAGAGCAGGATTCTGCTCTACATTGTGTTGAGGGCAGGCAGCCACAACCATTTCCCTGTAGCCCAGAGGAGGTTGGACACAGTGGAGAATTTGGGCCCAGGTCTTCAGTAACATCACAGCTAGAGCCTGAGATGGTGTCAGTTCGTGTAATGCCACTAGAGTCAAGGGAAGCATACCGACTTGCTGCTGAGGATCTGCCTCCCCCCCACAGCCTGATCCCTAGAACTACATCAGCCTTATCATTGATCTATTGTGTGTACTATTGTGCTACAGCTGCCTACTGTGTTAGAAATAAATTGCACTTCTTGAGCTAACGATCAGCCATTTTGTTTGCCATCCTTGTACTTTTTAGCTGGCAGGCTTTCAGAATTGACATTGTTAATGTCTGTCTTCAGAAAGACTATATGCTAAACTGAGGACAGGAAGAGTAATCCTGGTTTCCACATTCTTCTGTTTGTTGCAAAATGACTCAGCTAAGATCACCAGTTGCAGCTGAAATATCACTGCATGTATAGTTTGCAAAGTATAATCATGCACACACAAATAAAAAAGGCTTACCTGTTTTAAGGAGCCTTTTAAAGTAAGAAACATGTATGCCATGTAACCTGGAATCAGCACCATAGACGAGAGAGCCATGAACCAGCCAACCCCTTGGCCCCATTTTGGGAAAACATAATTGCCCATCGTGAGCGGAGTCATTTGCACAGCACTGAAGATAAACACTCCCTGAAAAAAAAATGGAAAAAAATTAGCGAGACTTTGCTGAGACCTACATTTGTCTTTGTGTTTTTCAGACCACACTGCTCGACTTACTGGGCTCAATCCTGAACCTGCCTCCACTCCCAGGGAGAGGAGAGGAAAGGAAGGTAGGCAAAAAGTGTCCTCTTACTTTCCTGTATGAGCTGCCCACATCACCAGATCCTACATGGGGATGGGGCATTGAAGACACTGCTGCAAGGTGGAAGAACTTTGGCTCGGCCCTCTCCGTGCCAGCCAGCACAGCTGTGCCACTGCAGAAGGGGAAGTGAACTGAGGCAGGGAAACAGCTGCCATAGGTACTTCTCCCACAGAAGTAGAGGGAAGTAGGAACTGAATTCTGTCTGAGTCCCATTTTTGGCCCTGCCCTGCTCTGTGCTTACTGGGTTTAGTTTGCAAAGCTCCAGTCCACCCCTGTGAAATGCCAAGCAGCATTAATTTTAGGAATGGGAGGCATTTACCTGCTTTAGGCTTTTTACGGTAATATCCTGTAAAATGTTAAACAGCGTAACCGTTACAAAAAGAGATGTGAATCTGTGATGTACATACTAGCTGCATTGAGTCAAAGTTTGACTTGTGATGACTATTAGCTCATGCCAGAAAACAAAGAGCCCCCTGTAGCCAGCTGATGCAGAAGTTTTCTGTCATTGTTTAGTGTGTTTAGTGTCCCTTCAAAAACCTTCCAAGCAGGCTCCAAAGATGCTCCATGATCAGAGATCATGTTCTAGCCTAAGAGTTTAGCTTTGGGCTGCATGTTTTGGTGCATAAACTCCTTGATCTTTTAGCATCCTCAGCCTGCCTAGGGAATATGCATTATCTCTACTCTTAGGAATAGAGTGGAAGGTATTGTGACAAAATTCCGAGTCTGTATTTGTGGGTCCTGCGCTTCCTGGCAGATTTAGGGGCCTTAGAAACTCATCTAGGCCCAGAGTGACCTCCCTTTCTCAGTAACTAATTAAGGGAGGCAGAAAAGGGGGGAACCCAGGCCCTCCCTCTACTCCAGACTCCAGCCCAGAGACTCTAATAGTATCAGCTAAGATGGCTGACCTTTTATCCACAAAACACAATACAATTCCCTGGGCTACTTCCCCAAAGCAGTCCCCACTTCTTCAAACTCCACTTCACCCTTACCTCAAGGCCTCCTTCCTTGCATACAATATGTTGTCCACCACTCAGTCTCACCAACAGCATAATTTCTTCCCACAGCTCCTGACACCCACACTCATCTAACTGGGAGGTTTTTTTATCTGGTTTGAGCCAGTCCCTGATTGGCTTCAAGTGTCCCAATCAGGCTAGCTGTTTCTACTCCTTTCTAGAAGGTTCTTAATTGACCCCAGGTGTCTTGATTGGCCTGGAGTAGCCTTTGTTTGGCTATCCAGGGAACAGGGACCTGCACATCCTGAGACTAATATACCTGCCTTCCAGCACTCTCTTATATCCTTCTGGTCTGACTCCGTCACAGTATGCACGTGTGGAATGTAGCCAGAAGACAGAACAATGCTTTTGCAGTATATATGATGATATAATTTGAGAAAGGTATTCTTTCTCTCAAAGTATATTAGGCTTTTTTTCAAAGCACCTGACAGAATTTGGCCTATAGGGTTTTAAGTAAACAGACTTGTTAAAAAGACAGAGCATTGTACAATTAAACAGCTTTGGCACATGTTACAGTTATCAGCCAGGTCAGCCATTCACTCCGGTCAAAAGCATGGCAGGTAACATCTTAATATACCTTCATTTTGGGGCTATGTCAACAATAATGAACTGAAAAGAACCAGAGCTTTGGACCAGCTACTCGCTATTATAAAATTTCATCACTCCATTTAAGTTGATAGCGCTACACTGATTTGCACATACAAGAAAAACAGGTTAGATTTTTCACAAGTATGGCCAAATTTTGGTGTTTGTGCCTGCAGGGAACTGCTCATTCCCTCTTTTGAAAATTTGTCCCTAGTTCTTTCTTATTTCAATTGCTGTCTATTGTATAGCGTTGGATTTAGGGGATAGATATACTGCCTGGGATTATTGTCACGTCCTTACTCCTGTTCAGTTACAAGAACTGAGGCAATAGAGCGCAGAGAAAAGAGATCATGAGTGTATGGCAGTTTGGGTGAATCTCCCAACTCAAAAATATTTTGAAAGATACCATTTCAACCTTTTTGAAATAGAAAGTTGGAAGGGGGGGGGGGTTTGAGTTGCCATAACTTAGTCTAATTTTCTTTTAATCCTCTGTTTGTTTAAACAGGTCAATATCAAACAAAAATATGTCAATTGACCTGAACTGAAGGTTTTTCTAGTTTAGTTGTTCACAACAGTGAAATTTTGACTCTCCATCCTGATTTGGGATGAAAGAATTTTTGAAATCTCCACATTTCACTGGATGGGAAAACAGTTTTCTGTCTAGTTCTAGTGGGAGCACAATCTACTGAAACTTGAGGCTAAAGTGGAGTTGTAGATTTTTGTCTATATCAAAGAGCAAAACACAGAATGGAAGGCCAGCACCTCCTCTCACCAGGTACAATAGGATTGACTTTTGTTGGTAAGCCACAGAAGTTTTCAATATACTGTGTGTGGAATACCGTTTGCTTTGTATCACCCCTCTGCCATCTTGTACTAATTGGACTTGTACTATCAAGTGATGTCCCATCTAATCCGCCATTCATCTTGTTGAAAAGAATACCTTCTGATATTTAAAGTAGTCATTTTTCTATAAATTCACCAAACAAAGTCCTTTCTTTCTTAGCCTGCTGCAAGTGGCTAATGCAGCATACCTCAGGGGCAGCTTTGTTAACTGAATCAAGAAAGAAAGCAAAGCTCACTTTGCTCACAAGTTCAACCTTTATTTGCAAAGGTCACACGTGGAAAGTTTTGCCAAAGAAGGAAATGTAAGATGGCAGTTTTTAAATCACATTATCATCACCTGTGAACTCAGCATGAACAATGGATTTCCAGAAATAAAGACTTTTACAAAAAAAGGCAATTATGCTCCCCTTACTCTTTCCATTGCAATTTATACAGTTTCCCAACCAATGTTTCTTTAATAATTATTTTCGGAGAATTGAGAGGTGGGTCACTGCATTTGGGGAATGGGTGAATGCAGAGTACTGTGTGTCAGTTCTCTTTAGTATTGTTGATTTGTTTGGCTGTGGTCTTCAGCTATTACAAATGATTGCTCATTAATCATTAATTAAGGCACAAATGTTAACTGTACACATCTTATATATGATTCCAGAATCTGAATGCATGCATCTACGTGCACTGTATCTTGCACACAACCAGAGCCAGTTTTTGATTCCCTTACTCACTGTGAGGGGTATCTAAGTAATCCCTGTGGTTTCAAATAGGACCACTGGTGAAGAAAAGTGTTTTTATTTCAATGTAAGGATAGCAAAATCTTCCTCTGAATATGTAATAAAGATCTTCTTTCTAAATAGGTTGCATCCCATAACCTCTAATTTATACAAGAAAACCAGATAGCAATATGTTTGTAAAACAGGCATGGACTCCGGTAGCAAACCCCTACCCTCACACTTTGTAGAGTTATTTCGCCATCTAGGCCTTTGATCCAGCTTCTATGCACATACAGCCGTACATTTTATAGTAAAGAATGACATTAACATGATGCTATGCTGAAGCTTAAACCCGGCAACAGTCAGGAAATCCCATTTATTTGAATGAAGCTAATGAAAATTCCTTTTGTAACTTGTAAAACTTTCAGATTAATTGTAGCTTTTTATAACCTAATTTAATTAAATGTAAATACATTTAAAATTCCTTTAGTGTTCCTCCATACTAAATGTAATATAGGATGCAATACAATTACATTTTTAGCTTTTATTAATAATGTATTAGATAATTTTGTTAACATATTGGCCATAATCATAAACAAAATTAATTAATTAGACCAGTAGAAAGGATTTTCTGGATCAGATGAGAACGTTCCATCAAGTCTGCTTTTATCATTAATTTCAATGGAGTTACTGCAGATTCACATCAGTATAACATCTAGCAGAATTTGAACTATTAACTTTAAATGGGACTTCCTGCATGATTCATGTGAAAAATGATATGACATTTGATTAAGTAGTTTTGCATCTCTGCATATTCAATTCAAATTTTTAAATGTTCAGTAAGATACTTAAGCATGTGTCTGACGTTAAGCATGAGAGTAGTTTCAATAAAGTCACAAGCTTAACGTCAGATACATGCTTACATACCTTGGTGAAATGGGGTCTATGCATTTATTAGAACTGATCAGAAAATATCTCCTTCCCTTACCAATGAGAAACATCAATTGAAATAAAATCATTTAAGACAAAACTGTCAGCAGAAATTTTAAACTTTATATAAAAAAGAAAACCCCTAATGCTGAAAGCTTCTGTTTTTTAGCTTTTTGAGTTTCTAATAAAAAATTCCTAGGAAAGTAGACACACTGTGGACATTTTCATTTTAGTCAAAACCCCAGTTTTCCATTGACCAGCCCTACTGATTGTACCAGGAAAGGTGAAATCATAATTTATACGTATACAAGTGGGCAATGTCACAGGGTTTTTCTGCCTTATTTTTGTGAGTTTTAATCTCAAATTTCACACTGCATCAACATTGTCTTTGTGTTGAGTGTTCACATGGACAATGAGCTTGAAGATGGGCAGGTTGAGAGCGGTACAGAAAAATGAAGAACTGAGACACTTCTGATAGAGCAATGTTCATTAAATGTTTTCTCTTCAATTTAGCCCTCTAGTTCCTCCAATTTGGTTAACAGAAACTCTTTCTAGTTAAAGAAAAGTTGCAGTTCACCTCTCTCTGCTTATTTATTTCTCTGATAGAAATGAATACGGTTCATGCAGTTAAAGCTACCGCTATAGTTCATGATTGCCCAGAAAGTCATCTGGATTTGTCAGCAAAGCAGAGAGCAGCAGCTGATGACTTAATCTGGTGGCATAGTCAACAAAGTTCCATGAAGGAAGTGACTCCGGCTTGCAGCACTTACACATTCTGTTGGCTCTACTTGTAACACCTGTGAAGGAATATAGTTTACAGGAAGTGGGCACTTTTGGGGCATTCTAAATCTTGGAACAGGACAGCTGTATCATGTTTAACTGCACAGGCTATACCCTACACAATTTGCCATCTCTACTACTCACTTCTGAAAGTATAAACCCTAGAATTCTGCAAATTATTCATTTCTTAGACCGATGCCAAAAGATTGGCATTCCAGGAACCTGATTCTCCTCTCTCTTACAATGGTCTTAACAATCAGGATCTGTAATTAATGTGCTAAGATAGCATGACTATATTCTAGCACATATTGAAGTCATTTATATCCTTCATATCAACGTATAAATAATAATTTTGTTCCTTACTGCCACAACGATAGGAGTAAAGAAAGACCAGCAAAGTTTCCACCAGATGCAGGGTCTGTATCCCACCATCTCCTGGATGTTGTCATAAAATCTGTTAACACCTAGAACACAGAAATAAAAAGAAGAAATAAATTTGTGTCTGCCAGATGATGAAAGCATACCTGGTCTGAGATAACAAAGACCATTTTAACGCACATTTAGTAATGTGGTCAAGGAGCATTTCTCTCAAAGTCTATATAGACTATGGAAAAACTTTGCAGTTAACTGAACAGGGGGAAAAAATGCATGCAAATGCCATGAAAAACAGGACTTTTATACATTGTTCTCATTATACCACACGGAGAAAGGAAGCTATGGGTAAAATCAGTGACGTTGTACTCATTGCTGCCAGCAGTCAATTTATCTCCATGAGTATGTTGAAAAGTTCCTTAACATCATTAGATTGCAATGACAACACTATCACTCAGGTTAGCAAAAACTCCTCAAGCTTTGTTAGAATATAAGAGACTTAGTCTGGAATTTTTCTAAAAAAGCCTTCATAATTCCAGCCTCAACTAATAGAGGGAATAAAAGTGTTCTTTAATGCCTTATACAGATGAATTAATTGCAAACAGCAGTTTTTGTTTACACGTATGATCTCCCACTATTCTGTCAGCCTTCAAAAAGTGCAAACCTGCACATCTGCGTACTGTCCTCATCTGGGAAACCTAGAGTTACATTTCTTTCTTATTCATATGTTGGATTCATATGGTATATTGTTCCTTTCCATCCAAAATGGTTTATTCCTATTAAAGACCTCACACAGAGGTCACTACAAGCAATGGAAAGTCTCCCACTGACTTCTGCAGGCTTTTGATCAAGCACCCAATGTAAATAAAAGTTGCTAAATTGTTCCTGTCTGATGCAGAAATGATGACTGTTACCATTCTGGCTTAGACAAGCATAATGAGGCATGTGGTAGTCAGCAAAGCCCTTATGTCAAGATCCACATTTGGCATAAGCATGGAATTCAGGCCCCAACCCAATGTCAAACTTGCAAACACCCAGTGCAGATTATGGCATACATTGGTTGCCTTGCTCATGCACAGGCAGCAACTTTTTCTCAGCAGCACTTTTAATCCTCAAAAGGAAAAAAATATTGGGCCAATCTGTTCTGCATTTCTGTGTATCACTCCAACAACGAAGAAGCAACTAGAGCTGGATTGGAAGAAAACTTCTTTATTCTAACACAGGATTACACCTAAATATGAAGAACCACATGTAACACTTTCCTTACCACAACTGCTAATATTATTCTCTGGTGTGTTTTAGAGAGGCATACACCATAGACCAAATTCTGCATTGAGGGCTAGGCTACACTTGCAGCTATAGAGCGCTTTGAGCCTTCGGAGAGCACACTAGGGAAAGTGCTCCAGTCTGTTTATACTGACAGCTGCAAGTGCATTGGTGTGGCCACATTTGCATCATTTGAAGGAGCACTGGGAGTGGTGCATTATGAGCAGCTATCCCAGAATTCAAGTGTCTGCAACATGCTTTTCAAATGAGGTGGGTGGGGTGGATTGTGTTGTGTGTATGTTGTGGGAGAGAGAGAGTGGGTTTTTGGAGTGCTATCTTGTAAGTTCAGTCCCCTGTAGCTCCTCTGCCTCTCTGTCACTCACTCGGTAAATGTTTGCTTTGTTTACTTTACCCTGTTGCAGATAAGCAGCTGCTGTCTGAAACAGAGCTTTGAAAAGGCACTTGTGTATTCCTGCAGCCGAGTTCAAAACAAAGGGAAGAGAGGCCACTTGGATTATGGGGCATTTCCAGAGGTCATTCAGAGCACAGTAACGTAACTCCTCGGCCACACTGATGCTGATGCGTCTCACTCAATACACAACAGCTGTTAATCCTCTCTGGGAGGTGGAGTACCAGGAGCGCTCCAGCCAGGGAGTCAGAGCTCTCTATGTGCTTTGCCAGTGTGGACGGAGAGTAAGGTAGAATGCTTTGGAAGGCTTTATTGTGGTATAAAATGCCAGTGTAGCCAAGCCCTAAGATGTGCATAACCTTCCAGGCCCTAAGGAGATTGCACTCATGTGAATGAAAGCAAAATCTGGCCCCATATTTAGGTAAACAGAATACTGAACAAAACAGGTCTTAAGTGAAATTGGCTCATCTTTTTCACAAAACTTATAGTCTCACTACCCCATTCAGCATAAAGAGATGAATATATCACATACCATAGCACCAGGATATAGAGACACACTCAAAGAATACAAGAAACAATAGACTCATTCCACTTGCAGAGTAGTAGTCAAACAGCTTGAACACATAAATTCCACCCTATGAGACACAGGAAACAAATGACTGAAGTTAGCACATTCCACCCGGTATTTGTTCTGAAGACAGGTTAACATTTCTCATTAATATTTTTGTAGTTATCTATTATTATTTTATTTTAAAATGGTAATTTTATAGTAATTTTCTGAAAAGCTATATAATGCTTAAGATTGTATTGATTGCCTTTGAAGAGATCAGTAGTTACCAAGAACTAGAATAATGTAATAATGTTACATATGCAATTAGCTTACATATGTAAATTACAAACTCCTGATAGGCTCTGCATTCGGTAATTTTTCTGAACTAATTTGCAGCCAGTCAATTGAGAATAATAATGATAATAATACTTTTTTGTTTCTTAGTGTTGTCATTTAAGGATTCCAAGGAGCCACAGGAACCTTGGATGAGATTCCCAGCTGCAGTAACTCACCATAGCTCTATTGACTTCAGTATGCTAATCTTTGCATCTTGAGCAAATCTTTAGAGAGTAATGAAAATTTTTGCTGATCTCCACTTTCTGCCCTCTTTATTATAGTTCCTTATAAATATATTAACATTATAGCCACAGTGGAAGGTTTTTTCCATTCTTCAGCTTCTTAGTGAACTTGATTGAAACTATAAACATTGTAGGTAAGCTTGCAAAATAAAAATTCCTTTATATAAAACTTACCTGAGTAATATTGGACAGTCCTATCAGATAGGAAACAATGCACACAATAGCAATGAAGATTTCTCTTCGATTGCGTAGTAACTTTGGAAATTCATCCACCAAAGCTGTTATGAATCCTTCCACAGTACAGAACTGCAAGTAGAGTTACAGGTTATATACAACACAATAAAACTGCGGTGTTAGATTTAGAGCAACATTTTCAAAAGCATCCAGCGCTGCCTTACTGCTGTTCCCATTGAAGTCAATGGAAATTCAGTAGGTGCAACCGTAGGCCAATGCTTAAACGCTTCTGAAGATCTCTTTTACTAGTTATTAAAATCTATGCAAGAAATTATCCTTCTGGCACAACTCTTAGAAATTAATATATGCTTCATTACGATCAAGTGTTGTTACTTTTGTGGTGGAAGAGGAACTGCATACAGCCTAAACAAACAATTGTGCATGTGCTTGATTGGGATTTCTTACATGCAAAACATTAAATATATGCATAAAAGCTTGCAAGACTGGGCACCTCGGTTAGAAGGTGAAAAACTCAGGGTTGGATCTTCATTTGGTATATATAACCATAGCTCCATTCAGTCAATTGGATAATGCCAATCTACACCAGCTGAGGATCTGAAACCCCATGAGGAAACTTTAGAAAAATTACCAACAGAAAGTTATTTCCGTGATGACAATTGAAGTCATGCAAGCCAGCTATATGTGAAGTTACAGTCATTTTTAGAAGTGAAATAATGACTTAGCCAATATTTGCAGTTCTCTTTATAGTGCATGAAATGTTTCATTAATAAATGATGGAGCAGTTAGACAGAAGAAAGCCTGACAGCCTGTAGACATAGTTTGTTTGTAATAACATGAGACTATCTTCCTCAGCTGTTACAGTAGCCTAAAGACAAGCTCTCTCAAGAATATTTTTGACCCAATTAATTTCACAGTAGTTCCCCAGAGTGAATGTTGTGGTTTATTGTTTTTCAGTGAACGCCAGCTTGACAAAGGAAATAGCAAAAATAAGAATCTTTGTGGTTTTTTTAATATCTTTTGGCAAAATGTCTTGCTTTCCTTTTTTGTTTTTGAAACACTTCTTGGCAAGGGTTGCAATCAATCAGTTTGGCTATCAAAAAAACACAGAATTTTGTTCTAATTAATTAAAGGCTATTGCAGTACTAGTCATATGTAAACAATCTGCAGGTTATGTACTATCAATGCCATATGATTTAGTAATCAAATGGAGAACTGTTATTTGTTAAGATCCCTTACACTGCAACTGTATTTATGGATCTCTGTATCTATGATAACTTCAGAACGGCTTTATACAGGGATCATCATGCTTGTGACCAGTGGCAGAATCATGGTCTACAAAGGTATTTTGTAAATTAATGGAATTTAGAGAAAATGAAAATACTATCACTCCTTTGGCAGTTAAAATATAAGCAACCTAGTCCCTTTCTGTGGTGGAAATACGTTCTTGCAGCTGTATGAAGTTTTCCAGTTTTCTTAAGCACTCTAAGTCCCGAAAAGATTATCTCCAAAGTGTGATTCTTTCGCGTCTTCTTTTTCAGTGCAGCAGACTGGCAGAACAGCTGAGCTCTGTACTCACTATTCATTCCCAGGTGCAATTCAAGATTAAGGTTAATATGTATAAAGTTCGTCCTGGTTTAGGCCCCAGTATCTCAGAGACCTGCTTCCTTTCCACACACTACCATGACAACTGTGCTAGGCTGTCTGTCTTCTGTTTGTCCCTCAGGTGCCAGAGAAAAGGTTTCTCAGTAGTAGCCATTTGCCCCTTAAATTTGCATCTATGGGTTATATTTCCAATCCTGCAATTTACTACATTTAGAACGAGATGCAACATGGCCTCTTGGTCCACACCTTCTGCTAGTTGTAGGTTCTTGAGTCTCCTTCCAAGTGGTCTACTGGCTAGACTTTCCCAGCTATCAGTTTAGCTGTTAAGTCAGACGCTGCAGGGAGTCACAGCATATATGATTCCTTTGTCAGGAAATATTTGTTGCATCTAAACCTTTAAACTGTGTCCAAATATTGCCACAGTGATGGACACCTCAGAAATATTTATAATCAACAATATAAAATTGTCAATAATTAAGGGGGAGGCCCTTTTTGTTTGCAGAGTTCCCCATCCTGCATACTGTACCTATTTTTGTTGCAGCCGTTGACTCTGAGGTTTGGAACTAGCAGTTCCTGTGGAAAGGAAAGTGGCTCAGTACCAGTCGCTGGCCTTCAGAATATCCCAAACCTTTAGGTCCCCTCCCTCAGCTGTCTACCCCATTGCACTAGAAGTGGCCCGGTACTAAATGATAGCTTACAGTGTGAAATGTACAGACAGAGATACTGTGTGTCATTAGAAAGACAAGGTGAATCACCAATAAAATATATTTACCTCACTCACCTTGCCTCTCTAATATCCTGGCACCAACATGGCTACAACAACACTGCATACTGTGTCTCACGTCATACATACTACAGAAAATAATTAGCCTTTCATAGTAAGTATTTTTAAAAGAATCAACAGTAAGCAACATTACCTGGCTGTCAATTCCAAGCATAAGCAACATGGAGAAGAACAGGACTGCCCATAATGGAGAGATAGGTAACTGTGTCACGGCTTCTGGATAAGCTAAAAATGCCAGTCCAGGACCTGGTGACAGAAACAAGAGATGGGTTATTAACTGTATATCTTTATTTTAGCCTTGATACAGTGCAACAGGATGGTGAGGGTATTTGCACTCTATGGTACTTCTGTCTTAGGTTTGTTTATCAGTCTGAAGACTAATGAGGTGCAAGTTGGGATGGGATAGCTATATCAGGGAAATAAGAGAAAATAGACTCCGCTATAGAGAAAGAAGTAAGTGGTATCTCAGGTTCAAATGTTTTAACTTAGAAGTAGTTCAAAATGCTGTTCCTAAAAGGCTGCCTTTGTGAGTTTTGATACTGCAAATATGTTTGCCTCCCCGGGATGGAATTTGCATCTTCAGGCTCCTTGGTGAACTATCTCTGCCTTGAAGCTACATTCAAACAGTTGGTGATAGCTGTAACTACAGCCAGAACAGTCCTTAGGAAATGTGGAGACAATTACCCTCTGATGTATGCAGAATAGACAAAAGGAATATCAAAGATAGCTCTGATGGAGATGCAGATTCACTTTCCAGTATTTAGAATAGGATCATAGAATATCAGGGATGGGAGGTACCTCAGGAGGTCATTGAGTCCAACTCCCTGCTCAAAGCAGGACCAATCCCCAAGTAAATCATCTAACAGATTTTTGCCCCATATCTCTAAATGCCCCACCCATGGATTGAACCCTGGGTTTAGCAGACCAATGCTCATACCACTGAGCTATCGCTCCCCGCAGATAGGACCATTTATTATTTCTTGGAATGATTTCTATTGCAATATATATTACTCAAACTTAAGAAGTGCCTTCTGACAGTGGTCAGGGCCAGATGCTTCAGAGAGAATGAACAGAACAGGGCAACTTTGTATGATCCATCCTGGCATCCAGCACCAGGTTCGGGCAGTTGGAGGTTTAGGGAGACCTGGAGCACGAGATTGAATTCCTGGCCATGTGGGTAATAGCCACTGATGGACCTATCCCCCATGAATTTATCTAATTATTGTTTGAACTCAGTTCACTACATCCCTTGGCAACGAGTTTCACAGGATGACTTGGCACTATGTGAAGAAGTACTTCATTTTGTTAGTTTTAAACCTTCTGCCTATTAATTTCATCTTGTGTTATATGAAGGAGTAATTAGCATTTCCCTATTCACTTTCTCCAAACCATTCATGATTTTATTGACCTCTACCGTGTTCCCACTTAAATGTCACTTTTC
This sequence comes from Dermatemys mawii, assembly GCA_007922305.1. NCBI lineage: Eukaryota > Metazoa > Chordata > Testudines > Dermatemydidae > Dermatemys > Dermatemys mawii. The sequence continues at coordinate 6,137,234 of ML677379.1, forward strand.
TAAGATGAACAATCCTAGTCTTTTTAATCTCTCTTTGTATGGAAGGTGTTCCATGCCCCTTATTTTCTTTGCCCTTCTCTGTACCTTTTCCACTTCTAATACATCTTTGAGAGGAGGCAACCAGAATTGCACACTGTATTCAAGATGTGGATGTACCATGGATTTATATAGTGGTATTAAGATATTTTCTGTTTTATTATCTATTCCTTTCCTAAGGGTTCCTAACATTCTGTTTGCTTTTTTGACTGCTGCTGCACATTGAGTGGATGTGTAAAGGGGACAATCTACAATGCCTCAAAGATCTCCTACTTGAGTGGTAACAGGTCATTTAGATCCCACCATTTTGTATTTGTAGTTGTGATTATCGTTTCCAATGTGCATTACATTGTATTTTTCAGCACTAAATTTCAGCTTCTGTTTTGTTGCCCAATCACCTAGTTTAGGGAGATCTTTCTGTAATGTTTCATTTTCAGCTTTGGACTTAACTATCTTGAGTAATTTTGCCATGTCACTGTTCACTCCTTTGTCCAGATCATTTATAAATACGTAGAACAGCACTGGTCCCAGTTTGCTTTTTATTTTTGTTGTCTCAGCACATTTGGAACTAGTTGTTGGTAGGCTGATGGAGAAACTCATAGTAGTCTAAAGTAATCATAGAAATAAAATTAGAGTGCCTCTTCCTCAAGTGGACATCCCTATTATTAACTGTAAATTCAATATAATCATTATTCACCTTTCACAGAAAATAAGTACATCTGTGATAACTGGCAGGGACATACTGCAGCTTTTGGAACAGCAAAGCAGCAAACAATATCTGAATGTTATTATCTTCTAAGATGCTAACCTTCCAATATCCTTATTGCATATACTTTGACCCTTGTTGATCAGCATTATTAAATACGATTGGAATGCCTCCCACATGGCAAAAATCCCAAAAAGAAATATGCCCTTGCTTTTGCTGTGTTCATAGGCACCAATGATCACAAAGCAAAGGTTGTGATGATAGTGTCTTTAAAACTCTCACTTCATGCTACTTTTTACAAAACGAAACGAACATTTAGAGAAAATGATGTCAGGAATAAATGCATCAAGACTCAGACCAAATATTTCAGATTGCAATTTGCAACCTCGTCAGAAAAGAGATGATGCATTATCAAACCTACATGTTTAAAAAGGATATTAGAGGTGGGCCCAACCCAATATAGCAGATCTGAATTACTCCATAATTTTGGGTTGTGGATTCTGAACTAGGATCTGCGTCCAAATTTGGGGGTTGGTTCCTATCTCTGGACCAGAACAAAATTCCTAGCTTGAACTAATGCTCATATAATATACAATGTATGAAATCCACATGTGGACCCAAGCTCCTTTCTAATAATAATGATGCTCTACACCTAACAAAAGGGAGAAAACATTATTCATAGCTTAATCCAAATCACAGTCTGTTTATATATATAAAGCAGGATATGAACCACATTTTTTCCAGTGTTGCTTCATGACCTGATAAGCAAAACTGAGTCTGCTTCCAAAACCAAATCCCAGCAGGAACACGGAACTGCCAAGCAAATCTGGCTATTGCACAGCATCTGTAGTGTAACTGTCAAATGAAATATACATAATATTTCAAAAGCCACAGCCATAGCAAATATCATAAGATGCCTTTCCCAATTTATGTAGCCTATCTCCGGTTTGTGAAATCCAGGGAATGCCATATGGCTGGTATTTTTCATTACTATTTGCGTATTCTATTATACCAACATCGCTGAGAGAAGTAGCATTACAGCACTGTACAAACCAGAGAGCGATGTGCTCTCTGATTCTACAGAAAAGCTCTTTACACGAGCACCTGATGATAATATTGACTAAAATCGAAGTCCAAAGACAGCCATATCATAGTTTCATGATACTGCATATTACTTTTTCAGAATCAAGTAGATGTGAAGCTCTGAATATGTGGAAGAAAAAAATATTGACAAATAATACATGGTACCTACTTTGGATTTTAAGTACTATATCAATATCTGAAGAGTTTACTTCAAGATTAGAAACACACTCTCTGAACTAGTCCACTTCTGTCTTAACTCTCTCTCCACTGTCCAAACATCATTGGGTAAAGTAGTATTTTGGAAAAAAAAATATAATTATGAGACAAAACATTACTAGCCCACTCATGATCTTTTAGCACATTAACTGTGATTTACTTAACCTCGAGTGCTTTTTTGTAAACTGGGCTGAAAGTTTTTTTTTTAAAATTCCAAAAGATCATTTAATAATTTCCCCATAACTGTGCTGCTCTCATAACTATTCTGTAATTGTGGGTCATTCTGATATTTGTCTGTTATTTTAAAAATGTAAGAACCAAACTGTAAAGAGAGAATGACCCACTCTGAAAACATTCTCGCTGTTTCTCTTTCCTTTCTGCTCATCTCAGATTGTAAGGAAGAGCCCACGAGATTTTGCCAAGAGTTGCTAAGTACACCTGTAAGAAGAAATATAGTACCAGATGTACACTACTATTTTTCAGCCTGAAGCAGCTACAGCTGTTAGTTTATCAATCAAAACGTATTTTAATAACTTAAAGTGACTAATTATCTTATATAATAAAATTGATGTAATATAAATATTGGACATATATGCACATTAGATACCGCTGGGAAAAAAAAAAAGAATGGGCGAGCAGAAGCCAAAGGACACCATCACTATTAGAGTTGTGCTAGTCTGGCTGCTTTTGCTTCATAAAGGTATGTGAGAGCATTTTTGGTTTTAAGTCATATGGATGTGTAACTTCAAAGTTTGCTTTGAGATTGTTTGAATTCTTGAACTCATGTCTTTCAAAGCAAAAATCTCAGAAAGTGCAAACACACACAAAGGTGAATACTGTAGTCAATTTTCACAGCTGCAGCTACTCAATGAACTACTTTACTATTTTTTTTCAAACCTTCAAGAACCTAACAACTTCAAAGCAAAACTCACTTGATTTTGAATCAAAACCATGGAAAAATGGACTCGTGCAGTTCCGGTGCAAACCCATGAACTGATCAGGTTTATTTCATAGAGCATCCAAGTTCTCTTGAAACTGACAACTACATTCTTACGATCCTCAGATGACCTTTGTATTAACAGGCAGTAGTTTGTGTGCCAAACTGCTCATTACAAGAACATTATTACTGAACTGATGTTGCAGCATACACTCAGTACCACCTCCGAAAAAACTACAGCTATGTCTACACTGCCCTGCAGTTTGGACTAGGGGAGTGTGAATTGCAGTGTGCACCAAAATGCTGCAGCGTGTACCAAAAAGCTGCAGTGTGTGGATGCTGTGATCATGAATAGTTTGAAGAGGACTCTGTTAATGTGAACTAGGAACCTTACAGTTCACATCTGCAGCTTCCACACACGGGAGTTACAGTGCAGTACTTTGTTGGACACGGCTTTTCACACCTCCATATTTCAAACTGTGGGGCATAGCAGACAACTCAGAGGACTGCTCTTATTTTGCAGTTGCAGTTTCTCTTTTCTATAGCTCTGCATCAGAGATTTTTGTTAAACATTTCAGTTATTTGGATAGTATGGCTCCTTCTACCAACAGTCAGGCCCCAGTCAGGAGACTGACCTTTCCCTGACCATTCCCCAGTCTTCTGGCCTCCTCCCAGACTTTATAGTCCTCAGGCTAGCAGGTGCAGCCAATCCTTAGGCCAGGCATCAGGCTTTCCCTAGCACCAATCCATTTCCCCTGACTGGGGCTGGCTGAGCAGGGGCTAATTAGGTGCCTTTTGCACCAGCACCATGCTATATCATCTTGAGCCTTAAATGCTTGTATCTTCAGACATATAGTTTTTTTAAATAAATCCTTCAAAAGACCACCCTTATCTAAAATACACATGAGCCCAGGTTGCCATCGGGCATAGGGGCACCAGTTTAATAATACTGCATAAATCCTAAGCATGACCCTGATTCTGGCCCCTGGCAATTGCCTCTTTTGGTACACACAGGTTGTGCAAATGTTTGGAACAAAAATGGTAAACCAGCCTGATTTTGTTGGAAACTCAGAACTCAAAATAGGATCGTGGTAAACTTTTTCAATATCACAAGTTTTCTGGGTGAATCTGGGATGATTCATGGTTTAGCTCCAAACTAGGTGGAAACATGGATATTTCAACTAACCTTCACTTTATTTTTAGTTAATTGAAATCAAACTAAGCAAAATCTTAACAAGTGTTTCCAAAGTTCTCTGTTCCCTTGCAACTTTCCACCTGTCTCAACACCTGCTAGTTAGTCCTTTCATATTCCCTTTACTGGATAATGTAATCCCTTATAAATCTTGGAGTTAGTACATTGTAAAAATACATTTCAAAATAAGTTAAGAGTTACTGCATAATGAAAGTCCATTCTTCATTAGACATCTTTATCTTAACCGCAAAGCAGCATGGGAGTCTTCCACTCCAGCAAGCCCTAAAATCTTTCTTGGACTATCTTCAAGTGTGAACAAATAATTAAATGTAATTACTGGGTATTATATTTGTAGCAATATATTGCTACAAACAGACTAATGGATGCCACTGAATTGCTGAAAGAAATACGTTGCCTACCTGAGGCTGCAACATCTGCAAGAGGCCTCTTTGTGACATGAGCCATGAATCCAACAATGGAGAAGATGACAAAGCCAGCAAACATACTTGTGCATGAATTTATGCAGCACACTATGATGGAATCCCTGAAACAAAGAAAGAGGTGCATTAGACTAATAAATAAAGTAATACTGATTACTTTCCAGTATTTCTATTATCCTCATTGAGAGGAAGGATGATTGTCTTATGGTTAAGGCACTTGACTGGGGACTCAGCACTTTTTGATTCAGTTCTTTGACATAGTTTCTCTGTGACCTTGGACAAGTCATAATTTCTCTGGGCCTCAATTCCCTATTAGTAAAATGACAGTACTACTACTTTGTCTTTTCTATTTAGATTCTTTGTTCTTCAGATCCAAAAAGGTTTCTTGCTACATATTTGTACAGCCCTCATCACAGTGGGGCCCTGATCTCGGTATGGATGTCTAAGTTCTGTTATAATACATATAACAATACGATTACCTGTAAACATTGTTGTGGAAAGGGTTGTAACTTCCAAGAGCAATCAGTGAACCAAGACCCAAACCATAGGAGAAAAAAATCTGAGTGGCAGCATCAAGCCAGACCTAATTGGAGAAAGCAAATTTTTTTTTTACTACGTGTAGATGTACACTTTGGTGGCTGCTTAGGTACTTTGTTAATGGCGAGCAATTAGCATGGAATTTTGGTTTACAAGGATTAAATGTTTACCTCAGAATCAGAAAGCTTACTGAAGTTAGGAGTGATATAGAATAAAATGCCTTCCTTTGCCCCAGGCAGTGTCACTCCACGGAAGAACAGGATAATCAGCATGATGTATGGATAAGTAGCGGAGAAATATACCACCTAACAGAAAGAAACAAGGAATTGTAAGCATGGAGTTAGAATGGGCTCTTCGCATTAACTTTCAGTAGCTTTAGCTATTTGCTTCAGTAAAATACAGTGATAGGAACACAGATTTTTTTTTTTTCAATCCGCAATACTGTGCAAGGATCAAATTTGGTGGGAAAGTGATGGTATACTGCTCTTTATTCCCACACACCAGGCCCAGAATCCTCTACTCACCAAATGTAAATAACACCCCCCTCCAACTGCTCTGCCACCTGCTTGTAGGGCCAGAGGCCGAGGAGAGGTCAGGGTTGCCCCTGAGGCACTGGTTCATACTGCTCTTGTCCTCACTGCTGGCAGTGTGAGCACCAGCGCTGCCATGCAGAGTTCAGCCTGGAGGAGACCACCATATGGCTCTGTTCTTCCCATCCTGGGAGCTCTATCCCTGCTAGCGGGGATCTGCTCTTACATCAGGCAGAGGGGAGAGTGGAAGACATTTGTTGGTGACAGAATTCCACTGCAGTGGATCTTGACATCATCTGGCTTCCAAAAGCCCTGGGATAGGTCGTGTGAAGTCAGGCCACAAAAACAGATTGGCTGCCTCCTTAGAAAGTATGAAAGGAGGAGAAGGGAAATTCTGGATTGCAGCCATTTTCTTTGAACAGGCTAAATCCAACTATCAGCTTAACCTGGAAGTGGAGTATGGCTCTTACTCAGCAGTGAGAAGGCCTTCAATTGTCCACATCAATGTTTAAGAGTGAAGTTCATTTAAGTGTAATATGGTAACATCACTAGAATGGAGTCTGAATCTGACACCTATACTATGGCTATGTCTACACTACCGCTGAATCAATGCACCAGGGTCGATTTAGCAGGTCTAGTGAAAATCCACTAAATTGATGGCAGAGCGCTCTCCAGTCAACCCTGGTACTCCACCCAGAACAAGAAGAGTAAGGTAAGTCAATGGGAGAGTGTCTCCCATTGACCCAGGGCTGTGCAGACACAGTAAGTCAACCTAAGTTATGTCTACTCCAGCTATGTGAATAACATAGCTGGAATTGCATAACTTAGGTTGACTTACTGCAGTAGTATAGACATATTTGAAGAGAGAACTAAGGCTAAGTGGCAAATCATCCAAATGTTGTTTTCAGTCTATATGAAGGGAGCAGACGTGCACACAACAGTCAATAAATTAGCTCCTTTCAGCTGTCTGTATTTTGCTGCTTAATGATAGCGTTTAATATCTTGCTGGTGTGCCAAATCCTGGTCCCCTGCACAAAGGCCAATGTTCTATGTGGGGAGTGATGATGTAGAATCCTGCACCCCAACCCAGCAGTAGGCTGCAGCTGCTGCTACAGACAATGAGCTGCAGCAGCATATACCTCCATGGCACTTCTTCAAAGGACTTGCTAATTTGGGGAGGTGATTTTTAGTCATAGAAGGGGTAGTGGGCACCACATAAGAGCAGGGTGAAGCCCAAAGGTCTATGCTAAATGCTGTTCCCAGTTCCAGGCTATCCCCAGGGAAGTAGGGAGGGAGTAGTCCTTACCTTTCCTGAAGCACAATGACAGCAATTTTGTGTGGCCCCAGCAAGAGCTGTGCAAGGGGGAAATGTTCTTTGTACATTTTCCAACCCAGTGTACCAGCTGCATAAACGCCAGGCCTTAGAATTATACTGTAGCTACATTTCAAATGCATGTAGTTAATGCACAGTGAATGTAGTTTTTGGTAAATACACTGCAATTATATTGCTGTCACCAGCGCATATTCACAATATAGGAACATAGCAATGAGAATACAGGAGTGTTGGAAAGCATATGTCCCAGTGGCAGAGTTAAGGTTTAACACAAGGACTTAATTGTCTAGTATGGGATTTATAAGTATTGATGGTCACAGAAGACCCTGAATGAGAGTTTCCAAACTGTTGCATGTTTCAGTTTTTTTGGCCTGATTCTCATTTATTCTAAGGCCATTTTACCCTGCCCTGGCAGGCTAAACAGGCCTCAAACTGCGTGTAGCGAACTGCTCCCCTTTACACTGCCATTGTGGTGCAAAAAAGCCTTAGGGGGTCTAATATAATAAACATTAAATTGTAACCTCTCCCCCCCCCCCACACTGCTTCATTAAGCAGAGACTTACTTGTTGATCCAAAGTATGAAGCTGTGAATTTCTCCTTACACACAGGATTTTGTGCAAAGTACAGGTGACAGGTACAGGTAGATTATTAAACATATTGGGCCAGATTCACCAAGTGTGGCACAGGGAGGTGTACATCACGTCTAAATCCATTTTACATGATTTTAAATTGACCCATTTTTTGTGAAGCTTTCCATTATTTTTGTATGGACATTTTTAGTCACTGTTTGCAGTGTTGTTGTAGCTGTGTTGGTTCCAAGAGATAAGTGGGCAACTGCCCACTTCATTTTAAGTGGAGTTGTACAACATGTATGAACCTTTATGCTGAACAATCTGTCCCATCTTGTATTTACTTCGGACACTCTAATTGCCTTCTCCAGACCTAAAGAAGAATTCTGTGAAGCTTGAAAGCTTGCCCCTTGCACCAGTAGAGGTTGAGGCTACAAAAGATATTTCCTCATCCATCTGGTCTCTCTCTCTCTCTCTCTCATTTTTAGTAATTATCAAATAATTTTTGAATAATTATTCAAAACCCTTCATATACTGTTACAAAATTCTTTACAAAGAAATCCAAAGGTGAAAAAATGGAAGATTTTATACTTTATATCAAGGCAACATTCAATATCTCAGAGGCATTTTTTCCAGCAAGATGGCTGTAACAGGTACATCTTGTCATGACTTTTCAGAATACTTGCTTGAGCAAAATAGGCACAGTTTCAGTTTAAGAGCACTTACAACAGTTCTAAATCTTACCTTTCCTGTCCAGCCTACCCCCTTCCAGATGCAAAAGTACACTAGAATCCAGGCAATTGCTAGTGTAATCGCTAATGGCCATCGGATTTGCCCTGCCTTTTCCAATCCATCTGTCATTTGGTGCATGTTGCGTCTAGAATCAGCAAAAAGAATGATGCATTTGACAACTGCTTATTCCAAAGTGAGTATGTATATGTATTATAACAAGCTGAACTACGTATATGCACACAAATGATGTATAGAGAGATTCTGCTCTGCTTACTCCCAAAATTCGACCACAGCACTTGTCATGTTGGTGGTATTTGTTATACTGTAATTGGAGAAACAGCGCTCTGTGTTCCATGAATTTCCACAGTGTCTCCAAGGTAGAGTCTATTTAAAAGGAAAAAATATGAGTCAAACTACTAACAATGTTTTACGAGTAAGCATTACCTCAGGTATGTCCTCTGACTAGGAATGACAGCTGACTCGAAAACTAATGTAGGTTGAGTTCTGTGCTGCACGTATGTCCCTAGAGGAATGTCTGCCATAAAAGTTATTTAACTTCTTTTCTATTATATGAATCAAATGTGAAAATGTTTCCTCCTTTCTTCACTGTATCAGGCAAAAATATTTCAGAATCAGCTATGCCTCTGAGAGTGTATTGACAGTTCTTTAAGCTATGGCTGCTCTGGAGAGGACCTCAAGAGTCCTTGTTACATTAAAGGTAATGAAATGTGACTATTGTTGAGTACACCATTTCCAAATGTTTGTTTTCCTCTCAAACTGAGGAGGAGAGATGTTTACAGGAACTTGAACCACAGTTGATATTTTCCAGTGGTATTTTATACAACAGTGGTCCTTACTTTAAAAATTGATGTTTTGAATCAGAATCTAAAGACTGAATATCTGTGCAAGTAATTTTGGACAATGTTGATGTCAATAAAATATATACCTTGTTGATAGTTATACTTTCAGAAGCCAATGATTTTATATATTATTGCAGACTACTGCACATGTTACAGAGTGAGTTTATCAGAGACTTCATGGGAACTGAAAATCAAAATACTTCAATTTAGACACCAATCCTACACTCCCAGCATATACTAGACTACCAATGACCTTGTCTCATGAAGAACATGTTATGTAAAATCCAGAAAATGTTATGTTTAAATAGAATATAGTCACAAACAAACCAACTTGGTTATTTAAGAGGGCCAGTTTCCCAGCTCTGAAAGCAATGTTGAGCAGAATTGAGTAGGAGGAAAAAATAAAAATGTGAATGGTACTTGGAAATTGGTTAAGAATGCTTTAAGAAAATGTTAAAGAAAGATGAAAGGTATCAGTGACCAAAAAAACCCACCCCAAAACACTATGGCCAGTAAGGTTAAGAAAAATAGGAAGGAATTCTTTAAATGCATCATCAACAAACAAAATCCTAACAGTGGTATTGAACCATAGTCTCACAGAACCATAGGGTTAAGGAGGGACTTTAAGGGTCATGTAATCTAAACCCCTACCAAGATGTAGGATTTGTTGTGTCTAAACAATCCAAAACAGATGGCTATCCAGCCTCTTTTTGAAAACCTCCAGTGAAGGAACTTCCATGACTTCTCTATACAGTCTGTTCCATTGTCCTATTGGTTTTACAGTTAGGAAGTTTTTCCTGAACTTTAATCTAAATCTGCTCTGCTATAATTTGAATCCATTGCCTCTCGTTCTGCCCTCTGTAGCAAGAGAAAACAATTTTTATCCATCTTTCTAATGGCAGCCTTTCAAGTATTTTAAGACTGCTATCATGTCCCCTCTTAATCTCCTCTTTTCCAAACTAACCATACCCAGTTCCTCCAGCCTTTGTTCATATGGCTTGCATTCATCCTTTTGATCATACTTGTTGCTCTCCCTTGTATTCTTTCCAATTTCTTTAAGTCCTTTTTATACAGTGGTGACCAAAACTGGACATAGTACTCCAGCTGAGGCCTAACCGGTGTTGAATAGAGTGGTACTATCACTGCCCATGACTTGAATGCTATGCCTCTGTTACTGCAACCCAAAACTGCATTTGATTTTTTTTTTTGCAACAGCATTGCATTGTTGACCCATGTTGAACTTGTGATCCACCACAGCTTCCAGATCCTTCTCAGTAGTGCCGCTGCTGTATTCATGCATTTGGTTTATCTTCCCTAAGTGTAGCACATTACATTTGTCTTCACTGAATTTCTTTTTGTTGTTTATAGTCCAGTTCTCCAATTTATCAAGACCCCTTTCAACTTTAGTTCTATCCTCCAAAATGTTTGCAACCTCCCCTAGCTGTGTGCTCAACAATAGTCACATTTCATTACCTTTAATGTAACAAGAACTCTTGAGGTCCTCTCCAGAGCAGCCATAGCTTAAAGAACCGTCAGTACAGTCTCCCATTTTGAGCTTGTCCAGAAACAAGATGCAAGTTCTGAAGGAGTCTGTATTCATTTCAATTTAATGTATTTGGAAAGTGACTTCACCAAATTGTTTTTTCTACCCATTTTTAAACATTTATAGAAAACAAAAGTTTTAAATATGAACTATAGAAAATAATGAGAAGCAAAGTAAAGCTTTCTTAGAAAAGCCAAGTCAAAAGAGACAAATGAAAGCTGCATTCAGAAATTCCATTGTGGAATGCACAATACTGAATACCAAAAGATCATCAACAGACTGAGCTAGATTCTTGACTCTGCGATGGCCCCTTTCAGACACTTCAGTGGCACAAAGTAGTTATACAGCTGGCTTAACTGACGTTAAGTTTCCCCCTTGATGATGTAGATGATTCCTGGGTAGTACAGAACCATGTTTCCTGGGCCTCTGCACTGGCGGAGGGCATGGTTTGAGTGCCACTGCACTTTGACAATCCATGGTTTCCAAAAGACCACTCTGGAGCTACAAACTGCCTTGAGGCTGTTCTAAAATGCACTCAGGGGAACTGAACCAATCTCAGGATTGGGGAACCACAAAGGTGCAGAAAAGCTATTTTTGTCCTCCCCTACCTTCTTCTATAGTCTTCTGCTGAACAGAACCTGGCCAGCCCAGAGAATCTGGGCCTCTATCTTATAACAACATGGCAATATAGAGAAAAAATATTTCTAAAGAGGAGTTGTTCTGTGCTCACAAAGTGCTATATTATTGTTTCTCTCTTTCTGTTTGGGAGAGGAGGGTGGAGCATCTTTGTAAATAAGGAACACAAGATCAGATCTGTTTTACCCATACTTGCTCTAATGAGAACTAAATGGAAGGCATCTCATACAACCTATAGATCACACATAGGGTGGAATACCACTTAAATTTCCATGAAATTCCATTCAGCATATAGTGGAAGAGAATGAAGATTTGTTTTAGACTGCTCTACAAGCCTGTGTTGTCCTCAGGCAAAATTCTCATTCATTTTAATAGGAGTTTTGACTGGGTAATCACTTCATATAAACTGCATGATTGGGTTCAGTTGTACAGCAATGGTGCTTAATACATTATTAAGAATAAATATGAAATTAATAAATCCAAAATTTCAATGTGCCAACTATAGTTCCAGTTATAATAGGCATTTATTTTAGTGATATTGCTTGTTGACAAAACCAATACTCAACTTTAGATCTCATTTACATTTTTCAACTGAAATAATTTTCTGATGAAAAATAGGGTTTCATTAAACAATATTTTGCATGAAAATGACTTTTAACAACATTTTTTGGTCTTTTGACAACATTTTTGATCTTTTAAGGGGAAATTTTGAAATGAAACAAAAACTTTTTTCAAACTGAAATTTGTTTTGTTTCACTTTTTGAAAATCCAAAACATTTTGAATTTCCTTCTCTCCCTATTTTTTTGTCTTCCTTCTTTTTTCTGCTAAGTGCAATAAAATGAATAATGTATAGTTTTATTCTCCATTACTTTTTCCACCGTATCTTTTCAAAACATTGTTTAAGATTGGAAAAAGGAAAAAGGAAACAATGCAACATTACCACTCTAACTTTTCCAAAATTTGAGAAGTTTTCAGAAGTTACAGAATAAAAAAGGAGAAAAAGGAAGCGAAAAAAGTAATGGGTGTTTAGAGGATCCTAGACCTCATTCATTCCATGCAATCATGATTGAAAATAGAGAGAACAAAAGCTGAAATTCCCACATTTTGGGAATTTTGGACTTTTAGAAAAAAACTAAATCCAAATGAAATTTTCACTGAGTTTCATTTTGTAATTTTTTGAATGAAAACCTGTGAATAATTTTTTTTCATTCTAATTTTTGTTGGGAAAAGGAGAGTGTTTGTGTGTTTTGTTTATGTTTTTTAAACTTTCTCTACTTAAATATAAGGGATTCCATTCAATTAATTCTCAAAAAGATTATTGTTTTAAGTCCACAATGATGGTTTCAAGGAGGTGGGTTGGATTAAGCAGCTATCAGCAACAAGTTTTTGCTTCTTCTATTAAAACAAAAGTACACACACACACTTACAGCAGTAAATGAATTATATAGGTAATATATGGCCCAAGAAATAATCACAATGTAGTAAATATTTAGCCAAAAGGACAGGACAGCAGCTGCTAACCCCACACCTGCAGGAAAACAAAACAAAGTGAATATTAGAGATTTTTCTACTATTCTTGGCAATGTTTTTAACAACATCAGCACTAATAGAAATGGTGGCAATTGGAAGGTGAAACATCATATGCAGAACAATTACATTGTATTGATTTATTGATCATGCATCCAGTTGAGACTCTAGAAGTATCATTATAACAAGTGGACAATAATTTTGGGTGATTCATGTTTTGGGTGATTCATGCTCAAACTGAGACACCTGAGCCCTGATTTTGTGACATGATAAACACTTGCAGCTTATATTGACTTCCACTGACGTTGTGATGCTTAGCACTTCTGAAAATAACAAAAGCAAACATCTCCTAGATGTCTCTAGTTGATACTCAAAATGAGTGGGTACTTTTGAAAAATGAGGCCTAATTGTATGTGCAGTACTATGTTTCAATACATATGAAAAGACTCCCAACCCACAAACCCATACACTCTCCCACACTGCTTCTCAAGTAAGTCACCACACCTCAACCCTGGTCCCTCAGAAAATGCCTGTGGACGCAGAATAAGTATCCCTCAGCAGCCAGCAAACTCAGGGTGTGTTGGACCAAAGGCAGAGAGCAGAGTTCTGGGATATCCATTGAGAATGCCCCACCCTCAGCTCCCCACAGGAACCCCTTGAGGGACTGTATGACATTCAAGTTGATCTCAGAGGTACATGGGACCCAAAGCATAAAAGACTGTCGACCAAAGTCAGTACTTTGAATTGTGCCTGGAGAAGATCTGGTTACATCTGTGCTCTACAGTATACATGTGTTAGCTGGAAAACACCATTATGTAAGCTGTAACCTGCATCACCTGAATTTTCCAAGATGATCTCCAGGTGTACTCCTATCACACTAATCCAAACAAGAAGGGGACAAGGTGGGAGTAAGTATGGCATGGTCTGCATCCAATGAGGAAAGTCACACACAAAGATGGCAATGCAGAAAAGCTAAAACAGGTACAGTAGTGTAGAACAGAACTGACTTTGAATACATATTTGAAACTTGTTTAATTTCAGGTTTCACTACTAATTCAAAGCCCTAGATCACGGTTTCTCATTGCTGGCATCTCAAACCAGGAAAAACTAAGAAGTTTGGATTAAGTTTTGCTCTAAGATTCAAACTTACTTAAAGTTATTCTATTGGGGCCTCTAGGCATTATTGTAATATAAGTAATAATATTAATAAACAATAGGGGCTGAAAACCCATATGAACCAGGATAAAAGGAGATTGTCTGACACTGCTATGAACCGAAACCATTGTTTTATACTTCCTCCACATAGCACTATTCAAAACAATCTTCACTATTCTATATTATGCCAGAAATATAAATTTTATAAGACTAAGTAAAACATTTATTCTGAGATTTTCAGAACTACTCAAGAAATTTGGAGGCCCAACTTCTATTAATTTTAATGGAATATGAGTATCTAAATCCTTTAGATGAATTTGAAAGTTTCAGCCCCACTTCAGAAAGTCAGACATTTCTTTAAAAAAATGAGCAAAGTAAAAATGAAGGAACATTGTATCTGCTCTGTAAATGCATTGAACAGCTTAAGACCTCAAAGTATCAGAACAGTAGATGTTAATACAGATCTCATATTGTACCTTTAAACATTGGGGCAAGCTTCCAGACTCCGAGGCCTCCTATAGATGTGAACTGACCAAGAGAACATTCCAAAAGAAATAGTGGAACTCCAGCAAAAATTAAAGTAAGGAAATATGGAATCAGGAATGCTCCTAAAAGGAATACAACAAGTGGTCCATTACAGTGAAAAGTCATCTTAAATCTACATTTTTATGAAGTGTCCAATACTTCCATAGCTATGATGCAGCAGATTTTTTTATGATATTTTTATTTTGATTATTCAAAATTGCTAACATGCATGAATGCCTTTCTGAACAACTAGTAGCCCTATGAGGTAGAAAGTCAAGGAGAAAAGGACTTCACCTAATATCATTTGGATTGCTTGCTTTTAAAATAATTCAGGCAGCACAAAGGGAAAGGAAAATAGCTGGATCTGTCCAGATGAGAATTACCCTGCCATGGGGAAGCTCACAGCTGGTGTAGCCAGCCCTTGCACCATCTCTCCACAAATTCAGCCCATGTGTAGTGGGCAAGGAGGCAACACCGCAATGTGTTCCAACTATGGTTAATTAAAGTTGCCAGCCCCCAGCTGCTGTGACCTCCACAGGCCCTACAGCAGTGAAATCCACCCTGAGAATCAAGGAGCTATAACCAGTTCCTTGATGGCAGACTTTCTGCCACACCAAGCAAACAATTAATTTTCTTATTTTTATAGATGGAAAAAAGATTAGCAGCAATTTACACTTTAATATTAAAATGAACATTTTGTGGTGAGTTCTAGTCTCTATATATATTTCAGGCTACAGGCATAAAATAAAATGTTTACCTCCGCCATTCTTGCCACAAAGATATGGAAATCGCCACACATTCCCCAAGCCAATGGCATAACCCACACAGGACATAAGAAAGTCAAATCTTCCTTTCCAGTTGTCTCGGACTGGAATATCTGTTTTCTTCTTCTGTACTTTCACTACCAAGGTTTTAGGCTTGTCATTGGTGATTGAAGTATCACTAAGTTCAGTGGAGATTTGTCCATCTGCAACTTTTGTTCCATTCGTTGCCATGTCTCTGGATTTAGCTGGAGAGGCTCTGGCAGGCAGACGAGAAATTTCAGCACCAGTCCACGTGGACAGCAGCTTTGCGGCTCTTGATTACCCAACTAGGGGGGTAAGAGTTTGGTAAAATAAAACAATGCTGGAATGGTTTGTGATCCAACCAAAAATCCCAGAATCAGCTTCTCTATTAATCTGTAAGACATAAGATCAAAACAGAATTCAGAGGTGCTTCTACTTTTGTTTGAGGCCTGATCCAAAGCCTGTTGATATCAATGAGATGACATCCATTGGTTTATTAGCCTTTAAACTGAGGCCTTTCCTTATGAAAGCTACTTTTTCCTGTATGTTTTAATCTAAGGATTTGATCCTGCCTTCTGGTAGGTTCAGTCTTGACTCAATGGTAGCAGGAACAGAGGTAAACTAGTGAGAGAGCAAACATGAGATTTCATAGTCAGCTTCAGATCTCATTCTCCTATAAACATGCATTAAACAAATCCAATAGCACAACATAACATTTTTCAGAAAATAATGGTATACACTGACTTTATCTTATGCTCCAAGAAAACCAGCAGAGTGGTGGCAACAGTCATGAAAATGAAACAAAGGATCTTTATAGAAGTAATGCCCACGCTTTAATAAAGATTAGGAATATTTTATCAACTATAATGTGGAACAGTTTTGCCTGCAGAAAATAGAAGTTTAACATCAATTTACAGACTGGTCAAGGACCCAGCGTTTCCATATTCCAGTGCATAATTTTGCTCTTATGCATAATGTGTCAATAATGAAATTGCTGCTTTAAGAATTTAAAAAAGGAATGTTTTCATTGTTCAAATTTTAACAAATCAATGACATCGTACATTTACATGCTAAAGATTTATTCTCACGTAATTGCAGGTTCTCTTTATTTGCAGGGATCCATCATGACTATCACAGTGTTATTTTCTACAGATAATTGCTGCCCTCTTATTATTAAGACGGTGCATTTATAACAGCACCTTTCATCCAGGAGACTCCCAAGGAATTTGCAAATAGTAGGCTATATCGAACCACCAGGTTCAACCCTTAAAGGCTGAAGTAAAGTAAGTCACACACTTACATATTCTTACAATTAACAGCTAGCATACGGAGCACAGATGATTCACTCCACCTTGTAATTTAAGGTAACAGGCTATAATGATCACACCATCCTTGCCCTGTATTTTCTGTATTGGTTACACACTTGGGCCTTTTAAACAGCATTTGCTAGTACTGAATCAATCATTCTGCACAGCTTTACCAAGTCCATGTTATTCTTTTGTGGCCTCAGTACACACAAGACAAACAGCAGAAAATAGACATGACTGTACTATAGATAACTTGTGACATCTCCTGCAAAATCCTAAGCATCTGCAATTCCTATTGACTTCAATTTCAATTCAACCTATATCTTTAAGGATATGAGCTCTTGAATACCAAACATGCATCTGTCATTTGCAAGGGGCAAATGGTTTTAACAATAAGGGAGCTGAGCATGCATTCAGTTTGTTAACTATCATTAAAACTGAACTCTGAAATGAAAGCAACAAGATTTATTGTAAAGTTATTTGGATGCTGCCTATCGAAATCATACATGTTGTTATTGTGTTAGCAGTATGGGTGATACAAAACCCAGGAAGAACAAGTTATTCACTTCCCTGAAGTAAGAACAAACAAGAGTTTATTGGCTTTACTCTGTAGGTTGTATTTATAATCAACAGAAATTGTAACTGAGAGTTTAAAGATTCTCAGTTAAACAGTCCTCTGCAACTTTAATCACACTATTTTCTATTCCTCTTTGATCCACAGTACACATCCCTGAATAGAAAGATTTCATTTGGATAAATCACTTGGAGTTGTGCTGGAAAGAACACACTCATCACTCACAAATATATTTTTATAACATTATGTTCTTTTCTGCTGTTGGAGTCAAATTGAGAAAACCAACTATTTATATCCCTCTCTTATTAAGTCCTCCTCCTTTTAAGCTGTAGTTCAGAGTATATGTTCTCTGATCATATATCTCTGGTAATATTTTAAATTACCATATTCTGTATTGTGGAAGTCTGTTGGATCTTTCTATAGGATTAGTTTCCAGCACTAAAAATATATTAGGTCCCATTTCATATTTAGTACTTGATGGATAGGGATTTGTTAAATACAAGTCAGCCAGGTTCATAAAGCATGTCCTCGAGACATGTGTATCTTGCTCAAGATGTTTGATTCTTCTCTCCATCATATTCCATGCTTACGTATAGTAGTTTTGACTGCAGAGATCGCTGATGACATGTTTCTCCAGCTTTCTCCACATATCAGATATTTCTTCCATGGTTTCCAGTTCATCATCCATTACATTAAAATAAAAAGAAATGCATTTACTTTGATTTTCTGGCTTGGAGACTTTCCTTTTGGTAAGGGTATCTGGAACTGTATCCATATTATTTGTAAAGGCTCCCCTCAGGGTCTGCATGCTGCCAACTTTGGAACAGGAGTGTGGGCCTTGGGAAAATCAGTCTTCCCTTGCCATTTGGTCATATTTGAGTTTGTTTGTGAGCACATCAAACTTCACTGTTATCTCTGATTTTTAAGAGAGAGGGAAGAACATCGTTTTTGCCAACATCTGGACCAAAAACTGTAGATGTAGGTATCAGAATGCTTCTCCAGCTGGCTGTAAGCACTGGCTAACCAAGGATTAATTTTACAATACTGTAAATGGCAAGAGCACCAGTGAGACTGGCTAGAAATGGGCAGGTGTGATCATTCCCAGCATCTCCAAGGTAGCGGTAATTTCATTTGCCATTTTGTACCATTGTTACACACAATAGCGTATTTCTTTTCTAACAACCTCTCTTGGCTTGCCACAGGCTCAGGTTAAGGCCAATTGCTGCAAAGTGGCTTCTAAAGCTGCACTTGCAGTTTTGGGACAAATTGATTTGGAAAAGTTTGGATAGCTAAACAACTAGCTCACTGATTTGTATCTGTAAACAATACTTGCATGGGAAATTGTGAGGTTTCTGTGCATGCAAAGACACATACTCAAGAATGAGTGTGTGTGGGTGTGTGTCAGTGTCAGATTCACACATGAGGTTGAGGTCATTTTGAAAAATCTGACCTTCCCCATCAGGAACACATTATGAAGACACATGGTATCTCACCACAGGCAACTTCTGCTATAATGTAGTAACAACTATACAATTTGCTAACCCAGCCTACTGATGAAAATACAGAACTGCAGATGTTATTTTGCTGATTTGCTGAACAACAAAGGATATTACAGGGAAATTGACTGATATCTAGTGCTCTACTGCCTATTTAGATCTTTTTCATATTGAAATATGTAGGATTTTACACTGGAACTTCAACTGAGGCAGCTGTTTCTTGTCATTAACACATGCTAAGTACTCACGAAAGAGGGAGTTGAATCTAATGAAAGGTGAGAAAAATGCAAAATAGAGTAGATTCTCCTGCTGGGACTATGGCTGAGATCTATATCACAGACTCACCACCATATCTTGCATCCTTGTTGGAAATGTCATCATGGTAGCCAAGGACTGTGCGAGCAAAGACCAGAGAGACTAAACTATTCTCTCAGCCCTACAGGTGGTGGGCCGTACAGGTCAGAATTACAATACATTGCACTATCTTTGGGTATTGTACTGTACCCATTTGTCCCTTTCTAAGAGTTCTTGGGGCAGAGTACTAAGCTCTTTAAAGCACTACATAGCCATAATAATTGTCTGGCAATGCCAAAAGGGCAGGAAACACTTGATATGGATTTTAATCAGGCCACAACTTTACTATATAGATGTCTGGGACTACCCAGCAGATAAAGTATACAGTGCAGGCAAATCCATGTTTATTCAAATCATTACCCACACCAGCCAGCCCCCATCATTTTCCATCTAGGTTCCCCCCAGCCAACCCATGGCTGTGATACAATGGTCCCCTTCAATAGCTCAACTGAAATTAGGGGAATGATTAATTTGGCCCAGTATTCCCTGATTCTGGCAATAAAGAATTGTTGGGGGCTGGTTAAACACACAGAAATGGTAAAATATTGAAATTGTGTAGGATTAAGGTTGAGATTTTCCCAGGAGCCTTTATTGAGATAGGTGTCCAAATCTGTGCCCAACTCCCTTAGGCTGAAATTTTCAAAGGAACTCAAGTGAGTTGGAAAGTCTGTCTCAGGACAATGTGATGATTTTTTGAATATGAGTATGGTGCTTATAATAATAAGGAATCAAAGCTCTAGCTACAGTCAACCACAGGGTGGGAAGATGCTAAGCAACCTTAAGATGAGCAAGCTTGGGAACCCAGTTTGACCAATTCACTTCAGTCCTGACCTATAACAACTTGTATCATTGTTCCAGTCTGTGACCATGGTGGTGAAGAAACTACCAATACTGTAAAAGTGTGGGTGTGTACATTTGAAAAGAAGGGGAGGAGAAGGTTTAAACAGAGACCAACATGTTCTCTTGTGACCTGCATAAGATTGGAAACCATATTAAAAGTCATGCTATAGTTCTTTAGGCTGGACTATGTGGTATTCTCCCATGCCATAAAATATGGGCCCCCAAAACCTTTAGACATGTCATTTATAAAATATAATAATTTATAACACCAACAGCAGCAGCAGCAGCACTTTTAGGCAGATGCCCCTCCATCGCTATCCGCAGACCACACTTGTCATATTAAAAGAGCTTTTCAAACATAGAACATTCATGAACACTCCAGAATGTAACTCAGTGAGACTGCAGGAAGTAACCTTGCATGGCATTTCGTTTTTATTAGCTATATCCCACTTCTTAGGGATTTATATTTAAAATTGATGTGACATGGAGATGAAGTGTAGACTGACGCAAAAGGCTCTGTGAGTTTAATGCTTGGACTTGGATCACCAAAGGAAAAGGGCCCATATATTTGCACTTGCACCTTTAACCCCAAATCCTGTGCACTGCTCAGCTGTGTGAGGAGGAAATCCTTGAGGCTGAAGCTCCCCCCATCAGCTCCTTTGCTTATGGAGCAGCTTTGAAGCTGAATCCCCAATGCACCCCATCCAAAGGGTGTGGGGAAGAAAATGGAAAGAACCATCTAGCAGCAAGTCTCTGCTATTCCAGTGTTCCTATGGCGCACTTTGAACTGCTACACTTCCATATCACATTGAAGACAGATGCTCCTGGGTGGCCTCCTGGATTTCCGCCTCACTGCTCTCATTGCATAGCAGAACCTCACTGGTTTGGATCTCAGAGAGTCTTCATGACGGCTGAGATGAGTGTGATTTGCTCTTTTGTGCCCCCTCAAACAGTTCTTTGGATACCATTTGAACGACCTGCATTGTGACCACATTCCTGAAGCACTGCTATTAGAGAGCTTTGCACAAACTGCAGCCAAGATAATTTAAATAAATCAGGGAGAGGAAGGACAGGAAAGAGGAAGAGCACTATATTGCCAATTAAATAACAAAGGCATTAAATCCCCTTCTCCAAATCTGCAAAGATCTATATTTCAAGGGTGCAAGAACTGGCCTCATACAACACAAGCACATATTGATATCAGCAATGTCTATTACAAATGGTACCCAAAATCGAGAAGTACAATATGGAACCAATATGCTCTAGGAATTATTTTGGGGAAGAGCTGTAGCCTGTGTTGTACAGAAATCAGTTTAGTTTATCAAAATGGTTCCTTTTGACTTTGAAATATATGAAACTGAAACACACACACAAGCATATGAAAAATCAAAGTTTCCTTTTAATGAATGAGCCCCCTATGTCAAGGGTTCCATTAGCTTCACCCCATACTTTCCACTGTGTCCCTCACTGGAGTGTAACAGCTCCAAGGTCCTGGCTCAAGACCATCTTTTAGCAGCTTAGCTCTATAAAATTTGCCTTACACGCATGCACACACATGGTTGGCCTGATCTAACTTTCATTGCCTTTTTCCATTGACTTGAGTGGTAGCTTGAATTAAGACTATTGTGAAAACTGTTATTAGAATTATGTTTGTACGGGTGAACTATGTTCAAAGGATATTGACTCTACATAGACCACAAGTTTTTAGTTGTAAAACAAACTATGTGTAAGCACCATACCAAAGTAGCCTTGGTGCATGAACCTGGGATTGCTGAATCTATTTGAAATGGTCACCTCCCATACCATGATATCCACAAGCAAGTTCCTTTTCAGGCCAAAATATCATAGTCATGGTTTACTGCCTGCATAAGTGACCTATTTACTATGCAATACACATATGCGAAATATGATGCTATACTGCATGTACTATTTTACCATACACATCATGTGGGCCAGATATTGAAAGGTACTTAGGTGCCTAAAAATGAAGATAGAGACCTAGTGAGATTTTCAGAAGTCCTTGACTCCTATCAACAGCACTTTTGAAAATCCTCCTAGGTTCCAATCTGTATGTTAAGCACCTAGATACCTTTGAACATCTGGCCTTTTGTGGAACTCCTGGTAATGGATGTGATAATATTCATTTTAAACATTTTGTAATGTGTAAAATAAGAGGCAGTACTTTGGACCAAATCTTCAAGTGTAAATGCGTTGGGTGACCCTGAAAAAACAACAAAAATGCACTTGTACGCTCTATGCTCACCTGTAATTGTAAATGCATTGTAAGTATACAGTAACTATATCTTCCTGCAGATTACTGGGCAATTGCATATTAGACTAAATGTCCATGTTGTCTGTGTCTGAGCAACATATAATCACCCAAAATAAAATAAAATCCACTGTTGTATACCATATGTTTTTTAATCTATATCTATGATTTCTGTAGGAGCTATGTAAAGACAAGCAAATGATCGTGAAATGGGTTTGGAATATCTGCTAAACATGTCCATGCATAATAGTCCAAAGCCTTTGCTAGTATAAATAGGTGTCACTTCTTTGGATAGAGCTGTGCCTATCTACACGAAAGGAAGATTTGGCCTCCTGTATTGTTTGATGGACTACATTATTTATATTTCCTCTTATAAATCTTGGGACTTGTACCAGCCACCAGTAGTGAAGGAAATGGAGTTGGATGTGCCAGTCTCAGTAGGCAGGTACTCAGATTTCTAATGCTCTGTTCCTGAATGCCCATTCTTTTGAACAGAATTCTTTTGGGGGGCAAAGTTCAAATCCTAGACTAGTCTTGCTAAATGGACATTTTTTAAAAAATAGCCTAGTGTGTACTAAAGTTACTCCCTTGCAAACTGCCATCCAGTTTAGAGGAGAGGCATAAATGTGCATTGTAGGTATCATATCTGACACTAACTACCTAAGTAATCACTTATTTTAGGCAAATGCAGATGTGCACTCTTAAAAAGGCAAGTAATAATAAAGCATGACAGGCCATTCACTTATTTAAAACTTAAGGGCTATTTCAAATCTAAGGCTCCAACATTATAAAGAGCTCCCCTACATATGGACCCCTGCAGCTCTGAAGAGTCCCACTGAATTCGATGGGGATTCAGCATGTGGAACTCCTTTGGGGCAAAACCAAAACCAAAGACGGATGTTGCTGACAAGGTTTTGCAGGTCTTGTGGTTAATGTAAAACTCCCTGCAGTTTATTCTGTGGGACAGCCATGCTTTTCTTGCCCACAAGTGTCCTGCCTCTGACCTTTCAAGCTACCTCTATTATGGGTTTCAAAACAAGTTAGCTTCAATTTCCTTGCATTTACTTGATTGGGTTTGCCACAGCTCTTGTGAGCTCTCAGCTGGGGATCTGATGCTGGCGCAGATGTGGCATTAAAGATTGGTTTTGTCACGGTAATGCTGGGGTCCACAAAGCCATTTTATGAAATAAACAAAATGGGGGGCGGGGGGACAGTAAGCAGCAATACTGAAAACTATGATTTCTGTGTGCTGACACCAGAGAGAAAATCAGGGTCTGCATTCTGCTCTGAGCAGCAAAATGATGAACCAAAAGGAAGGAAGGAATATTTCTTTTTCATGTTTTTGCTTCAGATTTTTCAACCATCTTCTTTCAATCAGCAGTACAATAATTACACATAGGGAAAACCTCCCTTTCCATTAGAAAAATCTAAGCTGGGACTATGCAAGACTTCCTCATATTTGTTTTGGCCTTCGAGTAAAATACAAAGTTGATGCACTGAAAGTGAAACCTGTAGCCAAATCAATGCTAAGACCTTGGGGGTGGCCAAGTGACTGGGGTAGTGAGGTGGCTTAGATCAAATTGATTTAAAATGTATAAAAGAAAAGAAAGATATATGCAGTTTGGAGCTTTGCAATATTCCCAAACCTTGTCTTCTATCTCCCCAAACTGAAGGAGAGCCTTATCTCAGATTATTTCACCTCTCTAGTGCTCCCAGTATTAAACTAGTGCCTAGAGGCCTCCATCAAGATCAGGGACCCACTGTGTCAGGCATCATACAGACAGAAGGGATTCCTGCTCCAGATTGTCTATCCTGTCTGCTTAGACTGTAGCCTAAGGGAAGGAGGGTCTTTACACATCCACTAAGGGCTCGTCTACACTAACACTTTACAGCGCTGCAACTTTCTCGCTCAGGGGTGCGGAAAAAGTGCCAGTGTAGACGGTACACCAGTGCTAGCAGCCATGCTCCTAGGGCCAGTAGCTCTTCCCCTCATGGAGGTGGATTTTTTAGAGCACTGGGAGAGCACTCTAAAAGCTCTCTCTCAGAGCTATGCCACGACGACACAAACCATGTTAAAGTGCTGTTAAAGCCATGGCAGCGCTTTAACATTGCCGGTGAAGATGTGTCCTTAGTAGGTTAGTGAGAGAGCTGGAATTACTACACAGGTTCCTGGAGCACAATCCGGTGCTCTGTCCACTTGACTACACTGCCTTGCTACAGTCCCTCCAGAACTTCATTGTATTTCTTATGTGCATGATGCAGTAAATATAGAATATTCTTTGTTATTTGCATTGTGGAAACACATAGAGGCCGCAATCAAACACCAGGGTGGTCTTAGGCACCATACAGACACAAGGAAAACATGATCCTTGCTCCAAAGAACATATCACCTAGGTAAGCTAAGTAATAGTAGTTTTTCTGCATTATTTACTTTTCAGCCAAATAAATCACATGATGATCTTTCTGTTCCTTGAAAAGATAGGTGCTAAAGTACTTCTGGAGCAAATACTTATGCATACTAGGGCGAGGGTAGCTTTAGCAAGCGCAGATTTGAAATTTATTTTCCATGAGCGTTCATGCCAGAAGAACTTCAAGTCGCTCAAATGGAAACCTCACATAAAAAGATGTGAGCAAATTCATTTCAAAATTTGAAAAAATATTCACAGAAAAAATGTTGGTTTATTTATCCATGTCACCTTTGAGTTTGTAAAGCAGAACGAAACACCTTAACAAACCTTTCACTGAAGTCACAGGGCTCTTAGTTTTGGATTAAAACTTGACCATAAGATTCCGAAGCACAGATTTGCAAAACTTTTCTCATAGATCACCCCATTCTACTGCACAGTAAGGGTAGGAAAACCTCAGAGAGACAGTGAGACTTCACACCATGGTGCTCCAAAGTAGCTCACCACTTAGGGTGACCAGACAGCAAATGTGAAAAATTGAGACAGAGGTGGGGGGGGGGGGGCAATAGGGGCCTATATAAGAAAAAGACCCCAACATTGGAACTGTCCCTATAAAATCGGGACATCTGGTCTCCCTATCTCCCCTACTTTGTGCTGTGGAGGGAAGATCCAGGGCAGGAGAGAGAGTGTGCGTGGCTAATGGGTTTATGATTATATGCATTCACTAGCCAAAACACATGCAAAGCAGGAACAAAGAGATTGCTGCTGGTGCCATCTGTTGGAATAATAAGAAGTAAAACTAAGGTCCTGGGTGCTTATTGCATTATAAATCTTATGGAATTTTTCTTGTAGGGGTGATAACTTGGTACCCTAGCTCCACTTCGGTTGGTGGATTACCTTGTACTTACCTAAAATTCCCCCTGCTGTTTCAGTTGGAGAAGGATTTCTCCACTTAGGAAAGTAGCAGTACAGGGTTGCTGAGCAGAATTTAAAGGCTGCCATCTTCGTGTGTTTAGTGTTTTGGATATCCCTATACTGAAAGAAGCTTACATGTAGGTCAGTCATTTTTATTTCTCTGATGATGCCAATGGCCACAGCTGCCTTATACATTTCTTTTTAAAATATGGCTTTTGCAAGCTCGTTGCCTGGTTCAGGAAGGGCCCTGCTTTAGCTGCTGTGGCCAGTTACTATGCTGGAGGATAGAGGGATAGAAGTGCCCTGTCCCAGAGGCAGTTCCTGGAAGGATTCTGGCTGACCCCACACCGGCATATCTACTCATCCACCCACACAGTAGGAGATGGTACCCAGCCAGAAGCACAACAAGCCCACTCTGCTGGGCAGACAGAAAGGGAGAGAAGGCCGGAAGGCTCTAGCAGCAGCGGCTCCAGTGGACGGAGGGAGAGGGAGCCCAGAGGACATCAGAGCAGCTGCTGTGCTGGTCAGGGAGAGGCTGAGGAGAGAGAACCCCCTAAGGCTTGGAAAGGAGAAGCTTCAAGCAAAGGCTCCTTGCAGAATCAGAGCAGTTAAGGCAATTCCTGCAGGCCACTACAGAGGGATTTGCCATATGGAGCTAGACTGCTGAATGCTAGCAGCCCCTTTTGTTGAGTCCTTTTCTGAGTCTGCAGGGAGCCTGCAGTCTTCACAGCCTAGCAGATGCAAGATAGGAAAGAACTGACCCATCCCTTCAGCCTCTGTGGGAAACCAGCCCACCAGGCCGTTGCCCTATAGTTCAGTCTGGTACTGTAATAGAGCGATCACATTAGAGTAACGAATGAGCTTAGAGTCACAGTGCTAATAAAAACTGTGCACCATCTACTGCTGTGTGTGAATCTCCTAAATCCCTGATATAAAATACTGCCTTAAATTAAAATGGGATATAAAACACTCTGCCTTCTTTTCTCACAACACACTGGTCAGACCTCCAGGTTTGTGGTTTGTTTGAGATCTAGGAGCATTCATCATTTGCCGAAGTGTAAAATTGTTCTTTTTGCATCGGTTTATTGCTTTGGACAATATCCAGAATATTCTATAAGAATATATTATATTCTTATAGAATATATTATAATATATATATATATAATATATTATATTATATTCTTATATATATAAGAATATAGAATTATATTCTATAATATCCAGAATATTTCTATAAGAAATAGAAAAGACTGAGTATTGTGTATCACTTATTTCTCTGATATAGTGCATTGTGTACAGTATATCACTGATGGATATGCTTTACATTGGAAAATTACTAGTCATTAACTGCTAGCAATTATGAATATTTTATGGAATGCAAGTTATTTTAGTGAAGAAGATAAATTACCTGTATAAATAAGAATTCCTTTACTGTTGATTACTACTTTTAATTACAATAGAGTTAACATTCTGAACACACACATTACTTATAGGCAGGCCTGTAGGATCACCTATTAAGGTTTCCTGACAATTCATGTTCTAAGACAATGTTTTCATTTGCTTATTATTTTGTTGAATTTAGCCACTTAAGATGAAATTATATCCATACTAGGTGTCTGCTTGACTCTGTTTGCAGTGACAGTGCCTGGCTTAGAGCAGTTCAGATCAGCCATTACAAGGAAAGTCCTTCTGAGTCTCTGTAGTCCTGAGCAGTTGCTCTGTGGGGATGGTGCACGTGTTGTTTGGACTCGAAGGAGCTGTGAGGGGATGGAGCATGCTCAATTGCTCTATGGGGATGGCTTATGTGTAATCCCACCACACACAGTAGCTGTGAGAGGATGGTCAGGTCTGCATTAGAGGCCGTGAGAGCCTAGAGCATGGTCAGCAAGGACAGCTGCTAAGCTCCAACACATCTCTACTGAGCATACATGAATTGCAATTTTAAAAGGCTTCTGACTTGGCCAGATGTGGGCAGATTTTCATGGGCATGGTAACAGGCACATCCCTCCTGCCAAATTCCAGCTCCATTCTCCTGAAAAAAAGTCACCAGAATTTTTTATCATAGGCAAAATAATGTGATTTTTATTAGTCTTCTTCTTAGAAACATTTTGACTGAAATTTTCCAAACAAATCTCACCTGCGCTCTCACTGACTCCTTTGCTGGCGTTCAGGGAGGAGGAGGAGGAAGCTGTCTGATTTGAATGCAGAGGGGACAAAAGCCAGACATGGGGAGGAGGGAAAGGAGTAGATCGGGGCAAGAAGTCTGGTGAGATTGGAACTGGAACTGGGAGGGCAAGGGGAGACTGGGAGTCAGTTGGCTGAGGAGAGGGAAACACTGAAATCAGATGAGGAGGTGGGAGAGGGGAGACTGGGACTAGGACCAGTGGGGAGGGAACAGGGGTAGTGGAAGAATGGGAGATAGATTTGACAAGGAGTTTGTGTGCAGGGGGGACCACAGTGGGTGGCTGGGCAAAGAGAATGGGACAAGGAGACAGCAAGCAGGGAGACTGCGACATGGCGCTGGGAAGGGAGTGAGGGGGCCAGGAGACTGAGATTAGATAAGGAGCCCAGGGAGGGAGAGTATGACTGGAAGCAAGTGTAGGGGATTAGAGAGAGATTTTGCATGATGATACTGGAGTGGGGGACGGGACTGGGGCTAATTAGGTAAGGATTCTGGCATTAGGTATGGGGAGAGAGAGATTGGGACTCTGGCAACAAGTCCAGAATGGAAAACTAGGACTTGCTGAGCAATGAGACTGGAACTGGGGTGAGAAGCCTGAAGAAGTGGAGACTGGGACTAGGCAGGCAAGGAGCATGGGATTAGGACAGGGAGCCTGGGGTGGGGAAGATACAGCACTAAGTCAGGAATAGGTTGGAGGGGATGGGACAGAGGGGTCAAGCTTGTGAGGAACAGGCGAAGAATGTGTGCCCACTGGAGCACACTCCCCTCTAGAACCTGGAATGGAACCATTCCTCTTCGCCAACCAAGTTGTGACACTCACTGGCAAAGTGCGTCTCTCATCCCCCTCTGATGCTGATCTACATAGAGGATGACAACCTACTATTGCTGTCAGTTACTCCATTAGCTCAAGTGGCAAAATTTGGTGCAGTAGAACTAACTTGTCCAGCTAGAGTTGTTTGGAAAAATTCCAACTAAAGATTTTTACATCAAACTTTGGTGATTTGTTAAAAATCAAAAGTGTGTCATGGTGATGGTTGGATTTTGACAAACTTTTCACAGAAACTAGGCATTTTTCAAAACATGCCTATCAGGTAGAAAACGTCTTAGTTACCTACCAGCTTGCATACCTGGATCCTTGACAATATGTCTGCTAGCCTGCCTCTGAGTCAGGGACTGTTGGGTTTAAATGGTCTATGGTGGCCTGCTGGGTGGACTGTCACGGAACCATGGCTCCATTCCCTTTCACAAATTATTTTGAAATTTGTAGTTTTTATTCTAAACTAGAATAAAACAACTTCCCAAAATATTGAAATTCTCCACAAAACCAAATTACCATTCTCCACCCAGCTCTAGTTCCAACCAACCCTGCTGATGAGTGACATTATGATGAAATTTGTTTTTTTTTCAGTTTGCTTATTTTTCAGCCAAGAAAATCACACACTCACAAAACTTATGTTAAAAGAACATTGTTAAGGTTGCCTCCATCCCACCTCACCCAATGCACCTAGGAGCAAAGTTATGCCATTGCATCAGTGTCACATCGCATCAGCATATGCAGAGATGGATATAGACCTAGTCACACTTTGCTCCCTCCCCAGAGCAGCTGAGAGACTAGGAGATTCTGACTTCCCGAGCAGCAGAACACCACAAATTGGTGACCCAGCTCTTCATTTTTATCGAGTCAATTTGTCTGTTTAATGTAGCTATCAGACTACTTTGCAGAGCTACGGTTCTAGATATGATTTACAGATCTTTATAGCTCTGCTCATGCTTAAAGCTGACACGTTTTCACAAAGAAGTGCCAAAGTGAAAATGTATAGCGCCATACCAATCCAATAACCTCCATCCTTCTAAATGCAATTCTGTTGTGTCAGCAGCACTTTGCAGAAACTGCCAATTTTCAGTGACTTACAGCTCCATGAATAAAATGTATTTTGTGCTGAAACTTGATGTTGTGCATCATTGCAAGGAGCAGCACATCCTGCTAATGGTGTAGCAGCAGTGGCCACTATACCTCCTCCTCTAGGTCTAAAAGCCATAATCTAGCCTTAGGGTTGCCAGGCATCCGGATTTCAGATGTAATGCCTGGTCGAAAAGGGACCTGGTGGCTCTGGTCGGCACTCTCAACTGGACCGTTAAAAGTGTGGTTGGTGGCACAGCAAGGGCCTGGGGCTAAGGAAGGCTCTCTGCCTGCTCTAGGTTTGCATGGCTGCTGGAAGCAGCAACCTGGTCTCTGTGGGCCCTAGGCGAATGGGCAGCCAGGGCAGCTCTGCATGCTGCCCGTGCCCCAAGTGCCAGCTCTGCAGCTCCCACTAGTCAGGAACTGCAACCAATGGGAACTGAGAGGCGGTGCCTGCAGGCGTGAGGGCAGCCATAGCGTGTGGAGCCTCAGTGATTTGCCTACGGGTCACAGGGACCTGGCTGCCACTTCTTGGGAACCGTGGTAAGCACTGCTGGGACCCTGCAATTCCCTCCCACATCCCAACCCCCTTCCCAGCCCAAAGCCCCCTCCTCTACCCCAAACCCTTCATGCCTTGCCCCACCCCAGAGTCCACAGCCCCAGCTGGAGCCCTCATTCCCCCCACACCAACCCGCTGCTCAGAGCCTTCTCCTGCACCTTGAACCCCTCATTTCTGGTCCCAAATGGAACCTGCACCCCCAGCTCAGAGCCCATACCCCCCGCACCCCAACCCCCTGCCTCAGTTGGGAGCTCTGTCCTGCAGCCCAAACCCCTCATCCCCAACCTCACCTCAGAGCCCGCACCCCCAGCTAGTGCCCATACTGCTCTGGCACAGCCCAACCCCAGCCCAATGAAAGTGAATAAGGAGAGAGAGCGGGCAATGTGGGGGAAGGGGGATGAGGCCTCAGAGAAAGGGTGGAGATTTACGGAGGGCGGTCGGGGGGCAGGTGTGTTCATTTTTATATGATTAGAAAGTTGTCAACCCCATCTAGCTCATAGGATCTGATTCAAACTATTGTACCCAATAGAAAATTCATAAGTTTCTCCCTGTGCGTCATCCTGTAAAAACTATGAATTATACTGAAATTACATGGGCCAAATTCAGACAGGTACAAGTGGACATAATGAAATGCGGTGATATATTTTCAATATTTCCAATCCAGAGTTTAAAAATGAGTCAGGACTCAAGAATATCATGAGCTGGCTTAAAAATGAGACTTTTTAAAACAGTATTTAGGGTTCTTATTTGCCTTCTCATTGTTGAGCCTTTAGGACCGACTTGGGCTATGTTTTCAAGATTCTCTGTAGCCAGGAGGACTAGAAACATACTTTTCTAAAAACCTAAAGCTGAGCTTTTCCCCACCTAATCACAGCACAAGACTTCAGACTTCAAGGAAAATACTGAATATTATGATAACTGGCAATACTGCACTTCTGAGCCAACTGATAGGACTAGCCATCTTCCTGAATGGCATTATTATTTACAAGTTGAGACTCTGGCTGCACATTCATGCCTCCCTGGCCATCTCCAACTTTTAAATGTGGGGATAATTTTTATCTAAGAGAGTAGCCTCAGATAACTTAAGGGAGAAAGGTGCCTTCATCATCAATTCCTTGTTAAAAAATATGCAGGTGTTCATTCTCGTAATAACACGGAGGGTATCAAATAGAACCTAACAACCTATTGCTAGCATCTGCTCAAAAGCCCTGGAAACACTATGGGTCCAAATCTTGCTACCATGTAGTTGAGTAACTTTTACTCCCCCATGAGCAGTCCCACTGAGTGGGGAAGGATGAGCTAATGGTTAGGGACCTAGTTTGGGAGAGCAGCTTTCAATTCCCTGCTCTGTCACAGACTTCCCATGTGACTTTGGGCAAGCCATTTAATCTCACTGTGCCTCAGTTCCCATGTGTTAAATGGGAATAACAGCTCTGCCCTACCTCCTGGAGGTGTTAGGATAAATATATTAAAGTCCCCTCGCTCAGCTCAGATACCATGGTAACGGAGTCTATACAATGCACTATGTATATAGATTGCAGGAAGTCCGTACTTACTAGCCTAAGGAATAAGGTCATTTTCCTTTCAGAAAATATTTTGCCAATAACACACTGCTAGCTGTTACTAAACATGCACTAGTTCAAAATAAAACTGCCTTCAAGTAAATTCACTGTCTCTTGGTTGACAGGATCTAAAACTGTTTGCAGTGTGGTTGTAGCCAAGCTGGTCCCAAGATATTAGAGAGACAAAGGGGGGTGAGACAATCTCTCTTCTTGGACCAACATCTGTCAGTCAAAGAGACAAGCTTTCGAGCTTTACAGAGCTCTTCTTCAGGTCACTTGGTCTCTCTCAGAATTGAATACTGGAATTTACATAATTATTTAGCCTGATAAATATACCCATGCACATTTTCTTTGCTAACATTTGAACTCCCAAGCACAGATGATCATAGTTTCCCCACACCAGAGACTACATACTCAACATGACTGGTTTGTGGAAGAAATTAACACAAACTTATTTAACTTTTACCCCACAATACACATGCCAAGGTAAATGAAAATGAACACATCACTTAGTCAGCCAGCAACCAGCTACACACATGTATTTTAGGTTATTTGATAAAGGCTCTGATCCAGCAAAACATGTAAGTATAGGAGTAGTGACACTAAGCTAAAAGTTAAGCACGTGCTTGAGTATTTTGCTGGACCAGCGCTGTAAAGGCTAGAGGGTCATATGCTCAGCAGGTAAAACTGGAGTAGCTCTGTAAATTTCAACTGAGCTACATCAAATTACATCAGCTGAAGATTTGGGCCATGAGTGATTTTATAATATAAAAAGAGATAGCATGTGAAGAATGAAGACAAAAATCAAAGGGACTGGACAGGAGCAGAAAGTTCAAGGTTTACAGCTACCAGACTGTGCATTTGGTACAATGGTTTTGCACTTGCAGTTTGGTTTGATTTTGTTCTTTGCATGTTTTTATTAAAAGAGGGCTTTCCTGATTCAGTGGGGTGCAAATTGTGCATTCAATACCCAGAAACATAATTTTGGTCTTTAATATTAAGTGATATAGCTGTTAGGTTTGAATGTGCTTTTTTCCCCAAGTCTGTGGCCCTGGTCCTGCAACAAGTTGTGTGGGGCTACGTGTGGGTGCAGGGAGGTCTGCTCATGCAAGGCTCATTGCAAGAACAGGGTCCATGTCATTAGGTACCACCCACTGCTGGGTGAAAAGAATGGCAACCCTAGGAACAGACAAGTGGAAGAATCTTGTGGCCTGCTGGGATCTATTTGGGTACAGCAATAATTCAAACCAGTCTATTTCTATGTGGTTTTCACAGCTGCCAGCAGATGGCAGACAACAAAAGTATCGACGAAATGGTGATTATGTACCAAAGAAATGGGTACAGCTCTTTTTAAAGACTGCCCACATTCCACCATGAACTCAATGGAGAGATTAAAATGCAAATGTATCTCATACAGCTCTATCATCTCACTTCTTACTCAAACTTCTCCCTTGGACCTTTTTAGGCTCTAAGCTCTTGGGCACAAAGGCCATGTCTTCCTCTCTTCTTACACAGTGCCTAGCACACAGGACCCCCACTCATGATTGGGGACATTGTGTGCTACCAATATAAATAAGAAATATTCCATACAAATAATGCTGAAACATTAATATGTATTAGCTGCCTGTGAATTTATCTTTCATGCAATTGTGAGAGTTTCAGACCTTCCATCCATTCTTTAACTGAGATGTGATTATCTGAAGTTTTCCCCTTTCATTTAAACCACCACTGAGAAGAAATCCAGAACAGCTGAAATAATGATAGCATATGTCAAGTTGTTTTGATTTCCTAAGGCCTGGTCTACACCTAGTGGGGAGGGTCGACCTAAGATATGCAACTTCAGCTACATGAATACCGTAGCTGAAGTCGACGCATCTTAGGTCAACTTACCTGCCGTCATCACAGCGGCAGTGGTCGACAGCATGCTCCCCCCGTCAACTCTGCCTTGCATCTTTTGGCGAGCTGGAGTTCCGGAGTCGACAGGAGTGCCTCTGGGATCGATTTATCACATCCTGACAAGACTCGAAAAATCAGTCCCCAACAGATTGATCTCTACCCACCGATCCAGCCGATAGCGTAGACAAGGCCCAAAACTCACTTCTACAGCTACTACTAACTACAACGTAAAAATCAACTGCTGTGATACATAAAAAGGGACGCACTAGGATGGAGGCCTGCAGGCCCAGTTCTGCAAAAATCTGTATTCCCTCAACTCCCACTGAATTCAGTGTGCACTGGGTCAACTCCTAATGGAGGAATGAATTTTCACAGACAGGAAGTGGTAGTTCCCAACAGCTCTGGGGTTTGGTCCTACAATCTTTTTTTCAACGTAGGCTTCCATTGGCTTTAGTGAGAGTTGAGATAAGTATTGGGCCTTGAGTTTGAGAAATGACATCAATTAAAAACACTCCTTTTCTAATTTTATATTTCATATGGATGCAGATCGGAACTTCCCTGAAACTGACATCATTTAGAAAGGAGGGGCTGAGGTAGGCTTGGTTGATGCTAATCTCTATTTCCTAATGTACGAGTCTATCAACAGACACCAGCTGCTGTTAAAGTAGTTGGTTCCAAATGCTTTTAATGTGTTATTTGGCATGTATAAATTTTAGACCCCAGCTTATCATTTTAAATAGCCCTATTTGCTGAACATTACAAAGACCAAGCCTTTGCATTATGCTCTCATGCTTCATCCACGGCATTATATTACACACAAAAAGCAAGTTATAGCACACATTATCACATATGGCTTCTTTTGGAGGAACCAGAAGGGATATGCCCTCAAACAAAATAAATTTTGATGGTTACCTTTTCAGCTACTACTTCAAGTTACGTCAAATTTCTTTCTATTTTATTTTTGTTGATCCCTATGCTTCAATCCAGGCCTTCAGGTTTAAATGGGATTTCATTTTGAAATGAAAGTAGCTTAACTGGGAGCAAGAAATCCCCCATCCCCTGTCAAATCATGAATTTAAAACTGTGTGCTACTGAAGTGTCTAGCAATCTATAAAACTTTCTGGCTTGGAGTGATAAGGACAAATAATCAGTAAGCTTGTTCTGGAAGTAAGAGATAAACTGAACAATTTGCTTTCTTCTTGCTTCAAAAAGTAGCAGCTCAAGATAAGTTTTCAAATTTTGCAAGCGGTCAATAGGTGAAAACTGGTCATCTTTTCTTTCAGTGGTTACTGAATTTCATTACTCGATTGACAAAGCAAGGTATGTATTTCTCTTCTGTCTCAGTTTTTATAAGCCTGCAGTACACTTCTTGTGCAAGAAATTATGGGCCAAATTCTGCTCTCAGTTACACCACTGTCACTCCAAAGGGACTGTACATTACTGAATATTTTATTGGGTGGCAGTAACAGTCTGTATTATATCTCTTAAAGGATATTATCTATCTCAGGTCAATTCCTCAAGGTGTTGCTTGGTTATTATTTGGGGAAAACTGGCAAAACTGCCATCACTGACTGTTCTATAGCTGTTCAGTAGCTTCAGCAAAGTTTTTGTTAGTTGGGACATCAAATAGCCTACCCTCTCCCCGATGCAATTTGTCATTTTCCTTAAGCAGAGATCAAGGTGACTCCTTTAGTAAAAGGAACAAAGAATTGCTGACGAATTACTTAGAATAAAAAGCAGTAATATACAATATTGCAAAATAAAATAAAACCACATCGATTATTATTCTGGAGCTAGCAGATAAGTTTCCCATCTCATGAGGGTATGAATAAAAAGTTATTTTGTATATATATTTTATTTTATTCATTTCTTTATAAAATACCTATGTGAAAATACAAGAGTTAATAATATCACACATGGCAAATAGATATGGCCATAAAGTCAGATAACTCCAACTCCCACTTTTCCTTCTAAACCACCAATGAAACTGGTAGCAATAAAGAAACCAAGATAAGGCCTTTATCCAGTGAGCACTGACACATCCATGAGAACACAACAGTTCTGAGCTGATGGCTTGAATGTAGCAACTTGATCAGCCACAATTTGTCAACTTAACTTGAATAAGCAACACTTGCTCACATGCTGGTAGCTCCTGCAACAACCATACAAGTGCTGCTAGAGGTTGCATCCCCAAAACTAATCTCACATTTCCTGAGCGAAGTCTCCAAAACCCAAGCTGGTGATGCTGTTCAGTACCATGCAGACCCAATGCCCACTTTGGGGGAAGATAATTTAGGCCCATAAGCAGTCTATGTGGGTCAAAGTCAAAGGCTCATAACCCTAGGACATCTAGATGGACTATTTGGGTAAGTGAAGTGTCACGTTTCCTGCTCACCGGACCAGATCAAGAGGGTGGACTGAATGACAATCATAGCAGCTTGAGCGGTCTCTGTGTTAAGTGGATAAGACCTGAGCACAGCCCTGGAATGCAGATGCTATTCAGATGGGAAGGGTCAGGACAAGGGAAAGGGTCTAGGTCTGACTGAGGTTAGCTACATAAGCATTGTCTTGGAGAAGATGGCGGGACTGGGGAGAAGTGCACTACAGAGCTTTGGTTTCAATGCGCTGTCTATCTGTGCTCGGATCTCAGGTCTGTCCATTCAAAGGCAGTATTTTTTTGTCAGTAAGGCAAGCAGATGTTGCAAGAAACATTTTGATTTTGATTTTTAAGAGGCAGAATAAAGTTTGCAATTTACAGGCTAAAGTCAGATGGTTTGAAGCAAGAGATAGAAGTCTCTGGCCTTATGTACATGGAAAAGGTTTTTTGTATAAAAGGTATTTTTGCCAGGGTATTAAGTTGAACCAACATAGTTATATGGGTATAATCCACTTTTGGCACACTTTGATTCTAATATAAGGCCAGGCCAACAGGAAAAACTTTTGTTGGTATAGCAACATTCGTTAGGAGTGTAATTTTTGTCACTTCTATACTGGCAAAAGCTCTAGTGTAGAAACACACAGCATAAAGTGCTTTTGATGATGTAGTTTATTGTATAAGCTATGCTGGGAAAATCACTTTTTTGGCAGTACAAGCTTCATTGACACAAAAAGGGTTGTCATCATGGCCATTCCAGTAAACCTTTTCTAGCACAGACCTGGCCTAAGAGTGTCTTATAGTTTAGCTAATGCTGCTTGCTTTAAGCTAACCCACAAAATAACCTCTTATGTCATGCATCCCCGCTGACTTTAGCCTGTAACTTGCAAATAGTTTTCCCAGGATGACTATAGTGGTATAACTGGTAAAACTTTCCTGTGTAGACAAATCCTCACTTGCTGTTGCTGCATAACACAGTTTGAGTTCATTTGGGGGGAGAGATGGCCTCTTCTCTGCTACTTCTTAACAACCTTGTAATTGCAAGGTTAGCTGTATTTGCCAAGGACCAGGAAGTTTAATTTGCTAATTTGTCCTTGATTGGCAAGCTAATTATTTTAAATGCAGGTGTATGAAAAGTGCTCAAAAATATCTGAAAAATATCCGGAACACAGGACACCCAGTTGGGTTTTCTGGATTAAAAATGAATAAATATATCCATCATCCTGAATCAAATGAAGTCTGCACACGCAGAGAGTCAAAAGCTGATCCCTTTCCGAGAGCGTGACTTTATAGGAAATGTATTTTGTTATTGTTAATTCATTGTTAATAATCTCCCCAAGCAAATGGTTCCTACTTCAAGACCACTCAGCCCACACCATATATGCTCTTTCTTTAGATAGCCACTCCAATTTCCCTTACATCTAGGTGGGGCTATAAGCCACCTGCCTCTGAATCAGCAGAACCAACTTAGCCCTTTCCAAAAGGATCAATACCTGTCAGAGGTTACCTCTAAAATTCCTCTTAAATATCACAACAAATCCACAACAAATGAGACTGACTACATATGTGGGTGGATTTTTCAGAAGAACTTAGGTGACTTTCAGCAGGACTTGTGCTCCCAAATCACACAGGCACTTTTGAAAATGCCACCCTTAACCACCAGTGCATCTGCCTTTCAGGGTATATTGCTCATGGTGGAGATACCATTCTTGTTATCCTTAGCACTGCAGTGGTACCAAGTAGATCTTAATCAAAAGAAGCCCATGCAAATTTATGTAGCAAAGCACACTCCAGGAGCTGGTGAAGAGGTATATGAATGCTCCACCTGTAGATGTTTTCCATCCTAAATTAGTGCCTTGAAATGTGACTAAGGACAAGTTTGGGAACCAGCAGCAACACCAGGCAGCACTTAATGGAAGATTGCGATAGTGCTCATTTGTAGGATTAGATAGAGGCTTCAGACCAGATGGCCATTATCCATAATGTTGCTCAGGTATTAGAATTTTCACTTACATTTGAAATAAGTTATGACAGTCTTGGTTCTGACTCACCCTCTCCGACTGGTGGCATTATCATTTATATTATACTAAATGGGCAATGGACACACTGGAAAGAGGAGAATACAAGTGAGAAACATTGGCACAATAATCCATAACAGAACAAATGGAATGCATAGAAATAAACATTCTCAGGCAACCATGAAAGCAACAATATTCCATTTTAATTTACTTGAGAAAATGAGACCACAGCCTGGAAAGTGGGACAGCCACATTTTCTTGCCAGGCAACCACATTTGTATTCTTAGCTGCCTGTGGATATTAGATGAGAAATATTATTTCTCAGCCACCCTCCAGCATACCTCCCTCCAGGTATTTAATCTGTGGTTGCAGCTATTTTTCCTAGCCTCCTCCTGTCCAACCACAGATTGATTTGGAGACATTCAAACCCATTGTTAATTGAATCCTTCTGCAAGGGCAACTCATGACAAAATGCTACTAGTAATAGCTCAGCTAATATCCCAGCACTAGCCGACACAATGATGAAATCTCAAAACCAGACCAGATGTGAGAACTGATACCAGAAAGGCACACACTAGGGTAGTAGAAAAAAACTAGGGCAGTTTGACATATGATCGCAGGGTTTCCCAATAAAATAAATAATAGTAATAATAATATTTAGCTCTTCTATTGTACTTTTCATCAAATGATCTCAAAACACTTTACACAGCTCATCAGTATCATTACCCCCATTTTACAGATGAGGAAATTGAAGCTTGGAGTGTTGAAGTGAGCACGGAGCCCTAGTTCACCCAGCAGGCTAGTGGCAAAGCCAAGAATGGAACTCAATTCTTTTGAGTCCCAGGCCAGCACTGTATTCACTAGGCAATGTGGGTCTGCCTACCTTCAAGTAAAACTTCTTGACTGATTCTGTTGGGAGTTTTGCTTACAGACTACAGAACTGGGTCTTTTGCTTGCATCTGATGAACTAGTGTATAATTGTGTTCAAGTAACTTACCTCTTCCTATTGCTTTATAAAGCTACACATGTGTTGTGTTGCTGGAAGATCAAACAATAATTCTGTTAAAGGGCTAGTTTTCAAACCGTGTACAAGTTGCATGTGTATTTATTATGTGCTATTAAGTCTGATGTTATTAAAAAGGTATAAAAATGTAATTTATGATGTACACTCTGCAACCTTTGAGATTATTCATCATTTCCCACCAACTTAATGTTTTGTTAATGGCTCATTTCATTTTTAGGGAAGTAGCTCAGGGATCTGATCTTTAGACTAGGGAGAATTCTAAAGAATTCAAGATCTCTATGAAAACCAAACAACTTGAACATCCCTCTTTTTATGAGCTTTCAGTTTTTGCCCAGTGAAGGGCTACATAATTGCCTTCAATTGCAGTTCCGACTACAGCAAACCATATGTAGAAGCTCTCCCATGGAAACACTTAGAGCTAAGACTTAATTAGCCTCCCTGATTAAATGGCAGTTCATAACCATTACTTCTTTCAGCTGTGGAGTGCAGTTTCCCTTGAATACTCTTCTTTCCAGGATATATGAAGACCATTCACCAAAAAGAAGTTAGAAGAACAGTTCCCAGCCTCATTTAAAATCTTCTGCACAGAACTTCTGTTCCTGAGCTTTGTCTCACTGACTCACTGCAAGACAGTATGCTACAGATAACAAACATCACTCTTATACCTTAATAGGGAACTTCAGTACTTGAAAAGGTCTCTCATAGACAACACAATTTCAAATAGCTACTATGTAGAAAAATGAGTAACTAAACCTCAAAGTATCTATGTTCCTGAAACCCAATGTACTCCCACTCTTTCCTATGCTTGCTTAGTACTGCTAAAATAATCATGACGAAGATTATCGCTTTATTGGAACAACTGCGATTATGGCAGCCCTCAGGAACGCTGAATTGGAAGGATGAAGTTAAGGAAAAGTAGCAGTAATATTAAGGCATAAGACCAGATTTTTAAAAGTTTTTAGGCACTTATAGATGGAAATAGGTGCCTTGTGCAACTTTTCAAAAGCATGTAAGCACTTACTTCCCATCAGTGGGACCTCTCTGAAATATTTAACTCATAATGAGTTGGTGCATTTGAAAATCCCAGTAGGCATCTATCTGCATCTTTTAGCACTTAAATACTTTTAAAATCTGACCCAAAATCACCCCTTCAAGGTTATTGTTTGTGCCTTTATGACTATACAGAGTACACAAATTAATCCCAATTTATTATTAACTAGATCATTCCCATAGCTAACTCTCATGGATATGGTGACAGCACTTAGATAATACTTCTTCATACAGTTTAACTATTCTTATTTTCTAATTTAGCATTAAAATGGAAATTTTAATTTACAATAAAAATATAGGAGGATTAATCTATGAGTGAATACTGTAAATATGACCAAAATTTAAACTAGAAATTACTAACAGTAAACCAATGGATAGGACATCACAATCTATTCAGTTCTATGATGCCATATTCCAGCTGGTGACATAAGAACAACCATACTGGGTCAGATCAAAGGTCCATCTACCCAGTATCCTGTCTTCCAACAGTGGCCAATGCCAGGTGCCCCAGAGGGAATGAACAGAACAGGTAATTATCAAGTGATCCATTCTCTGTCACTCATTCCCAGCTTCTGGCAAACAGAGGCTAAGGACACCATCCCTCTTCATCCTGGCTAATAGCCTATCGTCCATGAATGTATCTAGTTCTTTTTTGAACACTGTTATAGTCTTGACCCTCACAACATCCTCTGGAAAAGAGTTCCACAGGTTGATTGTGCATTGTGTGAAGAACTACTTTGTTGTGTTTGTTTTAAACCTGCTGCCTATTAATTTCATTTCTTGTTTTATGAAGAGTAAATAACACTTCCTTATTTACTTTCTCCACATAAGTCATGATTTTATAGACTTCAATTACATCTCTCCTTAGTCATCTCTTTACCAAGCTAAAAAGTCCAGTATTATTGATCTCTCCTCATATGGCAGCCATTCCATACCCTCTAATTATTTTTGTTGCCCTTTTCTGAACCTTTTCCAGTTCCAATATATCTTTTTGGAAATGTGTTGACCACATCTGCATGCAGTATTCAAGATGTGGGCATACGATGGATTTATATAGCGGCAATATGATTTTTCATCCTGGCACACTTATCATCTATCCCTTTCTTAATGATTCCCAACATTTTGAGTGGATGTTTTCAGAGAACTATCCACAATGACTCCAAGATTTCTTTCTTGAGTGGTAACAGCTAATTTATACCCCATCAGTTTATATGTATATCATGTGTACATGTCAGCAAACCTTTAGGCAGAGCTGCAATGTGGGCAGCAGCTCTCTTGATTTCAATCACCCTACAGAAAGGCTGCTAAGCATTACAGTCCCATTCACATTGCTTGTTTGAAGTCCACAGATCTGACTAGCACTTTCAGAATCCCAGGTAGTGCAAACAGAACAATGATGACAGAAGGAATGATGACCCAAGAATAGCGTTGACAACTCTCATGATAGTTCATGTTTTTTCTTAAAACTTCAGCTCCTGTGATGACATTCAGCTGGAGAAAGAGGTAAATTTCTAGCCATCGTGGCTGCAGAGAAAAGCTCGGAATCATGAACTCTTAAAGCTCAGACATCAGACAGCAAGTTTCCCAAACTCCTCTCACCAACAGTAGGTGAGAGTAAATCTTGCTCAGACGAAGGGGATGAAAGAACAAAGACAGTGGGATAAGTGTGGTGCATCCACATGGAATCCCCCAGCAACATTAAGACATCATCACATACAAAAGCAACATTGTGGTGAATTCTGGTGGGAAGGGTTATTGTGGAGGTCTTGGGGCACAGGAGGAGAGGAGTATTGAGGGTGGGTGTTGGAAGGAGATGTTTATTTCTTAGAACATGTTGGAAGTTCAGGGGAGCCAAGAGGTTGGGGACAGGACGAGGAATGAGCGTGTTATGGGGAAGAGGAAACATTCTGGGAGTTACAGGAGAAACAGTTCCATAAGGACACAGTGCAGGAGAGCTATTACACAGCATACTGGAGCCAAACAGGAGTCTGCCAGAATATATGCAGAGGAGAAGGTATTATAGGAGGAGTGGGAGTTTTGGTGGAGGGGAAGGGGCAGAATGAAGCAGAGGGGCTCGTGAAGGATAGTTTTGTAGAGGGAGTTAAAGGATTTTTGGACAGCCCAGCAGAAAGAAAAGAACTTCATCAACTTAGCTCGGAGCTGCTTTCCCAGCCCCTGGCCAAGCACTGAATAAGCGTCTCTGTCCAGGCTCCAGATGACAGCCAAGCAACAGAGGCTCAGTGGGGACTCCAAGAGAAGGCTTCCCTGCCTTCTCCAACCCAACTAGGCTTCCTATGTTGTTCTGGAGAGGAGTGTTGAGAGCCAGAGAGGATTAGAGACTGCAGCAGGATCCCCCCTGCCTAGGAACAAGGCTGTACTTGAGGGCTTCAGCCTGGTCTCTGAGGAAGAGGGAACCCCTAGGTTATGCTGGAAGTTCAGCTGCAGTACAACTCTTTCAGTTTACACCACTTGTACTCCCCTCCTCCCTGCAGTCCCTACTCCTTCCTGAGCTCAATTCTGCTAGTCAGCCCTTATTCCCTATTGGAGAAGGGAGGTTCCAGGGAGGAGGAGATGAGGCATCTGGGTGTGTCAAGCAGGGAGCAGGAGAAGGTAGTAAAATCAGATGCCTCTCTCAACATTCACACATTTGCCCTCCTCTCTCAGCCCATCGTGCCTGCCCTCATCCCCACTGGACTCTTAAGAACAAGGCATGTCACAACCTGGAGTTCTGCAAACCTTGACATCTGTGCAGATGGATGGATTGAGATGAGAAGCAGTGAAACCAATGTGGACAGCAGGGACACAGGGTATAGAGGAGACAGCAGGAAATAAGAGGATTTAGGGATGGAGCCAAATGCCCACGAGTAGGTGTAAAAGGGGAATCAGGCTTTAGGGGTTGGTGGA
This sequence comes from Dermatemys mawii, assembly GCA_007922305.1. Taxonomy (NCBI): domain Eukaryota; kingdom Metazoa; phylum Chordata; order Testudines; family Dermatemydidae; genus Dermatemys; species Dermatemys mawii. The sequence continues at coordinate 6,180,206 of ML677379.1, forward strand.
AGTCTTGAAGTGTCAGGACCACACAGCTGACTCCTCAGCTTGCCAGCTTGCCTGCCTGCCCGCCCACCAACCCACTCACCCAAGTGAAAATCATTCAGTTTTCAAATCCCGTAACCACGAGGAATTTTGGGTTTTGAATGACAAGGAGGTGTGTGTGTATTTGCCATACAACATGACTCTGGCTGCCACCCTAGTAAGTGCAGAGCATCTTTGAGTTTGCAGGCTTATTGCTAACAGAAAACAACAAAGGAGTTGGGGAATGGTCCTGCTTTGAGCAGGGGGTTGGACTAGATGACCTCCTGAGGTCCCTTCCAACCCTGATATTCTATGATTCTATGAATTATACTACGACAATATTATTTCACTGTGCTGAATTATCCTGGGAGAAGTGAAATAGCTGTGTGCCAAGGATGAATACTTAATTTGACAGTAGTCTAGAATACTAGCCAAAATGCTAGAATAGTGTCAGATAGGAAGTAAAGGAGGGGTAATTATGAAATTTAGCATTTAGAATCCCATCTGGATGGATTTGATAGTCAGAATGTCTTCTGGGATTTGGCCAGGCCTGCTTACATTAGGCCCTCAAAAGCCTGCAGGCCAAATTTACATAAGTGCAATTGCTTATTTACATAAATTTGAATATTCACTGCCTGTTGGGAACCAAAGTATCTTTTTTTTTCTCCACATCTTCAGGGGGCAATGGCTTGTTTCCCCTGCAGCAACTTCACAGCTAGTTCTGCTCCCTTTCCCACTCCCTCTCTTCCTCTTAAATCCCCATCACCATCTCTCACCCCATTTTTCTTGCTGTTCCTCCTCCCCTGAAATCTCTGAGCCTCATTCAAAATTCTGACTTGTGTCCTACTGTTTTATATATATACATTGCTCTTTATTGTTTATATAAACAATCAAGAACAACATGCTTCCTTACTATATTACTCTAAACAGCATGGGCTTGGGAAGTCTCTTCTTCGTAGCCTGCATGGACAGGCCTCATCTCTCTATTGCTACCATTCTATTCAGTGTCACAATTTTTATTTGCAGCCCTGAAATCCTGATATTTTTTGGAGGGAGGCCTAAGAAATCTCACAAGAGCCTCAGGTTAGGCATGTGTGTGTTTGAGTAGAAAATGTGCAATGCCTCATTTATGATTTTAGTATCATTTCAGTTACTTGGCAGTGGGACACAGGACTGCTTGCTTGATATTAGAACCTCTGGGACAACATAAAGTACTAATTATGTAACCTCATTGTTGATCACCCCTTTTGAGTTTCAGACAGAATTTATCCAAACTGCTTCAAAGACAAACTGTCCAATACACTTCTCCCTAGGAATTCCAGCACACACATTATTACACATAGATGCTGCTTTATATGCTGGGTGGATTCTTTCTATGACATTATTCCTAACAATAAATCCATCTTCTGGATGAGATCTAAAAGTAACATCACCATAATCTGTGGTCATAAAAGATCCCTTGGCATTTTTCTAGAGTTAACCCCAGATTCCTGACCAATTCCAACACAGGTAATTACATTCTGTCCACTTAAATTTACCTTGTGCTGTTAAGCAGCTGTTGTAATCTCAAGATATGACTGCTGTTGCATCCAGGTTACTGGAAGCTCTTAAATCAAAGCACTGAGACTTAATATTGAGTAACATAATTATGAACTTTATTGCTCATCTCTACACTACATAGGTATTCACAAAGCTCTTACTAAACTCTTTTCTGGCATCAGCTGGCTGGGATTTTAGAAATCATGGGATGAATTCTCTATAGACATCCTCTTTCCCCCAAAATCTTGATCAGGAACCACCCGGGCATTACAATAGTACATTAAAATTGGCTTTCAGTGCTGCATAAAGTCATCTTTATCTCCCTCTCTCAAAAGGCTGTAGAATATTTAGTTACTATAGAAGTCCATGACAATAAACATATTTTATTACAAGAAATAATTCCGAAGAGAGGTAACTGTTCCAAACTAGGTAAACATTTATTTTTTTCTTCATTTTTCTTTTGTTTTCTGGATCTATTGGGAAGTGGGTCACCACATTTGGGGGAAAAGGAAAAGCAAAATATTGAACTACACCAGAGATCAGTCTGCTTAGTTCTGCTTCATTACAAAGCAGCTTATTTTGCAAAGAAACAAACAAGAGAAATAAGGATCAATGACTACAAAGACAATTAGAAAATGTTTCTCAGATTATCAAACGCAGAATGTTTTTGTCAACACCCACTAACTCCAAGCAGCTTGGAAATGAGGGATACATTTATGCTTTGAAAAGTGACTGTAAAAATGGCATCTGGGATTCCATGTTTATTGTGCTTGATTTGCCTTTGCTCATTTTACTGGTTAAAAAAAAAAAAGTGTTTTTTATACCTGTAGCCTTGCAAATGCATCCTAGGATTTGAAAACAAAGCTGTGTTCATTCTGGCTCGCATATCCTCATCAAGGCTAGGAATCTGTTATGCTGTCTGCATTTGTCATGGACTTTTGTGATTTTTGCAATTTAAAAGCAGATTGATGGATGTTCCATAGTGTGTGGAGCTGCATTAGCTTACTTTTTTAAAAAATAAAGTTTCCAACCTATACGACTATTTAGAGGACAGCCTTTCAAAGAGGAATCCAGTGTAAGTTATGCAATGCTGTCTTCCCAAGCCCTATCAGCCTGCAGAGCATTCCATAGTCTATGTGAAGTATGGATTTTCCCTCTATGAATGAAAGTTTGTACTAATTTTTATTAATTCTGAAACAATTTAGTTTCTGATGCAGCAAAACACGTAAGCCCTGATCCAGAAAGTGGCTAAGCACTTCTTTAAGTTAATTAAATTCAACTAGTCTTTGACTTGAAGTCAGATTTGATTTAAGCCAATGGAACTTAAGCACATTCTTAAAGTTAAGTAAATGCTTCAAGTTTTACTTTATTGAATGGGCCCAGACACCAGATGGCTGCTCTGGTGATTAAGGCACTGGACTGTGCCTCAAAACATCTTGGTTCAACAGATCTCTCTGTCACAGGCCTCCAAGCAGAGACTTGCCTTCTGGGCAGGTCACCATTTCTGTATCTGAGTTGCCATTTGTAAAATGGGGATAATAACTCGTCTTTATTATTTCTGTTACTGTAACCCCTAGGATCTTCAGCCATAGACCAGGACTCCACTGTGCTAGGCACTGTATAAACACAAAGGCAATCGCTGCTTCCCACCTTTGGTCTTATTTATAAGATACAAATACTGTAATCATATATATTTGTAATGTCTTGTCATTTGTTTTGTTCAGCTATGATTCTGATTTTTCCCAACTTTCTGCTGTGACACAGCTGTGCATCTTTCAATATTTTGACATGACAAAAAGTGCCTTATATGTAATAATGGCATTGAAACCATAAAAGTCATAGGTTTGAATCTAGGTTAGTTAATGATTCCAAACTTGTTTTATCCCTGTGGTTACAAGTCCATCTGTCTTAGATCCAGAAAGAGAACACAGGCTGAGCAGAGCAGTCATTTCTTTAATCAGCTTGGGCCTTTGATCTTGGCCTTCTGCAGGTAACCAGCAGATAATGACCATCTCCCCAAGGCATAGTTTCAAAAGGCTGGGTTTTCACATAACCAGAGGTGAGGAATTTTCATTAACCACCCCCTAAGGAATCTCCTGGAAATCCATTTAACATTTATTGTCCCCCAAATCCATGTTGTCTGGCACAGTTTCAATACAGTCTTTTGAAATCCCAGTTTAACATTAGTCACATGCCCCCCACCCCACTGAAATCTAAGCCCACAATAATACATAAACGGAACATAATACGATCTTTCAAGGATATTGCAGGAAATTACCTTATCCATCACATTATGGTAACAATGAACAGATCAGGGATACCATTTCCCAAAGAAAATCCCAGCACCCAAGGTACAACTGGGACAGGTGGCCCTGCTTGGCATGCCTCAACTGGATTTTTGTGAGTGGTGAGGGCAGAAAAAGGATAGCTTATGTCCCAGCCCCAAGGAACATACACTCTGGGCATTAGACAGGGGTGTAGCAATGAGATGCATGAGATGCATGATGCATTGAGATGCAATGAGATGCATTAGACAGGGGTGTAGCAATGAGATGGAGAAAGGATAAAGATTACAGAAATACGACGACATAGAAATTTGATATATGCACATGCATATCTTCCTGGGTCAACAAATTTTGTTTTATAAAAATTATAAGAACAAAAATGTAATATAGTGAACATAATTGACACATATTGTGAGTATCTAATAAAGCCTCATAACAGCACATTGAAGCAAGCAAGATAGCATTATTCTGTCTATATAATTGGAAAAATGAGAAACAGATTTGAAGTGATCTGACCAAAGGCACCCAGCAAGGCAGTATCAGAACCACCATAATGATTAAGTTTCCTGGTTTCCACAATTAAGGTAAATCCACTGGACCTACTCAAGAATCTTAATTCAATAGGTTTTTAAACCAACAAAAGTCATGAATTTCAGTATTAAGCTGTAACGCTGGCAGGCCAGATGCCAGCTCATGACAAGGCCCTGGGCCTTACTGAACACTGACCAATGCATAGCTGGAAACCACTCTGTTTCACATGTGTTAGTATTGTTGAAATAGATATTAGAGTTATAAGAACATATTTAATGTTCAGACTTTATGGAACCCTTGTAGGATGCTGCGTGTATTAATCCTACTTAAAATATCTGTATCCTGGGTTATAAGGTAGTGTTTAAATGTTTGCTCTGTAACTATAAAAATATTTGCTAAGACTGTAAATTCCCCATAGTTAGGGGAAAAGCATTACCAAGTGTGAGATGCTTGTTTACAAAAGGTGTTGTCTCCTTCCCAAGAAAAGAATGTCTACACAGACATCAGACTAGTCATTGTGGACATTTTCTGATTGCTCCCCCCACACTCCTGAAGAAAGTAAGAACACAAGCCCATGTCCCATCACATGACATGAGGGAAGGGAACAAAAATGTCTGTTAAGGGGAAATTGTTATCCTTATACTGTCTGCACTCTGAGGAGCAAAGATTCCTAAACATAAGCAAGAAATTCCCAAGCTGCTTGGCTTAGGTTAGCCATAAATTACATAAAACTTGCTTATTATAGAAGCTTCTATTACTTTTTGAATTTAAGATTGTAACTCATTTGTGTCTATGTTTACCTGCTTTAACCATGTAAATAACTTCTCATTTCTTTTTCCTAGCTGTAAAACCTTAGTTAGTTTGTCACAGGACTGGTTACAAGTGCTGTCTTTGGTTTGAGATCAGAGTACAGTTGACCTGGGGTAAGTAACTGGTCCTCTCGGACTGGGAGTAACCTGAATATTGTTGTGATTTTTGGTGTGAGGGACCATCTATCACAGAGGCAGTCTTGCTTGGTTGGCATGATAGATGAGATTACTGCAGGGGAATGTCTGTGGCTCTCTATTAAGGCTGTTATGGTGCTTTAGGAGTTCACATATGTTACCTGGTTGGTGAAAACTAAGTATAGAACTAGGATGACCAGATAGCAAATGTGAAAAATCAGGACGGGGATCGGGGGTAATAGGAGCCTACATAAGGAAAAGACTCAAATAAAAATCCCTATAAAATTGGGACATCTGGTCACCCTATATAGAACATACAACCAGTTTGGGGTTCATGCCCTGTTTCTTGACCATCTGCCCTGAGTTTGGCACTCCTAGTCATGAGCCACACCAGACAGCATAACACAAGGTTTCCAGCAAGATTTTACCCCTTCCACATATATATTACACATACACTGAAGCCTTGATTTCAATGAACAGACTCAACTCCACAGATACCAATGGAATTACACCTGCCTATGCCACAGGGAAGTTTGGCTCCTTGCCAAAGTAGGGCCTTAATTCTGCAAAACAATTAACACTTTTAAAGCAATCGCTGCATCTGTGCATCCCTGTGAATATAGGACATAAAACATAAAAAGGAATCCATTTCTTCCTTTCAGTTTCTTTGGTCTTTTCCTCATTCCAATCTCGAGGTTAATCCAAGCTACAGAATTAAGAAAGTTATATTGATACCTATTCATCTGTATTTACTTTTTCACCAGTGATTTCCTTTCTGCAATATATGCTTCCCCACACACCACACCTGCGTAAAAATTCTACTTCTGAACATCTATTTGGTGGCGATTGATTTCCTGTGTCTTCTCTTCAGAGGGAAGCTCTTATCACACTGTAAAATATTGCACGCAGGAAAGACACATTAGTTTTTACGAGGCAGTGCTTTCCCAAGATAGCAAGCATTAAGCCTGAGATAAAGATACCCTTGAATTAATGCAAAGAAAGTATTATATAAAAGTGGTCCCAAATGGCTATACATGGTAAAAAAATATAAATGGAGAAAACAAGCAAATGTGCTTGGATAATGCGTATCAGCTACTTTGTGTGCAGTGCATGTTACACATCTTACATGATTGTTCTTTCCTTCCCCAATTTATGATCTGACTAAAGCCATCAATCAGTATAACAGAGCCAGCGAAGATGCACTACCATCTATTAAAATTAATTGTGCAAATTAAGGGCCTGATTTTATTAAGGGCAGTATATCCACAAATTCCACTGAGGGCACTCAGCACATTGAAAGATTGACTTGGAAGCAACACGGATTGATCAGAACAAGTTTTTAAAAACACTAAGACCAAAGGAAGTGCTTCCATGATACATCTATTTGTTTAAATCCATTAAAAATGTAAACAAGGTAATATACTCCTGAAGGAATTCTGCACACACAAAAATAAAAATTGTGCACATATTTAAAAATTCTGCAAAATTCTTCATAATTTATTAGTCAATAAACAAACATGGAGGCTCCAGCATAGTAGTGGGGAGCACAGGCCACTGCCTGAACAGAGGTAGGAAATCACCCTGCAGCCCGCAGCCCCCACACTCCCAGGACATGGACTCCATGCTAAGGCCTGCCCCAGAAACACCCCTCCACACCAAGACAGAAAATGAGAGGGACAGAGTCTCACAGGCCCACTCAGTCCTGGCCCTCAATTCAGGTGTGGGCAGGCAGACTCAGCAGGATCCAAGTGTGGAGGGGCTTAGAGAGGGTGGAATCCAGGTGTGGGGTGAAAGGGTTCTGTGTGGTGCAATCTGGGTGTGGGCAGCTCAATGTGGGGGACAGGTGCGGAGGGATCTTGATGCACAGGGGCTCATTCTGGTTCTGAGTGCAGGCGGAATGGGACTCTGTATGGGGGAGGGGTCCAGGTGAAGGTGGTTGGGGCTTAGCAGTGGGGGTCTTGGTGTGGGGAATTTTCTGGGGGATGTCTAGGTGCTGGAAGAGTGAGGCTTGTTGTGGTGGAGGTTCAGATGCAGCTGGTTGGGGCTCAGTGGAGTGGGGTCTAGGTGCAGAGAGGTGGGATTCAAGTTTGAGGATGGTTTGGGTGCAGGGATGGAGATACAAATGCAGAGAGGAGCTTATAGGGTCCGAATGCAGGGAAGAGATGCTCTGAGGGGTTCTGAGTTCAGGGGACTACAGATGCAAGGGGTGAGGCTTGGCAGGGTTAGAGTTCAGATGCAGGTTCAGTTTGGGGGAGGGTTCTGGGTGTTGCAGGGTGAGGCTCAGCAGAGGGTATTGGGGGTCTGGATGCACTGGAGATTGGCCGAATGGAGGAGTAGCTCCCTATACACTGACTCCTCCCCCTGTGTCTGAGGAATGCTGGGTGCAGAAACTGGTGTTGAGGAATGCAATGCAGAGCTTTCTGAAGATGGAGGAAGGTTTATGGGGTGTGTCTGACCTGGCTCCAGATGCTTCTTGCAGGAGAAGAGGAAGTCCCATCTGCCCCCTGCCCCCATTTCAGCCTGGACTAGCATCTGAACTTGGTGCAGGTTATGAGCCACTAGCTAGTGTCCTCAGCCCCACAGTTATTTCTCTCTCTACAAGCCATTCTAGGCACCCGAAATGATGTGCCTGCATTGCTCGGGAGGGACACATGACCACTTTTGTGGCTTCACTTTGCTTCCCCGTCAGAAGTTATTTTTCTGCAAGGAAACAAAGACATCGACGGAGAACACGAATTCTGCATGTGCACAATGGTAAAGAATTCCCCCATGAATAGTTATACAAACAGTCAAACTAGGTCAGACCAATGGTCCATCTAGCCCAGTATCCTGTCTTCTGACAGTGGCCAATGCCAGGTGATTCAGAGGGAATGAACAGAACAGGCAATCATTGAGTGACCATCCTCTGCCAACCACTCCCAGCTTCCAGCAATCAGAGACTAGGGACATCCAGAGCATGGGGTTGCATCCTGACCATTTTGGCTAACAGCTATTGATAGACTTATCCCCCATGAACTTAAAATTCTTTTTTTAACCCTTATAGTTTTGGCCTTCACAACATCCCCTGGCAAAGAGCTCTACAGGTTGACTGTGCATTGTGTGAAGAAATACTTCCTTTTGTTTTAAACTTGCTGCCTATTAATTTCACTGGGTGACCCCTGGTTCTTGTGTTATGAGAAGGAGTAAATAACACTTCCTTATTCACTTTCTCCACACCAGTCATGATTTTACAGATCTCAGTCCTATCCCCCCTTAGTTGGCTCTTTGCTAAGCTGAAAAGTCTCAGTCTTTTTAATCTCTCCTCATAGGGAACCTATTCCTTACCCCTAATCATTTTTGTTGCCCTTCTCTGTAGCTTTTCCAACCTGAATATATCTTTTTATGGGTGATCAGAACTGTATGCAGTATTTAAGGTGAGGTCATACCATGAATATGTTTAGTGGCATTATGATCTTTTCAGTCTTATGATCTATCCCTCTCCTAATGGTTCCTAAACTTTGCTAGTTTTCTTGACTGGCATTGCACATTGAGTGGATATTTTCAGAGAACAAGCCACAATGATTCCAATATCTCTTTCTTGAGGGGTAAGAGCTAAGTTAGATCCCATACTTGGTATATAAAATTGGGATTATGTTTTCCAATGTGGATTACTGTGCATTTATCATCACTGAATGTCATCTGCCATTTTGTTGCCCAGTCATCCAATTTTGTGAGATCCTTTTGTAACCCTTTGTAGCCTGCTTTGGACTGAATTTAATAAGGATCTCCCTGCAGCATATGTGACCCAAATACTGCAGCTAGCGCATGAGTAGTTGAATCTGAAATTGGTCAGAAACTGACCAGTATATATTCAATGGCTAAGGTGAGAAACACAAAATGAAAACAAATGTTTTGCTTCACCTTAACTTTCATGTCTGCCATTGAAATGCAGGCAAATAATAAAATCAGCTCAGGCATTACTTGTAACAGAGAGGCTCATACTGCCCTTCACCTCTCTGAATGGAGTGTAGCAAAACAGCACTGATGTATCCTGAGGAGAAGGGACAAGGGCCAGGCTCACTGCATGCTCTCTCCTTTGCTTTACCTCACAGTAGCCTTTACATTCTTACTTGTGTAGTTTTAACAGTCCTAGAATGACAAGGGGAGAAGCCTTTGTCAGCAGTTTTATGCCCTTCTCCTGGTGTCTCCAGGCAATGGCTAGCACAGTAGTTATCTATGCCTACCTCACTACTGGCTGAACAAGTAGTAATTCAGGACCTGTCTTACATTGTCCCCATTCTGAAGGGGACTTTGCTCTGGTATAAGGTGTCAGGAGAGAGCAGTGGCTAGAGAAGGCCAAATGGGGAAAAGGATTCTCCTCTCAGTGATATATGGTGTGGGGAAACCATACATCCTGTCTCTCTTGCAGTCCCAATAATCCCTCACACCTGAGGGGATTTCAAGGAAACTATGATGTCTGTTCTGGATTTTGAGCCCCCCAAACTCTCTCCCATGGGTATAATCAGGCCACAGCTAAATGAATCTATTGTTCAAATCTGTGTGTTTTAACCTCACACTCTCTCTAGGAATTTCTTCTGTGCATTTTGGGCTTTAGTAACCACTGCTATCTTGGGGAGAGGTGTGGGGGACACTCTGGTGCAAGTGATTGGAGATATTCTGCTAAAATGCTTCCTGGTCCCTAAAAGGGTTATAAGCCAGCAGGCAAACTCACCAGCTAGAAAAGTAGAACAAAGCTCCCAGCTCAAGACCCTTTCCTCCACACTGGCTTTATTTTCCAAAAGGAGTTCCATAATAAGAGAAAATAAATGGAAAATAACCACCCATGATCTTCCACTATCTGGAAGGGGAGAGACCCACACTAGACATCACCAACTAGGGACCTCTGCTATCACTGCCTCAGAAGCAGGAAGCCTTGTATCTGGTTTCCTGCAGAGTACGTGAGTCAGAGCATGTGACTGACCTACAATTACAGCTCCCAGTTTAAAGGACACAAGGGCCATTAATAGGTGCACTGGCATATGTGTATTTCCCACTCAGCCCCACAGGGAGCTCATCCAGGGACTCTGGCTGTTTTCTGCACAGGCACCCCTCCCCAACCCTGGTGCAAGCAAGAAAAACAAGTAAAAATATGGCCTTCTGTAGGATTGTACTACATAGAGAGAGCCCAATGCTGCATTCTTTGCACACACAAACAACCAAAGAATGTTCAGCTATAATGGGGACACAGGTCTATTAAGAAAATAACTGCAAGCAGTAACTCATATCACAAAGGCCAATGGCCTTCCATCACATGGTAACAAATCAGGAGAAGACTGGAATTAGTGACTACATATGATAAGGTTCTACCTCACATTATCAATCCTCAGCAAGTCTGTCCCCAGTCTCTCTTTTCTTGGATTTTGAAAACAAATCCACCCCTCTTCTCTGCTTGGTCCCAGGAAATTTTCAAAAGGGACATCTCTCATTTAGACACATAACTTTTCAGATCTTATATTTGAACTGGGCCTCAACTTGACCTCCAGTTTTGCACCTTCCATTTTGCAGATGCAAACAACAGACACAGATTTGTGTCTGCAGTTTTATGAATGCTTAGGTGAAGCCTTTTGGATATAACTACTTGACTGTTCCTCCATAGAGATGCCGGGGCAAACGGGGCAAGAAAACCAAAACCCGAAAAGTGAAAAACATACATTTTACTGAACATGTCATAGTGCTGAAAAACATAAATTTAATGCCAAATAATGTTTCTTTTTGCTCACGATTAACTCTTTGCTTGGGAAGGTCATCCATCAAAATTTCTGATGAATTCCCAATACATTTTACATCAGTACTAGGTGTTGAGAAAAGCCCACTCATTGCACCACAGACCTATAAAGGCCTACCTACATGCTGATATGAATGTCCATTCTAACTTGATCTCGGTTTTATGTTGTTGGAAAAGGACACTCATTACTAAGCAATTTTCCTTAAATTGCTTTCAAGTCTGATTATATTCAGTGCTAAAGAACCCCAAAACCCCAATGTAAAGTTCATGACTAATTCATCACTTACTTCTCTGAAAAATAGAGGGAAACTCAAATCAGAGGAAAGCCAGTTTCTTTAGTGTTACACACGCAGGTTGTAATTTTAAGAGGCATGTATCAAAAAGATATAGAATAACCAATTATGTGGTTGCATACGAACCACAAGATATGGTGGAAAAATGGGCTATGCTAGTCTGGTAGAGTTAAAAATACAATAGTATTAGGACACCTCCAGTTCATCTTTTCAAAAGCATGTCAAAGATGCCCTAATGTACACCATGTATAGAATGCCAATAAAAGGCATCATGGAAATCTATGGTGCAATGAAGATGCATTTCTCAAAGGAGCCAAAGGAACTGATATGTCCATGCATTGGGTGCTTCTTTCTCTCTTTCAGGCTCCTTTTAAAAAAATCCCAGCCTACATTAGTTTAAGAAATCAGCTCTGAAAAACTAGATTTAATTGTGTGTTGGGGGTAAGGTTGGCACAGATTAGGAAAGGGAGAGCTGAGGGCCAAAAAAAGGATTACACCTGCCAATCATACATACAAATGATATTCTAATTTTAAGATGCACTGAACCAAATCCTAAGGTCCTGTATCAGGCAAAATTCCCATTAACTTCAGTGAGGGCATGCAGCATATCACAGGCAATGCTCAGCACCTTGTAGGATTTGGCCTACTGTATGCAAGCTGGTTCAATGTGTAAAAAAGATCTTCCAATGCATAAAACAGTTCAGACCATTTATTTTTAAAAAGTCAAATCACCAAAAATATGACAAAACTGTAGCCTTAATAAAACCCCAAAAAACTATAAATGTGCCAGTTTGTAAGGCTCAGTAAACAAAGGTATGTTCAAAGGTAGGGTGACCAGATAGCAAGTGTGAAAAATCGAGACTGGGGTAAGGGGTAATTGGTACCTATATAAGAAAGCCCCAAATATCAGGACTGTCCTTATAAAACTGGGACATCTGGTCACCCTATTCAAAGATATGTTCACAGGAATGTTCATAGGTATCCTAATCACACGAAGACAGCTATAAATGACAGCATTTTGCAGTTCTGTTTGCTGCGGGAAAAGAAAAAGTGTTTAGTAATTGGTCTTTCAAGGATGCAGTATGAATCCTGCCTGTTACATCAAAATGTATTGTGTTTTGTCCTTATGTGTGCTGTCACTGAGCAACTGTCTTTAGGAATGAACCATAGTGTTGCAGATACATTTATCTAAAAGACGCTTACATGTTTCAGAACACAGTCACTTATCAAAATGTTACTGTGCGTGTGCATTCTATGCTACTGGATTTCCAACCTGTGATTATACAAGCTACAGCTTCTTTTTGGTTAGGAAAATTGTTGTAAATATTTGAAATAGAGAGTTTGTTTTATTTTGAAGACAGTTTTCCTTTGGCTGTCATTAATAAAAGGGGTTTTTTTGGAAGTTGTTCACAACATTAAGAAAAGGCAGACATAGCCTTGTTGAGCAATAGGCACACTGGAGACTGATTAAAAATCAACTCCTTTTTCACCAGGGACATAAAATCCCACAATGTTCTTATATTGCACCAGTATTGTAATAGATCAAATCACAAGCAGGAACTTAATTGCGGCAGCACTGATGTCACTTTTGCAATAACAATATCTGAGGCCTGCTGCTGTGGCCCTTCTTAGTTGCACATAAACTTGTTGGGCTAATTTTCTGCTTGAACCCCTGGTTGGAGCACCTTTCAATTCAGTTTAGTCCATTTACACCAGCAGAGCATTTACCCTGTTTACACTACCAGAATTCTTCCCTTATAGCTACAGAGCTGTTCAGATGTGAAAATGACAGCTGAGGAAAATGTCTGGAACTGGGAAGAGATTAATTTTTTTTCCCTGCTGAGTAGAGTTGGTCAGTGGTATTTCTACCATTGGAAGAAGAGAGATTTGTAACTGCAGCTTTAGAATAATTTCATTGCAAGACCTGCACTAAAATAAAGTATGCAAAAACAGAGCACACAAATATATATTTTTATTAATTCTGTCTGATTATGTCATCTTTCCCAAACAGAAGTAATAAAGCAGATGAATCTACAGAGGCACTCACAAAACAAGTTGCACACAGAGTGATTTATGTGGCCAACGTACCTCTTTCTCCACTCATTCTCTTCTGAGACAAGATAACATCTGATATGGATATTTGTTTAAGTGTAAAGAGATGTAATAAATAATTGTGCATTCTTTAATCTTACCTGAGATAGCTTCAGGAATTATTGTTCTTAACTTTCTGTCAAGTCTAGAACACTTACAAAACAGTTAAAAAAACTGGGCATGTTTAGTCTTGAGAAATGAAGAGTGAAAGGAGACCTGTTAGTCTTCAAATGAGTGAAAGGTTGTTAGAAAGAGGACTGTGATCAGTAGTTTTCTATGGGCACTGAAGACAAGAAGCAATGGGCTTGGTCTGCAGCAAGAGAGATTTTGGTCAGATATTAGGAAAAACTTTCTAACTATGAGGGTAGGCTTCCCAGAGAGGTAGTGGAATCTCCAATCATCTGAGGTTTTTTAAAAAAGGTTGGACAAACACCTGTCAAGGATGGTCTAGGTTTACTTGGTCCTGCCTCAGCACACAGGGCTGAATTTGATGACTTCTTAAGGTCTGTTTTAGACACACATTTCTATGATTTCTCAGCCCACATACATATAAATGGGCCAAATATATATTTATCCTCCCCAAGAGCAAACTCAGAATGCAATGAAACTTGAAGTTTATAAGTCATCTTTCTGTAACCCAAAATACTACAGCTTCAAATTCTCTCTCAGACTGTTCTGCTGGAACAGTGCTATTATAGAAAGTGCATTAGGAAAGGGAAAGGTTAAAATAACTACAACTAAATCATCTCCCTTTCTCTGAAGCCAAAAAGGTGCCCAACCCAGTGGAATCAGGATAGTTCTATTGCATAAAGTAGGAAGAGGGTCAGAGGATCTGTGACTGCCAAAATGAGTACCCATTAGCCATTCTCCATCACAAGGGATCACATTGACAGTTGCAGCTACTTTAGTCCTTGTTTGCACTGTGGCCACAGAGCAGTTCCAGTGCTGCTCTCCACTCTAGGGAATTGCTTCTTTCACTACTTCCAGCACTGGCAATAACATGCACCCTAGCTTCTCACACTGGACCTGGGGACCTGGGCATCAATGATGTGTTATGGTCCTCATCCACTTCTCACAGATGACAATGGAAATAGTGGCTGAATTCTTTTGACTGTGACCAGCACTTCATAGTACTAATTATTCCTGTGGCCTTGCTACTAATGAACTGGGTATATATATTTAAGGGAAGTATTTCACTGAAGATGCAGGTTAAAACTTGAGAAATCAAGGCAACAAATCCCCTGTTTCTCTATAAATTTTTATTTAATTCAGAACAATCACACATATGGCTCAGTATTGCTCCCTCTGAAATCAATGGGAGGTTAGCCATTGATTTCAGTGGGATCAGTAGCAAAACCATATCCATACTAATGCAACCTCCTTCACCAGAAACATTTTTTCTTTTTTAAATAGTTTCTCCAAATTATTATATTTTCCCCAAATTGTTCTCCTAAATCAGGATTTGTTTGCACATAACTGATTTTTTTTCATCCATATTAAGTACATTTAGTGTGTCAATAGTGAGCTAACATTTGCAAAATTGCCCAGTCTTTCTTGATCTGTGCCTTGCTTTAGAAGACAGTAATGCAACTGCCAGCACAGTAATCTGAATCTTCTACTGTTTTCCTTTATGCATATTTATATGTGTTAATAATCACCAGGATTTCAACAACTGAAAGTTTTACACTACATGCATGGAGTGAGCAAGCAGTAAATCTTGATTATTATATAGGAACATCAATAATCCTCAAACTATGCTGTAGCAAAAATAAGCTGTGGTAGTTTTCTATGGAATCTGTATAGAATGCATTTCAAGACATCTGCAGAGCAGCAGAAAACCCTGTAAAGAAAAGAGATGACCTCTCATCTCATCTAAAATAAATGGGAACATCAGGGCATCTATTGATAGAAAGAATTCATTTACAACCTGCCAGCACACAACAATATACAGCTTCCTATCAGGCAGATATATACATGTGTTCATTTAACTTCTGCCATTCAGACATCTCAGACACTGGTTATTGGTGATGTTCTTTTCTGTAATGACTATAACCAACTTACTCTGAAAACAACCCTGGCTTTGTGTTACAGATTTGATGCAATTTTCTGCAACTTGGAAAAATACAATGGATTTGGATTTATTTGTAATAAAACGAAAATACATACTTTGTGATTCACTTGTGAGTATATTTATTCTTCAAACACTAAATGGCACTCAGATTTTCAAAAGGAAAAGCTTGTAGTTCTATATGCCAAACACAAGGACAAAGTAACTGGGTCCCCAGTCTGCTAATAATAGTAGTTAGGACTAACACTCTTTACATATGGTCCACAGACATCCATGAATTTTTACAAAGTATTTGCTTTTTTCATCACCTAGTACAAAGTTTTGTTCATGACAACCAGAATGTGCCAAAAACACTGACCGATACCTGCCTAAACAAGAGGGCAGCTCTTTTAAAAATTGGCCAAATTCTGAATTCACCTGCCCTGACTTCAACAAAATCTCCCAATGCAATATGCTGTGATCAGTGGCGATGGTAGCAACCCCGCAAGGTTGAGGATGATCTCTTTCTCAGGTTTTATTTTTCATGGGTCCTTTGGTGAACAAGGAGTCCGATCCTTGAGTCATAGGTTCATTGGCAGACATCGCAGGTGGTGTTGGAAGACAGGTTTGGGCCACGATTGCTGTGTGACTGTTGTTTTTCTTTCTTTTCTGGAGTTTTTCTGCAACCAGGGCAAGGCAATTTTCCTCAGAAGTGGATGTTCCCTCTCTGACATGTCTTTGTAAGTTATCTCAATTCTGGGCTGCTATCTCCCAGTGTGTGGTGTCAGTACTACAACTCTTGATGTTTATCTTGAGGGTGTCTTTCAAGCATTTCTCTTGGCCTCACCATTTCTTTTCTCCTTTGGTGAGATGGGCATACAGCAGTTGTTCTGGTAAGTGTACATCAGGCATGCATGTCACAATGCCTGCTCCACCTCAGCTGGTGCTGGATAGTCTGGGCCTCAACACTGAAGATGTTGGCCTCTGTGAGGACATTTTATTTTGAGGATTCGATGCTAGCCACACTGCTATCCACACTTGTGGTTTTGAATTTTTCTTATTAGCCACATTATAAAAAAAGCCACAATTCAGTAGCCTATTAGCCACATGTGGCTAGTGGCAAAAGTATTGGACACTGCTGTTCTATATGTCACCCAAGTTTTACAATCATAGAGAAGAGTTGGGATTACCACCACTTTATAAACTAAAAGTCTGGTATGTGTTCTGATGTTGTGGTTGTTGAACACCTGGCGAGACAGTCTGCCAAAGGCAAGGCTGGCACAGTGAATTCTATGCTGGATTTCGACCTCTACGTCTCCCCTCTGTGAAAGATGGCTGCCAAGAAAGGCAAAGTGTTCTACATTTTCCAGTTCTTCTTTGTTGATGTAGATCTCCCTTACTGGGTCTGATGATTGATTGGGGACTGGCTGGTGGAGAACTTTTGTTTTGCTGATTTTCAGAGTTTGTCCTAGGCTTTTGTAAGCTTCAGGGAAGCAATTACAAGATCTTTGTGGATCCTCCTTTGAGTGTGCAACTACAGCACAATCATCTGCATACTGGAATTTGGTAATTGTTGCCAATATTACTGCTATACAGCCAAAATGCTTCTGAAATAAATGTAGTCAAACTTTACTAATTCTGGGTCACTGAGAACGAAAATGATGCTTAAAATTGTTGATTGGCTCTAGTTTTCAAGATATGCTATTGGGTCAGTATATACGACCCTTGACATGGGAATGGCGGAGGATAAGTCAGTTATAAAGAGAAGAGATCTCAATTTAAACCAGAAATGACTAAAATACATCTTTGACTGGATCTATGAATAAATCTATGGCTGGGTTTGGACAGTACTTGCTTTTTAAGCAAAACAATGAATGATGCAATCTGAAGCTGGTATTGCATCATACATGATATGAATTGCATCATGTTATTCCTAGAAGTCATGGATGATGCAATCATAACAAAGCTTACATCACTCTGCTGAACAAATTGCCCTATATCAGCTCTAGAAATCATACAGTGTCATGCTCTCTTATTTGTCAGTGTTTGATTTTGCAAAGGGACACATTTCTGTTTAGCCAAAGTGAGCAGAGATGCCTCGTACTTGTGTGAACAATGCAGATAACTTCTGCCATGTTTGTGGTGAAGTGACTTTTGCATCACAAAAGTGCAGTATAACCACTATGGTTAAGAAAGCCTATCACCTTTATTTTGGCTGCAAAATTGGAGATCAGGACAAGAGGTGGGCCCCACACTTATGCTGCAACACTTGTGCAACAAATCTTTGCCAGTGGTTGAACAGGAAAAGGAAATCTATGCCTTTTGCAGTGCCAATGATTTGGAGAGAGCCAACAGATCATGCCAGCAATCGTTACTTCTGCATGGTGCCTCCAGTTGGGAAAGGTGTGTCAAAGAAGAAAAAGTGGACTGTGCATTATCCAAACATTCCATCAGCTATACGCCCAATACCCCATGGAGAAGGACTGCCGGTTCCTGATGCACCAGAATCATTCTTACTTGAGTCAGACGAGGAAGAGGATGAAACTTCTGGTCCTGAACCATCAATGTCACAGGACCCACATTTTTTCCCATCCTCCTCCTCTGAACCACACCTCATAACACTAGCTGAACTGAATGACCTTGTCAGGGATTTGGAACTACCCAAGAGTAAGGCAGAGCTCCAGACTACAGCAGTGGAATCTCCTGGCAGGTGATGTTAGGGTTTCCATGTTCCGTGACCGTCAAAAGGATCTTGTCCCATTCTTCTTCATGGAAGGTGATCTTGTAGCCTGCAACAACATCGATGGTGTGATGGCAGGCAGCCCTCAACATCGTTCACAATCCAGATGAGTGGAGACTCTTCATTGATTCATCGAAGACAAGTCTTAAAGCTGTTTTGCTGCATAATGGCAATGTTTTGCCATCAATTCCAGTTGGTCATGCAGTCCATATGAAGGAAACCTATGACAACATGAAACAACTTTTGAGGTGCATAAACTATGAGCAACATCAGTGGCGGCTTTGTGACAATTTGAAGGTTGTTGCTCTGTTGCTTGGTCTGCAGACTGGATACACTAAGTACTGCTGTTTTCTCTGCGAATGGGATAGTCGTGCAAGAGATTCCCGCTACATCAAGAAAGATTGGCCACTCCGACAGTCATTGGAGCCTGGGAGGAAAAGTGTTCAGCATCCACCATTTGTTGAATCAAGGAAAATTTTGTTACCACCCTTACACATCAAGCTGGGTCTGATGAAGAACTTTGTCAAGGCCACTGACAAAACACAAGCAGCTTTCAAGTACCTCCGTGGAAAATTTCCAAGGTTAAGTGAAGCTAAGATAAAGGAAGGTGTCTTTGTTGGTCCTCAGATTCGTGAACTTCTTCGAGATGATGCATTTGACCATGCACTGTGTGGCAAGGAAAAGACGGCACGGAAAGCCTTCCAGTCAGTGGCAATACATTTTCTCGGAAACAACAAGGCAGACAACTACAAGTTGTTGGTGGAAAACCTCCTCAAGGCATACAAAAGCCTTGGTTGCAACATGTCACTAAAGATACATTTTTTGCACTCTCATCTAGATTTTTTTCCACCAAACTGCGGAGCAGTGAGCAACGAGCATGGCGAGCGATTTCACCGGAGTATTGCAACAATGGAGAAACGCTATCAGGGCAAATGGAGCCCATCAATGCTTGCAGACTATTGCTGGACAGTGACAAGAGATGCTCCATTTAATGAATACAAGAGATGAGCCAAGAAGCGCCGAGTAGACACTGAATAGGACTAAACTATGTACATAATAGTTTTTTGCCTTTTGTTTCATAATACATTTTATTTATATAACCCTTTTGCTGATTTTTAAAGTGTTACATAAACAGGACAGGTGAAATATGATCATGTAAAGCAACCATAAACACATGAAAAGACCTAGGTTTACAATTTATGATTAAAACTCTACTATCTACACAATATACATAGACATAAAATGTAAAAACTTAAATATCTTAGAAACAGTAGCCAATCAATCAGTTGTTTTAATTGTCATATTTGAATTCAGCACATCAAAATACATAATAAATATCACATTTTATCTCTGAAGCAGACGACTTCTAAAAAATTGTAGACCAGTGTATTAATATCTGCTGTCATACACAAACTCCTTCACAAACAGAGGTAGGATGGAAATCTGAGCCTCAATTTTAACTACTAAGAAAGAGAAAGAAGGAGCTCTGTAATATGTTTCATTAACCATGTCTCAGCCTCCTCCTGTTCTGGGAACAAATCAGATAATTGAAAGGTCCAAAGATTTCTCTAAACTGCGTTTCAATTTTGTCCTTGTGTATCTCCAAATATTTGTCATTTATCCAAACCAGACATCCACTGAGATTGTGATAATGTATCATCTGTCAAGTCCCTTTGAATCCCTCTTTGATTGTTTTGTAAACTTAATGCCTCTCTAGAATCTGTTGTTGGGTAAAATAATCTTCAATAGGCTTCATGATAAGTAAGTGCAAATATTATACTTGTATTAATTTTAATTTTATACTTGTATTAATCAAATGCAAAGATACAGTCTTCCTTAAGAGTTCTATGGAGTGTCACCATAAAGTGAAGCAATAATCCTCTTTTTCAGTCAACCAAACATGAAGATGAAGTTCCACTATGTGCTATGCACACTCTTTAAATCCCAAGGAGAAAGCAACAATACTTAACACACTCAGACACGAGGGGTCTTGGATGATTGTCCTAAGAAGTATTCTTTGCTTTTCCTTTTATTTTTGTTTGAGAAAAAGGCAAACACCACCAACAAAAAACCCCCCCAAAATACTTTTCCCCTGTGTTCTTAGATGGCTTCTTCAGTAACTTGGACACAGTGGCCTAGATTCTCAGCTGGTGAAAATCCGTGTTGCTCCATTGATTTGGGTGGAACAATGCTACCTTATAGTAGCTAAGATCTGGCCTACTGTTCTGTGGTTTTCTCTTCAGATGGATGAATGCATTTTTCCATGTTTGGTTGCTTGTACCTATTGGGTCATTTTTTGTGTGTTCAGTCAGCCGTTTTGCTTCTGATTCTCTTAGTTCTTTCTTTAATTTTCCTTCACCTCCATCATTTGGAGCATCCAGCAGTGGAACTGCAAGTTTAAATCTGTCCAGGAACAGTGTCAATCATTTCTTTAAATTGTTCATTTTATCCTACACTGACAATGTTGTTAGTATAAAAGAAGGTAGCAACTTTTTTTATTTTTGTCTTTCACTTGTTTTCATGGTATAGTCACCTGTCCATCCTTGTCTTTTTTTTTCCCGAGGTGTTGACAACAAATGGAGTGTGCTCCTGAATGAAGCTGATGTTTGAGTATGGCTGGCAGACCTGGAAGAGGCATTTAAAGGATCACTGGGGCTATATTTCAACAACAACGGCTTGAAAATATCTAACTTTTGGGATCATCAAACTCAAAGTTCTGCTCTTGAACATCACTAGAAAAGTTTCATTCAGAGACATTTGATCTTGAATGCAAAGACACTGATTTTCTGCATCTTTTGAGAGGATCACCTGTCCTTTCTATCTTGTTACTTAACTCTTGCCAGTGTTTACATTTTACTTCAGAAAGTGCATGTTTGTACAGTTCTGTCACTTGATTCTTACAAGTTTAGGTACGTTACGCAAATGTATACACAGGTGTATGGGAGTCCCCAAACTCTGATCTCCCTTTTTGCAGTATTTATTAGCAACTTTCATGTTCACTACCATTAGACTGACAAACAACCACTGGGGATTCATCACTGTGAAGACTGAAAAACAAGATAGGCAGATAACTTTACAAAGACCTATAAGATCAAATGTCATCCTTATTTTCCACACGTTTCTAGATTTAAGTTTCCTCAATAGTTTACAATTGCAGGGCACTGCAGTATTCTCACAATCTACAGCTTCTGTGGTTATCAAATGCATTTGCCTCACTTTAACATTTAATCAGACATAAGGACCACTTATTGCTTCATATATTTCAATATTATAAATGTCATCCCCTATGACATAATAAATATACCAATGGCCAGTTTGTGTCTAGCCCCAGTACTGGTGAGCATGGGAGGATGCAGAAGACATAAAGATCAAAGACAACAGCAGTCCCCATTCTCAAGGTAGTGCAGAGAATACTCCCTCTTAACAGGAAGGGGGCAGGGAGGAAGCAGGCTTATGGCCTCATCTCTCTTCCTACTGGGCTATCGAGCTGCTGCCAGGTTGCCAACTGTGCCAAAAATACTGATTATGTGATGTCAAGATCCTCCATGTATTCCATAAATGCATGGGGAGAATTCACCCTTCTGACCCCAGTTGGCTGTGTTTTCTGTAGTTCTGAGAGAGAGAGCACACACATACACATCACAAGCAATGGCCTTCCTACGGCATGCTGTCATATTTCATACCGGTTGAAGTAAGCAGCTCAGCCTTCAAATTATCCATGTTTTCTCATTTGACATCATTAGACTGGGTACTAGGTGAGCTGCTAGAATACAGTTGGAATGACTCTGCCCCAAATGAATATATGGCTTTCATTTGCAATATTAGCTGCAAATCTTGGGAAGAAATGGCCTATAAAGGGTGGATCAAGCAAGAAAGCAACATAAGGAAATAGAAAACCGTGCTGCTATTATGAGCTGTCACTAATTCAGATTCAGATGCTAAATGTTAGAAAGGAAGCAGTACAATAGCGGCTAATGCTCTAGAGGTGATAAGGAAGTGACAACAGTTAACTGTGCCATTACCACATGTCAATGCCAAGTACAAGACATGGAGTTGTGTTGTTCCTATTACTGACCTCTATTTCCATTTGGGTGCACAGCCTTTGTTAAGCTATATGTCACAAGTGGCATCTTATTTCAGCCTGTTAGTTCGTTTTCCTCATGGCAAAGGAATCATTTGTCTTCTGGGCCCTCAACCAAAGAAATCTAATTGCTGGACCCACTGCTAAATGGAAAGCCAATGACTTTTTTAGCAACTTTTATTTTATGGATGACTAAACTTTCTAATCAAAGCAAACAGCTTAAGCAAAGTTAAACGGAACACTGTGAAAATATCTAAAGGTAAGAAAAGATACAAACTGCACTGTGTGTTCACTGAAACTTCTACAAATATGTGGTTAAGAGCTGTACTGCTTACACGGGGCCTGATTCTCCACTCACTGACACAAGTGGCCTCATTAACTTTAATGAGACAGCTTATGTACGTACTTCTCAAAATGAGTAAGAGATTGAGGTCTTGGCCAAATATGTATATAATTGTGAATGCATTAGAAACTCAGTTTTTACTCAAGTAGAACATCCATGGACTTCAATGGTTCTAATTTCAACATAAATTCTGCATAAGAAGAGACTATCAGAACTTGGCCCGTACTGGGATATAGACATAGATACATGACAACCATCAGTTCCAGTGGTTGTGAACTCTGCAAAAGGAATGGTAATCTTAATGGTCCTATGTTAGCACAGTAGGTTCTGAAAGCATCAGAGCCTTGTAAGACTTTGAAATGGAGTACAAACACAAAAGGTTAACCTTCACAAGAATATCTTATGATGGGTCATGGGACCCAAAACAATACAACAGTGCCTCAAACTATAGTCTTTTCATTCAGAATTAAAAACTAGAAAGAATTTGATAAGACTTTTAATATCAAGCAAAAATCCCTTCTGTTTGTGTGAAAATATTGCTGCTCAAAATCCAATAACTTCAAATAGACATATAAAAGATACCAAAAGAGTTTTTTTTAAAAAAAGTTTAACCTATTTTATTAGAATTTTCATAAGACAGCAATGAAATTAACTATGCTCTTTGGTAGTTAGCAATGGAAGGATTTAAGAATAGGGATAATAGCATAAGGAAGAATCCAATTCACAGAGTTTGAGCTCTGCATTCTAAATTACTTGTACTTATGAAATAAGTTACACAACACTGAAACTAATTATTGGAGATAATATTTCCTCTCCATCTCAAACTGATAATATTCCATAAGTAATCAAAACAAAACAAATAACCCCTGATATTCATATCTGCGCAGGGTTGGTGCCATAAAACAACATAAATTCAATTTCAACATTATAGCTGTACTTCTGAGAGTAAAAAATGACATTCAAACAATGCCGGAGTCCCTAAACTGCATGCAACTGACCCAAAGGATTTATAAAATGAACAGTGTCAAATGCTGCCTTAAAAAGTCAAGCTATAAAGAACAAGGTCATGTTTAATTCAAACCTAAGACTGGTGAAGGCAAGTAAGTAAATAGTTTACCACAGTCTCCCAGGGATTCAGCACTGGAAGGACAGATTAATTTGCATTCAGATTCCCTAGGATGCCCTGAATAAGTCAACGTCCTGAACAAGATTAGTCCCTGGCAAGCACTGCCCAGTTTTGAACCCCCTGGTAGAACAAGGTTTAAAGGCACATTGTGGTGTTGTGACTCCCATGGGGAAGATTTTCGTCCTCCAGAGTCATGAGCCTGAGTTACAGCCAGGGAATGAATCTGACCGACAAAGTGTACCTAGACAGGGAACAGATAATGCCTCAGACTGAACATGTCTGTGGGCTCATGGGCCCAATTCTCATCTGATGTAACTAAGTGTAGCTTCAACTGACTGCAATGGAGCCTTGCTCATTTACACCTGCAGAGGAGATGGTCCTATGTGTCTTGTTTTATTTTATTTTTTTTGCCAACTACTACCTTTTCTTAATTTAGGATCCAGAAATCGCTGATCATGGAACTTTTAGTGAAATAAGACATTTTTAAAATAAAATTCAGACACTTTTTGATAAAATAATCAATATTGTGAAAAAGAGCCACTGACGAATTCTTTCCTGAGTGAATGATCCATCTGGCCAAAGGCCTTTTGATATAGCGATAAATGTGAATATCAAGCGTTAAACAAACAAAATAAAAAAACAACTAAAACAAAACTATTTTGGCCAACAGGATTTGTTAAACCAGAAGTTCTGTTGATTTTGGCTCCCTGTTTAGCTTCTGAATCATTTGCGAACCTGTCCTGTTAGTAGTGAATGTTTTCATTGTGTGTGTAAATGTTCACCAAACATATTGAATTAATATAGTAACATGTCAAACAAATTCTAGTCTGGCCAAGCGTAGACAAGAATACACCAATAATGATACAAAAAGGAAGAACACTGAGAAATGAGGACAATGTAGAAGACATCTGGATGACAAGATGCTTTGCTAAATATCCGTGGGATCACACACCCACGGAAGCCAATGGCAGAATTCCTATTGGCTTCAGTTGCACAGGATCAGCCAAGAAATGCCACCGGAAGTGGTTTTCTGGGGGCAAAGGCTCATATCCACAATGGTACTTAGGCACCTAACTCCCACCTGATTTAAATACCTTTGATGATCTGGTTTAGTTGTACAGTTAATGATTGTAGTTTATTTCACCACTGAATATCTGGGCCAAATTCTGATCTGTTGGAACTCACAGACAAACTGGAATTTTGTGGTCTTAGTCTAGTTTTCATTTGAAACCACGTCAGAAACCACCACATAATTTGGTATCTCTAGGGATCTGCTGAAAAGAAGCCCAGGACTCTAAATGTAGGGTTAATCCAGATCAAGGCCATGTGAGGAAGCAGGCACAGTCCTGCTAATAGTGGGTGAAATTTATACTAGCTCACAAGTCCTGTACCCCACTTACATCCCATTTGAGCCCCATTTTGGGGATTTAAATGGGACAGAAGTGCCTTGTGCTGTCCCTCTCTACACACAGGAGAATGTCCTTTAGTAGATACATTGTTTTAGCCAACACTGTTAGCCTCTTGTTTTCAGAAGTATTGTATTCCCACACCATTTTTCCAATGTTAATTAGAGGGCTAAAAAGAGTCACAGTGTCAATACTGATGATGAAATATCATTTAACTAAATTAGAAAAAACCCACAGTAATTATAGGATATCTGGCATAAACGATCTTTTTAATAATGCCCAACAAAAAATCAAACCAAAACAAAATACAGTTAGTCCTCAAGGTATTCTAAATTCAGAGATGTTTTGGATGCAGTTAGTCTGCTTAGTAAGCCATAATTACTTCGTAGCTGGAATGTGCATTGTAAAATACAACATTTATATGAATACTCATAACTCTTGCAATCAATATGCAGCACAGATCTCTCCACTATAGCAGGTACATTATCTTGTATGGCACATGCCAGGTTACCAAGGCAACCAGTATCCTTCAACCAACTCTATTATTATGGCTATTACAGGCTTTTAGAATCTCTGGTGTCCAAGCCATCACTCAGGGCTACTTTGTGTTAATAACCCTTAAGTATAGATGCAAGCAGAAAAGCGAAAAATACAGCAAACTCTGCTTTGCTGATAAACAATATTAGAAGCCAGAGGTGGCCCGGGAAATAAAATTCAATCAGCTACAGGGAAGCAACTCTTATATAACAATCTTTATTAAGTCAGACAAATGTAGTGACAGTTCATTGCAGACATTCAATTCTGAACATGAATCACTGTCTCAGTAAATCTGATGGTGAAGAATGGCTATGGTACAAATTATATGAAAGAAAATCTTTCTGCTAATCTGTAGCATTGCAATATTAATTTCTCATTACTGCAGATCTCAAACATGCCTATGAAAAAGGATTGAAGTAAGCCATAAATGTATCAACAAAATGAAGGAAGAAAATTATTTCGATTTTACCTTTTCATGTTGTCTATTAAATTTGAAGAGTTTTGATGTGCTACTATCAAGTTTATTATCTTTACAGTGTAATCTGACTGTGATTAATATAAATTGTCCCAGAACACTTTGGGAAAGCATTCTATATCAATAATTGCCCAGGCCATTTTTGTACATAAGCATTACCACATCAAAGCATTACTACAACCTCATTATGCTCTGTACAGCTTAATACAAAGCTTCCTTGAGCCACCAACCAGGGAATTTCAGGCAGAAAATAAGTAACCTAATTTATTAAAACAACCCTTGCCAAATCATCCAATAAGTTGCTAGCTAGAAAACGTGAACTACATGCTGGGCAGGGTAGAAGGGATGATGCTTTGAAAGTAGTGTTTTGTGGGTTCTATGAAAATCTCAGACACCCTCTACACTAGGAAATTTACTGACTGAAGACAAAAGGGTTTCTGAGCTTGTGCAGAATATGACTGATCCCTGCTTACCCTTAAACTGTTGCTCAGCACAGTTTCAGAAACCATGGTTTTACTGAACTAGTTCTGAACATCATAGTCCTTGACTATGCTGGCCACATCTAGCACTAGTTGTCAGCAAGAGGCAAAATGCCTATTATGAGCTGCAGAGTTAACAGTTCATTGAGATGAGCAGAACCACTCCGCACCTATCTCAAGACCGATTCCCTCCTATAGGGCCATAGAAGATCCAGAGTGGTTCCAGTGTATGGAGAGAGTAGGGACAGGACTTTGAGAGCTCATACATCAGATGCACAAGCAGTGCCCTGTGTAGTCCAGCTGCATATGGGATCCCTGTGCACTCCTTGAATAGCAGCTGGGTAGTGACTCCACTCATGCAATACGGCCTATTGTATGCTCAGGTTGGAGTTACAATTTGGACTTTAAGTGTTCACACGTGCCTACTGTTTCAGGCTGATTAGCTGCAGATACATGAAGTCAGCACTATGCTGGGGTCACATTTGGAAAGGGTTTTTTTTTTTTTTCCATTGCCTGTATGAAAGTTCAAATACTTCAGAGGTTGATGTGAAACTTTCCTATGCACCATTGGCCAGTGAGTTTGTTAAGCACTGAGAATAGTCAACAGAAAAATCACTTCATATGTTCACCAGTAACGTTTACATCATACATTTCTGACCCAGTTATCAGTCAGACTTGAGCTTGGCCTCCTTTGCTACCTATATTTTTTGTGCCTGCAGTTAACAGGAGACAATCTACTGCTTAGGATGCTAAGCACCCACTTTCAGGCACAAAACTGGTACATAGCTGTCCAAGTGCTAGACATGTGGCAACAATTAACAGCAGGCACAAATTTCTGCACTGCAACAGAAGTTACGCCATCACATGAGCCATATCAACTTAAAACATCTTTACGGTTTGCACTGAAATCTCACCCTTCCCTTCAATTTTAGGGCCAGATTCCAAACTCCTTACTCATACAAAACTCCTAGTGAAATCAACAGGCCAAAGCTTGCTCTTAAGTTACACCAATATAGTCCAAAGCAAAATCTGGCCTGGAGTAAGAATTTAGGACCATATTGTGCCTGACCCTTACATAAGTGAACAATGAGAGGCAGAGGTTACAAAGAGCTTCCCAATGACCCCTACACAGGCCATGTAAGAGCTGAGCAAAATTCCAGCTTCTATGCAAGTCGGGATACTCTGAATGCTCCCTCTCTGTGCTACAGGGAAAGCAAGGTATTGCTAAGGGGATGAGGAGGAGGTGGGAAATACCTTGGTCCTTCCCTCCCTCATATGCACCTCAGTTAAATCAGATAGCTGGCCACCAACAGGGGAGTAAACTAGTAAACTATACTCCACAAAGAGACAATAATGGTTGCACAGGCTTTTTGCATTCAGAAGTGCCCCAAAGAAAAATGGCTCATTAATCACCCTTTCCTGTGGGATGTGTGCACTCTTAACAGTTAAGCCCTTAAAGCATCTGGCCTGAGTAAATACAGCTATCATTCATTTAAAACATTAAAATGTTTAAAATATTAATAGTTGTATCTTATTTATTATGTTGTTTATTTTGTTGAATTAATAGTGGCTTGATATATACATAAACTTAGCATTATTAACAGCATTAATAGTAAACAAAATTAGGATCCAGAATATCTTAAACTATTGCACTCTACTGAAAAGGAGGAACATATCAAATGAATAAAACACACATACTACCAGAGGGTCCATCCCCCCCCTATCCTTCCAGTTATATAAAAAAATAATTTAGATAATAAAACGTTCATTTTACTTTCCAGAGGTTTTGGGATTATAAATATTTTCCCCAGATGCATATTCAAAGCAACCCCCTCTGGTCATTTGGAATTATTTAAATTATAATTAAAAGCATTCATCTGATTGTATCTACCCATCGCTGGTGTTTATAACATTTACTCGTACATGAGCCTACAAAGCATCTGCATATTTTCAGTAATGTCTGTACTGATCATCAGTGCAGCAGTAGGAATCTGTGCATCTCTGCCTTGCTGAATGTCTCCTTAGGCTTTCAATGGCCTGAAAAGAAATTCAGGAAAAGAGAAACACACCAAACAGTGCCCCCTTGCTGTTGACCAAAGATGGAGGCCATGTTTTCAAGCCCAAAATATTTTCAGCATCCAGGATTAGAGTCTTAACTTCACTTAAACATTTTAAAAGAAAATGAAGTCACTTGGTGGAAAAATAGGATTATAGTAGTGAAAATTTTAAAAGACATACCAGACAGATATCACCTCCCTGTAGGCAGCATACCATTTATGATATTGATGCTATATCCCCATTTTAGCCAGAAAAATCTAGTTAGTTAACAGTCCCAACATTCTGATTTTTAAGGAAATCTTAATACATCTCTCTAAGCTGCAAAGTATCAATTCTGAGCTCTAAAAACACTTAAATTGCAATAGAAATGTTACAATTCCACAGACCATATAAAACAGTACACTTTTACATGGCATAATTTCAGAATACACATATCTGAAAAAAGGTTCACATCTTGGGGTCAGTGGTGTCATTTTTTTTAAACAAGAAAGATGTATAAGTCAATGGAAGTTTTGCTTGCACAAGGAATGCAGGATCAGCCCTTGTGACAGAAAATCTTTCTGTTTTCTTCCTTGCAAGCAACAAAGAGATGGAATGTAGCAGACATACAGTCTATCTGAAAAGGTATATTTACTTTTTAAAATGAAATTTCCCAAGCAAATAGGTTTCTGACATGTACTCTTGCCTCTGATTGAATATTCAACTATCCCAAAAGAGACTCTTCTACCTTTTTACTGTGCACAGTTTTGCTTTTATCATTTTAGTTTATGCAGCTACATAATTAACTATTACACACAGACTGGTCAGACAGTGCAAAAGCAAAATATTCCAATATCAAAATGAAAGTAATATTTTTTCTATTTTTAAAAAAATCTTTACTCCCTTTGTTATGTATCCTTATAATATCTGCATGTTTTTAACAAGTGGTGTAAAAATAGAAAGGTAAAAACTTGACCAGATTTCCCATATTTTAAATTAAATTAAATATTTTTCATAAAATATGATAATAAAAATCATATATCTTAAAAGTACAGATGTGGGACTTGATTTGACTTATGGTATATCTTTAGATCTGATGGATCATTCAAATTTATATTCATGGACCTATTTTTAAAGAAGGATCATTCTATAGCTTAGGTTACAGTCAGGCTTAAGTAACAAAGTGTGAAGACTATAAAAAAAGAACTGGATTTCTTGCTAATAAAATTGTGAGACTAAAATTTAAACATTTATTCACACTTGGAAATGATTAAAATATACTGTAGTGTTTTTAATTCATTGTCCAGCAATGGATATTCTTTTTGAGAAGCGATTCAGTACTTGAAACTGATTTCAGAACAATAAACATAGAAATGAGTCTCTTGCTTCTTGAAATTTAAATCTTAAAGTTAGATAGACAAGACCCTACATCTGAATATATGTAGTGGATAATTCCTACTTCAAGTCAGGTAGAAATATGGTTTTGATTTATTTAATCTATTTTCATGAACAACAGTTGCACGTCTGGGTTTCTTAAGAGCAAGGCAAATACTCCATTTACAAAATGCTGAAGTGAATACTGTGAGTGGCTTAGTAGCCTATGTGCAACATTTCCCTTTACCACAGAATCTACACTTGTGCATTTCAGGTTTCCAAATTAAAATACATTTGACGGGTTTTGTATTGCAGAACTACAAATGAACCAATATGAAAGCAGAATTAGAGCTAAAACCTTCAGAGTCTCTTCACGTTAAAAGCTGATTGTACTGGCAGTGTGAGAAATTGGAACAAAAACATAAAGAAATTAGAATTTAAATTGTCTGACTGTGTTGTGCCTGTTACCCTGGGCTAAATCAAAATTATTGCTATGAAAGCTAATGCAGTTACTCCAGGTATATTGGTGTTACTGAGCAGTATTTAGTCTCTGGCTTGCAGATTACACAATAACTACTGCTGATGCTGTCAGCGTCCTCATTTTCACAAGCTTGTGTATTTACCTCATTTAAAATAATTGTTAAAATCATTACAAATTAATTTTTCATAACCACAAAATATCCCTACAAAATGCTAGTTGTTCTTTGCAATCTCACACATTTCATTGCTAGCACTACTACTTAC
Organism: Dermatemys mawii; assembly: GCA_007922305.1. Taxonomy (NCBI): domain Eukaryota; kingdom Metazoa; phylum Chordata; order Testudines; family Dermatemydidae; genus Dermatemys; species Dermatemys mawii. Next base: position 6,211,057 of record ML677379.1, read on the forward strand.
AAATCAATGCTTAAACTTCTTGGTACTTTTGAATTTGTGGAGAAAAAAACCTAAAATAATTTTTAAAATCATTTTCAGCACTAGTAAATTTAGGACCAAATCCTGAAAGAAAACTTCCCCTGAAGTTAACAGAACTTTTGCATTAATTAATCAAGTTGATTTCTTCCCTTATCTAAGGAGACATCACAACTTTTGATTTATCTGAAAAACACACTTCTAAAGTGTGGCTATATATTTTGTTCCTATTAAATGAACCAGTAAAAACAGCATGAAGAAATCTCATGTTCTATGATGAATTCCTTTATAGAGTAAACATGGAAAAATCCTAAAAGATGTTTTAGGAACAGTAGTTACCTATTCAATCTAAATTTATTCTGATTTAGAGCCTAAAACAAAAATGGAAAACTAGCATAAAATTTGCTGCCTACTCATATCCTTTGCACATTAAGATAATTCTTTAGAGAACAAATGGAACAGAATATTTCAGTAACTATGCTGTTTTTACTTTTGAAATGTATTAATTTCTGTTAAACTATCAGACATAACATAGATACAGTAACTGCTCATTTGCATGAAGTTCTGCTTTACATCCTTTTGGATTTTTACATAATATAATACAAAAACGGCACATCGTGTCTACTATCATCACATCAGTACAATGACAAGACATTACTGCCTCATTTTCATTTTCTTTCACAATTGCCACAACTGACCTTGTTTTTCCAAAATGAATTCTGGCACAGTAATGAAAATGTTCATTGTCCTTCTCTGTTTGGCCAAGTCGGTGCGGTCATCTCATGTTCAAGAAGGTCATTATTGCAGTAACAGTCTCTAGTAGAAAGCATTCAGAAAAGGTTCTGAGATGCTTGGCTTTCCATATTTTATATAACCAAATATGTCACTGCATTACAGCACAACCATGCAAATGTCATTGGTGATCATCTAAAATTCAGTCAGAAGGCATAGATGTTTCACAAAGTCCAAACCCATCTTTTGTTTTCAATGTACAATGCAGGCACAAGCTAGAAGATTCACAGCATGCGGCAAATCCTGAGAGGAGAGTGAAAAGAAATTTCCATGGAATATTATCAAATCAGGATTCTCTCCAACACTAGGGTTCTATTGTTTTTTCATACTTAAGTCATTTTAGAACAGATTTACAGCTCATGAAAATTTGTCATTTCATGCAAGATGGATGCAGACAGGCTTATGGGATTTATTTAGAAATATCTCTCGCACCAATAACTTGTGGGTGCCATTTATGGATTCAATTATAAAACAACCATCCCCGTTGCGTGTTAATAATGTCCATGTCCAATCACTACTCAACAGTTCCTAATACGACACTGGTGAACTACAGAGGTTGACAGGCCTGCTCATGTAAGATTTCTCTGTCTTAAGTAAATAGGTTGATCTCATTAATTCAACTCAACACCAGCTCTTGAATTGAGATTAGCCTGCCCATGGTTATGAAATCATTGGCTTATTTTGAAATGTAGTTCCATAAAACCACAATATTCACCAAATTTGGTGGTTGTCTTTGAGAATCAAACATGAGAGGAGTAACTGCAGTCACCAGGATGGTACTTGTAAGAGGGGGCTTCATTCTTTTAACTTCTTTCAAACCCCAGTAAAGAATCAACAGCCACATGAAGACAACCTCTTTTCCCTGTCTTTCATCATGCACAATATTTGTATAAAAAGAGAGAGAGATAAAGTGGAATTTACACACGCACACACACAAATGAAATAAAAACCTTCCAAGCTTATTAAGAACAGTTCACTTAAGCTGATAGCTGAATCTCAGAATTATTTCAAATTTATCATATACAATTAATGATTAAGATAAGAGTGGATATAAAATCAGCTGCATATGATTTCATTTTATACTTATAGAATTCTATAAGTATTTATAGATCTGTGCAAAAATACCCAAACTGCTCTATAAACCAGCAGCCTAACCCCGGCCATCATTTTAATGACATGTCTTTCCTTTTAAAACCCTTGCTTTAGTAGGATAAACATGATAACAAAATTTTGTACTAAAAATTAAAAATTGTACCAGATTATTTTCTGAAAAACAATGAAATTTTCTTACAAAAATTTAAATTAAAGGTCAATTCCATTATAAATGGGGTTTACTATGATCAGAATTACAATGTTCACACAATAGTGCACTGAAAGAGTTTAGGATTGTTGCTCTGCTTCTCAGTAAACCGAGTTTAATTAAGTCTAAGCTCATGACAGGAAAATTCTGCTATATTAATACAACTATATCAGAGGTTCAACTATTTTAATTAGCATTTATAATTATCAACAAAGAAAACTAACATCACGATCATCATCAGATTATAGATATGGCTAATATTTAGGTTTGATTGGTAGGGGTTTTTTCATGGGGCGGGGGGAACGCTTTCAAATATATCTGTGCTTAATGATCAACATTTGCCAGCCTGGGTGCCTAAATCTAGGTACCCAAACACATATTTGGGTACATAAATAAAAATGACCTGATTTTTAGAAGTGCTGAACTTCCATAAATCCAAGTGAAGTGAGTGTAAACTGACTATGATCAGCAACTTTGAAAATCAAATCACTTTTACTTAGGTGCCTACACATGGATTTAGCAGCACCAGGTTTGAAAATATTGGTTAATGTCTCCACTTCTAGATACGTTCTTCCCATATGAAGTTTCATCATGTAAGCCCTTAAATTCTAAAAACACCAGGATCAGTCCACTGCTCCTTTATGTCCCACCCTGGCTTCCAAAAAGGAATGTCTTTTTTTGCTGGAACTCAGTGTTATTCACTGGAATTTGCCATGCAGGTCAAGCTATCCCCTGAAGGGAAGGGAGAATTTTAAGACATGCATATCAAATCTCATTACTTGTTCTTTCATGAGAATCAACCAAATGAAGCGTGTGATGATGTCATAATGACATCATCTACTTAGGGATTAGAAATTCATCGCTTCTTGGCAATTGAACTTGTCCAACAGAGAACAAAGAAAGCACTGGAAGAGGTTATGATCTGCTCTATTTACTGTAGGATAAACTAATCATTTCCTTTGATTGTGAAGTCCTGAAAAACAGGGCACGTGGTAGTTTAATTCTACCTGTTGTTTCAAATAATAAGATAGTTCTATTTTTCCAAATCCTATACCTTATGTCAATCCAACTGCTTTCTTATTAGCCATTTGAGAAAAACAAGTACATTTATTCCTTTCCTGGTATTTTCTCTCTTTCCTTTTTTTTTTTTTTTTTTTTTTGTGATGGGTGGGGTGGGGGTGGAAGACGGCAATTTCCAAATATCTGATGTCCCCAAACCATTTTTCTACAGATGAGTGGCATCTGCCCATAAGGAAAAAGCTCATGAGCTGCATAAAAAGCTAATCTTATTTTTTTAAAAAGAATGAAATCTTTATTTTAAAATAAACGCCAATAATCTCTTACTTCTGAAGTCAAGCAGCCCTAAGTCCAACAGCAGAAAAGTAGAAATTACACTAGCTATATTAATTCTAATAAAATAAGCTAGAAGCATTCATTCTACAAGGCTCTGATATTTGTAGAGCTTCTATAAAGCTTCTTTCTCCCTGAAAAGAAAAAAAAAAAGCTTTGTTCATGAAAAAGAAAGTTGTCATGCTATTTCTCTTGGCTATTTCTGGGCATCCAAAAAGGGTTAGATGCCTGGAATCTATGCCTGACCTGATTTTCTTTAAAGTTCACTCATCTCTATTGAGAACATAGCTGCATTTGAACTTATTTAAATCTAAGTAAAGAAAATAAGTGAATTGAAATTACAACTCTTGAAAACACATTAACAAGCTATAAATATGTTACTAAGCTATCTCTATGTTTTCAAATCAGTGTGTTTTTTAATTCGAGACCAAAACTGAAGCACAATCATGTTGATTTAAAATGTTATCTCATCTTCTGCAAAAAATACTTTTATTAAGACACTGGGAAATTTTAATATCAGCATATCTAGAGTTTCATTGGATGAGGGTTGCATGTTTTCCAGATACAAATGATTCAGGTAATATCCAAAGAATGCTCAACTTACTCTTGAAAAAACCTTTGCTCTTCATTTTTGTTCAATGAATTTCTTTATAAAGCAGTGCAATGTTGTAGCTTGTTAAACAGATCTAAACAATGTCTTTGTTCATTTTTAAAAAAGTAAATTAATTATAGCTCACCTATTTTTATCCAAAAATTGTTTCATACATAGCAAAGGATTGACAATATGCAAGTTACATTTAACATACAAGAAAACATCTGTATAGATGTATTTTTTAAAGAAAAATCTAATTTTCAGCACGTTCACTGTACATATTGTTAAACAGACACACTTCACTCTTTTCAAACATTAACACCATCAGCTGAAGTTCATGAACATATTTAGCTGAACATTTTCTCTTTCAAATCCAGATGCAGACTGCTCTGTCAACCATTCCCATAACATCTCATTTGAAATTTGTGTCTTCACACAACATTTGTCACATCCCAATGCATTGTTTAGAGAAAAATATTCCAACCACCACCATCTAGGTCTCCAATACTGCCTCACCATCCTTTCTCAAACAATAAAAAAAAACCCAGAAAAAAAAAGATGGTGAAGAGCATCAGAACCATCAATGCCTATTGTTTAGTAAACAGGCAAACTATCATGTTCAATAAATAAAAGTGATATAAACAGTAGCTCTTTAGTGTAAAAGTCTGATATTATTTTAGTCATTCAAGTTAACAACACTTATTTGTTTCATATTGACATTTTTTTTTATCTCTTCACCCTGTCTACTTCAATAGAACAAAGATTTCATATTAACAAGAAGTCAGTGTTTAGCTTTGTGAATAACAAAATGAGGAACAGAGAGAACTAATTCAGTTCTTGCTAGGGGCTTAAGAGTGCCTGTACCTAACTACTTCTGCAATCCAAAACATACAGGCAAAATCAGGTTAAACTGGGGTTAAACACCTTCAAGCAGTCACCCTCCGGGGAGAAGACTGGGAACAGGAATCACTTATACTGGCATTAGGCAAATTCCTGTTCATTGACCTTCATTAGCAAAGCCCTTGGCATCTAGGAGCATCTCAAGCATTCTGTGCCACTGTTGATAACATTGTGGAGGAAAACAACATGACAGAGTGCAAAGAAAATAGGAAATGTTCAGCAAATAGCTCAGCAAGAAGACACATCTATGGGATAGGTTGACATGCAGTATTCTTAACAGGTGTTTGGAGGTTGCTTTACATACATATACTAAATAATTTATGCATGTACAGCAAAGGTAGCTGTTAACTCTAAATCTATAACGTGGTCTTTTAAATGAGGGACAAATCCCCTAAATTTCCATATAAGGAAATCCAAGATTATAGCTACTAACAATTCCAATTCTGCCTTAGTTGCCTTTTACTAGTAGCCAGGAGTCTCAGATTCCTTTTTTGCAACTCTCCACAATCTGATATTGGTGCATATAAATAAGCCTCTCTCTCGAAGATGTAACTACCTGCAGTAACATTGAAAGTGTGATTTAGAGATGGGAACAGAAAGTGAGCTTGATTTTTAGTTCGTCCTGTAGAAAATCCTAAATGTTAATCAAAGCCATTTTTTTGCACATCTCCCGAAGCACTAAAATAGATCGTGAACCAAACTTTTAGAAACATCTCACCCATTACACGCTAGATTGTGCATTTCAGAACCGCACAAGCAACCAAGCGTCGTTCCCAAGACATCACGCTCCCCACAACGAACCCCAGGGTGTAAATGAACTGCAGGCAGGTGTCACGGACACAGCGATCTCGCGGACCCAGACTCCAGCGAGAGGCACGAGCAGACAGGTAGATGCCACAGGTAGAGGCTAGTCTCGGGGCAGGGCTGCCGGGTCCCCGCGCGTTACAAAGCGCCAGTAACGGGCTCGCCGTCCCCAGAGAGAACCCGGGAGTGTAACGGCCCCAACCGACACCCCAAATCCCAACGCTTCCCCGTCCACCCGCCAGCCAAGCACCCCGGGACCGCTGGGCGCGGAGAAGCCGGCAGCTGGTGCAGGAGGCGGGACCGCACACACCTACCTGCCCGGCTCCTGAGGAGGCGCCTGCCGCTGCTGCCGCCGCTGGCGGATGTGCCGGAGCCCGCCCGCCCGCGCTGCTCGCCCTGCCCGACAGGACTGTTCGTGGGAAGCTCGGCGCCGGCTGCACACTCCGGGCTCTGGCTCGCCCTCCCCGCGCAACACGCGCGAGCCCACCCGGAGGAGGGAGCCGGGCCGAGCGGCCCCGCCCCCACCGCCTGGGTCCTACACCTGGGTGGGAAGGAGGAGGGGGCGCCGCCCCCCCCCGTCACCTCGCCCAGGGCGGGGGGAACCCGGCCGGAACTTGGACCCCTTCCGAGAACCCGGCTCTGTGTGTGTGTGGTTGGGGGGGGGGAGGGGGTCTCTAGGGCTGCTTCCAGCGCGGCTGGCAGGGACCCTGCATCAGGCACGCGGCGACGGGCGCGTGGCGGCCGCCTGCCCGCGCCCCCGGGACAGCGGGCCGGGGAGCAGGACGGGGGTGGGGGTGGGAAGCTGGGGCAGGGGAGCCGCGCTGGGCGGGGGTGCTGCTGGCGAGGTGAGGAGGCGGCTCAGCAGGTGCAGATCAGAAACATCCGCAATGAGGGGCGGAGGCGCTGGGGTGATTTGGGAGCGGGGCAAAGCTCGGGGGGCAGCAGGTGGGGGGAGAGAGTCCCCCCCTTGAACATACAGAGGAGAGGACGGGCCCAGTGGGGGATGGGGCAGGAGCTGGCTGTGGCTATGGGCCAGGCGCAGGGCAAACGGTTCTGCTGTGGTTTGAGAGATGCCCCCTTTCCACCAGGAGGAGAGACCATGGGCAGTATGGGGCCCGACAGGCGACTCTTGCCAGGCAAGAGCAGGCCCGGAGAGGTGGCTAGTAGAGTGGGAGGGGGGAGGTTCTACCTGGTGGAGGGATCCAGGTCTAGCTCTCTGGGAGGGTCCTGCACACAGCTACCTGTGACCCTCTATTTGTCTAGGTGCGAACAAGCCAGAGAAACCATCTGCTTCATGGCATCCCTATAGTTGTAACCTAGAGAGCACACCATGGGGTCGTTAATCCTCACTGCTTCTTTATTCAGCTTCCCTAGCAGTACAGTAAAGGGTCTCCCCCCTACCTACAGGCCCTTCCACTGGGAAACATTCCTCCAGCAGAATAGCCCAAACCAACGTTGTTTGCTTTGTACTGAGACTTAAATATATATATAAAAAGGCACCCTCTTGTTATTCATGCTCTGCTACACTCCTCTGTTCAGGTTAGTCCCCCTGCAGAAGGCCTTCAAAACATGTTCAGGAAATGGTTTCTCCAGCTCATGAAAATTTTCCTAATTTTTTTAAAAAATTCCCATCCTGCATTAGGACAAAAAGATGAAATCTTGCAAAATTTAATGAATTAAAAAATTTTTAAGTAGCTTTGATCATTGAAATTATTGGAACAAAAATGTTCCATTTAGATTTTTCTTCACTAGTTAGCTTAAATTTCTAAATGAAAAGTTGGTCCAAACCCCACAACCAAAATTTTTCATTTAAAAATATCAAAACGCAACCTCTCCACCATTTAAAAAAACTTCTTGCCAACCTTTTTCCAGTTGAAAAATTAATTGAAACTGACCATTTTCACAAAAAGTTTCAACTAATCGGCATTTCCCAATGACAAAAATGTTTTATTGAAAAATTCCCAACCAGCTCTATTTATAAGGCATTTACAAATGTATAACTGGTAGTAAGTCACTGATATAGTACCCGATAGTATTAAAACACATTCTTCCTTGTCAAAAATGTCTGACTTAAAAGCCAAATGTTCTTCTATGTAACTGAATTTCACAAACTACAGATAGCTATAGTCTATTTGTGAGAAGTGACAACATCAAAAAACAAAAACTAGAACAAAACATGTTGTTGGTGTTGACTCCCCAAGGGTCCATTTGAAATGAGTGCAAGATGTGACAACTAGTAACAGGATTTCAGCAGGAGAAATTGAGAACATCTTACAGGGGTTTTTCCAAGATAAGTCAGTTTGTGTTATTTCAGATAAGGTCCTACTTCTGCTAATCTTTGGGAAAGTTACCTTCTTTCTGCAGCTCTGACAGCTTTGTTTTTGACCAAGCTGCCAAAAGAGGCACATTTTATAAGGCCCTCAACCATGATTTCTCTCTTTTGCTTACCCCTTAAAAAGAAGAAAGCAACTGAAATGTGTCTAAACATCACCGAGGTGTTTACTCACCACCATTTACTATATGGTGATATTTTCTGATCCTCTGAATTCAGTGCTCACAAAAAACATAGGATAAATTGCATACTGATTAATGCTGTAGTGCTGGAAGAAGTTACTAACATGGTAGCCTCTTTCAATAACTTTAATCGCTGGTCCCGAATTTTTCTTGTGTTGCAACCTGCCAAAAGAGATGAAGGTTTGGGAAACTAGTCAAAATGCAGTGATGGAGATACAATCAACAATGGGCTATATACACTAATGTTCTTATAGTGGGCCAAAATCTACTTTGAAGCATGTATGAGTAATTCCTATTGATTTCAGAAGGTATCACCTGCAACTATCTGAGGACAGAATACTAAATAAGACCATGAGAGTTTTGCATGAATACGTACTGAGTAAGGGCTTCAGTATATGGCCCTAATCCCTTTCCCCATCCTATACACATTTCTATGGTGACAAAAAATTAATTTTAAATTTTCTTGAGCAAATAGTTTTACCAAAAAAATAAAAATAAGGTTGTATGGCAGGCACCGTGTTTGAAAAGTACTTAGCCTGTCCAGGGCAGGGACCATCTTTTACTGACCTTTCACACTGGAGCTCTGATCCTGATTGTGTCCTCTCAGCACAACCATCACACACCTAACATGTTATGGATGCTACTGGGGAAAAAAATAATGGTAATATGCTTTAGAAAGACTTCTAAAGAGGAAGACACTAATGCATGTCAGTTCTAGTCATGAGCTTGCTTGAAATTTGCTGGAAAGGACAGTAAATATATCCATACATTAGCTCTGCTCTTCAAGACCACGTAGCTGCAAGATGGGATTATTATTGCTGCTAATCCTGGCCATTGATTGATGTGGAGTCAGCTGCTTGTTACCCTGGAACAATAGTGAAGTAGTTTCCATTTTTGTGTGTTTACGTTCCACAGCCTTCTCATTACATTTACTGGAGGAAGTGAAAGAAACATTTGATCGGGAGGTGGCGTCTTCCCAAAATGTTTTTTGTCCATATCTATTGGATTCCAATAGCAATTCAGAGGGCTGATTAGACCTACAAGGTAGACAGGTCTCAAAGCCATTAAGACTTTAAATACCTTTGGGCATATCAGCTAGGCAACTGAGAGGTTGCCTAGCTGATATGCCCAAAGGTATTTCCTCTATGGGTACTATCCCTTTAAGGAGGCACAAAGGCCAAATTCTCTGCTGGTGTAAATTGGTGCAACTGCATTGAAGCCAGTGGAGAAATGCCTGTTTACACCAGAAGAGATTTTGGCCCAAAACATTTAATTCAGTTTTACCAGAGCAGATATCTCCCTTTAGAGGCGTTTTAGTGGGAGATTCAGCCCACATGAATTCTTACCACCACTCAGCACCTTTCAGTCTCAAAAGTGAAATATCCCTTGATCCGATTGCAGCCTATCCAGATGAAAGACACAAGATGGCATGTTCCAGCTAGCCCCAGTGGAACAGTGGTTGGATGCTGTCTGGAGGAGCCTTTTGTATGTCAAGAATAATACCTTCTTCAATATGGCACTGTCTGTACTGTTAACACTCAAAACTGAGATCTTAGTTTCTAGCAGTCATTCCTGATCCTCCTTTCCACTAGACTATGTGAAGCTTTCTTAAGAGGGTTAGTATTTGAGCTCTGCATCAGTATTTCTTCACTACAGAGCTTCTCCGTAACACAGGAAGGGTTTGCTTGGACTGGAGTTAGATGACATATAGGGTCCTATTCTCCTATTGAGGGATTAAAATAATTCCCATTGCAGTGGAAGAGTAAGTCCCATATGTTATATGATGATGCTCAGGGCATCATTGCAACGTCCTGAAGGTCAAACAATGTTCACAGTGCCTTCTAACATTCATGAATCAGTGATGCACAATCTGCAACAGCTCAAGAGGAATCAATATCCATTGCATTGTCATAGATTTGCCAAATAAGGAAGCCTGGATGCCTTTCCTATATTCTGGTTCTTTAATGGATTCTCCCAAGCAGAAGGTATAGGTGGGTGGATTGATAAGCTACTGTTTGTCCTATCCCTGGGCAACAAATCCACCCAGCATTTGTGAACCATCTGGCCTTAATCTATCTTCTAAATATTTTTTTTCTCTCTGTAGACTCAAGACTTTTGGAAAAAATCAATATTTAAAATATAATCAACAAACAGCAATGTAATGATATTCAATACTAGGGAATGTAGATAGAGGGGCTCACTCATAAAATTGCCTGCTTATCATTATGATACACAAGTAGTTATGCATGGGCTGACAGATTGCTCAGAATCAGTGACTTATGAGTTTTGATCTAGTAACTAAGTTAACTGAATTTAATATTGTTCCCTATTAATTATGAGTGTTTATGTTATGAGTAATAATCGGATTGCCCGGTTGTCCTCTAATAGATTGCATTTTTTCCTTTCTGTGTGGTCTCAGAGGATATTAATATTTCAGTTGATGTCTGCTCCCCTACCTTTTTAATTGTACCAGGGAACTAACAACACTGGTTTGTTGAAATATTTGTTACTTGAAGGGCATATACAGTCAGATTCTTCCATGGATCAGAACCTTACTCCATGGCTAGCAAATTGCCTTGTATGGTTCTAGGCTGAATTCAAGCTATTCTGGTTGACTAAGTTTTTCATTAATTTGGGGGGCATATTCTGATAATCTTACTCAGGTTGAGTGGTCCTTAACTCCTTGAATAGTTTTAATAGCCCATAGCTGAATCCTAGCCATTCCCAATAGATCCCCCCAGAAACCTTCAGAATATGCCAGGCACAAAGGTGACTATAACACTGCCACTATCTCCACAACCACCCCTCATGGCCTAGGATGGTGGTGTGGGCACCCTCCCTCAGTTTCCCTCTGAGGTTCCTGGAAAGAGTTTACTCTGTGGAGAGAGAATTTATTCAACACGGTCAAGCTCCCAGAGTGAGCTCCCTTTCATTCAGCTCTTCTTCCTGGGACTATGTAGTTCCAGTCCTGACTTTCCTGACGGCAAGTTCACCCCTTTAGACTGTGAAACTCTGGTCTATCTTCTGGGACTCCCTCCTTTCAGTCCTGGCCTTAGTTGGCTTATAAAGTCAGTGCTTTATACCAGGGTTTCACAGCCATCTCCTAGGGACTATGACCTGGACCACAAACGACCTAGGCACTGAAACAGAAAGTGTCATACTTTCTCAAGACACTTAAAAAAAAAATCCTAGGAACAACACTGTGAGCCACAAAGCCTGAGTTAGGGACCAAGGCTCACTATACAATGAATGGGGAGAGACAGATGCCTTAGAATGCAAGCCACAGCCAGCATGCTAGGCAGGGAGCCATCTAGGCCAACCAGTGGGAGATGCTGACAAGAAGAGTGTGTCTTAAATCCCTCCCCTCTCACAGAGGTAGGCAGGGAGGCACCTGGTGTTACTTAACAAGCCATGAATCCATCACATGGAGACAGATGACTTAGGCACCTAAGTAGTTTCTTGTGGGACTGAGTCAGGTGCCAGCCTCGTGCTATACAAAATGGCTGGAGGAGGAGAAAGAGATGGCAGCGGCAACCACCTTATAAAACTTTTAGCCCAGAGATAGCAGCACTCACCTGGTCTATAGGAGAGACACCAATTCTCCCCTCTACCTAGAACAGATTCAACAGGAGAGACTGAGGGAACCCCACATCAGAATATTCCATAGTTCAGTAGTGAGAGCACTATCCTGAGACACCTGTTCAAATCCTACCCCTTCCTCTGGCAGATAATGAAAACTTAGAGACCTTGAAAGAAATTATATTGCAGCAAAACAAGAAATACATATCTTACATAGGGTTGCTTTGCACGACAAAAAACAGAGCTCACAACAGTCATCCAGGAAGAAGACAGTCCTCACCCATTGAAATACCCAAGAGCTATGGGGGAGAAAAACAGAGAACTTTTCCAAATGATGTGGGAATGCAGCAGGGTTCATCCTCATGCAGAAGACCTGATGGTTCAGTCCCAGAAACCATAGCTCTCACAGGATCTGCTGGAGGCACAGAGCCTTTGCACTGGTTCCCTACTCCAGCTCCTTATTAGAGCAGCTTTATTGGAACTGCCAGGAACTCTCCAGCTGGTTGCTGCTTCTGGAATCTTCATATAAGCAGGAGCATTAGGATGGATTGCCCAGAGTGGGGTTCAAGGCATGGAAAAGCTAATATGACAGAAGGCTGCATGAACTTTTCTGCACTGTCTCCAGAGAGGGAACAGCACAGATCTCAAACACTCCTGTCCCTGAATGATACCAAGATGGTGGCTAACCTCCTTTTCCCTGTGGGACAAGGGAAATTTGGGTAGGGACGAAACTCAATCCTCACTCTCCAGGTATTTATTTTTGTTACCCGAAATTGGGCCAGCTGGCAAGCTTACAGATGACTAATGACCCACCAGAGTTTGGGGAGGGGGGTACCAGGGGATTTCCACTTATTATCTCCCTTGCCCTATACCAGCATTCAACAGTGGTGTCCTTTTCTTCCTGCAGTGGGTTACTAGCTTACCACCTTTTTTAACATAGGCTCGAGCCGGACCCACCCAAGAGACTACTGGATAGTGGGGGAAGGGCGGAAAAGGCACACCAGGGGATTTCTACTCTTGGGTCAAATCCTCCACTAAGCTGCTTGCATTCTCCACCATTAATGTTATCCAAAATTGGGCCAGCTAGTAAGCTTAGGGAGGATTAATGACACACCAGAGTCTGGCAGTAAGCAGCACGTTGATTATACTGATACCTAAGCTCCAAAGAAGGGGGTAGGGTCACACTCACATACTCACGCTCTCAGGACAGGCACAGCACTGGAGATGTCAGGATCCTTCAAGGTAAGTGTTCCACAGCGCAGCGATGGATGGTGCAATGAAGGTGCGTCTTCCTGAGGCACGATGGAATGCAACGCAGAAGACCACTGGCCAGGAGGTCCGAGTGAAGGGCCTTCACAGGAGGTACAAGCTTGTGATTACATTACTGAGCACATGGCCCTTTCCCCTTTTAAGGACCTGCTCCTCAGGCCTGCAACTAAAGATGACTTGGCTGCATCTGGTTGGTCACTCCACTTTGAGCAGTGCCCATGCACTGGGTATGTGATCACTGCCTAATTAGAGTCCCAGACACCTTGTCTACCTTGAAGCTCTTCTGATTTAAGCAGCCCATTCATCCCACTAGCATTCCAGGAGGAATGCCACTTCACAGGTATTCAAAGAAGGAGAAGAGATAAGGTGGGGGGAGTTTGTAACAGACCTTTTGAGTAATTAGTTATACATAGCATGCAGATCACTGCTGCTCCTACAACAATTTTCAGTCTTTGTTCATCTAAACTGAATATGCAGTAATTTGCATGTAATGTAAAATGTTCCTGGCCACTAAGCATTACCAGGAGGGAACTATGTTAGAATGCTCTTTGCACCAACATTATTGATACTCTCAAGACCTGTGACAGTTCCATTGAGGAAGCTAAACATTGATTTAAATGGGAAGCTGTTAGCTGTAGCCCTAAAGGAAAAAGACAGTTGTTTTGTTAATTACAAAGCAAACTGATACTTGTGCTGGCAGCTATTGAAACTCTTGAGGTCATTGTATTCACACCAGTTTTAATACTGTTAAACACTACAAGTTACAGGATTACATTTTTAACAGTGCTCTAGACAACATGATAGAGGAAACAGATTGTTGCTTTGATCATTCTAATTGTGAACTGTGCAAACAGAATCAGCATGCAGTTTGACACAAAAAAGTTTCTGTTTCCAGCAGGCTAACTCCTTTGACAATCAGATGGGAAACATACTTCCTTAAACAAATGAATATTTGCATCAGGCTTCTGTGGCCGTATTTTTAGCACCAACTAGCCATGGTTTCCAATAACATAGTTGAATGTCAAGGCTTGGAGCCACAACAATTTGAACTATACCTCAACAGATCTCATCAGCTCAACAGAGTTAAACCTGGTCAGTACTAGGGCAGAAGCTATTAAAACACCGGTGCTACACTATGTGGTGCTAATAATTCAACGGGTGGTCCTGAACCCATACCCAAAGACTGAGGGGAGGTGCAGCAGCTGAGTCATAAGATCCTGACCATCTGCATTCATTCAAAATCCCATGGCAATTCTTTTCACAAGCATGGGGGTGCTATCTCATGTCCTCCTGTTTAGAGAGGTGGAGTACTATCACCCACATAAATATCCCCTGTCATTTCCTCTGGATTTGACATATTTCATCACTCTACCTTGTGGCATAGTTTATTCTGTTCTGATAAGCAGCTGTTATGTTCCTCCCCAGAGGTGGCTGCATTTCAGTGATTGAAGAAGGGACACACAGATTTGAACATGATTGTGTGGATATAATTAAGAGCAACATTTGGCCAATTTTTTGTAAAGAGCTTTTGGAACCCTTGGGATGAAAGGCACTATTATAAGTCATTTGTTTTTAATTATCTTGTGATTAAAAACAGCATGAATATGGGTCACCCTTGTAGCTATTGTCTTTCCCCATCTGAAGCACAGTAAGACAGGGTCACACTATAAAGAAATCTTTACATCTGTTAAACTTGGTTTTTGACTTGGAAATATTGAGAAGTTATAATTTAGTGTGGTGTTTCTTAGGCCTTATTTTATTCAAGCACAAACTAGCAAAGCTGGAAAAATACTCAGTGTCCTCTATCCCCATTACTCATTCATTTTTTGCCAAATGTGGTTGCAGTACATTACTGGCTCAGTAACTGAATAGAGATTGAACTGAAAATAGACTTTGGTCAGAGGATTCTTGAAGCAGAAATCATAAGTGTGGTGACGGACCAGCTTCATCTCAGCAGCACTTTATATTATTTGACCTCTTATCCCCACTCTACACCATAGACTGAATTTGTAAGGGACACAGTGCATACAGGTATGGGAACAGGGCAGGAAGAGTGCTAATTTTGAGGACAGCTGCATGAACTTCCCCTCCCTTTGAACCAGCTGGGGTATTCAGGGTTACTGCAGCCTAAGTTACCCCTGAAAAACCTCATTAGGAGCACCTGTGGTTGTGAAGCCTAGGCTTGGTAGACACTACTGGAACCCAGGTTTGGTTTTAATAGATTCACAAATAATTTGGGGCCTGATCAAATCCCATTGAAGTCAATAGAAAGCCACCCACTCACTTCAGTGGGCTTTGGATCAGGTCCCTAATGATAATTGCACTGGAGCCCTACAATGATGGATGTTACTGGAGCCAGCAGTTGTTCTTAATAGACTAACAAACAACCACTTTGAAGGATCTCAGTGAAGGGAAGTCTAAACAAACAGAATAGCAGGTCCCTTGAACCAGTTCTCAGAGAAGGCGCATTTGTCATTCAGTTCATAGGGCCCTTACCTCAGGAGTCTGGTTCAGAGCTTCCGAACTTGAAGAGTCCTGAAATCAAAGATTCTGATCTCCTCAGCATTGCCAATCCCAAGTGTTCAAAAATCATGAGCCAGGATCACCCAAATCATGAGATTAGATTTAAAATGTTAAGATGATGTACAAATAATAGATTTGTTTTATTTCCCTTCTACTTTTTGAGCCTGTAGGGTGCGCTGGGGTCACATCTTGAAGCTTTCTCCACAGCCACAAGGCCTAGAAACTTTGCTTTTCTTCAGGAATGAAGGCTGAAATCATCATCACATATTCATTTGATTTTAGGAGCTGGGGCTTTAAGGAAAATAATAATTATCATGAGACCCATGACAAAATCATGAGAGTTAGCAACAGTCTCCTTCAGCTAATCTCCCAGCATCTGCAATCTCATCACCCCCTTGCAGCCTGCATGACTACTAGGCCCTTCTCTTGCTCAACTGCTTGCTCCTATTTAAATAGCCCTGGCAGGGCAGGGCAGGGGTTGATTACCTCATGCTGCCTAGATTGTAAGCACCAGTCATTCCTTTAAAGAGGTAGCACACTCCTTCAAACTCATGTACTGTATTTCATTCAACTGTCTTGCAAATTCTCCTATTTCCCTTTTTCAAAACGTCAACTTTGTAACTGATTATTTCAGTTTCTGATAGCTTGAAAAATATCCTGGAAGAAGTTGTTTCTGGTTCATTGATCATTGTGCTCTTGGGTGTTATTGGATCATGCTAATGGGAGATCTGCTGAAAAATCCACTTCCTCAATTAACCACATTTCTTATACTGTTTAAGTGAATAACATGCATTTATGTCTTGCTGCTTTGAATCTATATCTGTATATTTGAGTCTATATGAACTCAGTGCACACCCATTAGCATCAGTCAAAGTCACACAGTGTGACATTTACCCTTGTGCAGATAGCTAGCTCACTTAAATCTCATGTAAGCTCTCAAATGGGTTTAAATGGGACATAAGTGATGCATAAGCTTTGTTCTGCCCTTCAGAAAAGGAATGAATTTCACTCAGTCAGAGAAAAGTACATCTCTGAATCTGAGTGCAATCAGCCCTATGCAATTGAGCTTTAAATATTTTGTAGCTTTCCATACCAATAACCAGTATATGCCTGATGTGTGACCATCTTCCATGTCAGGTCTTCTGCCTCTGGATTTCAGACATTGAGAACACAAACATCACTGCCGGGGAGTGGGGAGCGGGGATCTTCTTTCAATCATTGTCTTTTTTCCACAAGAAAACCACAATGCTGTGAGTTGGCTTAAAGTCCATTATGGCTAGTGGGTGTAACTGTTGCCTTTGATTCAGGGTAGGTGTAAAAAGCAATGGAGCTTATTGATGGAACTACATAGTTGAAACAATTGGAACACCACCCAAACAATAGGCACAAGGCAAGGTTTGAGTAGAAACTGACCCTTATGGTCCAGAGGGTTTCCCTGGGGATTGATATATCAAACACAGAGGCTAGGGCATTTAGTGGTGGAGCAGTGTGTACAGTAGAAAACCTCTCAGAAACAGAAGTGGATGGACCAGAAAGTCTAGGCGACAGACAGAACAAGTACTGGCGGTGTGGCCCGGGGGGAAAAAATCTTTTTGGATAGACTTCCGGCTGAAAAAGGCTTGGAATTGCAAACAAAAGAACTAATTTCTATTATTTGAGTCCTACTGTATTCATGGAAACAGGACTCCATGTATATTCTTTGTAAATAAACAATACTCTGTCAAAGAGTCTTGACTCCATCAACATTTTCTCCTAATGGAAACAATCAACAGGACTCTGAATTTTGGTTAAACTCTTGGGTCAACAAGAAGGGGACATTCAGTTTTGTTAAAAGGAGTATTAAAAACTAATAAAAGGAAAGACTTTTTCACTCAATGCCTAACTAGTCTATGGAATACATTGCCACAAGAATTGAGTAAGATTCAAAGAGGGATTGGACATTTTTATGTATGATAAGAACATACAGCACTGTAACAGTTAATATGAAAAAAAGTTGTGGAAGATATAAAAAACTGAGAATTCAAGGTTAACACCAACCTTTAATATTAAGCAATAAAATGAGTCCTCGGGAGGCAGATTATCCCACTGTGACACCAAGGTACAATCCAGACTAATGAGTAGCTGTGTCACCCCTGCCCTGTGACCTTGGGTGCCCTTTACAATGCCTTTCTATTCTCACACAGCCTCCAGCATCTCTGTGTGTGTGCTGCAGCCAGCCTTAAAATTACCGCAGTATGACCCCCAACTCACTCCCAGAAACATATGTCCTGTACTGCCCAGCCCTCTCACAGACAGTACATATACATTAAGTCTGTTTTTCCTTGAATGGAACAATATGCACACAACTTGTTACCCCAAATTGAGTTACCCAGACACTTCAACTTGAACTGATTGATTATAGTTAATAAACTTGTTTTATCTAAACAGAGAGATTTGAAGTCACTACAAGTAATGAGGCATAAAAGTCAGAAATGGTTACAAGAAAAATAAAAAGTAAATGTTTCCTGGTGCCTAATTTAACAAATGATATTAGATTCACAGCAAAATTTTCTCACCACTTGCTTTCAGCAGTCTTACTGACCAAACTCTATAAGTCAGGGCCCCTCCCCCAGAGTTCATGGTCTGCTTCCTTTGTCTCTTCAGGAACAGTGAATGTGATGGGCAGAGATAGAGAGGAGTGCTTTGGGGTGTTTGTCCCTCCTTTTTTTAGTTTCAGTCCCACTCTTGAAAGACATTTCCCAGTGAGAACCAGAAGCCAAAGATTCTATGTGGAAGGATATTCCTTGACGGTTTTTTCACATGTTTGAATGTCCTTTGTCTTCCCTTCTTGCATAATGACTCTGTTTACTGCTTAAATGCAAATTAATGAAAGCACACAGTCCTTTGTTTAGGACAGACCTGTTTGCCAGAAGCTGGGAATGGGTGACAGGGGATGGATCACCTGATGATTATCTGTTCTGTTCATTCCCACTGAAGCACCTGGCATTGGCCACTGTCAGAAGACAGAATACTGGCCTAGATGGACCATTGGTCTCATTCAGTATGGCCGTTTTTATGTTCTATATATGTCAACTTTTATTTGGGCAGCACTGTAGGGTTTGTAACATGTGTTAACACCACCATACAGGGGAATCTTATAACTTCACATGCAATGTTGCCACTCATACTTGATTACTGAGCAGCAAATTATGAATTTTCAAATGATACTTTAAAAGACATACTTTGTACAAAGATTATTACAATAGTGTGCACAGCATAATCACAGGGACATATTGTCACACTCACATCTGCCTATTACAGGGTTCTTGCACCTGTCTCTGAAGTATCTGGTACTGGCCACTTTCAGAGATGGGATATTGAACTAGATGAACTGTGGGTCTGATCCAGGCTGGAAATTCCCATGTTCTAGTTTCAAGACAAATGTTTGGTAAAAAAGCAAGTGTGTTATCAAATTTCCTTAACTCCTTCACTTATTAAAACAAAACCTCTTGGTGCAGTTAGCACCTTTTTTGCTTTGTTAGCATTTTGTGTTTCCTTGTCAGGTTCTCCTGCACTAGTGCAGTGCTGCAATGTGGAAGCTGCCAATGCTGCCTGGGAGCATTCAAAGACAAATAATATGGCTTTTACTGTTTTTTTTAAAAAAATACCCTGACACCCTTTTAATATTTGCTTTTCTGATATCTTTTATCTGAAAAAATTGTACATTACATCAGAGGGTAAATGCCAGGGAGGGAGAAGAGCTATGGTAGCTAAAGGATAAGTTGGTAGAAGAACAAAGTGGGAAGGGGGCGGGGGGTAAACTGGTCATGAGTAAATTTAGGTTGGAAATTAGAAGGTTTCTAAGCATCCAAGGAGTGAGGTTGTGCAAGACCCTCTCAGTTGGAGTAATGAGGGCAAACTTAAGTAGTTTTAAGATGTAACTTGCTGCATTTATAAATGAGATTATAAAACAGGGTTGCTGGTAGCAGGGAACTGGACTGGGTGACCCCATGTAATCCTATGGACTAGCAGTCCCATCTAGGTGGTCCCAGTTAGACTCCTGTCCTGTGTAAATAGCCAATCAATCCAAAATGTATTTTCAAAACCTCCTGGGGGATCTGAAATTCCAATTCCCATTAATTTCAATGGGCACTGAGCTTTTTGCAAATCTCATTCAGACCCTCTGACATTGTCCTTCTTTAAATCACCCAGAAGGCTTACATTTCATGGCTGAGCAGATCTTGTTCATTTCTAAGCCTTACCACTACTAGTGTCTAAAGGTGGTGTAGAATGCTTCCTTCTGAGCTAGTACTGAGCCAACACCAGCACTGTGTTTTGGGAACTCTGCTGTGGGAGGTGTCATTCACATACAACAAAGACCAAGAACCTGACCAATTATGGCCAGTGTGTTTCCCTTTCCATTGCTCTTTTCACTAGAGGAAGAATGTTCAGTTTGGGTAATTACATGCAGTCTACCGATATATTCTCTGAAGCTGTGATTGTTCTTCAGTTCCTGCCCTAAAATCTTAGGTGGTCAGGTGCTCATAGTCTTTAGGGTCACAAAGGACCATTATGATCATCTAGTCTGACCTCCTCCATAATCTCACCCACAGCTTTCTGCCCCAGATGCCTAAATGGCCCCCTTAAGGATGAAACTCACAACTCTGATCTTAGAAGGCTAATGCGCAAACCACTGAGCTATCCAACCGCCTATTCTGGCTACAGGCACATGAGGCAGCAGCTAGAGCAGCAGCTGCCTAAGATGGTGGATTTCTGGGAGAAGTGATACTTTTTAAAATGCTCAGCCAAGAAAATTAATTATTGTCTACATGGCTCTCCAGCTGGATCTAGGGGGGTATGAACTACAGGTCACGCTAACTGTTCCATGTAGTTCCTGCTGGCGTGAACTAAAAAGTATCTAGTTCACACTGATGTAGTCCATAGGACTGTATTAATGTACAGTAGGTACCCTTTAGTTTGCACCAGGAAGGTCTACATCAGGGGTCGGCAACCTTTCAGAAGTGGTAATGCCAAGTCATCATTTATTCACTCTAATTTAAGGTTTCGCGTGCCAGTAATACATTTAAATGTTTTTAGAAGGTCTCTTTCTATAAGTCTATAATATAGAACTAAACTATTGTTGTGTGTAAGGTAAATAAAATGTTTAAGCATCACTTAAAATTAAATTTTAATTAAAATTAAATTAAAATGCAGAGCCCCCCAGATCGATGTCTAGGACCTGGGCAGTGTGAGTGCCACTGAAAATCAGCTCACGTGCCACCTTCGGCACACATGCCATAGGTTGCCTACCCCTGGTCTACATGGAGCATTAAGAATGCTAGACATTAGAGTGCTCCTCAGTTCAGAGCCCTGTAGGCATTCTGTCGCACTAATGGAAGTGTGAAGGGGAGGTAGCACAGTGAAGTTTTGCCCTGGGCAGCAGATTGTCTTGAGTGGCCTCTGTGCATAGGGTTGCTTTATCCTATTGAATAGTTGTTTCATTTCACCCCTAGGTTTGGCTTCCCTGCTGCAGTGGATAACGTGACTCATAAATTTATTGGAAGTAGGTTGTAAACCACTTCGGGATCCTTCAAGATGAGAAATCCTATTCATAAGAAGATATTCATTACTCAGGGCTGGATTGCTCCCTTCTGAGTAAAATCCCACAAGAGAAGGCTGCAAGAGAGTAAATCTCCCGGAAGACCTCAGATCTGTATATTCCATGCACGCAGTTTATATGCCTGCGTGCCAAACAATGGCCGCTTAGTTACTAATACGTGTGTTAAGTTGGAAAATATTCTTAATGCAACACAGGAGCTCACTCAAATGTTCAGAACCTTTCCTCAGAGGAATATGAAGCAAATGAACAGATTAGCCACACCTGCACCTGGAAATTTTGAGATTTATCAGAGCAGTGCATGCCTTTAGAGCTAATACAGTATTGCTCTATTTCAATCTAAGATTGTCAATAATATTAGAAACTGCATTCCAATACAGCACACAAAAAAACGATCTATGCATGTAGTTTTAGACAGACCCTCTCAATGCAAGTCTTTAGAAATGACTCACCAAGCCGATTTGCATTATGAACTGATTCTAGGAAACAGGCAATACAAAGTAAAAATCTGAACAAATAAACCCACCAATTAAGATGTATTAATGAGACTAAAATAATACCTTGCCCCTAGAAAGATCTCACAAAGATTGATGGATGAGATAAGGTTGACATAAGAGGAAGTCCTGCCCTATCAGTGCCATTGGAAATCTGCCCTCCCGCCCTTAACTGGAAATGATGAAGTCACAGGAAATGACACTACTTATTAGATGCTGAAGAAGGGATTTGGGCCATATACTAAATCTTACTGACTCCCTCTCCTTGGGTAAGGCAGACTTTCCTAACCGGGGTCGGGGGTTAAAAGGAGATCAGTCACTCCCCAGACGGTAAAATTTTAGAGCATAACACCATTTCCTGGGACATTATCATTGCCAGTTAAGGTGGGACTTCTGATGGCATGGGGTGGGGGAACTTCCTGTTAAAAGAGAACTTTGAACACTTCCAGTTAAGGGCAGGATTGCCTGTCATCCTTATCTCACCCATCAATCTCCATGACATTTGCTGGCTGCAAGATGCTGCTGATCAAAAGCGATCAAAAATAATAATTTCACCAAGTTATCATTCCCAGCTACTCAAAGGGAGAAGGCTGGAACTGATAAGGAAAAGCCTTCTATACAGTTTAATTCACAACACTAATTACATTCCTTTAACAGCCAAGCTTCGCTGGGCTGTGAATTTAGTCAATTTTTAAATACCTTTTTTAAATCAACATCTTCCTAAACAAACATGATAAACCAGTGGAGGAGGAAGGATTATCTTGTGGTTAGAAACAGTAGCATTAGCAATCCATGTGGATTCCATGAAGCTGGCCCAGAATCCTGAAGCAAAGACCGCGGATTAAGCTTTATAATTAACTAGATAGGAAAAATTAATAATACAATCAGTACAATAGTCCCAGTGTTATTTTGAAAAGCAAACCAATGGTGTTCACACTGCCTCCACATTTTCGTTGTATCATGGTGTAACTGGGTTCACTCACCACATTGGTGCCCTCTTATGGCCGATACGAGAATTAGCTTTGGTAGCCAGTGCACCCCCTCCGGTGATACTCTGCCTGTTACCTCTTCTGCTCCTGGACCCATGTTCCTCCAAGGACCGTGGTGTCTTCTTCAGTGACACAGCCCTCTGGCAGTGCCACACTCTGTGTTCCCCCACTTCCCCAACGACATCTCTGCAATCCCTGTCCAGCCACTTCTCTCAGGGGCAACTGCAGTCTACTGTCTAGCCACTTCTCCAGTGGCAAGCGGAGAGGGGGACCTAGGCCCACCCTCTACTCTGGGGCCCCAGGAACCCAGTAGAAGGCCACTACTTACTGCCCCCTCTAACTCCTCAGTAGATTTCCCTGCGCAACTTCCTCACAGCCCCAGCATCCTCTTTCTCTTGCCTTGGGGCCTCAGTCTGCAGATCCCTATTGCCTTTAGCTCCCCAGGTATCTGCAGTCCCTGCAGCTGTTCTTCTAGGGGCCTGCTGAGCCCTCACTGGCTGCTCCCCTCAGCTCAGCTCTTCTCTGATTGGCTGCCTCTTGCACAGATTCCCTACAGCTCTATTAAGCCCTTAGAGCCCAATGTGGGGCACATGCCTCATCACACATGGATTTTTGTATTGCATTTAGTAAATGCATCATAAAAGTTGTCAGAGGGGAAGATGTGTAGGGAAGTATTGGGCTTTGGGCACATCAGCTGGATGTTTTTGCTAAAATGATTTATCATCAATGAAATAGATAACATCACATTGGGATGAAGATGGCTGTTCCCATCTCTCAGAGCTAGCAATTCAGGCTGTCTGCAGATTCAAGAAAACAACATTGCTTATACTCTGGTTAAATTTTCAAGGTTATCCTCAAAATAGTGTTCTAATGAAAGCTGAGATTCTAGATCATGATTAACCAATAAGGGCAAAGGGGGTTTCTACAACAAATTACATGGTCATGCAATGAGTGAGAAGACTGGGATATATTCCTCTATCTTCAACAAAGTTCCTATTTGGTTTTCAGTGAGTACTTACAGCGCAGTTCTTCAGCCCTTCTTTTCATGATGTGTGATCATTGTACGAGCAATCCCACGGACTTCAATGGCAGAGATATGGCTACAACAGTAGAAAGAAGAGTAGGGTTAAGAGAAAACACTGTCAAAAGCTGCAGTGCGTGGCTAATGCCTACAGCATTTGGAGATCTGTCCTATTAACATGACTTTGAATTTGAGATTTAATTTATTTAAAAGGAAAATATTCCACAAAGGATGAAGTGATCTACAGCAGCTGGAAATATATTTTCACTGCACTCGGATTAATTTGCCAGGGAAAAAAAAATCATTTTTCAAAAAAAGTAATAATTTTTTAAAAATGTTCTAAAGGTTTTCAGAGCATAATGGTAGTGCCTCTGGTAATGAATTTGCAATCTCAATTTCTTTTGAAAATTAAAGCTAACCACAAATGGGTCTTGGATGTAGTGAAATCCCACCAAAGGAGCATTCATTTTATGAGCAGCCTTGGTGTTCTACTGATGTGCTTTTTGATTCACTATGAGTATCCAATAAATATATAACCACTTGAAAATGCAGTTCTGAAACTAGTTCTGTTGGGCAGAACAGGAGGGAAAGGGTAAAAAAATTAACTAAAGAAAACATTGATTTTACTCTGAGAACTAGCAAATATTATATATTTCATTTATGACTTGAATTCTAATGTTGAAGATATGTTCCTATGTTAAGTTGATTTTAGGGCCTGATTCTTCACTGTCTTGCATTCTCATTTACACCTGTTTAAATAGGTCTTCTTTGGCCTGAATTCTTAATTCTTCTCAGACCTCTTCACACGGCCAGTTCAATATAAAGAGACCTTTGCATAACTGAAGATCAGACACTGTGTCTTTTTAAAGATACAGGGCTTGAGTCTCCATTATACTTCCCCTTGCATAATTATTTACACTTGTGCAAAGTGAATGCAAAAGTTGGAGTAAAACGTGACCATTGGTGTGAATGAGTGAACAGAAAACATTTGGTAGCATTTTGCATTGACTTTCCACAGATGTCACTAATTATCAGAGGTGCAAGGCCCCAAGTTCTCACCAAAGGGAGGGACAAATAGTATGATCTTAATGTTCGATCCTGAGAGCAGTAAGACTCTTCATGGACAGCTGGCATGCCCAGGAGGAGCTCACCAAAGGATCAGAGCCTTAGGCAGGTGTAGCGTTGGCAGATATCATTTAAGCCTCCTCCCTATGGGTCTGTCATACATGTGACATTCCTGTTATACCAATTCTCATTCCATTTTAGAAATAGGGAGGTTTCATCTTAGGTACAAAAGGGGCACAGGGATGAGAGTAAGCTCATTTTCGCTTAAGACCTAAAGTGGACATGGACTTCAGACTAGGATATGTATTTTGTAAGCTCAGCTGAGACTAGGGGAAGGAGCAGTGTTAACAGAAGATGACTAGATCTTGCTGCACTATGCTGCTCTGTGTTAAAAAATGGTCTTCACCATTCAGCTGAGGCAAAGAAAAAACACCCAAAAACATTTTAAATGTTAAAAGAAAAAATAAGTTACAGTTGATGTTAAATTGCACTGGCTTCCAATGGTGTTTCCCATGCACTTGCTAAGACAAGGAAATCAAAGGGGGACCCTTACCCTGTAATTTACTAATGGCTGCACACTGGCATACTGCAGCATTTTGGAAACAAAAGAACTTCCTGCTTTGGCGTCCTGACTCAACAGCAAGTTGGTGGTACAGAAAATGTACACACACAGAGCAAGAAGTCAAATATACAGAGAGTTGGTATGAAAACTCAGAAAAGCCAGACGCAAAGTGGCTGCAATATCTCAGTCTAACTTCCTTTTCCAGGCATGGAGCACAATTGAATTTACTAACAATCAGCACAAGTGCACTGCAGACATCTCTAGGGGGTGCTAGCACCTGCCTTTTCCTTGCTCTCCTGACTTTGCTCTGCTTAGTCATCTGTAGAAATGCACCTTCCTGATCTACCAATGTTTTTTGTCCTGTATAAACCTAAAATATATCTAAACACTAAACACCTGGGTTGTGCTCCTGGGCAATGGAATATGCAAGTATTATCTATACACCTTCAGATCAGTGGCTCTGCTATGTGCACCCGCATGGCCCCAGAATATGGAGACTAGCTATTAGAATGGTTCATTTGCCATGGTACTAAGCAAAGTCTCTATACCAAACTCCAAACCCGGCTTAAAATTGTTTAATATTGGACAGTTACAGCATCATGTTACCATGTTGGGGGCTTTGGGCCCATTTATTCCATCTAAATTAATACATCAACATCCCTTTTCCATGCACTCACTTGAATCCATTCTGCTCTCGCCCCCCTGCCCCTCCACTGCCAATGCACCCTGGCAATCACAAGCAGTTCATCTCTCCCACAGCAAATGCATGCCAGAGTCCAAAACCAATTTAGCTGCCTCCTCTCATAAGGCTCACCAGTGTCCAAAAGACAAATGAGTGACCCTGCCTGGTTCCTCTCCAACTCAGCTTGGTGAAAAAATAAAAATTCGACTCTTTCCTCCAGCCATCAAAGTTCCCTAGTAACCAAACCAAATACAATTCCCCCATTCCAGCAACTCAAACCGATTCAACTTCCCTCACCCCTACACTCTGAAGTAACAAAAGACAATGCCACTGTGTCTCCCAGCAACCACATCCAGTTCATCCTCAAAACACCAAAAACTATTTCAACTTCCCCTCCCCCTCAAAAAACCAAACCCAAACAAATCACTCCTACAAAAAGCAACTCATCTAAGTCCCCCAAAATCACCCCAATCACAAAAAGGAAATTCACTCTCCCTCTTGTAGCCCATAGAGCTAGCTTTAGCATATATTTTATTTAGCAGTATCACAAGGAACTTACAGGCCTCTATCCTGTAAGACATTGGCTTCAGCAGTTAGCATAAGGCTGGGAGGCCTTAGAACTCTGACCCGCATAAATGGCCTAACAGTAGCCCTTAAGTTTTGGGGAACTGGGAACAGAGTTTTAGGGGAGAAGTCTGTCCATAACACCACCAGCAAATCACATGAGCCTACAGCAGCTTTTGAATATCTTAGGATAGAACATCTGCAGAAGTCTGACCACAACAGTGCCATGGCAGCAAATTGACATATATTACAAGAAGATGAGATCAGCAGCTTGAGAATTGTGCTCAATCCTTGTGGGGGCCATTTAGGGATTGGGGGCAAAAATCTGTTGGATGATTTAATTGGGGATTGGTCCTGCTTTGAGCAGGGGGTTGGACTAGATGACCTCATGAGGTCCCGTCCAATCCTGATATTCTATGATTCTGTGAAGAAACCCCTACTGAACATGCATCGGCCATAGTGGCATCAGCATACCATATTAGAAAAGTTGTTATCTAGCCTGCCTGTGGGAGGAAAGAGAGATCTAACCCTTGGGAGATACCAGGATGATGGCAACTGGTGATGATAAGGAAGGTGATGGCTAACATAGCAGGTTGTTCTCCAAGGGATGGTTTGAGTATATGGATGTTCAGATGTACATTTTGTATTACCTCTATCTACCTTGCGGAGTTAGATGTTTCTGACTTTGCTAAATGTATGAACTACTGTAAATACAAAAGGATTCCTAAAGTGTAAGTGTGGCAACTGTGCACATCAGGGTTCCCAACTAAATAGTAATTTTAATAATACTAGGCCTGATCTTGAGCTAAGAACCTAACAAACCTCAGAGAGAGAGAACTGGGAATTCTTAGGTAATCAATATAATTAATATGAGATTCATAGATTGGGCCACACCCCTCTCCCTACTTCTCACCAGTGATCAAAATCAATTTATCTCTGCACTCAATGCACCCCCATAGCACAAACTAATTATTTGGCTCCCCTCCCCCAAAGTATCCTCGTGATGAAAAGAAGAGACTAGGTCGGTGGTTCTCAAACTTTTGAGAACCGCGACCCATTTTTCCTTGGACCCTTGAATGTCTTCTGAAAAGCCGCCGAATAAATTACTGCCGCATTCGGTGACTTTTCGGCGGACATGCCGAGCGCTCCCGAAATAGCTCGGCATGTCCGCTGAAAAGCCGCCGACTGCGGAAGTAATTCATTCAGTGGCTTTTAAGTGGCGGCTGGAGCTCGCGACCCCCCTGGAAGCGCTCGGCGACCCCCAGGGGGGTCGCAACCCCCAGTCTGAGAAACCCTGGACTAGGTGGTACTATCCCCATTTGATCACTGGGACAGAGTTGTTAAGTAAGCAACTTTGGCATGTCACGGACAACCTGAAGCATAACTACAATAGGAACCCGGCTCTCCTGATTCTCAATCTCCCCTTCTAAAGTTCTCTAGAATTGTCCCAGATGTTATAAATTACTATTACTAAATCTGAGGCTGAATGCAGATAGATTCAACAGAAGCCAGATATTTTACGCTTCCCATGCTAAGTTCTCAGGATCATATTTTTTTTTAAAAAAAGGTCTCTGTCACTTGAACTAAAGAAGAATCACCCTCAGGGCTTCTTAACATTTGGGCTTTTATTCTCTTTCTTTGCTAGAGTGGGCAAGATAATCACAAAAGCTTGGGCAGACCAAGCAGGGATGCATACATATATAAGACCCAGTTTAGTCCCTTTTTAGGAGTTATCACCGAGTTGTCATGGCAATTCTGTTACATCTTTCATTATGGCATCACCTGGCCCACACTCAGCTATTGGGGCACTGAGCTCAAGTCAGTGCTCAGCTTCGACTCACTGAGAGCGGTTGGCACTGCGATAGCGTCTGCTATTTGTCTGCTATTTGAGAAGACTTGCCCTACTTTTACAGCAGTAAGTGAATTTTTTCAGATGGCTAATGGAACACGTCTGTGTAAGTTATACATTAATTGAGTCGTGGTTCCACAGGTGTCTCAGACCAGTAGTTAGTGAGTGCTTAAAACATTTCTTCTGTCCTTCTCAAGCTATACTATTTCCATATAAATACCTATAAATAAAAGGTTGTAATGCAGCATGTTAGGAATTTGAGCAGAATGTCCATGGTGATGGTTAGCCCAACTATAGTATAGTCAGAGTTCTCTGCTCACTGATACATTTTGACAATAAAATACAAAACCCCATTAACTTTAATCAGATTGTGGCTTTCAGGAAATGTCCACATTGTGGGTCTGTGTGGTGGGGCTGTCCTACATCTGGAGATTCAGCAGGAATTCTCACTAATTTGGGGTCTGGTGGGTAGATTAGGGATGAAGCAAAACACCTCACTCACTTCAGGCATTGATTAACTTTGATTTTGGCAGTCATTAACCTTTGAGGTCCCTCACTTTCATCCATCTTGAAAAGGGGGATAATGATAAGTATTTAAAAAGTTATGAATTAATTATTATTTGGCATTTTGAGATCCTTGAATGTTAGATATTATTTTATCTAAGGGACTCATTCAAAACCAGCTGCATTCAGTGCAGACCCCTATTGACTACAACGAATTTTCAATCACACCCTTAGTCCAGATAATGTTATTAATAGAAATAGAAAGTGATTTATTTCTTGGTTGATAAATATTGATAAATAACCTCATATCTATAATCACTGATCCTCTGTTTATCCATCTTTTAAATTGAGATAACATTTACCTACTCCACAGTGCACATTCTGGCTTAATGATTGTTGCCACTTTTAAGAATCATGGAAGCAAGTTGCTAGCTGAGTGTAGGCACTATGACTAGTATCAAAAAGGGCATTCTTGAAAAGTTCAATAGTTAAGGACATTTATCAATATTTCTTTAACTGCACCAACATTTTTTAAGTTCATACTGGGCTTTGACTAGACTAGTCTCTAGAGAGGGCATTATGATCACAAACACTTAGGTAGGCAGGGCCAGGCTGTATGTGCATTGCCCTTTTATGGAGATAAAACCTGGTTGGCATGGCATTTAACCACACCTCTCATTATGAAGTCCCAAGGCCCAAGCCCAGCTATCAGCACAGTCAGCTCAGCTCAGTGCTCAGCTTTGTATCAGGAAGAGCTGGCTAGCGGACTGCTGAATTGCAGCTATTTTAGAAGTTCTGCCCATTCCCTGGCTTAGGGATTTCAGACATATTCATGAAGGGATCTAAGATCCCCAGCTCCTAGATGATCCCAGGGAAGCATTGTGTGTATTATCCAGTTCTGTGGTGCACAATGGTACATCTGGGAAAGGACTGGTCACCATAGCATCTATGTATTTCGCTCCTGCAGAGTATAGTGATAATAAAACAAGATGATAGTCATGATGAGAAACAGAACCTTTCCTGAGTAGTTTCCTTGCTGATCGGGATTGGGTGGAATTTGGCTGAGCATTCACTCTACCCCCCTCCGCCCGCTCACATCATTTAAGATTTTCCACTAAATGAATCTCAACTAACCCAGTTGTTCATGGATCATCAGAAGTAAACACAGCCCTTTCTGATGGTTTGAAGAAATAAACTGACAACAGTGAAAGGAGTACTGAGAAAGTACATGAAAAGGGAATTCTTACAAAATTATCTATAGCATGGAAAATAAATACACGGATTTAAGTCATTTCTCAACATCTCCAGTGATGGAACCTCAGTTACTACTCTAGGTATTTTATTCCTTTTGCCAGAGCATTGCTGTTTAACTCCCTAGAATATTTGACTAATACCTAGTGTTAATGTCTGTTTTTATCCAGTTCAAGTCTGAGAACTTGAGAAATGATGGACTATATTAAATCAATGATGGATTCTTGGTAAGAAAAGACTTTTGCATTACACACATTGTACGGTGTGGGTGGTCGGGGAGAGATGAGTGTTAAAGTCACATAGTTACACCAAAAATCTTGGAATGGGGCATAGGCCGATAGCTTCACGGACAACCCTGCAGGCAGCTCTTAGTATGTAACATATCATGTCTCTTTAATCTCTTGACTGTTCTGTGGTTGAATGTCTGGGTTCTTCTCAGAGATCCCATTCCTCAATATTCTTTTTCTAGGTACCTGAAAGATTCATTAAGCCACTATTTTCAATGGGGTTTCCTGTTCAATATTGGAGTCAGCAATGCTTTAGCTCCTCTGCTGTTCACTCTTTTCCGTATAGCACTGTCCCTAAATTGCTGTGGTTATTGATACAACATTATCATCATCAGGAACTCACTGCTAATATTTTGTTGTTCCCATTGCATTTAGGATGAAGGCTCCATCTGCCAGACCCCGGACCCATAACAAAATAAGTGAATCCGTCTGGCCCCTCACCTATTTTTTTATTCCCTCCCCACAAGACTCCAGGGCTGTCCATTCGTCCTCCTTCAGCAGGTAATTTTTGGATCAGCTTCCTTCTTAACTGAGTGTCCAGCACCCCAATAATCTCTTGTAAGGAGAATATTCCTTAAGATTCAATGCCTCTGAGTAATGTCATGCCTCCTCCCTGATCAGATGGAGTTTTCTCCCTTTGTGACCAAGGGCAACAACAATAGCTCATAGACTCAGAGATTTTAAGGTCAGAAGGGATCGTTGTGATCATCTAGTCTGACCTCCTGCAAATTGCAGGCCACGGAACCTCAGCAACCCACTCCTGTAATAGACCCCTAACCTCTGACTGAGTTACTAAGGTCTGATGGAACAAAGCACATGCTGTTGATGGCTGAAGGCCATAGAGCGGTTAGGCAATCATTAGAGAGAAACACCAGTGAGCCTCTCGCTCAATTATGTGATATGAGAATTTTGGGACACTTAGGAGCCCAGTTTCCCAAATAGGCTTTGATATTTCTGCTATTTAATAAAATACAGCTTTCATGTGAAAATGGAAGGAAATTGGATTAACAATGCTCTTCCTGGGAGGTGGGATTGTGCCGTGTTGTTAATATAGATCGCGGCATATGGAGAAGTGGGAGATACAGGAGGGAAATGGTGTCCTGATACTAATATTTCCTTTCTGTTCATTTTATTTTAGGATGAAAGGTCACTCATGGGCTACTCTAAAGAGGGACCCGCCTTTCCCTGCAATCGACCTCTCAGAAGCTCGGCTCTTCATGGCCAAGTGAGCATTAGGATTCTTTGCCTGCATGCACATCGAGAGGGAAGGGAAGTGGGTAGATGTACATATACAGATGGGGTTTTTAGTGCAGACATGGAATATGCTTGCCAGCTTTCTAAAAATACACTCACAAGACAAATTCTTTGCAGTTGTTTCAAGGAAGATCCAGATTCTGTTTCACCATGGGATTTATCTGATTACCAACAGGCCCCAACCATTCTCCCTCATGTTAACATCTTGCAATGCAAACAGTCCTTTTCCTCCCTCCCAGCTTCATCCCTGCTCCTCTCTGTGTAGTGATAGTCATATTCTCTATGGTTCAATTTGTGTAACGACCCAGCCACTCCCAGTCTCTGTTCAAACCTAGGTTAATGGTATCCAATTTGCAAATTAATTCCAGTTCAGCGGCTTCCGGTGGAGTTTGTGATTTGTGTCCATTTATTCTTTTACATAAAGATTGTCTGGTTTGGCCAATGTACATGGCAGAGGGGCACTGCTGGCACACGATGGCATAGATGACATTGATAGATGTGCAGGTGAAAGAGCCCCCGATGATGTGGATGATGTCATTAGGTCCTATGATGGTGTCACTTGAATAGATATGTGGACAGAATTGGCATCGGGCTTTGTTGCAAGGATAGGTTCCTGGGTCAGTGTTTTTATTGTGTGGTGTGTGGTTGCTGGTGAGTATTTGCTGAGGGTCTGTCTGTAAGTGAGAACTGGTTTGTCTCCCAAGATCTGTGAGAGTGAGGGATCATCTTTCAGGATAGGTGGTAAATCTTTCGTGATGTGCTGGAGAGGTTTTAGTCGAGGACTGAAGGTGTCGGCTAGTGGTGTTCTGTCATTTTCTTTGTTTGGCCTGTCTTGTAGTAGGTGACTTCTGGGTTCTCTTCTGGCTCTGTCAATCTGTTTTTTCACTTCAGCAGGTGGGTATTGTAGTTTTAAGAATGCTTGATAGAGATCTTATAGGTGTTTGTCTCTGTCTGAGGGATTGGAGCAAATGCGGTTATATCTTAGAGATTGGCTATAGACAATGGATTGTGTCGTGTGTCCTAGATGGAAGCGGGAGGCATATCGGTAAGTATAATGGTCAGTAGGTTTCCATTATAGGGTCATGTTTATGTGACCTCATCACATTTCTTTTGGCCCAATCCTCAGAGTGAAATCCTCTGATTTCACTGTTAAGCCAAGCTGGTCGCCTGCCATATTTACTATTCTTTCTACACATCAGGATGGTTTGTTCCTGCAACCTCAATAAAGATTCTTTAAAATCCTTTTTAGGGCTTCTACATCCATAGTGGCCAGGATGGTGTTTTCTGGAAGATCACTGGTGGATTGTAATTTCCTCAGGAAGTCAGTGGTGTCTTGAACATAGCTGGGAGTCCTGGTAGCACAGGGCCTGAGGAGAGAGTCCACATAGCCAGACAATCCTGCTGTTAGGGTGCCGATGCCTTAGATGATGGGACATCCAGGATTTCCAGGTTTATGGATATTGGGTGGGAAATAGAATACCCCTGCTCAGGGTTCTAGGGGTGGGTCTGTACAGATCTGTTCCTGTGCTTTTTCAGGGAGTTTCTTGAGCAGATGGTGTAGTTTCTTTTGGTAAACCTCAGTGGGATCCGAGGATAATGGCCTGTAGATTGTGGAGTTAGAGAGCTGCCTAGCAGCCTCTTGTTTATATTCCAATTTATTCACGATGACAACAGCATCCTTTGTCAGCCTTTTTGATTAGGATGTCAGAATTGTTCCTGAGGCTGTTGATGGCATTATGCTGAAGTGAAAAAACAGATATCTATTCAGGTGACACCATCATAGGACCTAATTACATCAGCCACGCCCTCAGCAGCTCTTTCACCTGCACATCTACCAATGTGATCTATGCCATCATGTGCCAGAAGCAACGTCCCTTTGCCATGTACACTGGCCACATCGGACAGTCTCTACACAAAATAGGGTGACCAGAAAGCAAGTATGAAAAATCAGGATGGGGTGGCGGGTAATAGGAGCGTATATAAGAAAAAGACATAAAAATTGGGACCGACCCTATAAAATCAGGACATCTGGTCACCCTAACGCAAAAGAATAAATGGACACAAATCTGACATCAGGAAGCATAACAGTCAAAAACACTTCAACCTCTCTGGTCATTCAAAAACTAGCATGAGAACACTTTAACCTAGGTTTGAACAGAGTGGCTGGGTCATTGTACAAACTGAATCTATTTCCCCATGTTAAGTATCCTCCCACCTTCTTGTCAACTGTCTGATATGGGCCATCTTGATTATCACTATAAAAGTTTTTTTTCTCCTGCTGATAGGAAAGGGAAAGGAGGGTAATGAATCGTACCCTTCCCCGCCAGCATTTCGAACGCTTGGACGCATTTATCTCCTGGCTCACAAATTTCAACTCTGCCTCAAAAATTTTCTCAGAAGAAATTTTTTGCACACACGATCTGTCAGAAATTAGAGGGAACATCGATGGCAACTTTCACCTTTTCACAGTTTCTCCGTATATAATATATATATAATCTTCCTACTCTACATTCCATTCTATACATCTGATGAAGTGGGCTGTAGCCTTCTAAAGCTTATACTTAAATAAATTTGTTAGTTCTAAGGTGCCACAAGTACTCCTGTTCTTTTAGCGGATACACAGCTTACATAGACTTACTATAGACTGCTACTCTGAAACCTATTCGATTATAAATGATTCAATGTTTAAAGTTCTTCCAGTTGTTGTTGTTGTTTTGTATACAGATAAAATACAAACATGGGATGGGACCACATGCAATCGACATCATTGGAATGGGCTGGGTGATACCTAGTGCTTTGTACCAAAAAACAAGACAAACTCACACTGTAAAAAGTTATTAGTTTTTGTCTGTAGAACTACAGAGTGCCATGACACCATGCGTTCACCTCTGAAATGTTCCTGATGTATCATTTAAGTGACATATTAGTGCTAAAGGATGAGTCCCATACAGAGCAGTGTGCAGAATTCTGGGGCTTTAGGGACTCACTACACTGGTGTTCTGACAGGCTTTGTGAAAATGATGCTTGATTTGTAGAAATGGGCTGACAGTATAAACACAGTGAATCAATTTCTGGACTAGGAATGCTGTAAGATGCTTCTCTCTGTTAGGACAGAAAACTCATCTTTTCTAAAACTGTTCTCGGGAACCACACTGCACTGAGTAGCCCATCCTCACTGAGCCAACAGTTCATTTTCTTGAGTTCCCCAGCTTATGTCATAACCACACTGCAGATATTCATGTCCTCCTTATCCAGCCACATGTACAGTTTGCCCTCCGTCTATTCCAAGTTCTGTAATGGAAGTAAGTTACCTTGTCATAAAACACACACCCCCTCCACCTTAACAGAGTGGCATTTTCTGATGGGTTAAAATTCCTGCTGCAGCATTTTCAGTGCAGGGTGTCCTGTCTGAGAAAGATCTCAGCTGTCAGGCTCATGGTATAAGCACTTGTTGTCAGAAGCCTTCAAATGCTCACTGGAACAGCAGGTGGGCATGAGGAATGTTTTCTTCACCCTGTTCTTGTATTTTAAAAGGTCAAGGAACCATTCAAGAACAGCAAGTGCTGTTACAAGACTCACCATACCAGAGACGCCCCCTCATGCCAGGGCCCAGCATTGCTCTGGTGGTCTAGTGTGGGGACTCGGCCCTCCAGCCAGGTCACATTCAATTCCATCCCCTTTCTGAGCTAACCAAAGTCCAAACCAAATAGGGTGACCAGATGACAATAACAAAATATCGGGACACGGGGTGGGGGTGGGGGAGCCAGACCCTTCCCTCCTAGTTGGGGCACGAGATACAAAACCTGCCAGTGGATGGCCCCCCCCACTCCGGGTGCAGCCCCCGCCACGGGTTGGCGGCGCAGCCCCCGTACCCAACTGCGAGTCAGTGGCACAGGACCGCCCAGCTCTGGCTGCAGTCCCCCCGCGGGTCGGCAGCTCAGGAAGCCCGCCCCCGCTCAGCTCCGGGGCTGGGTGCAGCCACCCCACGCTGCAGGTCAGCAGCACAGGCCCCCCCGGCTCCGGGGACAGCCCCCCCTCTGC
Source organism: Dermatemys mawii (assembly GCA_007922305.1). Taxonomy (NCBI): domain Eukaryota; kingdom Metazoa; phylum Chordata; order Testudines; family Dermatemydidae; genus Dermatemys; species Dermatemys mawii. The sequence goes on from ML677379.1 coordinate 6,246,854, forward strand.
CGCAGGCTGGAGGTGCAGCCCCCTTCGGCTCTGGATGTAGCCGTCCCACCGCGGATCAGCGGCGCATGCCCACCCCCCCCTTCTCCAGGTGCAGGCCCCCGCCACAGGTCGGCAGCTCAGGGCCTCCCCACCGGCTCCGGGGCCGGCGCAGCGCAGCCCCCCTACGCTGCGGGCCGGAAGTGCAGCCTCCTCCGGCTTTGGACGCAGCCCTCCTGCCATGGATCAGTGGCGGATGGGTGGTCCACCGCTCCGGGGCCGGGCGCAGGTGGTGCTTACCTTGTGGGGGATGGGGTGGGTGGCCGGGGACTCTCTGTAAGCCCCGCCCCTGCAACAAGCTGCGGCGGAGACACCTCGCTGCTTCTGTGCCTGCCTGGGGCCAATCTGCAAGCTCCTGCTGGGAGCTGCCCCAGGCAGAGAAGTGGTGAGCGACGCCCTGCGTTCCTGGAACTTCCCTTGGTCCCGAATATCGGGACAAACGGCGTCCCGATTGAGGTAAGGTCGGGACACGGGACAAGTCCGCTAAAATCGGAACTGTCCCGATAAAATTGGGACGTCTGGTCACCCTAAAAACCAAACGATCTCCCACAAATCATAAGCAACAGGCAATAAGATTGTCCACCCCACCTGGGCTCGTTGTCACTTCCACTAGCCAAATTAACAGAACATAAGCTCTACCATTCTTGAGCTCCATTCTCTACAGACGTTTCACCCCCACCTACCCCTCCCATCTTCCACAGAGTTTTTCCCGCTCTTTTCCTAGCATGCTGCGTCATTAGAGGTTCAGCTCCCCCTGAGTCACTGACCCTCAGGGCCTCTTCCCTGGAGTCCTTCCCCTTGTCTGCCCCTTCTTGAGCTAGATCCTGCTCCCCCAGCTGTCTGGCCTTTTACTTCTCTTCAGCTAAAACTAAACTAAAACTAATCAAACTACTAACTATAGGTACCATACACTGAATGAACAAGAGTTCTGGGGACAAGCTCCAGCAAAGCTGGACCAAAGCAGTTCCAAAGCACCTTCACTGGCACCAAAAAGGAACTGGGGGTGGGGTAAATGCACAGTGCCCCTTATACTGCCCCATGGAGGTGCCACTCTAGGGTTCGCTTGGGGCTTTCCCCTACAGGAACTGCTAGGCGAAAAACTTCCAACACTGGTGCACGTAGCAAGCACGCACACCTATTGTGGAACACACATGAGCAATCACAGAAAGAACAAACTTTTCAAGCATTTCTGTTGTCTGTGTTTAAATACAGAAGAACAAATTTTCAAATGACAACATTCCCATTAAAAGCTGAAAATTACATTTTTGCAATTGTGCCAATTGGTACTCAGTTAAAAATCTGTTTCGAGTATCCTAAAATATTCTCTCTGTCTGCATCTGAAGAGAAGAGGCAAGATTCAGTATTTAAGTAGAAGAAACCTAAAATTTGTTTCATTTTTCATATGAGAAAAATTCCGAATTGGATGGCTCAAGGAACCAGTAATTAGATACAGTCTGTCAGCACTGACTGAAAAGGCCTCTGACATGGCCTGTGTAAGTTAAGTCACGTGCTAGCAGAAAAGTATCTAGATCACAAAAAATGTTGTTACAAAAGGATGCTCTTGCTGGCAATCTCAGCAGAGAGATCCAGGACTGGATACTAATCTGTTCTCTCACTCTGGAAGTGGCTCCTCCCACACAAGGTTGAGAGAATATGTCAAAGGCTTGAACAGACTCTGCCTGTGCTGTACCTATCCTGCAGAAAGAGGGAGTTAGCCTGCAGGGCTCTGACTTTGGTCTTTTCACTCTGAGATTTTGGCAGAGAAAGGAAAAAGCCTGTAAATCTCTACAAACTTGCAACATGACCACGATGACTCCTACATAGCTTGCAAGGCAGTGGTGAAGCACTAGTGCAGGATCCTTTCTTGCTACCCTATTAAATGGTAGAGGAGAGAGAGTGCATCATGCATGTGTGATTAAGTAATGAACAGGCAAGCAGAAGAAGATTCAGCGCAATACCTTTCAAATTTTTGCTTCTGTCCCCAGTTGCAACTGTAACCATAGTTGCCCTTGAACAGTCAGTCTTCCAGATAGAGGAAGATCCAGACCCCACGACATCTTAGGTCGGCTACTAGCACAGACATGCACTTTGTGAATACCCTGGGGGCAGTAGACAGGCCAAACAGGAGGACCATAAACTGGCAGTGTTCCTGCCCAACCGTGAAACGAAGGAAGCATCCGTGCCCCTTGAATATATAGATGTGGAAGTATGCATGCTGCAAATCGAGGGTGGAGTACCAGTCCCCGGGATCCAGGGAGGGGATAATGGATGCCAGGGAGATCATGTGGAACTTGAGCTTTACCATGTACTGGTTCAGGCCTTGCACGTCCAGGATGGGCCTGAACCCCCCTTTGGCCTTCCGGATAAGGAAATAGCAGGAGCAGCACCCCTTGCGTTTGAACTCCACTAGCACCCTTTCCACCACTTCTAGGCCAAGGAGTCACCTCACCTCCTGCTCAAGCAGAGCTTCATGAGAGGGGGTCCCCTACGAGGGAGAGGGGCAGAAGTGGTTGGGTGGGGTGGAGGTAAACTGGAGAGTGTAGCCCCAGGAAATGGCATTGAGGACCCATCGGTCTGAGGTCAGCCACGACCATTCCGTGAGGAAAACACACAACTGGTTGGACAAGGGAAGCTTTATTATGGGTGGATCTCTGATGAGAACTGGTAGGGAGCACTGAGACATCCCATCAAAACTGCCGTTTCCCTGCCCGTTTGCTCTTGGAGGAGCCAGGCTGGGGGGCAGGCCAAGGCTGCCTCTGCAGTCGCTTCTTATAGTCCCACAACTACAGCATGGAAGGCATCCAGACATCCGGCGAGGCCTGCTCCGAATGGGCCGGGCTACTCCGCTTGACTTAAGTCGGAGGCCTAGAGGCCAATGGGGATCGAGAACTGCCCAACGTGGGTCTAACCTCTGCCCCAGTTTACTCCGGTGCCACAGCAAATAAGGCCTCTTTATAAACTTTTTCACATGCTCAGTGGGCGGGGAGCAGTGCTGACTAGTAGATGGCACCGGGGAGTCACTGTGCACTGATGCTGCAGTGCCCAGTGCTGACTTGGAGTGGTGCACCGGAGTCGGGTTAAATGCCAACTCCATCAGGATTGCCCAGAGCCCAATGTCTCTCTTGGTCCGAGGCTTAAATTACTTGAAAATCTTGCAGAAATCGCTGAGATGGATTTCCCTCACACAACATAAACAGTCCGAGTGCAGATCCCTTACTGACAACGATTGCCTACAAGTGTCGCACGACTTAAAACCTGGGGCATGGGGCGGGGCGTGCCCTGATCCGGGTGCACTAGTTAAACTAAACTGAACTACTAACTACAGGTACCATACAGTGAACGAACAAGAGTTCTGCGGACAAGCTCCAGCAAAGCTGGAGCAGAGCAGTTTCGAAGCACCTTCACTGGTGCCAAGAAGGAAGTGAGGGTTGAGGGAGTGCACAGTCCCCCAATACCGCGCCATGGAGGCCCCGCTCCAGGGGTCGGTAGGTGCGTTCCCCTACGGGTACTGCTAGGGGAAAAACTTCCAACAACGGTGCACATGGTGAACATGCACACACCTATTGTGGAATACTCATGAGCAATCATTTGAAGAAGAATCAGCCTTCTCCTGGTGGCATCTGACTCAGATGTTGAGAATAAACATGTGCCGCTCCTCACTGCTGTGGATCATTATGGAGCAGAACCTGTCATCAGTATGGACGCATCTCTGGAATGGTGGTCTGATGGGGCAGACCATCCCTGCTCTGGAACTGAGAGAGTTAACCCTTCCCTCCTTGCAGAGGAAGCCTCGCTCCTGAGACTCTGCTGGGCATGCTCAGATATAAAAGCTGGCAGAGCTGTTCAGTCAGGGCTGACTGCCGAGGAGGAAGGACGCCCAGCAGAGGCTCCAGCCCAGGAGCTGGGGCAGCCTTTACCTGTGAGAACTAGAGAACCCAAAATCCGGACCAGAGGCCGGTCGCTACCGGACCCCCAGGAAGTGTGTAGAGCTGAGGAGCCTGGACACCCTGATATTACATGGACTGCTGCAGCAAGAGAGACAGTAGGAAGTGACTGGGGGGAGGGGAGAAGGAGTGAGGGAGTGCCACCTCCCACCCTGATGAGGGCAGCGTGTTTCGTGCTGACCCGTGGCAGGCCGTGCTACCCGCTGTTAGGGCCCTGGGTTGGGGCCTGGTGGAGGCGTGTGGGCCCAGACCCCTCCACTGCGGGCCACCGGCCTCGCAGGTCACCCCCAGGCTCAGACCTCCAAGACACCTTACCCTACTGACAAAGGTGACACTACACGATACTAAGAGAAATGCGGCAGTGGGCAGATATGTTAGTTATGCCAATTATTTTGCTGTACTGAATATACAGTAAATTCAAGTTTTAAACACTATTATAAAAAATTCTTAATTAACCAATAACTGACCCAGCAACCTAATCTGCATCCATTCTTTTTCTTATTTGAACCATACTAACAGTGCATTAGTTATGATGGAAATTGTTTTAGTATGATGCATAACAGTAAGCCAAGACTTCTGAAAGTGACTCAAGGTTTTTGGTGCCCAACTTTAGAAAACGTAAAGGGGCCTGATTTTCAGAAAGTGCTGAGCACCAACTTTCTGCAATTCAGGCTCCTTTAAAGCATCTCAAGGTGGACACTCTAAGTCCCTATTCACTTGTAAAAATCTTGGCCAAGGTATTTTAGAAAAGGCAGCAAAACGATAGTTGATCTATGTAGCATATGGCTTTGAACTAAAGCTTCTAAAATTCCCTATTACTGGTCTGATGGCCTGTTAAAAGTTTACATTCAAAACTGGTCTTGAAAATTATTTGGAGAAATCAAAAGAGTTGCTTGTTAGAAATGGTGCATGTTTGGGAAATCCACATGAAATTCTATAAATCAATCATTTGAAAATAGTGCTCATTAAGGCATCTGCCCATGTGAAGATAATCTCTCATTTGCTGTCACAAGAGAAATAGTTTTATTTAAAATGCCCCTAATGTCCTGAAGATTTGAGCTAGCTTGAAACAGAGGGCTGATAATATTAAGTAGCTGTTTACATGAGGGAAAATAAAACAAAAAATTAGCATAGAAATTTGCTTTGGATTCCAAACTGCTTTCAGCCTTTGTGGATTTGGAACTAAATTTCTCAAACACACCACTTTGTTTGAACAACAATGAAAACAAAAGTGAACAGTGTGATCCTATTCTATAATCCTAGTCCTGGAAGCCAAATATTTGAGGACCGAGCCTGTCCTCAGATTTGCATATGTGTATCTCAAACAATAATTAATTGTATTTTTTTAAAAGGAGGAACAGGAATGCACAAAAGCCAAAGGTAAATATCCATTGTCATCCAGACCTTGCAACTACCCTTGCTTCTTTGAAAGAACAAGTGGCTGGGACTGGAGGCCTGATTCTCATTGATGCTAAGGGCCCTTTACTCGAGAAATGAAAAGGGATCTCAAGTGGGTTGTAAAGTATGTAATTAATTATTGATACCTAGCTTTTCTACAGTGCATGTCATCAATAGATCTCAAGGCACTTTACCAGGGGTGAAAGTAAGTTAAAGGACTTAACGATTCACCGGAGTCCTGAGCAGGGGGTGGGGCCTGAACTGGAAGAGGCAGGGCCTTTACATCCTTGAGCTTGACCCTAGGGCTCTGGCAGTGGGGTTCTAGTGGCGATTTAAAGGGCCTGGGGCTCCCCACAGCAGCTGGAGCTTCAGGCCCTTTAAATCACCACCCAAGCCCCGCTGCCGGAGCGTCCGGGGTAGCCATGGCAGCCGGGGGCTCCAGCAGTGATTTAAAGAGCCCTTTAAATCACTGCTTGAGCTGCCTCCACCACCCAGGGGCTCTGGCATTGGGGCTCAGGTGGTACTTTAAAGGGCCCAGAGCTCTGGCTGCTGCCAGGAGTCCCAGGCCCCTTAAATCGCCAGCCTGGGGAAGCCGGTCCAATCCAGCACAGCGTATCGGCTCTTGCTGGTAAACTGTACCAGACCGTACTGGCTTACTTTCACCTCTGCACTTCACAATCTATATGTAATGTTCTAGCTTCTGGGAGTTTTGCAGATAGAAGAATTTTAGGTGTGGTTCCTAAATCTCTTGTTTCTCTTTCTATATTCATTTTTCCAGTAGCTTTCCCCTGGTTATTCTGCTCTTCATCAGTCTCAAAAGCAACAGTTGGCAAATTTTACTACTCTCTGACAAGATTAAATAATGCTAAGCACCTGCTCCTCTTGTTTACTGTCTGCAGGAGTTTATTACCACTTCATGAACAGATTCAGGATCCATATTGCATGATTAATGGATGATGTCTAACACACACCACTCAGATTCCTAGTCCAATAAAATAAAAATGAAGGATCATAGTTAATATCCTATTTTAAAAAACCCTCAAACCAGCCATCTTTGTTTCATTTTTGCATATTAACAGAAACTAACTCAGAGAGGGGTGAGTTTATGTCATAGGCTATAGGAATTGATGGTATTTTTTTCCTCTCTCTTTTGGGGTGATTTTCAAGAGCACTCAATATTCACTACACACATCTCGTGTTGATGTCGATGGAAGTTTTAGCATTATCTTCAATGGGAGCAGCATTAGGTCAAAGAGTGCTTTTGAAAACGATTCTTCGGTTTGGCATTCCTCCCTAGTAGCTCAGTGTGAGAACTCCTTCCCTTTGCACAACCAGGACTCATGGTCCTCAGCAGAGCTGGTTGGGAATTTTTCTCTGAACCATTTATTTACCAAAAATGCCTATTCATCAAAAATGAAACTGTTCATGAAACAAGCGATGAAACTTCCAACTAAAAAAAAAATTGGAAAATAGGTTTAAACAATGGTTGAAACATCCCTTTCCAACATTTTCAAACTGGAATTTAGATTAAAATCAGGCTAGGGGGGGCAAAATCAGAAGAGAACATTTCAAAATTATTAAAATGACAAATTTTGTTTGAACTGATTGGAAATTATTTTTGGTTTTCCAATAGCAAAATTTTTTGAAATTTCAACTTTTTATCCCAATTCAGGATGAGAATTTTTTTTTATATCAAACATTTTTGCAGCATGTAAAATTCATTTCAGCCCCCAGCCCCATTTCTTCTCTATGTACATCTCCATTCTGAGCTATAGCTAGCATCTGCCCACATTTTATTCGACGAGGAACACATTAATCACTACCAAAAGTAGAGGATGATCTTTGGAAACCCTTGAAACACTTGAATAAGGAAGATGTCTGGGAGACGTATGTAGGTAAGCTGGAAATGTTTCCAAATCCTAGTCAGCGCAAGATGCTGAAATAAATATTTTCCCTTGTACCTAAGCGTGTACTGTTTAGATTGTGGGTCATGGCATTTTGATGTGTCAAAATGGGATTTTTAGATTTAATAAGAAGAAGCATGAATAGCTATTTTCCATCATAATGAGACATGCGGCCATACTCAGAGCTGTGTTGGGCATGGACCCATGTCAGGTGGCTGTTACTGCTGAAGCTAAACTGTGGAGGTGGGACCATGACACACCTGGTATCACCAAAGGCTGTGAAATACTCCTTGACTGCATGAGTAGGGCTGAAGATCACATACCACTGTATATCACCCCGAGTGCCACCCAAGATCCCCTGCGGAGTAGCCCATGAGGGACAGTTATTCCCCACAGGCTCAGCGGGTAAAGCCTGCTAAGAATGGGCTAGACATTAATTCCTCAACCACAAAGCACCAAAGTAATGACCTTGCTATTTTACCATTATCCACATTAGGTACTGTGACGGAATTAGGGTTTTTTCTTTTCCTTGGGTTTCCTACAGGTTGCATGCAGAGGAGGTGGGACTCAATGTCCCTGGGTGTTACTGATTTAACAAGGCAATGGGAGAGGGAGTTTGTTGTCCCAGAGGACAGTCAAGGGAACTTGGGGATCCCAACCAATGGCCTGGAGAATGAACACCCCAGTGACCGGTGACCTGGAGCCCAGCTCAGGAGTCACAGGCAGTGCTGGCCGGTGGGAGAACAATGGGCTGCGAAGAGAGGATCCTGGGGGACCCGACCAACCGGTTCCAGCTAGAAGCCCAGACAAACCTGTTTACCTGAAGACAAGACAACGGACAGGCGGGGCTCGAGGGAGTGAGATCAGCTACCCAGCTGGGAAGTGGGGGGGGGGTGGGTTCTGTGCTGGAGAGGGGGAGCAGGCAGAGCCTACCTAGATGCAGGAGAGACTTGGATGTGCTGGGCTGAGGGAGGCCAGGCCTGAGGGTCCTGAGAGTTCCTGTGCTGTGTTCAATGCTCAGCAAACCCTCCTGTTTTACGTTGGCTGAGAGTCACTCCCGTCTGGAGAACAGGGTTGCAACCTCCACTTCAGCAGTGGAAGCCCCGAGGGTCCCAGGCGAGGGGACTCCCCGAGGGGGCCCACGGCAGAGGCAGGCGTGCTAAGGCTCAGAGAGGTGCGGCTCCAGGAGGTGGAGGGGCTTACCCTGAGAGGGAGTGGACCCCTGAGAAGGTCTGTCCCACTGAAAGGGGCATCCCCCACGGACCGCATGGTGCCAAGAGTGGGCATGATCTGTGAGTCCGTGACAGCTACCTTCCACTTGCCTCCACATGGATTAGCTATCTGGGAAACGAGGCTGGTGCTAGAGGGGTTTGGCCAGAACTGTTTATTATTGCTGTTTTTCCCCACATCTGGACAGAAATGTGTGAGGAAAAAAAACAACACATGCTTTTTGGAAAAAATGTGGTTATGGTTGATAGTGTCTGCGCTGCTTGTCAGATGCCTGTGATTACATGTCCAGGGGACTTAGAGTTTAGAAACAAGGCTGTAAATTAGTTGGCAGATAAGGAACATTTAAAGCAAAGCAAAATGCCAGAACAGTGAGCCACGAGGACAGTAGCAGAAAGAAAAGGGTTATGAGATGTGGTGTTAACATGTCATGAGGGAAAGCAGTAATCAAAAACTGGGGAATATTAAAATACTTACAATTATCATAGTAAGGAAATATCATTTGGAGGAGCGGAGGCAGAATCGTAAGCCATAATAATAAAGAGTGATTATACAGAACTGACAGCCACTGTCATAGGAAACAATAGCAATCAGAAGCATTGCTGCAGAGATGTTTTAATAACACAAAGGTCATGGTTACATTAGAGGTACATTCTGTACTACACTGGCCAACTAGTCTTGGAAAACTTCCTAACAATGGTGTTTTGGCAGTATTATCGAAGTAAGGATGAATGCACAAGCTTGTTCGGTGCCTGCATTTACTTGATCCTGAGGATAGGCTGCTTCTGATTATAACAAATATTGTATAGAGATGCTTCACGTTCTAGATGATTCAGATAATGGCACCGCGTTTCTTTCTTTGAGGGACCTCCTCTTTATTAGCATCCCCTTGAAAATTTACAAAAATACAGTTGAATATATACCTAAAAGCTAGGTGAAAACAGTTTACAAGGGTGAAAATCCCTGATGGAGCAAGCATAGATAAGTTAATTTGCTGCAAATTACATTTTTTTGAGCTTTTCACTTAATACATAAAACATATGCTGAAGACAAAGGTGGGATTTTTCAAAGCCCTTGAGAGGTACCGATACCCAATTCCTACTAAAATTAATCGAAACTATTATCCAAATCCCCTCGACACTTTTGAAAATCTCAGCTAAATTCGATCACATAATAAAGTAATGAAGTTAGCAATATTCCTTAATGCTCTCTGTTCTCTTGTTTACTCCTTGATTCGTCCTTTTTTAATATTTGTTTAGGTGCCTATATGCCACTGGTATTCCAGGAGTTGGAAAAGAATTCGTATCCCCATTAATAGATCATATTTAAAACCATGCTATTAAAATAATAAAAGAGTTCAATGAGCATGGGGAAGTATTTCTGAAATAGGAGGCTTTTAAAGTTCTCTTTCAAACAGGGTAGGTTTTGGGCGCTTCTCATGTCTCAAGGACAGCATTCTTCAGGCTCAGTGCTATGGAGTGTAAATCTGAATGAGACTCTCAATTCACAGGGTCCTTGGACTTCTGATATTAGAAAGTGAAGCAGTACATACCAGCAGGGGGCCAAAACCCTTGAAGGTGTTTGCCACTCAGTACTTGACCCTGTGCTGATGGTCTTCCAAAGTAGTACTTCCATTAAAATTGATAAGAGAGCTGAGTGCAACTCTATGGCAGGATCAGGCATAATTATAAGCTCCTCAGTTAGGAATTAAACTACAACAAGCTGGACTACAGCAAACTAGACCAGCATGAACCTGCCAGTCACCACTTTTCCAATGGCTCGTGTTGAACTTTCTTTGGGGATAACTTAGGAAATGTTTTCCTTGAGATGTTTCTCTCCCTATGGGCTATTCTTCTGAAAAAGTAGCTTCTTCCTTATATGCTAAGAGTCGTAAGCCCTTGGCATTAAATTTACATGACCAGACCTGATTGCCTATGCAGTTTTGGGAATGAACATTGAATACTACACAGAGGGAACCTGGCTCCTGAGAATGCCATGGCTGACCTATCATTAGACAAACAACAAATCATGAGCAGTCGCCCTTCTCAGAGTGTGAGCAGTCCATTGAAACCACCAATGACAAATTTGGGAGGGAGAATGGATATGTGGTAGCTGCAAAACTCATTTTTAGATTTAACAAGATTGTAAAAAGTTCTGACAAGGAAGAGAATGTTGAGTCTTCTCCGAGAGACAGGGGTGATGAGCACCATATATCCACTGGTTATAGATAAAACTACAAAATGAACTTTTATGTTATTCTTGTGAACGACTTCATATAATCAGTACTTATGTCTGCAACCATTAGACCAAGTTTGTCTGGCAACAGGAGATCTGCTTGAGAGGACAGCAGAATCTGGTTTTTAGAGATGGGATTCATGTACCTGCAGACAGAAGGATTTTAAATCAGTATGTATCTTTGTTTCATGTTTGTGTACCAGGGCTTTTCCTTAATAACACAAGGAGGAGGCTTTAGAGCATCTACATCAGAAATTCTTTCAGTTTTCCTACGTCAGATCAGCTTGGGACATTCCTAGAAGACGTGATTTTCTTCTGAAATTTCTTGTAATACAAATCATATCCAATGTCTAGTATCTCATGAAAACATCTAATCTTAATTTTGGGCTGGTATTCTTTGTATTACTCTGCTACTAGAAGCAGTTAGCAGGATGTTCTTTCAATAGTGTTCTAGAGAGTTTTATTGGTTCACTTCCTTTTCTCAACCTGGTCTGATGTTGTCAGCATTGCCCTGCAGTTCTTCAGAAAAATGTGCAAACAGCGTACCAGGTTCTTGATTGGGGGTGGGGGCAAGGGTTGAGAGAGAAATCTGATTATATTTTAATTTCCTTATACAGTCAACATTCAGAGCTAATGAAAGACTTGCTGCCTGTATTAGGTTAACAACTGAACTATTTAAGGAAAGGTGGAGGAAGTGACTGAAATGATATCTTCAGTCTATATGCTTACTGTAACCACTATGCTCTACTGCCTCATCTCTGTTATCTCTTCTCTTGGCGGGGGGTCTATAATGCCCTAATTCACTGCCTATGAAAAGGAATAATTGGATGTCAACTCTTACGTACACCTTCACTTACAGTGCAGGGACAGAGCACACTTGCCCTTGTGTGGCCATTTGAGGCCTCTTTGCGTGGCCCAGTTAAGGACTGTCCAGACTCTCAGTCTCTCCATGTGGGGAACAAACAGTTGCTGCTAGTAAGTAGGGCTTCCCTCCCCACCCTCACACACATCCTTAGAAGCAACTGGTCAGACCATATCTCCAACCCATTCCCTAGGAGCAGGCTCCCACATGAGGAAGAGAGGAGAGTACCCATTACCTTTTAATTGTGTTTAGTAAGTTATTCTCCCCCTCAACACAACGGAGACATCTGTCCAGCAAAGCCCACATAGCTCCTGATGGTGTCTCTGGAGTGGTCTGCCTCAGGGCAAATTATTTGGTGGCCTCAGAGTGTGGCCACCAACTCTTGCTGGTGGCCACTCACATTCTTTCTTAAAATACTTAATTAGCTTTAGGAAAAATAATAAATATGCACATATACATGTCCAAATCATATTTATTTATTGCTAGCTAGTAAGTCTGCTGAGAAAAGTAATATTAACAAATATACAAGTATAACTTTTCACAGCAAACTTACTCAGCTCTGGCAAGCCTCAAGCCCCATGGCCTGGGGATGGGCCCTGAAGCCACATGGATGGAGCCAAAGCCCCTGCTACCTCTGAGGTGAAGCCCAAATCCTGAGTCCCATTGTCCCTTGGCAGGTGGGGAACTCCCCAGCTGCCTGCTCCTCCAGTTGTGCCCCAGGTGTCTCCAGAGGGGGACAGGACCTAACCCCTGCTGGCAGCCTCAACAACCAACACCAACGTGGTGCATCAAAAAGCAACAGGGAGGGGAGAGGCTGCTGCTTTGCCCCCCTTCCCACCACAGCCCAGGAGGCTGTGGCTGCAAGAAAAGCCCCCAGTAGTCATATGTGGCCACGGTGGCCACATATAAGAAACGCTGGTCTACGTTGTCCTTTACAACAGACTGTACCTAACGGCATTAATGACTAACATAGCACTTTGAGCTTTAATTAGACTGGGACAAAATTTAACTTTCACTGAATCTAATGAAACGTTCTACTGGATTATGTTTCTGAAAACACCCTCCCACCACTTAATCCAAAAGAAATCACACCCTTTAGGGTGGGAGAACATATGAGCACAGAGAATGTGTATAACTGAGCACCATGCAGTACAGCTGGGAGAAACAAGGAAAGAAGCCCAGGAAAGCCAACAAGAAAGGCAGCACTCAAGTCTGTACCACCACAGGAGGGTAAAGCTAGAATCACAGTGCCTTGGCCATATCATTGTCGCACAATGCAGCCAAGCAGCACAACAGCCAGAACACCACCTTTATTATCACTTTAGCTCCTGATTCTGAGAGACATTGAGTACTCACAAATCCCACTGAACTCAACAGGATTTGAGGGTGCCCAGCACCTTTCAGGACCTAGCTTTTAGCATGGCAGGTGATGGCAGCTACTGCAGGAATCAGCAGCAGTGCCCAAAATGATAAACCCTGTTGCCATACCAGCCATACCATCCAGGGAATAATGAAGAATGTCAGGGCCTCCTACAGCTTCCAAGAAAAGGGCAATTCCTAACAGCAGTGTAATAGATATGGTCCTATGTAATGTGGGGAGAACAACAAGGGAAAGCCAGGGGACAGTCTCACAGCTTTAGCATGCAGGAAGACAAACAATGCCCACTCTCTTGACAGTCTATTAACATCGGAAAAAAATGTAAACACAATGGACTTGAAGAAACTCTACACTCAGAGTATAGAGGTGAGTCATACTGAGGTGAGCCATCAGGCCTTGGGCAGCAGCACAGACTGCTGTTACAGTACACAGAATCAAAAACAAAGTCAAAACCAACAAAGGTATCAGTTTGGGTCCATTCCAGTGCACAATTAGAAGCTGAATAATTAGGTATTTTGCTCCTCTGAAAGTTGAGCTATCAGAACCCAGGAAACAATAAAATGACCTAAACATTTTCTATAATCTTTAATCACAAAATCATAATCAAACATACAAATGGACTGAGTTGAAAAAAAAAAAATCTGTACCAGCATCCACTTTGTCAGTGGAAGCCTGCAGCTGACAGATGAGATGATGAGACACAAAGCCTCATTCCTACTCTAAGGTTTGCCTATTAAAGAAATTAGGGTTGCATTGCTTTCATGCTTAACAACATGCAACAACAGAACCACATGGATGAGTATTTTTACAATAACCAATGCTGGGTACTTCAGAGGAAAGGGTAAAAGACCCATAAATGAAACCAATAGTGCAGTAATGTATTGACCCCAGCTGATGATTAGTCTAACTTCTAAAAGTCATTGATAGCCTTTTTTATTCGTATCCTGCTTGGATGTTTCCCATGTTCACTAATTATAAATCCTTTTGTCTCCATAGTATCCTGTGGCTGTAAGGACTTCCCACACTAATGCTTCTGCCATATTGACTTTTTTTCTTCATTCCAAACTGAAAAGTCCTAGGTTTCAGGGTGGTAGCCATGTTAGTCTGTATCAGCAAAAACAATGAGGAGTCTTTGTGGCACTTAGAGATTAACAAATTTATTTGGGCATAAGCTTTTGTGGGCTAGAACCCACTTCATCAGATGTATGGAGTGGAAAATACAGGAGCAGGTATAAATACATGAAAAGATGTGAGTTGCCTTACCAAGTGCCAGATCTGTCTAGTCTGTTTAGTCTTTCCCTGTGTGGGAGCTAATGTGCCTCTAATCATTTGGGTACTTTTTTCTGGACCCACCCCATTTTTGCTAATGAAGTGGCCTAAATACAATACAGTACTCCAAAGACATGCTGCTGATTCATATAATGAAATTAAAATATTTTCCATCCCCTTCTTAATGTAGCCTACCATCTAATTTGTTTCTTTGACCATTACTGCACATTGTGTAAACATCTTCACTGAGTTATCCACAACAAATTTTTCCAGACTTGACAGCAAATTCAGATTGCCCTTACTCTAGTGCGCATTCACCTCCTGTTTAAAAATAACTCTTTGGTGCACAAGTTAGATTGGCCAGAAATGACTGACAAAAGGAAAACACTTGTTGAAGGTTCCATCTTCCTCACTCATCTCCTTTAATGGGGTTCTTGTGGTATGTGTGTTAAGAATTGATCCAAAGCCTTTCCATTGATCCAAAATCATTAGTACTAGAGTTGGTTGGAGACACATCAACAGAACCATTTTCTGCTGGAAAGTGCAGTTGAGTTTAAACCAAAATGTTTGAGAAATAGATCAATTTTTCAATTTTGTTTTGGAAGAAGAGTAGTGGAAAATATTTGATCAATGTTGAAGTGTCCCTCTGACATGTTCAGAACTAAACATTGCCATTTCAAAATGACTTTTCATTTTGAATGTTTATATTTTTGTTATGTTTTATAATGCAAAATACAAAAAGGTAGAATTGAAAGAAAACATTTAAAACAGAATTTATCTATACATTTTTTGAATGTTCCTTTTTGGAGAATTTTGAAATTTTTGATTTTCACTCAGATTGAGAATAAAGCCAAATGTTAGTAGTCACATGAGCCTTCGTGAAACAGAACTTCCACCCTCCGCACAGGTCTAATCATTCCCTTCTCTCTCAATGGGAGAGACTCCTGTCACCATCTCTTAGTGGATGTCTACATTTGCCATTTAAAGCAGAAAAAGTCCTTTTTTTGTTGAAAAAACTATGGGAGGGTCTACACTTGCCAATGACTTTTTGCAGTGAAACTCAGAAGTTTCACCACAAACAGAAAACCACTTCCACGAGAGACATACAGGTCTTACTGGTGATTCTGTTGCAGTGGTGTGCAAGGGAACACAGGTTCTTCCTGTTTACAGAGCTTTTAGCATCTGCAGGATATCCCACAGTGCCTAGGTGACCACTCTGACCAGATGATGCCAGGTAAACAGACATCCACACCTCCCCCTCTAAAGCACCAGGAACTTTGAAACTCCCCTTCTTGTTTTCTTGGCAAGTGCTCACTTATCATCTGGCCAGGTGATAATGCCAGCTCCACGGAGCAAATGGTCCCTTACTCCCTGGAGCAATGCTGAACTACTGGAGCTGATCAGTGTTGGGGAGAGGAGGCTGTGCAGGGACCCCCTGGCCCCTTCCCACAAGACCTATCATCAAAATAGAGAGAGCTGCACTGTGGGATAGCTGTCCTCAGTACAATGGAAGTGCTGCAAATGTAAACACACTCTGACACCTGCGGAAGTAAGTGAGTACACAAACCAGAGCTTTTCTTTCACCAGTTCACTATCACCATTGAAACCAACAGTGTCAAAACTCCACAAGCATATTTCTAAGGCTATGTCTACACTATTGCAGTAAGTCGACCTGTGCTATGCAACTCCAGCTACATGAATAGTGTAGCTGGAGTCAACGTACCTTAGGTTGAGTTATGGGGGGGTCTACACCGTGGAGGGTCGATGCAAGAACCTCTCCCATTGACTTACCTTACTCTTCTCGTTGGGGGTAGGGTACAGAGGTCGACTTGAGAGCAATCTGCTGTCAATTTGGTGGGTCTTCACTAGACCCGCTAAATCCAGTGCTGGTGGAATGATCTCAGAGTGTCAATCCCGGCTGTAACACAGAGGTAGCCTTAAACTTAAACTCATTTAAACATACCCCTCTGCTGAACACTGTGATGGAATACACAAGCCAGGGCCAAGCTGAAGGTGAATAACACTGGTTCTATTAACGGGAGGAGGGGGCGGTGACCAAAGTGGCACTTTGAGAGCAATAATCCTCACCAATTTGTATGGCAGGGAGATCAGAATGCAGGGAGATCAGAATGCAGGGAGATCAGAATGATTTTGGAGAGACTCACCCTACAGATGAAAAAGAAACATTAAGCCTTGAATTTTGACATTACCATCATCTCTGTTAACAATTTTTGACATCACGAACCAGATTAATCTCTGGTGTAACTCCACAAAAGTCAGTGGAGACACATCAAGTATCCACCTGGTCTCTTTGTGCTTTGAAGATATTGATAGACAGCAGGAAGATAAAAGAAGTCATAAGTAAATGAAAGGACAGGATGCCTAACAGGCCTGTTTGTTTCTTGTTTAGTTCAGTAACACTTATTTGAACTTACCACTCAAAGAGAGAGAAGAGGGTTATTGTAATGCTGAGCTGTCCTGCAGTAGTGGATGCTGTGTTTGAAATGGTACTGGTAAGTGAGGGGATGTTTACACTCCAGCAGGATGCTGTTTATACTGTGGCAGGATGGTGGGGATGCTGTTTATATAGTGGCGGGATATTGCCTTTGTAGCGGTGTGACACTCTTGGGAACAGGTGCATGCTGAGAGCTGGCACCGGCTGAGACATCCCAGCTGCCAAGTAGTTTTGTTGTTGTTCTTATTCTTTGCAGTGAGGCATGGAGGGAGAAGGCCTAACCTTTTGTTCCGGTTATATATCTTGCATTTCATGTTGTTTTGTTTTATGTTTAACAAATTGCTGACATCTGGAGTCACAGCAGTCCTTGGCCCTGAAGTGATGTTTCCATCACTGCTCTTCTTTCTCTTTGCATAATAATACAAGATCCAAATTCTGCATCGCTAAATGCTGTGTCTTACAGTCATAAACTGTGATTACTTTATGTCCTAACCAGTCCTCTACTTCATTAATTTATTTTGCCATATGTATGATATATTGACCACTTATTCTACTAGGGTCCTATCACTTCAGAGCCTTTGTTTCAGTTTTGTCTTCAAAAGTATGTGATCGGAGAGTTCAAAAGCACAGAAGGAAGACACCCACTTTGCCTGTGTTGAGTCATTATGTTGCCACATAGCACTTGTCAAGCTTGAGCCATTCTGTACCATTCGCTATATCAAGACATATGATGGCCTTTTCTAGGTACTCATCAGTACAGTAACCTCTGTGCACTATGAAAATACTATCCTTATTGAACAGATGGGGGAAACTAAGGCATAGAGCGATTAAGAGACATGTCCAAGGTCAGTCCGAACATCTGTGACAGAGGTAGGAATTGAATATAAGTTTCCTGAGTTCCAGTTCAGTGTCTTACTCACAAGACCATCCATCTATCCCCACTAGCATCAGTTCACATAGAGTTCTTTCACTTGATCCACAATGACATTAAAGGCAGAATCATCACTTAGTAACATGAGCCCACTAACACCTACCTACGTACTCATCCTCTTTATTTTCTCATCTATCTGGCTCAAAACCATCACACAGCAGAAATGACCACAGAATTCATTTTAATATAATGAGCCCTTCCGGTCAGATAGAGAGATCATGTGTATTTTTCAGAATGTAATTAACATTTTTAGTATCATGGAATTAGATTTAAAAAGACAGAAAACTATTCATTACATTTACATTGTTTAGAGCCAGAGAGTTGCCTGCAAACACTAAGTGCTAGGCACAGCTGGGAAGGGAGAACAAGGAAACTTCTTTGTCTCCCCACTCCCAGAACTCTTTTTATGCAAGGCTGGCCTTGGCAAAGTATAGCATGGCCTTAGTGGCACTGTAAATTGTGCTGGCTGATAAGGCTCACAGTGGCTGTTGTGATAGCCAGGGACTGCTGAACTATAGGGATGCCCGGTTATGCACCCTTTCTCCCAGCCATGCAGGGGGTAAGAAGAGGGCAGTGGAGGAGCTTCTTTGGTGACCAGGTGCCCCTGGAGACTCCCCTTCATCGGTAGCATCCTCCACTGGCGAGATCTTCTGGGATCAAGTGTTCTTTGTGCCAATAAACCTGCCCATTGCAGACAAAACAGACCTGAGACCCAGGCCAAAATAACCACCAGAAATGAATGTATCCTTCTCCTGACCCCTATTGTACCTTGTCCCAGGGAGTGTCAAAGCACTGAGTCTGATTCAAAGCAGAGGCTAACTAAGCAAAGTAATGATTTTTAATTTCACCGAGAACATGTAAAATGCAGGCCATTGTGCTAAATTCTCTTTGCTGCTGATCTGGTGCAATGGAGAGAAGGATTTGGCCCTTAGTATGAAGGGAAGGTATTAGTTCTGCCCATTAATTCCTTTGGAAAGAACAACTCATCAGACCTTTCACATTGACAAACTGATGCAGGACAACTTTATGCCTTTAGCAGTTTGAGCTGGGTTTTAATAAGGAAATCCAGCACTTTGACTTTTCTTCATTTTAATAGCAGGTATTAATTTCAGTTTGAGGGACTGGGCTGGATGTGCAGTATTTACAGTGCATAGTAAATCAAACCTGTTCTAAATATAAGACAAAGAGGTGGAGTTTAGCTACCACTGTCCCCAGTTTGGTACTGATCTCAGAAACAGCTAATCCAGGAGGCTCCAAGCCATGGAACATTTTCCAGTTTACTGAGAGATCAGGCAACATGCCAGTCAGTTGCATTTACAGATGTGGTCTCCTAAAGGCACCATCCACTGCAGATATTTCCAAATCCAAAACTGTTCATTGAAGAGAACAGGCCATAGCATGCTGCTGTTTCTTACTTCATTTCCCTTCCCTTTCCATTTCACCTGTAATTCTGAATCAGCTCGTCCACTTGCCACCTGTAACTCTCAATGATACAAGTAGAGCTGTGTGAATAATGGATTTTTCAGGTCACTAGCAATTCCAAATAATAAATAAATAGAATTCATTTCAGGTCAACTCAAAACCTAAATTTTCAAAATTTTTAGTGAGTCAAAAAGTAAAAAAAAAAAAAAAGTTCAGCAAAATGTTTTTTTTCAGAAAGTTTTCTTAAAAAATAAAATTAGAAGTAATTTCAAAACAAAGGCCATTTTGAATCAAAAAGTTGATTTTTTTTTGAAATGCTGAAATTAAATATTTTGACTCTCCTTCCTGCCTCCACATAATTGGAACAATTTGCCAAAATTGACATAAATTGGCAAAAAGTTTTGAGGGACACAATTCTGCATTTTTCATTAAAAATAAAAGGTTTGGTCATA
The DNA here is from genome assembly GCA_007922305.1 of Dermatemys mawii. Classification (NCBI taxonomy): domain Eukaryota; kingdom Metazoa; phylum Chordata; order Testudines; family Dermatemydidae; genus Dermatemys; species Dermatemys mawii. The sequence continues at coordinate 6,266,367 of ML677379.1, forward strand.
AAATTTTGCCCAGCACAATTTACTGGCAGAAATGCTTGCAAAGTGAATTTCATACCAAAGCATTTGAGCGTTTCCTATGTCAGGAAACAAATATAAAACCATAAGATTTAGGATACTGCTTAAGTGGTAACTAGACCATTGCCTATACTGTAGAAGTGTCTATATATATATAATACAGCAAAGGCAAAGCAAGATCCAAAGACTGGAATCTAAAGCTAGACGAAGTCATGTTAGAAATAAGATGCATTTTTTTTTAACAGTGAAGGTAATTAACCATTGAACAGTTTATCTAGCTCTGTGGCATATTTTCTGTAAACTGAAGTTTTAAAATTGAGACAGGATGTTTTTCTAAAAGACGTGCTCTGGTTCAGATAGAAGTCATGGGCTTGATGCAAGCATTATGATGTGAATTTCTCTGGCTCATGTTATGCAGGACTTCAGACTGGAATCACAATGGAGTCCTGGTCCATGACTAAGTGCTAGGGTAATGGTCCATACTGTTCATAAAATCTATTACTACAATAATGTAACACAGCTCATTAGAATTTTCACAATCAATCCACAGAACAAAAGAAGTGAAAAGATATTTGTCATATTCTGAGAACAAGAAATTGTGATCTGCTCATGGTTACTCCATCAGGAGAAAAAGAGTCAAACTCGTCACTGAACATTGGTCACTTTGTTCAACTAGTTTTCCAACAGCAGACAATGGTACTGAGGTTTGCCATTGTGTAATCTGGAAAGTAGGAGAGATACCTACACATAACAGCAACCATATGTTCTGGTTGGAAAAAATGTTATAGTTCTGGGTTTTCATTGGGCTTTTGTATAAACTTGTTGGGAAAAAAAACCCCACCACCACACATCTAGAGCTCTGTGAAAACATGAAATATTTGGCATATTCATCGCAAACTATATACTGGAGTCCTCAAAAATTAAAGTGTTTTTTTAAGATGAAAAACTGCCGTGTTGCCATGAAAAAGCTGCTGTGTTTTGACATTGACAATCCACCCTGAGGCAAATTCAGAGGAGTTCACTATTTTGTCCAGGGCTTCACTGTCATCCTGGATGAAGTTGATAAATGCTAACAAATATGTGCAAAGCAAAAACTATTTGTTTTGCAAAGCACTAGTGAAGTATGATCTCTCCGTTCCCCCACCGTTCAAAATGAGATTCAGTTGAGTGAAAAGCTCCCCTTTGCATTATGACAGCTAAACAGCTCCAATTACATCAAGTCTATTCAATGATTCACATACATGGCCACTCCAAAAATGGCAGAAACAGAAACTAACACCTTCCCCTCCAAAACAAAACAAAACAAAACAAACAAACAAACTGAAAATGTACTAGGGCCAATAGGACAAATTTTCAACCAGGGTTTGTTTGTGTGACCATTGTTGTGGCATTCATTTTGGCACCAATCTGTTCGCAATACATGGTCACCCATTTGTGCAAAATAGATGTGTGTCCACAGAAACACAAACCAGGGCTGCAACTGTAACCATAACTTTATCAAGCAAGTCTTCATACAGAATTTCCCCAAACTGTGTCTTTATCATTCGTAACTGTTTTTTAAATTGCACCTTATAATGAATGCCTTGGGTTTCGGGTAGCAAGTCCTTTCTGATTTCATCAGATTATGAATGACAAGCATTTTTGCCAGAATACTGAAAGAGTGACAGATGGCAAGTAAATGAGGGATAAACTAACCTGCTAAATAATATGACATGAAATTTAGCGATTAAATTCCCATCTGGAATGCCTTTACACTTAGCTAGTCTTTGGGGGGTTGGATCTGCGCATTTCGGAGTCTGCAATATGATTTCAAGCACTTGGCAATGGACTAAGGCACACATGACTGCTCGCCCGATATTAGAACCTCAGGGACCACATAAGGTAGCAATTACATATCCTCACAGGGTGCTCATTGCTTCTGGGTTTTAGGCACTATTACTGCAGGAAGCTGAACAGCAATGCTGCCTAAGAGATGTCTCCTGAAGACTATCAACACTAGTATTATTCTTCCATCCTGATTCCAGCATTTCACATCTTGATTACATTTTCATTTACTGTAGGTGATTTAAATCTATTTTATGACCATCTTAAAACTGCACAGATCCTAGTTAGTTTTCTCATAAATCTATAATACAGCTTGTGAATGCTAATAAACACAAAGATTGACATACGCACTGTGTTTTATAGCTTGTAAGAAGATCAACATCCAGTGCTGTTTATTTCAAGGAGAAGCAGCATTCTCTAGTGGTTAGGGCAGGTAACTGGGTTCCTAGTTGGATTCCTTTCCTGACTCTGCCACAGAGTAACTCTATGACTGCAGACACTTGCCCCCTCTCTGTTGCCATTCCCCACCTCTAAAATGGCATTTATAAAATGGCATTCATAAAATCCAGTTTTCTAAAGCATTATGTATATGCAAGACTGTAATCACTGCATGTATTCTGGCCAAAACAAACAACATTGGCCATCTTCTTTGTGCAGCCATGCAGCAAGCACTCAGCTGTGAGAAAAAGCCGAGTCTGTCAGGAAGCAGGTGAAATGGCAGTCAAGACAAAAGTCAGTATAAAGGTAAATGGAGTGATATAGCAAAAGTCACACATTGTAGGGTTCTCCTAAACTGGAATCCTGGTTTAAAAGTCTTGTATCTTCAGGCTGCCCTGCCATATCTAGTAAATATCATAATAATAAATCATGAAATTATAGAACAAGACATACATAGACTAACAGACGTATTGGAGAATAAGCTTTCATGATTAAGGTGGCCTGAAAATCTACTTACAGAATTCCCATGCATCTGACAAAGTGGGTATTCACCCACAAAAGCTTATTCTCCAATACATCTGTTAGTCTATAAGGTGCCACAAGACTCTTTGTCACTCCTCTTACACAGTAATTTTATATACCGTGATCATGAAAATGAAACTCCACAGCACTCTTACGCTGGCTATTGTGTGATCACGCAGCAGAGGATCCCACTGCAGGGCTAATGGCCATAAACCTCATTACCTCCTTGTATTTTAGGTAACCCTCAAAAACAGAACACATGCTCACCAAGTAGAATATGGAATATCTGTATTTGCCACAGCATGCCCAGAAGTGTCACTACCAGCAGAAAGAGCATCCAAAGGCCTGGTTCTGCAAATTGTTACTTGTGATTACTTCTTACTCAGGTGAATACTCCCAGTCATTGGATCTACCAGCCTGATTAAAAACTACTTGTGAGAGCAAGTGTTTCCGGGGTCAGGCCCCTTGTCGGATGTTTCCTTCAGTAATTCATAACTGTCTCTGAAAAGAGAGTAGGCTCTAGGTTCTCCTCTGCTCAGTGCATGTGCAGGGAGAAGGTGCCAGACTGCCGGCTCCCTGATTTGGGTTGCTAGTTTGCAGCAGCCTCAGGATAAGGGTGAACAGGCTGAGGCTGATCTAACAGACACCATGCCCTCTACACACAGTCTTCTTCCCTGAACACTCCTGCACCGCACAATACACTCGTCAAGGGTGTAGAGGCCATTGGTGCAGGAGACAGCTCCATCTTTGTTGGCTGAGAATTCTCTTGTGCCAAAGGAATTCTGTGCTGACCAGTGGGTGCAGAACTTAGTCCTCTATTTGCTTAGAGATACCTACTTTGGCCACTGCAGTAAATGGAAAACTAATGTTTCTTTTCCTCAAATAAATACATTTTATCAATAATTTTAGGATGATAAAGCTGCTCTGTTGAGTGAATACAGCAGACTCCTTCACATCATGGAGTTCAAATTATTGACAAATACAGTTCTACACCCTCAGGTAATGTCTGCACAGCAGAAGCTGTGCATGGGCTAGCCTACCTAGCCACCTTGAATCCAGCTGGCACAGGTAACAATAGCAACGAAGAGACCTCAGCACAGGCTGCACTGTTTTGCTCTGATGCCTGTGCTGTTCTGTCTTCACTGCTCTTGTTTCCTGAGCCAGCTGGATTCAAGCTAGCTGGGGTTGGCTAGTCCCTGCACATACCCATAGAGAGGCAGTGTAGTCTAATGTACTGAACATAGGACTGGAAGTCAGGAGCTATTCAGTTCTTATCCAGGCTCAGTGGCACAAGGTCCGTGCAGGTTTCCACCCTCTCATGCCTGCGCCCTGTGTTTGGGATGGTTGAATAAAGAGTCCCACCACCTTCTTCTGCAGTTTCTAGTCCCACAAGCAAGTCTTTGAGACTCAGCTTTATAGCTGTAAAATAAGGATTATAATACTTGTTTTCCTCTCTCCTGCCAGGGGCGGGGTGACTGGGGCACTGTTCCCTCTAAGCTGTGTGCATGTGTGAGCGCACACAGATCCTAAACCCCGCACACATGGCAAAACACTGCCGCCACAAAAATTTGCACAGAAGAAATTTTTTGCACACAAAGCCTGCCAAAAATTAGAGCATTGCGAATTACACACCTTCATTAGTTAAATATCTGCAAAGTGCTTCAAAGCTGCAAAAAGGTGCTTCCTAAGTGTTAAATCTTATTATTATAAATGGGGATGAATACAATTATTAATGGGCTGTTTGATTTCCTCAGTCAGCTCCACTAGCTAGTGTAACATAAGATTAATAAGCTCCCTCAAAACACCCGACCAAGTGTCCCATCCTAATTAACTCCAATGTACACCTGCTGCTGCAGCAGCTTCTGCTGCTGAGCCCCAGGAAAGGGTCACACTGGTCATTATTGTGGTGAACGTGGCCTGCTTTGCTAATGCATCAAATAAGCCCATTGATTCCTGTTTATTCTCACCGGGGCCATTTGGTGATTCATGCTGTGTGTAACTGTCTAATCACTATTACATACTTTGGGTGTCAGTTGGCCTGGATCCAATGACTACACGAGCCCTCGGCCAGTTTACAGCAGCCAAGGAGCTGGTCCTGGATCTCAAAGCCTAAAACACAAAACTTTGTTCAAATGTTATTTCTTTCGGGGAAAATTCCTCCCGTGCAGAAAGCCAGTGAAAGGTCTATGCACAACTAAGGTGCTTAATTCCCCCCCATAATGCATTATACATTAGAAACCTATCATTCTCCCCATCTAATTTCTGAGTGCTCTGAAGAAGTGAGTCAGTAGCAATGCACTGCTTTCACCTACATGTCCTCCAGCAAGTCACTTTGCTTGTCTGTTTCTTCGCACCCACCCCCTTTAAAATGGGAGTAATATTGTGACTATTGCACAGAGGGGTTGAGAGGGTTAATCAATTAATACTTTAGAGAGGATGGTGAGATCCCCAAATGAAAGTGGGGTTGTCTGTAGTATAATTAGCAACATGTGTTCCATTGGGAAACAAAGAGTTGATTGGCTGGTGCCTCACTGTGGTGAAAAAAGCAAATTGCCACTTTGCAGCTGTTTATGGGCTGGTGCCTTCTGTTCACTTCTTCAGTGGCTTCCAGAAGTTAAAATGAAACAAGCCACATTTCCATTTAAATCACTAGTTTACCACACAAGTTCAACAAGGAAAATAACTACATCAGTTGACAATAAGCAGAGATTTAATTGTGAGCACTGGCTTCTTAATAGATATACATGGCCTTCCATCTGCTGTTTAGGTGACAGGATTGTGGAATTCAAGTTGACCTACTAAATGTAAGTGAAAACAGAACATTAACACTTTCATAGAATTATAACAGTTATGCCCAATGACTTGCAGCCTGTTTGATTAGTTGAAAATTCCAGGACAAATATTTTTAAGGGGAGAGACAATAGTTCTCTATGTTTAAATGAAAACTGTTTTTGGGTTTTTTTTTCAAAATATCAGCTCTAGGAATTATTTTGGGGAAGTTCTATGGCCTGTGTAATGCAGGAGATCAGACTTCTGGCCTTAGAGTTTATGGGCAAAATGTCATTGTTACATTGGTTATAAATCGAAACTCTATTTCAGTAATGCATACAGTTTCAAGGAGGACTTCAGAGTATAAAATAATGTTTTAGATTAGATAGAATTTATAAGTGGGGAAAAGTGCCATGGAACTCATATAACTTGCTTATTTGTAAGCAAATGCCCATCTAGCGTACAGCATATTGTACACAAAGAAGAATAAAGGAGATGGATCATCGTCAGAAGGATTCAGAAAATGGATTTTGCCACTTGCAGAGAACCCCTGACTGGATGGTAGAGGAACATAATGAAAAGATTTCTTTTAGAAATGTAGTTACGTGTTTAATTCACTGCTTACCCTGGTTCTGTGTTTTTGTTCCACAGAGAGACAATGCTTGTAGAGTTTGATAATACAGCACCCCTCATATAAAACATTTCTCCAATTGTTTCAGAATGGAACTACTATTTTTAAATAAAAGGGCAGGGAAAGGAGGAAAAATTTAACGTAATAATGAAGTCCGATTACAGATTAAACAACAGCAAGATTCCAAAGGCAGCTGCAATGGGGTCACTATTCCACTGAAGAACTGTTCAGTATTTATTAACACCTGCAGCTGTTGGTAACATCTTGCCCTCTTCGAATTTCACCATTGTTGCGTTTATTTGGACCATGCTTTTGGGCCTGGTTCTTGGCTCCAGGATCTGACTTCAGGCCTCAGTTTAGCAAGAGACTTAAGTACATGTCTTTCTTTAATGGACTGCTCATATGCTCAAAAGTAGGTAAATATTTAAGCATTTTCCTGAATCGGGATCTCAATTATTTGAATGACCTTGTTTCAGGAATGTTATTAACACAAGTGAGCACCGGTCAGCAGGCCACCTGAAAGAGTTAATTCTTGCATTACCTTTCAAGTCACCCTGGGGAACTTGAGTATTATAAAAAATCTCTCTCTCTTTCGTTTGCTGGTGTTTGTCAAGGAACTCTAGAGCACGTGAGCGGCACATACCATAAACTTATATGATTAGTCTTACATTTCTTTTTCCCTTGCCCAATTTCATAACTTTCTCAGTGGAGATTTCCTTCTATTTTTAGAAGGGGGGACGTTGACTGATATCTGCAAGCTTAAGTATTTTTTTTATTCTTATGGTACTCAGAAATAAGAGAGACAGACTCAGTGTTTCCTGTTCCTATTTGTGGCATTAGCTATAACACACAGTTGCCAGATTATCTGAAATATACAATACAGTGCTGCAGTGAATGCTGGGATTTGTTAGGGAGGTTCAAAAGTGTCTAAGAGACTTAGGTTTAATGACATAATGTTCATTAAAAGCTATATGTGTCCCTAAGTCACTTAGGCAGTTCTAATAATAGTTAATATATTAACTTTTATACTACCATAATAGGGCAAATCCACACCGCCACAACTGGTACCGTGGCTGGGTGCTAGGGAGAACCATGGGGGAGGGGGTCAATTACTACAATGATGACAGCTATAGAAATACCTAAGATAGACTGAATGAGAAAAAGAAGGAATTCTCCTCCTGATACCTCGGTCTGAGAGAGGAACTACTATGCTGAGGCTTTTCCATCCCACTGACGAGCGCAGACCTAACTCATTCCTGCCCATCTCCAAATATGCCTTATGATGAATTTAATGGTCAGCGAACCCCCTGTGCTGCACTTCGGTGGGCACCCCCAACACTGGGCAAATCACATTCCCAGCTTGTGCCGGGGAAAGACCCCTGCACACATCTCCCAGGCTGCAGTGCAGGATTTACCCCAATGTGCACAATTAACAGAACGCATCCCAGTCTGAGTCAAACAGAGCAATTGCTTCCATTGGGTCTAGCTAGCTGGATTTGAGTTAGGAATTTCATGAACAAAAACCTAGTTCTGGAATTACTACTTAGATTACAAAAAATCAGTCCTTCAACATGGAAACACTCCCCCGCCCCACAACTGGGTCCTTCATCTCCAGAATCAATATGAAGGAGATGATTTTTGCAGTTTTGTTGTCATGGAAACCATTTCCCCAGTCTGATATGCCTTACAGGGTTTTCAAACCTCTTCTTGTCAGCAATTACCATTCTGTCCTACATGCTGAATATTCTGCCTTTTAATTTCATGCTGTGAACCTTACTCCATTTGTGAATGAAGTCTGCCCAAATACAGCCAGAACAAAATGCCAGACAGCTCTATTCAGACCACGGAAATAAAAGGTGCACACACTCCTTCCTCTGAGTAAATACTGAGCCAAACGGCCCAGAACGGTGGCAAGAGGCCTCATGCTGCTGCAGGTGCTGTCTACCAGATAAGATGTAAACCTGCAGACCCTGACATACCTGGAGTACTATGAGGAAAGAACATTTGTTAGCTACTACTTGAATTTCCTTTCTCTTCCTGTTCTATGGTTTGTTGTTGTTGTTGTAGTATAGAGGAAGGCTGGTTTTGAATTTAAGGCACAGAATTAGGGTCCCGAGCCAGCAAGGATTACGCACATAAACAAAGGCTGCAGTATCTGGCCCAGGAGTCAGGAGATCTGCATTCTGGGATAAAGACTTCTTGGGTGAACTTACGTAAGTCTCTGATCTTCTCTGTGCCTCAGTTTCTCCAATATATCACCTGGGGATAATACTTTACACAGCTACCTAGCAGAGATGGTAAGGGTAAAGCTGAACAAATAATGGCTTTTTTTTGTTGTTTGTTAACAATTTAGAGAAGTAAAGAAAAATATAATTTCAGGGCAATTAAAACATTTAGATTTGAATAAAACCATGTTGATCATTTTCAGACATGTTTGGCTTTGTTGAAAATAAAATGAAAGAAATTTTGAAATGAAAAGTTGTTTCAAACTGAAAAATCAAAACACTTTGATTTTTGTAAGCACTGGTTTTTGCTTGTTTGTTTTCTAACCAACCAACCAATGACATTGAGATGGATTTGTTAAACATTTAAGTGTTACTGAATTTGCACTTTTGTCAAAATTTGACCAGTTTGACCAGTCAGTTCTAGTTGGAAGGCAGAGACAGTGTGAAATACAGTGAAATCAGATGGAACTTTTTATTTAGATGTCAGTGTGCTATTAGCTATGTCTGGTATTATAATATTGCAGTGCATTAAGTAGCTGTCATGTCAGAGGCAACTGTACGTCTTATTGGTAATTGGTATGATTCCTTTATAAGTCATAGGGCCAAATCTACAAGTAATATAGCAGGTGCCTAAAGGATTTAGGAACACATGTGTTACTGAAAGTGAAAATGGAACTTTTGCTCTAAACTCCTGAGACACTTTCGAAAGTTTCCCTATAAATGGCAGTAAACATCAGAAAGGCGGCTCACAGTAGTGTAAATCAATGTAAGTGGGTATAAGTTACATATCAAGAGGGCAAAAATAAGAGGTATTACCAGAAAAAGTAACCAGCCAAAGGGTATAAGTTGCCAGACTTTGTAAGATGGAATGGGGAAGGGGGAAGAGGGCTGCTTTGTCTTCTAGTCTCTTTTGGTTGCTTTTCATGCTAATGCCCCACTTTCCCTCAAGACTAAGGGCATGGCTACACTTACAGAATTATAGCGCTATTGGTGATAGCGGTCCCCTTATAGAGCAATATGTATAGCGCTATTGCATGTCCACACTGAGATGCGCCAGCGCTATAGTGTGGCCACATTTGCGGCACCTCAGGCGGCATTAAGAGCAGCGCATTAGGGCAGGTATCCCAGCATTCAGCTGGGTGCAACGTGCTTTTCAAACGAGGGGGATGAGGGGGGACGTGTTGTGTGCATGCGGAGGGAGAGAGCCAGTGCTTTTTCCGTCCTTCTGAGAGCCTGTCAGCGAGTGTCTGGTCACAGAGGGCTTTGTTCTCACACAGGCTCCCTCTTTAAATATTTGCATTGCTTATCTGCCGAGTTAAGAGAGAAACTCTAAAGAGGTACTTCTGCATTCCTCCAGCCGAGTTCAAAAGAAAGGGAAGAGACGTCAATTGCCTTAAATGGCTCTAGGCATCTCCAGAGATCACTTGTAGCGCAGTGGGTGTCCACATTCTCACCGTAGCACTACAGCGGGAGCGCTACAGCCCTTATTCCCCGTGCAGAGGTGGATTACCAGGAGCGCTAGAACTCCATGGTTATATCGCTCTACGTGCCTTGCCAGTGTGGATGGGTAGTAGGTTATAGCACTCCTGGGGCTTTATAGCGCTATAAAGTGCCAGTGTAACCATGGCCTAACCCACTATTTGTCAATACTAATTTACATACAGATGAATCTGGTAAAATGCATTATCTTCCAACATGACAGGTGCCATATATATGCAGTATAAATGCAAGAGGATTCCTTTATAACCTCAGTAGTAATGCATGCCTGACACATTGTGCATTCAAAGAGCTTGTTTGACAGAAAAATATATTGTGTACATTGCATATTACACTGAGAACTTCTGTTGTACAGCAGTGACCATATAAGAAAATGAACAGGTACTTTTAATTCTTTCCCTTTTTGGTTAGATTGCATAATTGTCAATTACATTTTTCTATAGATTGCTCAGTAATTGGCAGCATACACCAGTCTAAATGTATGTGTTCCTGTGAACAGAACTGATGTTTGAAGAACAAAATACCTGATAATTCAATGTGCTTTTGCTGCACACTTCTGGAGGAAACTCATATACACATTGGTAGTTTTTGTGTAATTAATAGTTAGCTAATAAGGCCAGCTCTGTAATATGTGTCTCCTTTTTAAAGTTGAAGTCAAATAGTCAAAAGTGCCTAAGTGAGTTAGGAACCTTTGTGATTTAGGAGCCTAAATCTCATTGAGGATCAAGTAATTTTTTGAAAATGGGTCTTAGGGGTTTTGAAATATTTACCCTGGCTCTTTGCTATAGAATACAAGTTAATCAAACAGGTGTGACTAACCAAAGGGGGGGTAGCAGGGTGTGAATGGGGAATGAGCAAGCAGGCATTTCTACTGTACAGACACTATTTCATTTCACCAGGACGTCTTTTTAAGCTCCCAATGATGCTTTTTAATTTTAAAATGTCAGATTAGGCATCTCTCTTTTCTCCAATGAATGACTTGATTTACAGAATGGTTTTATAATCAGAAGTCCTAAACTTTTAAGATACTGATCACTGTACAGCCCCAAAGCTGGATTCCCATTAAAGAACCTTTTACAGTCCCATGTTACTATTTGGTATCATGAAGATGCCTTTTCTGCTAGCCTGGGAGGCCATTTACCACAGTAAGTGATGGTCCTACCTGCTAAGCCCCAATTCAGCAAACCATCCCTACCCAGAAAAGCATGTAACCATGTGTTGGTCTTGAAGTACATGCTTAACTCCCACTGAGGTTCTTCAGTTCTTTCCTGAATGGGGATGGATTGAAGCATGTGCCTAAGTGCTTTGCTGAATCAGTGCCCTAGTGACTAGAGCCCTACAAGAGGATGCTACAATTCCTATTACTCTTCCATAGTAAATGCTGCTTTTTAAGTGATTACTTGTGCTCAGTTCCTGTCCCATCAAGAAGCAGGTTTCTCATAAATTCCCAAGTAATTAAAGAGTGTTTTTAATTTAACAGAAAAGAAAATGAGCTTTTCCTGAAAGGTAATTGCCAGTGAGCAATTGCTGGTTTGGAAGCTATCTAAGCTGCAATCTTTTGCGTGCAATGTTTTTCATGGATGAAAGAGTGGTACTGACAGCATTCCACACACCCCTGGTCCCTAGCAGCACTGGGCAAAGGCCATGGGGCTTCACAAGACTGGGCAACTATGGCTGATGTCAGTGAGTGTTGGGATGTCTGGGGATACTGGGTTACACGAGTGGGTGCTAAGTTGTTGCTAGAAGATGGTTGGGAGTGGATGGGTAGGTGGCTGGGTACCAAGATATCTGGGATACTGTTGCGGGGTGCCTAGGAGGGATGAGAAAGAAGATGGCAATTACCTGAGCATGGGACAGGTAGAGGAGCTTGAGGCCAGTACTGTGTCCTCCTCTACTCTGCTTCCATCAGCTGCCTCTGCCTCCTCTGCTCTGCTGCTGTCTTCTCCTCCCCTGGCTGGGGAGAAGCAGCCACAGGGCCATCCTTGCAGCCCAGCCTGATGCAGGAGGATTCAGCTGGGCTGTGGGGAGGCAAGACACGTTGCCAGATGAATGGGTGTCAGGCACGATACACGAAACTCAGCTGCTGTGAAACCATCCTAGGGAGAAGCCTACAGCCCTCCCTGAGCAGCAGGTGGAATCCTTCCTATCATATCCTTCTCCTGGGGATGAGATAGATATACACCGCTGGAATTTACAGACAAGAAGGACTCAGGAAACCTTGTTGTTAGGACAATTTGCAATTTAGAGGTTGCCTCACATATACCTGCAGTACAGGATGTGGGACATGATAATGAGCACCTTAATGTGAAAGATACATGTGCCTGCTAATCCACCATAACATGCTTATGTTGGGAGTATCATACATCTGCTTTCCATGAAATTCAGATAACTACTGTGACAAAGCTCCAAGTCTGTACTTGTGGGTCCTGTGCTTCCTGGCAGATTTAGGGGCCTCAGAAACTCATCTAGGCCCCAGAGTGACCTCCCTTTCTCAGTATAATTGGCAAGAGTCACCACCTAGTGAGTTACCTTCATCACAGGCCAGTATGGAAGATAGAAAAGGGGGGAGCCCGGGCCCGCCCTCTACTCCGGACTCCAGCCCAGGGACCCTAATAGTATCAGCTAAGATGGCTGACCTTTTAGGCACAAAACACAATACAATTCCCTGGGCTACTTCCCCACAGCAGTCTCCGCTTCTTCAAACTCCACTTCACCCTTACCTCAGGGCCTCCTTCCTTCAGTATGATATGTTGTCCAACACTCAATCTCACCAACAGCATAACTTCCTTCCACAGCTCCTGACACCCACACCCACCTGACTAACTGGGAGGTTTTTATCTGGTTTCAGCCAGTCCCTGATTGGCTTCAGGTGTCCCAATTAGGCTAGCTGTTTCTACTCCTTTCTAGAAGGTTCTTAATTGGCCCCAGGTATCTTGATTGGCCTGGAGTAGCCTTTGTTTGGCTATCCAGGGAACAGGGACCTGCACATCCTGAGACTAATATACCTGCTTTCCAGCACTCTCCTATATCCTTCTGGTCTGACTCCGTCACACTACATGCAGCAGATGGAGCTTGGAAGTTCTCCCCTATGGGATGAATTCCACTGGGTATTCAAATTCCTTTCAAAAATACTAAGTTCAAGGCCCCAGGAATGTAATTTGTGAATCCCAGCGGAGGAGTATTACACGGCCCTGCATACCATGCACAGATAACTAAAACCGGATTCCCTTTAGCCTGCATTCACATCGCTGCACAGGGAGTGCACAGGGCTAGCATTCTGAGTGAGTAGCATTTGCACTGATGTAAACAATTGCCTGAAATGCAGCTGAATGGAGAACTGGACCCATGAATGCAGTACTCCAGCAAAGCAATGTTTGAGGGGAAGAAAGGGATGGTGGCTTTGATTTTTTTTTTTGCAGAGACTGCTGCTGGTATCTAAAAACATACATTATTCCACTTAGGACCCAGTTCTAGAGTCGATGGGAGTTTCACCCAGGTAGAATGCATGATAGGCCCTTATTTATGCTATGCATGTGGCCTTCAGATACCAGGGCAAATAGAATAGGTCAGTTAAAGCACTGACTGCAACAACAGTCCCTAAGGTGATGATGGAAACACTCGCAAGCTACAGGGCTGGTCTACACTAGGGGCAGGGATCAACCAAAGATACGCAACTTCAGCTACATGAATAGTGTAGCTGAAGTCGGTGTATCTTCGGCCGACTTACCTGCTGTCCTCATGGTGGTGGCAGTCGGCGGCGCATTCTGCTGTCGACTCCAGCTTGAGCCTCTCGGCAAGCTGGGGTTCTGGAGTTGACGGGGGTGCTGCTGGCAATCGATTTATCGTGTCTTGACGAGATGCGATAAATCGATTGCTACAAGATTGATCGCTACCCGCCGATCCAGCAGGTAGTGAAGACACACTCACAATCTTTCAGAGTTATTGGCAAGTGCTAATTAGTCTCTCTTATTTTTTTGGCTGTTGGTGCCTTTTCCTCCCATTTGTTTAAAAAATGGTGCTACTTGTGGAAAACTTTTAGGCCCTGGTCTTACAAACCCTTTGTGTCCATGCTTGTCTTTACAGACAGGAGCATTGCCCTTGACTTCAACAGAACTAACTGCATCCATGCATGTGCGTCGCTGTTTGCAGGAGCAGGACCTGAGTCTCTTTAAAGTGAAATCTGTCTCTCTGTATTTTATTAATTTTGTCCATTTCTTACGTTTCTTATGGCACAAAGGTCAACAAAGCTTTTCTAATGTACTATGTCACTCACTGAACTTGTTCCCCACCTGCTGTGATGTGGCCTGCCCTTGCAGCAGAAGAATGAACCACTGCTAACAGTCCATACATCACAATTTTCCTCTCAGAAGAAACCAGGCGGGGAAGGTAATATCTTTCACTGGACCAACATCTGTTGAGAGACAAGTTTTCGAGCTTACCCAGAGCTATTAACTCACTCTCCTTGTCTTGCTAATACCCTGACACCAACACAGCTACAACAATTCTGTGTACAATTTTCCTCACTGACAGCCTGATGGCTTTTGTGTACTATGGCTTTAGGGAATTACATTCTACCTTCCCAAATTTCTGCTGTGCTTTCAGCTGCATTGGAAGTTTTCCCCTCATGCTCTTAAAACAGTTGCATGACATTGACAGTCATTATTAAATAGCTGTTGTGTTCCATCCCAGTCATGGGTGAAGTATTCCCTTTTCAGATTGTCATTAATTTATAGTGCCTAAGGTATGCATATGCCCTGCATAAACATTGTAAAAAAAAGCTCTGAGGCCTGCTAAAAGGTGTATCATCAATGACTATATAAAACAATAAGAAGTCACTCAGGAGGACATTTGAACACATGACTGAGACCTTTTTATAGGAGGTCAAGTTTTGGGCCAAAACTACTTGATAATCCCTTAATTAATGCTTTGATAGGAAAGAAAAGATCCTTGAAGTTGCTGTGAGCAGTTGGGAAGGATGCAGGACAGTGCTTTAACTGTATAAAAATCGTGGCCCCAAAATATAGAAAAATCAGGAATTTTCCATTTATTAATTTATTTATTATAATAAATGAGGTTCACATTCTCCCCTAAGTTTTTTCTCTGAATGCTTAAAATGCATTTCATGTCCCCTTGCATGAAACTAATTATAGGAATGGGGATTTAATTATGCACAAGAGTTTGGGGTTTCTTTGGTTTCAAACTCTGATTTATTTTCAATTTAATTTTTTTGTACTTCACTTGAGAGAATGAGCCTGATTGGATCTTCCTTACAGTGATATAAATGAGGAATCACTCCACTGAAGTTCATGGAGATTCACCGGGACAAAACCAGTGTGAGATCTATGCCGGGCCCTTTAACGTCCCCACTAGTTTCATTCCTCTGAGACTTACTGACAATAAGAGCAAGAAAATTTAGGAGAGATGAAAGGTTAACCTCTGGATCAGCATATGACCCCTAGGCTATAGAATGCTTTGAAATACAAACACTGTCATGAGAGATATAAAACATGCCACTTCTCAGGAGGAAGAGGAGAAGAGATGGCAAACATAGAAGGTTCGTGCTCCACAGAGAAGATGAAGTCTGTGTGGCTCCCATCCCCTGTTATTTTCGGGGAGAGGATGATTACAATTTGCATTCTGCACAGCCAACATCTGCTGCCAGCACTGCTCAATAGTCCTTATATTTACTTTGTATTTTGCCTCGGAGTGTTGCTTGATGACATTTCCTTCCCAAAGCCTTGCAGTAGGGGATCCATTCCCAAGCCAAGAAGTATGCTGACTTGCAGCTTTTGAATCTACCCATCACACAGCTAGTGTCAGGTCATTTCCTTGGGCAGGCATCCAAAGGGTTCTCTAAGTCAGAAAATATATTCACCTCCGTGTCATGCTGTCCAGAGTAGTTCATGACCATGAGTGCCAGCCTCAGGGCAGACTGTGAAGAAGCAGGGCACAGACTCCAAACTGGTGGTGTGTTCTATAATTAGATTTCACCAACCCAGTTACAAATGTGAACCCCTAAAGCAGAGGGTAAAGGAACAGGCCTGGAAGGAGCAGGATCAGCACTGTCCATGCAGCTGGTCAGGAAAACGAAGGCACAATTGGAAATCAACCTAGCAATGTCCCAGCCAATGGCCCATTTTCCCTCCTTTCCTAGCCTTCTCCTCCAAGGGGCTCCCTGTCCCAGTATTGGGCCTCACCCCTGAGGGCATCAGCTGTTGGGAACACTGCAGCCACTGGCTGGTCCCCCTAAGCTAGGATGTGCATGTGGGACTCCACTGCATTTGGTCGGAGGCTGCTCCAGGGAACCAACACCAGTGATGGTGCCCAGGCAGAGGGTTCTCTTAAGCAGTCTGAACTAAGGGGAAAGCCCAAGGGCTGGGTCCCCCATGCTCTGTTTCTCTTGTCAGGAACAAAAGGATTCCTGTAAAGGGTCCACTACTAAATAGAAATGGTAGAACTGTCAATAATGCAGATGTGTTCAATTAATATTTCTGTCTTGTATTTGGGGAAAAGCCAGATGATGAAAAAATTTCAATTCCAACAGTCCCTCAGGAGGTTGTTAAACAAGAGCTACTCTAAGTTATACATTTTAAAATCAGCATCCAGCTGGAGAACTCTCTAGACCATTAACACTGATTCCCAATAAGTCTTGGAAGACTGGAAAATTTCAGAGGACTGGAGGAAAGCCAATATTGTCCCAATATTTAAAAAGGGTAAATAAAGTGACCTGGGTCATCATGGGCCTGTCAATTTAACATTGATCCAGGGTGAAATAATGAAATGGCTAATACCAGACTCTATTAAAAAGGAATTAATGAAAATGATATAATTAATGTGAAATCACATGGCTTTATAGAACACAGATCTTGTCAAACTATTTTTGACTGTTTATTTAACATACTGAGACTCCTGTAAGATATTTGACGTGGTACCACTTGAAATTTTGATTTAGAAACTAGAATGATACAAAAAAATCAACACCATTCATGTTACGTGGATTAAAAACTGGTTAACCGATAGGCCTTAAGATGTAATTGCAAACAAATGCCCTGAAGCCTCTCTCTTCCCCCTCTTCCACACTTCCTGACTAGTGCATGGTAACAACTTGAGTTAGTGGAGAAGTTCTTCCCTCATTTACTTAAACTAGCAACGGATTCTGGAATGTTGAGATCAAATCACTGTTTCTAGGGCAAGGGGCCGAGAAGCCATGCAGGGCCAATGGAGCTTTTGTTCTTGTGCATTGTTTTCCATACCACCACCACCTCCCCTTAATACTTCTTGCTTGCATAGGGTAATTAGATACAGATGTTGTTTCTGTTTATCCATTTGCCTTTTATTTTTTCTCAGTATGTTCTGATGAACTTTCTTTTGTTAGTCAGATTTTCTCAGTCATTAACCATCAGTTTCCAAGCTAGCCTGGAATGAATTTACTTACACACTCAAACAGAAACGAAGAAATGTAGACAGAGCTTTCTTGCACACCCTTCCAGGAGTGCAAACGATTTCACTTATGATTGTCTGATATTTATGCTGCTGACGAGAACCGAGATATTGAGGTTACACAGGGGCACACTGCTATTGAAATGCCCAATGACCTCGGTTCCTCAGACATTTTCAGTCACAGGGCACCACAATGGATAGGAAAGTTAAGTCAGTTGAAGTATACAACAGAAATCAATAATGAATAATGCTCTGGGATAACTGGACTAATGTCTGGCCAACCACTCCAGCTGCTCTGCATGGCTCATGAACTGCAAAGAAGCCACAAAGACTCCCTAATCTGGCAGTTGAGGATTTGTCCACATTAGAGAGCTCTTGGCTGGTGCACAGCCAGTGTAGTTTACTGTACACACAAGCACCCTCCTTGCTCCATCCAAGGATAGGGGGCATGTCAGGGAAGGAAGCAATTGTAGATAATGGAGCAAACTGTCCCCTGGCAACCCATGGCTGACATACTAGTTCCTGGGTGGCAGGTACAAGCAGGATTATTTTAGGCAGCCCTGAGGCTTTGGGGTGAGTCTAGAAACAATGCCTCTCACAGGACAAGTTTTACAAGCACTCAGGGTTGATACAAAGCTTACAGAATTCTGTGCAAAGCAATGGGCACCGGATCAAGCCCTTAGCACCTTGATTAGAAAAAGAGCATCATCAAGTTAATTCAACTCTGGAAGCTGAACAGAGGAGATGTAATGTAGTCTATGTGTATACGCTGTAGATCTCTACGGGTGACTAGGTTTGTTCCACACACCACAAAACAAGTGGTTATCCAACAGCTATAGGCTGGGAGACAATGCTTGCAGTCATTGGTTAAAGGCGGTACTGAAAAAGAGTGATGGGATGTACAGATGCTGGAACATTGCAGATAAACTAGCTGCAAACATTTAATGTCACGTGAGTCTTTGATTTCCTTTAAGAACAGTGGCTGGAAATGGGAAGAATACAAACGTTCTATCCACTCAAAGGAAATCAGCTGGCAGGCAAATATTGTGATGCTCGAAAGGAAGAGTGGAAAAAAGCAGGAGGCTGCATATTAGAAAGAATGATAACCAGTTGAAAAGTCAGCAAATTTCTGTGCTAATGTAAACAGCATGGAGTGTAAGAAGATTGTAGAAATCTGTATGCAAACCTGCAGCATGGCTAACTACAAGCATATGTAGTAACAGATTCAATTTAACGATGGCTACTAAGCTTTGACAGCAGCAGGCGACTATGTGGAATGCTAAATAGCAAAGCAAAGAGTTTATGAAAAAGAAAATTCAAAAGGACAGAACAAATTGCAGCTTGATGAGGAAGGACATGATGGGGTAAACTTTCCATTAGCAATAATGGGACTTGCTTGTCTAAATCTGCACACACTGAGCCAGAAATGTCTAAGGAAAGAAATGCTATTCATAATTGGGTTTTCCCAGAAGAGGTCAATACACTGAGGTGAAAAAATAGTTAAAAAATAAAAGTCAAAAGAGAATCTGCTTAATTTCCTGTGTGGCATATTCTTCCAAAAGAAGAGAAAGTCTCAAAAGACGGGATAAATTTTGAACTGTAAACCTAAGTAAGGAAAACTTGTTAGCCTAGCGATTCAAATCATTCACTTGCTGGAAGATTCTGATGTACAAGACAGAACAAAAAAAGACTTCATTCTTATCAAAGAGAACTTATTTTAAACACATTTCACCTGGATAGTGCGCCAACAGCACACCCCATCTGTGAGCTAGCACATCATTTGGCTTGCAAATGGTTCTTTAGAGTAGTGGCAAAGAGATGCAAAAGAAGTGACATTCAGCACTGTGCGATGGTATAAAGCAGGGGTTCTCAAAGTGGGGGTCACGGGGCGATTCCACGGAGGGTCGCAAGGTCCCTTTGCATTCGGCGGCATTTCAGCAGCTGCTCCGAATGCGAGAGTGGGAACTCTTCCACTTTTGGGGCATTTCGGTGGACACACAGAGAAACGCTGAGTGTCCGCCAAAATGCTGCAGAAACCGGAAGAGTTCAATGTGGTGGCTTTTCAGCGAACGTACCCCGAGGGCAGCAGTTTGAGAACCCCTGGTTTAAAGCTATTCAGGGAATAGCTAGCAACCTATGTTGTTCAACAAGGCCACTTAAAGTCCTCTGTTTAAGGCCCGGATTCAGGAAAGCATCTCTATTCAGCACAGTGCTTAAGCACATACTTATAGTTAAGCATGTTCTTAAGTACTGTCCTGAATCTGGGCCTAATTCTAGCACAATGTGGTAGCACAATGTAGATGGAGCCAAACTGGGTTAGACTATGGCTTTAATTTCTCCAATAAAGTTATATATATAGAATCATTGAATTCTTTTGTGAAATCTGACTTGGTCTTTATTCCTTTCACTAGACAAGAATCTGTGGGGTCCAAGTCCTGATAAGTTTCTTTGGCATATGTCTTTTATGGCTTAAAAACCATATTCCAGTAAGAAGTGCATGTAAGATGTCCAGGCAAGCACTGTTTTAACTGTCAAATACCATTCAGTACCCTGGAAAATTTTGCTTGCTGATGTGAGCTGGTTCTCCTTCTATAATACTTCTCAAGCTACTATGCAAAGTCATTTTATAATTAATATCCAATATACACGTTCTCCTCAATTCAACTCTCCTCCATTTTCCCCCCACTTGCGCTTCTCCTTTCCCTAGAACATTCTTCCCTTCTCCTGCTTCTCCGTTTCACCAGTGAAAATACAACTTGATTATTTTATGTGAGTCTGAGAAGGGAGAAGGAAAATTCCTTAATATCAGTTTTAGAGGAAATCTTCAAAATGGTTGGGGGTTTTTTAGTGGCTCTTACTAATAAATTATCACAAAATTTCTCCACAGTGAAGGTTAATACTAGCTTGCTGTAAGGGGGAAGGAGGAAAGTCTATTATATTAAATTAAACTCTTGGGAAATATCAAACAGCCAAATTGCCACACATGACATCTTTTTCCCCAAGCTAGACAGAAGCTGATATTTGAGAGAATTCTGAAGTGGCATTGCTGGACTCCCAGTTGGAATCAGATTTAAAATTTTTGAATCATCCTCTTCCCACCCCCTCGTCTCTGAGATAAGGACACCAAACACAAAATGTTTTGACCTATAGGCTGGTGCTGTAGTGACCCCAGTCTCCTACAAACCCATCCAGTCACAGGGTATATTATTTGTGGGATCTTTTTATTAAAATAATTTGTTTTCATTGACAAAAAATCTGACCTTTATTTTAAGTGGTTTAAATTCACCAAGTCTAAAGGTAATCTCTCTGGATTCCTCTTCGATTCCCAGTTAAACAGTGTTATAACAGCAGTAAGGTAGAGAGTACATATCTGCAACTGAGAGTAAAACACATTGCAGAGCTGTGATAATTATCCAAAAATCAAGCATACTAAACCTAAGGAAGGTCAGAGTTAAGGTAATAATTAAAATAAATCCAAACATGTTAGGATATGAAAATGCCATATTAAGGCACCATCTTTAATTTCACCATATATCTTTTAAATCACATTAGCTTTGCTTTTTGGTTCTCTTTTCATATTTCCCTCCTCTCCTCACTACAGGACCAGCCATCTGCATATTCACCTTCCCAGTAATTTTATTACAAGGAGAGTTACCAAAAGTCAAACAATTCCAAGCTACCTTAAATAAACAAGACTAACACCAACTCTCTGCCCTCCCCCTCCATTTCCCCTGTCCTTCCCCCGCCCCTCCCAAAAAAATCCACCAGGAATGGCTTTATCCTCTGGGATATGAATAACATTTTGTCTGATCTACCATCCTGAAAGACATAAAAAATTGGCCCTATACATGCTTATTTTGTCTACATTTAATGCAAAATTTGTAAATTGTTTAAAAAAGGTATTTTAGGTATCTGGTGGGATTTTCACATATGCCTAGGTTCCTAACTACCATTGAAATCGCTCATTCTTCTTTATGCTTAATTCTGGAGAATGAGAAATGCGATAAGAAATCAAAGGGATGGGATACTGTCCTAAACTTTCCCTGAATTTGGTTTTAATCTTTCACAAAAAGCCTCCCATTCTGTATTTGTAACTCACTACAAATTACCAGAAATCCTGCTGCATTTACCCAAGAAGCAGTGAAATGTAGATTGAGCAAAACAAAACAATTTGTTTCATATGCATTGACTTATACACAAAGTTTCATGGACTACGTTCACCTCTCCATCCTGCATATCACTGCACTGCAGACATATGGACCTCTGTCTCCTGGCCACGTATACTTCTAGTTCCAGACCTTCCACCCACCCACACAGTTGTTCTACATGCCCTACAGACTCACTGTTCCACCCCATGTCATCTATAGACATAGGAGTTAAAGTAGACAGGAATGGAGAGATAAAAGAGATGAGAAAACAGGTTCCCCCTTCTCTGGTAAAAGCCTTGGCTGGTGTGGTATAAAACCCACCCTTCCTCCTGCTTTAACCTCAGGACAAACCCTATACCCTTCCCCATGTTTTCTGGTCCATATATTCCGTATCCCTCTTCAGATTCTCTCTGCAAATGTCCTATGCATGAAAATGGCAGGGGGAAATGTCCTGCCTACCCCATTTCATCATGTCAAATCTCTGCTAAAGGCCAGTTTCTTATGTGATATCCATCAGAAGGCAACTAGGTATAAATTATGGGGGAGAATTAACAAAGGTGGGGGAAAATCCAAAGCTTTTGCCATTCTGGAATTTCATATATAACCTATCTACAGCTGGTTGGAAAACACTCATTTCTTCCACAAAAAATTACGAGCAAAAAAATCCTAAAACATTTTTCATTTTGGTTGAAACATACAGTGAACAATGGTATTTTTTTCAGCTGAAAAACAAAACATTTTCTATTTTCTGTTAAAATTCAGTTTTCTGACAAAAAAGTGACTTTTTTCAAGCAAAGCAGGTATTTTCTATATTTTTTATTTTGCTGAAAGCCCAACTGTCTGCCAAGAAAAAAAGTTGATGAAAAACCAGCTCTAATCCTGTCTTGTGTGTGTCTTTTACATTTTCTGGAGCAAGGCTATGTTTATTTTATAGCATTGTAGAGCACTACCACAATGATGCTAAGCAAATACTTAATCCTTAAGACAAAAATGATTCTCTATAATGTATATCCCTCTCTGCAGACCCTGCTGTTACCCATAGACTTCTTTGCCCATTTGCAAATCAAGAACCTACATGTCACTTTGAAGCTGCTATCATGTGTCAAAATGTTAAGTCTAGTGCAAGGGCAGAGAAAAAATGATGGCACTCATCTGACATTAGAACAAACTCTGGGACACAGATTTGTCAGCTGTTAGCAGCAGCCATTTCTTATTGGAGGGTAATCACACACACCCTTAAACAATGTCTGTGTTTCTGATTTATCTGTGGATTCACTGAGTTACTTGCGTCATTGTTGCCAACATCATAGCAGTTAAAGGTTGTGTGCAAACTCTGTTTAGAATGTGGATGTTGGCAAGTTCTGTGAGACTCCCCCTTCCTGCACCAAAACTATCTAGCCAGAAGCTACCCTTCCCACCACTATGGTAGTCGTTAGAGGATCTAAATTAGTACTGAGCTGGAATGGACGATCACTGCTTCTGGCAGCAGGACTGAGGCAGGCCTTGAAAGCTCTAGGCATGACTACCAATCTTCTCTGGATACAGTATATTGTTGGTACAAAAAAAATCACTGTGAATTATTGGAGAAAGAGAAAAAATCCTACTTTCTTATGGCTATTATTTTCTTACATTCCCTTTACTCTACCTGGAGATTTGTATGCGGTAGGGATGTGTAGTCATTTTTTACTTCTCCACATTTCCCATTATTTAGAGGCAAGCCAGAAACAGGGTGCCCAAGTAAAATGAAGTTTTGGGCTCCACCATAGGCGTGCGCACAGGGTGTGCTGGGTGTGTTCAGGCACACCCCAATGTCTTAAAAAAAAAAAAAAGGCTTTCAATGCAGAGTGTGGCACCTTTAAAATAAATAACTAAATAAAATTCCCTGGGTGCATACCCTAATGAAATGTGCTGTGCACACCTATGAGCTCCCCATGCACAAGGTTATATCATCTGACCATTGTGCCCCCACCCCTCAATGTGGGAAGCCATATTGAAATGTCTGGACAAAGGGAGTATGTATACACTTAGCTCACGTCTCTGTGTCTCTTCAAAACCCTGTGCTGCTATAAGCAGTTACCTTTCATTTCATCCTAGAAACTGCTGTCCTAGATGTACTCTTGTTCAGCCTGTGTGTCTCTGGGGTGGGGAGGCAGGAATCCACACTGGAGAATAACGTCCCCTTCTTTGTTTTTGTTGTAAACATTTGTTCCATAATTCATCCAGTTTTTGAGTTACACATAGAATCAATGGCTTGACCACCTGCTGTCTGAAAAGATCCCTGAGAACTTTTAGGACGAGAAGGTTCCAAACTGACTGTGCTAGCCCAAATGCCAGCATAAAGTCCCAGTGCTGCAATAGGCTCCATGTGAATGGACACCTGGTACCCACAAGGCCCTCACTTTCTAAAAGGCTCTGTGCTGGCGCAGGGTCCATCCATGTGGAATCCATTGCAATGACTGAAATCCTGATTCCATTGCATGAGCCCACCTAGCTTCCCCATGAGGCTTCAGTGCAATATAGTATTCTTCTGCACATCTTGTCCCAAACTATCAAGCAGTGTTTCTGTGCACTGAAGACCATCTGCTCCTATGGATGCATTTCAGCAGAAGGTGAAGTGTCACGAATAGATGTCATAGTTACACCTATTGCACAGCTAGGTGCAAGCTAACATTATTGTAATGAATGCACATTGAGTGTCTCAGATAAAAGGTGGGGAGGAAGTGTAAAGTACTAGTTATTATATTCAAACCAGCTTTTAAAATTAGATCAGTTTTAGTAATTAAAAAGTTACAGGTCAGACTGGAATCTAATTTCACAATAAAAACAGCTGAACTTGGACCGAGGGCTTTTAATTTAATTTTCATGGCTAAGCTACAAATCTTTGTTTATGGAGGAAATTCTGGCAGTCAGAACATGTATATGTGTGTGTGCGTGCGTAGACACATGCATGTATAGTAGCACCAGAAATGCACTCAGTTCTACACTTGCTGACTGTCCCTAACTGGCACTGAATTCAAGAGGGGATTAAAAATGCACAGCAGCACCATGAAGAATGCAGCCCACTGTCACTACACCACAGAGCTAGAAGCAGCATTGCTCACACACACAGCGCTCACATTTTCTTCTTCAAAGTGGTGAGAGACTAAATCCTAGACCAAAAGGGCCAGTGGCACTGGGATGAAATGAAGTGCGACTGGCAGAGTGACAGTGACCACTAATGGGCAGCCAAGTGGAAGAATAAAAACACTCAGGAACATTAGAAGCACTAGACTTTGGTTTTAATAGGGACAGGAAGCAAAGGGCAATTCTGATGCTCTAGGCAGCCTCTGCTGATGAATACAACTAAGCCTGTAAATGTAAGTTCTAGTTTTAAGCCAAAACATGCATTTTTGCAGGGATTATTGTATTTAATATAGTACCACGGAAAAGTTGGACTAGGATTTCCAGTGCTCCTGACATTGACACTCCTTTGGTCTCCTGAAGTAGAGTATTGTGGGGGAGATCAGAATAAATCACGGGGCGGAGGAAAAAGCAGCAGGGAAATATTACTCTGCTTTTTGGTGGTGAGGATGCTCTGTTTGATGTTTAGTGCTTCTGCTCCTCCCCAGTATGTCTCATAGATCTGCCCATTATTTGTGCTCTTCAATACAACAATATTGTAGAACCAGCCCCCTCTTAAAACCAAACCAAAAACACTTAAAGTGCTAGGCTTCTTCTCTCCATCTCCACAACCATTTGTGTGTATGCTCTGCTGAGGACTGAAAGGGTTATTCCTGGAGTCAGGGCTTAGAGCTGTGACCTAGACTAGTGAGTAAAATTCCCATCCCCACAGCTGGCTTTCTATATGAACTTCATTGCCTCCAGTTACCCATTTGTAAAATGTATAATCTACTGCTTCACCAGAGGGAGTGTAATCTATGTAAGGTGTTTTGACATCTTTGCATGAAAAAAAGAATCACTCCATAATTGTAAATTATTGTGAGAATTAGAGTGAGAGTATTTGGAAAGCATGTAAATTCAAAACTTTCTTCAATTCCAGCATGTGCTTAGTGAAAGCCAGCCCAGGAAAGAGAGTGGGAGACAAAGAGACATCTGACTCATAAGAGACAGTAACTTCTATATGCCAACCAAAGTATCAAGCAGTAGAAAACTAGGGCAGGCGACAAATATTCTACCCTGTGTGGTAGAAAGTTATCCATCATGCTTGAGATACTATACTTTGGTTAGCTTATGTATCCTGTGGTCTTATCAACATCTCTACTCAAAATATTCACTGTTATTGTTTGTATTCTGGAAATAATGCATGAGGATGATTTCTCCCACATAATTCCTGATTGCTACAGTTCCACTGGGCCAGTCTGATTGTTTCATTAAAAGGTTTGTTCCTTGAAGAGCTCCTGACATTGACACTCCTTTGGTCTTCTGAAGTAGAGCACTGTGGGGGAGATCAGAATAAGGGAGTAGGAACTAGACCACTATGAATACAAAATAGGAAGTGCTGGGAGCAAGCCAACATTGGTTAGAGTGGGCAGCCAGAGGACCAGAAAGCTTTGGAAGCAGTTCTGTTAGCTCTTACAGTGCGAGCAATGACCCTTTACATGGATGTGAGAGATGGGCAATGCCACTTAAGGCAACTCCAGGATGGCTCTCTACAGCAATACTCTTATGTCTATTTCAAACATGTCAACTAATGTCCAATTCCATTCGCACCACATGCGACTCCCATGGAGCCAGTTAGTCTAGAAAGACTCCAAAAAGTCCAGTACTGATTTACTACAGAAAAGATATTCTGTGAGTAAGCATTGCTTGTTGTGGTAAGACAATCAGTAATATATCTAGAGCTTCTTGCCTTCCTGAGACGTACTATCCTACAGAAGTCACTAGTCACAGAAGAGAGCTTGGGTAGGTCTGCTATCAAAAACACATCATCTGATAATCCCAAATGTATATTTGCCACACACCATGGCAGAGCTACAGTTTTAATAAAATGGAAGCGTGGCCAGTAATATTACTAACATGTATTGGCATAGCTAACACTCATCAGTTACAGGGTCATCAGAAGATCCTAGATAGTTCCATGAATTACCTAGGTTCAGATGTGATACTCAAAAGTTACATACCTCATTTCCATTAAAAGGAACAACTTCCAGCAACTCTAATTCATAACATCACTTACTAACTGACTGACATTATCCAGGGATAAAAGACTTCTAACCAAAGTCAGTGCTTCATGTGTACCAGGGCTTGCTGGGGCGGTGGCCCGGCACCTCTAGGCTTGGTAGTTCATTGCCTCAGCATCTCTGGGAGTAGGGTGTCAATTATGAAAGTAACAAAAATTGCTTCAGCCCCAATACCTCTTTCATTACAAATTAAGCACTGTCTGTAGACCCTCAAGAGAGAGATGACTATTTTACACAGTATGGGCCCAATCAAGTTCCTAATCAAGGATTCCCATTGACTTCCATGGATTAAAATTGGTCCCTTTATGCCATATGTACATCAATAGGTTATACTTTTCCGACTATCAACTTCTAAAGATTGGATCCAAGTGCAAATTCTTTTTCCGTAGTACTGAGAGTGGTTTATTCCATACTACTGGGATTGCATCCACTCTGAGAATGAGGCTCATGTTTCCTCTGGAGCCATAGGAAGTTCTGAAAACATGCTTGTGGAAGACAGGCATGGAGGAGAGGCCTAAGTACACAGGTGATTTCTGTAATGATGATTGTGATGTTACACTCCATATTTTTTATATAAATATGCTTATAATATGAAGATGACATAACATATATACTTTATGCAAGATGGGTCTTGTAACATATCATTGGAAAAGTTATGATTTACTGAATGAGATTATCCAATTTGCATGCATGTATCATTTCTGTATCTAAAATAGGAATATGGACTATGCAACAATCACAACCATGTGTGTATTGGGAAGACACCCACCAGATGACAGGCCATCACATTTGATGGGCCATCAGGAAGGAACAACAGGACCATGAAGATACTAATCTCTCTCCTTCCTGGGAAGCATCTGAGATCTAGATCAGGTGATCTTGTCACCTGATACTAAACATTATCTGGGACTTCTTGTAACTTTCCACTGAAAGGGAAGCGGCGAGGCGGGGGGTCAAGTTTAGGAAATAAAAAAATTACTTAAGGTGGGAATCCTATTTAAGAGTGGAGAGGAAGGAAGAACAGAACTCCTCCTCTTCATGGCCTGTCTGCCCAAGAAGAAACACTGAAAAAGACACCTGAAGAGATGGCAAGGGGGAAGTCCAGACTGATAGAGGGATCCAGTCTGAAAAGAAATATAACTGGAACTCTAAACCACAGAAACTTTGCAACCTGCCTAAAATAACATTTAGGGTAAGAAATTATATTTCGGAACTTGTTTCTTAAGTATATTGAGTTTAGCTTATGTATTTTGTTTTGTTTACTTAGTAATCTGCTTTGTTCTGTCTTATCAGTTATATTGACTTAAAATTCACCTTTTGTAGTGAATAAACTTATTTCTTGTTTCTAACATAACCCTGTGTGTACAATTCATAATTGAAGGGATGGAAGTAAGAGCCTGTGTGTACCTTCCTCCATGCTGAGGGAGGAGGCGGATTTCTTAATATATCTTTGTGTCTGCGCCCCAAGGGAGGTGGACACCTGTGTGCTGGGGCAAGTCCCTTAAGCTGAGCCTTTCCAGAACTGATCTCAGTGTCTGTTTTGTTCTGCAGTTGGTTGTGGCCGTGCCTGTTGGGTGTGCTGGAGGAGGTCTGGTAGCTTGGCTCAGCAAGACAGGCAAAAAGGGTGTCCAGGATAGCATAACTGACAGGCTCAGTGATATCTCAGCACATCAGGTGATATCCTAAGAGGGAGGAAACTTGTCACAATGATTATTATTAATTACTTGTATTTTGGAAGTGGTCCAAGAGCCCAAATCATGGTCTGCACCCCATTGTGCTAGGTGCTGTACAAACATAAAACAATGAAGGAGGGGACATTAGCAAGATTAACGTTTGGGATGGATTGATATAAGCTCTTTTCAGCAGGGAAAATAGTGGTGAAAAGGCCAACACAAGAAACTAAGTCCCAGTTGGAGGGCTATCACCCAGCAGTAAAAGTAGGGCCCCAGTAAAAGTTAGGCAGGGTTGAATCTACTACTATACACATAGCATAAGGCAACAGGCAAAGCAAAAGAGCTGAGCATTAAGTAGATACACAGGTGTAACAGCATGAAATATTAACAACATGCAGCAACTTCACATGTCTTACAGCATACCTCCAGATGCTTATCCCAGTTCAACAGTGATGCCACTCAGGCACAGCCCTGCACTGGGTGCTGTGAGGAGCTGCAGTCCTGCCTGGCACACAGGGGGAGCATACCCATTGGTACACCCTTAACCGGGTGCGACTTAATTCCTGCTGTACCTTGGCTGCTCCAGAGGCGGGTACTGATAGGGGCTGAGCAAGGTTACACCTACTCACCACCCCCTAGGTGGCACTGCCAACTTCAAGGATAGTAGGAAAGGAGCAGCCTCTGTGCAGACTTATGCACAGGCATTGCAATTGTGCCTGCCCCTTACGTAAGCTCTACAAGGATTGAGGGGGACACTACTGCTGCTGCTTCCTCCTGGCCACTTATGTAGGGCCGTGCACACTCTGATCCCTTAGTAAAAGGGAGTTACCATAAAACAACAAATACAGTAACTTCTGAAAATCACTAGAGTCAGCACCATGTATGCTTCAAGAGGGGTAAGTGGATATTTTCCTGCCCACCCACAGGCAAGCTATGATTTTAGAACCTGACATGTGTTTATGCCAAATATTATTGAGTAATTCTTGCTTTTCTTTACTACATGCTTGTAATACCGTGCTCCCTCATCCTTAGATCCAGGATTCCACAGATGGCAGCTGGGAATGCTTGGGAGAGGCGGGAGGTCTGGGGGCATGTGTGTGTGTCTAACTTAAACAGCAGGGCATGTAACAAATCCAATCCCATGTTATTGGAAAACAACCACAGGAAACTCCAAATGTGACTGGAATTTACATACTCAGAAGGAGAGCTAGTAATGTAGGTGCAGAAGAGGAGTTATTCAAATATCCCATGGTGACTTTTTTTTTTCTTTTTTTTTTTAACAAAGAGCGAGTGTTCACCCTAATGTCCTACCCAACTTCCAGCTTGAATAATGACATCCTCCCCTGCTAAGTCACCTCCTGCTATTTCACCTGGATGGTGTAAGTGTTACTCTGTCCTGAATGGTTCTCAGCAGACCTCTGGACGAATGGGGATATGTACATATCAATTATGACTACTATGGTTACCAGAGGGCTTGTTCTGAGGCTACAGCCTGGGCAGGGTAATGGGCTGTTAATAGGTGAGTGGGTGCACATAAGTCAAAGCAGAGAGTTGCAGGGCTCTGGGGATAAAACAGGGTGGATGTGGAGTGGTATAATCCCAATAAAAGTCTAACTAAATGTTATTGCTGTCTGCTGAAGGCCAGGTTTTCAATACGTGCTCACCGTGGAAAATGGGATAGTCCTAAATGCTCTCTCTCTCTTCGGCAGTGACTGAATTTGGTAGCTCATAGAGGAGAAAGTCAGCAACGTGAACACAGCCCTGGATTACAGCACATAAGGTACAAAGGAAGGACCAGGCTATGAAGATAAATCAGGGTGTTATAAAACTTGTAAAATGCTTTTTAAAGTAGTAGTCTGGAACTCCATTAAGGCCTGATAGCTGAGAAGTCAGCTGATTAAACTGTCAAATGGTCACCCTATTAAAGAGCAAGGGGCTTGATTGCCAAGTTAGTTTGTGTACAGTTAGACAGTTTCCATGACAGTGCACATAATTTGGGGAATGATACATGCAGATACCCAGTCAGACATTTACATCTCACCTGTCATCTTACCTTCCCCAGCAAAACTGCCTCCTATTGGTAGTTTCAAGAGAAAGGTGAATGAGTATAAAAGATGAGCCACCATCTCACCCACAGACATTCTCTGTGCACACTGTGGGAGGCTGATGGGGTGCTGTCAGTGTTCTGTGGCTAAAGAGGAAGAGGCTGCAGAACTGACAATAGATTTGGGTCCAGTAACACGAATGCTTAGTAGTGATATAGTTCACTTCCTCCAAAGATCCAAAACACATTAACAAAGAGGGCAAGGACTATCACTATTTTAGAGATGGGGAAACTGAGGCACAAGCAAGTGAGGTGGTCTCCCCAGTGTCCCACAGCAAGTCAGTGGCTGAGCCAGGAACAGAACCAAGTCTTCTGATGCCCCGTCCCACTGCCATATGCACTGGACTACACTGCCTCCAAAGGCTCTTTTATAGATAATGACAAAAGATGAATCCTTGCTAAGCTTTAAGTCAAACACCATGACTCTCTGAGATCTGGACCAAACACAAACTGGGACTAAAGATCCTATTAAGCCATTACCGATAGTAAAAGGGGAAATGGTTTCAGTTCTTATTTTCCCTGGAGCTGTAATGGTACCATTGCCATGTGGAAATCTAAATTAGCCACTGGACCAAATTACACTCATATGCACACTGACTGCAGTGAGGTTTCAAGTGTGTAACAGTGAACAGAATTTCTTGTTTTCTCCCCCTCTCCCACTTAGACCATAGTGTAAGCTTAACTAGCTATTTGCACTTGCTGACAGAGTGATATCCAAGCAGGTATCACTTGAAGAGAGAAGAAACCTAGAGATTTCCCTGTTAAACTATGCTTTAAATAGGAATGCAGCTACTTGTCCAAGAGAACACAAAGGCGGCGACGGACACAGATAATACCTTGTCCTAACCAGCTAACCTCCCTCAGCCATGGTAACTGTTCTGTAATATATTGGTCTGAATGGTGCACACAGCTGTACTAGCAACAAGGCCAAATGTCTGAAAAAAGAAAACAAACACAACATGATCACGCTGGATAAAAATGCAACTGACACCACATGAAGCTAATCACCTACTGCAGCTGTTGTGGCTTGGAAGAAAACCAAATGAAGAGCTCTCTTAAGAGGCCTTTTGTTGTCTTTTCCTTCTAATGTTAACCTGCTTCTGAAAGCAGGGGGCATTTTCTGTCAATCACATTAGAAGAGTCCTGAATGTTGTTTGACATAAAAAAATTGCAAACTACATCTTGAGTAAACAAAGAAGAATGGGCCTGTTAAAAAAATTTGGCATGCAAATATGTGTGCAAGATGGGTACCTAATTTGCATGCATAATTGTGATTGCACATGCAAACTGAGTCATTGCTGCTGCACATAGCTGATTTTATTGTATGCATGCACAACTGCCTGATTTGTGCAGTCACAATAACTGTATTGATATTTCGAGCAAAACCTACACACCTCCAACTCCCACACAGCTGTACACCCACTCCCTGAATCTCTTCTTGCTCCTATATTTTACTCAATTCATTTCACTGTAAATACCCCTGATTTACAGCAAAGTCAGTGAGAGGAGAATTAGGCCCCTGAAATCAAAAACTAAAACCCCCACACCACAGAAACAGACCTGCAATATAGGAGCAGTTTGGGGAAAAAATAGAGGCTAGTACAATTCACCAGGAAAATAAAGCCCTTTTTCTTGCTCTGTCTATGATCCATATAGTAGTTTTCTTTACCAACATTAAAAAGAGCAGATAGCCAGCCAGCTCTTACAAAAGATGCTCATTCTATTTCTAGAGTGACCTTTTAAAATAGTTCAGTCTCTGGACCATAGGCATGAAACAACAGGACACCGGACTTTCAGATACTTTGTGATATGGTCACATATGCACTTCTGTTTCACACAGAGATTGTGTCCCCTACTAATCCTAGGGTGATCAGACAGTAAATGTGAAAAATCGGGACAGGGGACGGGGAGTAATAGGAGCCTATCTCAGAAAAAGACCCAACAATTGGGACTGTCCCTATAAAATTGGGACATCTGGTCACCCTAACTAATGCCATAGCAATGATATTTGTTGTTTGATGTGTTATATGATGATACTGTATTGCTCTTAAGTCTGATTTCTCTGGAGTCATTAGGAAACTCCCTGAGCACGACTGTCAGAGACAACCAATCTGCAACATTGTTAAAGTTACAGCAACACTAAAATTTCTCTTATTCTCCATTAGGAGCACTGATGGGAGGAAACAGAACACATTATAGTTTTTAATACATTTCAGACCCAGTAAACTGCTAATTAGTGGAGGGCAGATTAATAGGTCTCATGAATACTGAATTATTGTAAGGTTGCTTTGGGGCAGCAAATTCTCTAGTTAACCTGACTTTAACCCCAGTAGATCAGACTTTAACAGAATTCATTTCTCTGGCAACCGCTTAATACTCCGCCCGCTAATAAAACTTCATATCTTTGCTGTTTTGTAGGTAAAATTAATTTGTTTACGTTACATTCAATAAATTATCTTGGGTAGGGGAGGAGAAAAACAAACTTTCCTTCAGTTTGGGACTCAGATTCTTCTGAGGCAGCTTCATGTCTTTTGGGCATAATTTCATATCTATCAATAATTCTACCCATGTTTTTGCATCCAGAGTAAATTGTGGGTTCAAGCACTAGGAAGATACATGACTGCCTAATGCACAAGTGAGGTATCTTTGGGAATCAAGTATGGTATGATATAGGCTTCCAAAGATTAGCATGAGCACCATATTTGCATCTGCAACACTACACAGCAAGATAAAAACTTTCCTGTTTTTATTGACAATTTTCTGAGCACTCAGATGATACAGCAAAGGATGCCGATAAAGGGCGAGCTCAATGAGACAGCTAAGTCTGGATAAAACTGCGACCCCAGAGTGTGGCAGTGACTTCCTTAGATAAGGTTGAAGCTACCAGAGTGCCCCATTATAAACCTTTTTTATTTAACCTTGCATGGATGGCAGAGCTTGCGCTAGGCACAAACAGATTAAGCAATTGCTTAGGGTGCCGAGCAACTTAATGGGGACCCCCATATGCTTTTTGGTATGTGTTGTGGGGGTAGGGTCACCTTCACTTATTACCACTGATGCGTGGTAATAAGTGGAGGAGGACTACATGGCATGAGTGAAGTAGTCAGTGTCTTTAGCAATTCATTTCTAGACAGTTGAAGTTTGGAAAAAATTATTCTAAGAAATTATAAACACTTGCTGGGTGTTGGGTAGAATCCACTGAAGTGCAATATTTCCTAAGTGTTTGTTTATGCATATACATCTATGCAGTCATTTATTTACTGTAATGTGTTCTTGGACTGGTTCTTTTTCAAACGGTTGCTTATTTAAGAATCAAACATTTGCACTCACTAAAACTGTGTGGTCTGGGAAATGGGTATAAACATGCTCCCCAACTAAAGGCTCCTGTATGCTGCCAGAGTGGTGTAAAGTGGTCTTTAGTATAAATGCGAATCAGACCCATAGTATTTAAGTGCTTCATAAACAATCTCCATAACTCCAACCTGAGTAATAGTATCTCCCATCTAATAGGTGTGTGGACTGAGTTTTGAAGAACTTCAGTTATTTGCCCAGTTCAGTCAATCAAGGAAATCATCCTCTGCGGTGGGATTAGTTTCCAACTCCTAGCATTGTGCCTAACCCACTAGACCACATTGGCTGTTGTATCTCCAATGGCCTGATCCTCATCCAACAATCCAGCCTGAAGACGGGAAAGTGTATATCTGGGCTGCCTCAGGAGAGCTGTTGCTCCCTTGCTTCAGAGGGGTAGTGAACTGGGTCAGCATGTTCATTTCCCTGATCACCGTGGTAGCTCTAGGGGGTGAGTTGGCACATTCTGGAGGAAGGGAAGAGGAATTGGGAAGGAGACAGAACAGAAAATGTGCTTGCTCCCTATCCCAACCCTGTCACTCAGAGCAGCAGCAGTTCTCTCCTCCTATGTTAGGGTGACCACATAGCAAATGTGGAAATTGGGACAGTGGATAGGGGGTTAATAGGAGTCCATATAAGACATACACCTAAAAATTGGGACTGTCCCTATAAAATGAGGACATCTAGTCACCCTATCCTATGCAGGCTCTGGCCATGAGGGTAAGATGTGCATGCTAGGAAGGACATTCTGACAGCCCTTGGCTCCCCTGTCAGGACTCACAATTGAGCCCATTGCTGTTAGGAAAGATCCACATGAAATCCTACCATGGCTTTATAGATTTTTACTTTTAAGTTACTCAGTAGATATAGGATGTAGCTGAGGAAACATCCACAAAAGTCAGAGTAACCAACAGGACTGGTATTGGAAATGTAAAATCATTTTTATTTGCACCCATCTAAGGGATGCACCCCAGGGCAGCGTGTTAGCAGCTGTTTAGAAACTGATCATGCTGTTAAATCACACACACTGCACATGTTACAGAGGCAGTGAGCCACACTGGTTACCACCACCCCTGGAATTGCTGCTGCTCTGCAAGTGGTTTGTTAAATTCTGTCCACCCAAGTCCGAGAGAGAGAGATTTGCACCTGTTTAGTGTAGGCAGTGCCTTACAGAGGTTAATTGGTGGGTGGATGAAAATGTACAGGAGGAAGAGGAGGAGGAGGAGGAGGAGGAAAGCAACAAAGAGTGTAGGTGAGTGAACCAGGTGCCCATGTTGCAGGTTTTATTGCACAGAGGAGACCAGCTAGTGTAGGCTTAAAACTCAGCTTGCTTGCAGGGCCAGATATAAAGAACAGGAGGACTGTGTGGGCTTCATTCCCCGGTGAAATTATGCAGACGACAGTGGATTTGAAAAAGAAAACATAAGCAAACCCAGAAGACAGATTAAAGCCCCAGGCTCCCCAACAACCCACTTGAAAATTAACAAATCAAACTGCCAGCTAGCTCTGGAGCTGCCTTTTCTGGGGTTCATTGCTCGCCCCCTAACAAAACTTTTGTTAGCAACTGTTAACTAAGCACTACAGAATCACTTACTGTATTCCCTAGACAGACTCAGCTAACTAGTGATGGCTGGTCAGTGACCTGTGTGAAGTGAACTGGTGATCGCAGTCCCGTGCTAGGCAGACAAATGTCCACATCACTGCTGGATTTACGAACTGGCAACCTGGCTGGCAGTCTGTGTAGAGAAGCCAGGGACAGAGCGGCCTGAGGGGGGATTACAGACGAGCTATTCCATCACCCTTAATACATGGCTCAAGTTGAGGCATGCTGGGTGGGGTACATCTTAAGATCTTGTTGCACTTCTTGGACTAAGTTAGAGCCAGTCTTGAAGTCCTGTCTCAGACAAAACTCTCACTGAAGCCAATGGGAGTTTTCCCTTGAGTAAGGACTGAGGCCCAGATCTTGCAGTTAGCTCTACATGGGCAGGACAGATGCCGGTGCCCCACCTGTAGCCCCACTGAGGTCTCTGGGGCTCTGCCTGAATGCAGGGATGAGTCTGAGCAGAGTCGATTCCAAGTGTGGAGCTTTGACCCAATATTGTTAGTTATTTCTGCTGTGCCATGCGAGTTCAGTGGATAAATGCCTGGACTACAGCCTGCTGGGCTGTCATTCCAGGACTTTCCCTAAGCACTCTGTCCGCTATTCAGGAAGAAGGGGGCTATTTCCTGAAACCTTTTCAATTGATACATAAAACACATCTGTATAAAAAAACTTAGGGACTTACAAATTAACTGAAAATAACATAAGTCCAGCACAAATCACTCTGTATGATGAATGGGAGTGATTGGTGTAAATTGATCTATGAATTAGGAAGACTGGCATAAATCAGAATCATCATCAATCATAAATGGTTACTTTCCCCTGCTACTAGGGGAAAGTAACCATTTAACCAACACAGAAAGCAGAAGAAAAAACAGACATCATTCCCTACTTCATTCCCACGCAGCTAAATACTGTTAACTTCCGACACGCTGGTATTTCACTCAGAAATGTCAGTGTGAGATCACTATTTCAGGTACGCATGTATTTCTGGTTTTGGCTAACAAATAGCATTTTGCAATAATACAGTAGGATTCAGTTTTGCAGGCTACCTGAAAATTCTCATGAGCTACACACATTAATAAGGGGAAAATATCTTCTGAAAACATTCAACAATGCTCCTGAATACAAATTATTCCATGAATAAGTAAATCCTGCCTCAATGTGACACTTGGCTTGCCTGGAAAACACTGATAGACTAAAGAAATTAAACTCCATCAAGGATGATGAAAATTTAATTTAATACTTTTCTAGCATTAAAAAGGGAAGTCTGAATTTTAATAGCCATATAACATGCTTCAATACATAGTTCAACCATTATATCCATAATGTTCAGACTTGGACAAATATTTTGCAAAATAAAGCAAAGGAGCTAAGTGAACTTTGCCAGTTTTGCTCCACACACAGTTTTGCTCCAAACACACACAGATAACAGGAGCCCATTCCGCTTAGAGTTTGAAACAATTGCCTTTGATCTCAGAGCACACCTAGTACTTTGTCAGGCATCCAACACTCAGGGTGACCCCATTTGGGTAGGCTCAGTTATAGCCTGAATCACATGGCTCTACAGAACTTTTAGCACTTTAAACAGACTGAAATTCCACCACACGGCTAAGTCCTGCTTTAACTGGTGGCAGGGAAAATGATTCAGCTCCCACATCTGCTTCAGGCCCTTCAGGAGTAGCTAACGTGGCCCCAGATTATAGTGTTATTGTAATCAGTACCCTGCCTGCTGTCTCATTCTTTCCTTACAAGTACAGTCAGGTAGCTTGCAAAGCACAGGACAGGGATAAAGCTGCACAATTATCCAATGGAGAAAGAGAAGCTATTACATCAGTCACCTGCCACCACCATTGGTTTGGACAATAGATCATCTTGGTGATGAAAACAGCAGCTACAGGTTCAGAGGGACCTATAAAAGGGAGTATGCAATTTCTTAAGGCTGAATATAAGTACTGTTGCATGGTGCTAGATACACTTATTCCTTGCAAAGTTTCCCTTGCAGGTCATTAAGCATTCAGATATATAGCCAGTGATTTACCTTTAGAGCTCACAAAGAATGACTGTACAGAATTTTTGATTGGATTATTTTGAGGTGGGTAACAAATAGTTCAGAACTAGGTGCAAAAGGCAAGGCCATAGAAATACAGACTATAACCTCTCTCTCATGTTATGTTGCCTCTGTAAATGCAGCCTAATGTTGCATTAGCCTTTCTAATTACCGTCACTCATTGCAAATTCATACCTAACTTTTTATCCAATATCATCCCTTCAGTAAATCTCCTAATTTTTTCCGTGCTGTATCTCATTTTATTTTGAGCCAAGTTCCTAACCAGTCTATGTACTTGTGGATTATTTCTGACCTCACAGATGTTTGCATCTCTTTCCAATTTAGTGCCATCTGCAGATTTCTTTAACTCCTTGTTCACTTCCACTTGGAGATTATTAAGATATTGAACAGCAAATAGAAATGGTTGCTAGAATTGCAAGGAACTTCAGATAATGCTCATCACAAAGTTAGTGACCGATAAAGCAAAGGGATGGATTTCTTAATCTACTGCAAACCAAGTTGAGGCCTTGCTTACAATGGAAAATTAAATCCCTTTTACTTAACCTGGATTAAACCAGATTTGGCCCCTGTGTAGACACTCATTCATAAAAAAGTGACCTTAATTCTGTTTGTTTAATCCTAAATGAATTAAGATAAATCAATTCACACAAGGGCTTAGTCTTTTTTAACTAATCCAGTATAATTATTCTGGTATAGTAAAAATAGTACAGTTCCTCATATCAACAAGGCCTGAAAAAGGTAGTCTAAACTATCTAAACCTTCAGTGGAAAATAGATGATTTTATAGGTAGTAACATGGTTGCCTCATCTCCAGGTGAGCAGATAATTCTAAACAAATCACATTTCTTCATAACGATATTAACCTCTGTAGACTAGGAATTTATCACACAAAGTGAATGTAGTGAAATCAGGGAAAGTGATACTGAAGCATCACTGACCTAGGAATACCCCTGAGACAACTATCTGCAGCAAAAACTTTCCAGCATCTGGAGAATAAACAGCCATTAACATTGTTATTTTTATTTCAAGGAACGTGTTATTAGAGAGTGCTCAACAGATGGGAACAAAATAGACTATTTACATTGCTGTAAATGTCTTGAAGCATTTGCCACTCTTGTGCTCAGAGTTTGCAATAGGTCATGGGAAGGTAATGCTCCACAAAACAATGTTAGCATGAAAGGAAAGGCCTCTCATGAAAGACTTTTTTATTTGAAATATAATTTTTGATTTAACTATAATTTGCTGGGTGGTTTTCCTAGGTTAAAATGTAACTATATTGTGAGCTCAACTGTTCTGGAGAAAGAGCTAGCAAAGAAGGGTGGCACTGTGATCAAACTAAATCATTAAGCAGGCTGGACCATTGCTGCCACATCTCTTGCATAACAGCAGCTCCTAATGGCATAAAGGCAGTTTCTTAGGCACAAGTCTCCAAACCATGCAAGATTGCTACTGATGGGCATGTGCCTCCTAATGTAAGGGAATTCTGGCTACTCCTCTTTTAACTTTAAAATGAATGGTAATTGACTGGTGATCTATCACAGCAGCTTCCTTCTTGCTTGTAGGTCCAGCTTTTATGATGTCTTGCCTACCTTACCTCTAGCTTGGGCCCTAGGCTACCTGCATTAGATTCAGGGGTCTGTGCGCTCATCTACTGCTGGTTTGGGTGGCTGCAAACTCCATATTTGCTGGCAACAGGTGCTTGTAAATAAGAGTCTAGTGGGATTTTCCCAAGTGCCTAACTCCCATGGGAATTCAATGAGATTTTAGGGAGACTGGCACCTGGGTGCTTCTGAAATTCCTACCAGGCTCCTAGCTGCATCTTTAGGCACCTAAATACCTTGGTAAAATCAGGCCTAAATCTCTCGAATCCTGTACAGTTAATAGCAGACAATGAAAGGCTGCTATGTTGCTATGTGAAGCTAAAGCTGGGGGAGGAACCCTCCTTCTACACCTCTTGTGCACTTGCCCCTTTGCTCTCAAGGGAACAGACTGCAGGAGCACTGGCAGCTGGGGGGAGAATAGGCATGCCAGAGGAGACAGGGGCTTCAGGGCAAAAGTCACGGGGTGAAGCAGTGCTAAGCTACATGACCTATTCCACCTAGGAGACAGAGGGGGCGTGGTGACCAAACAACAGGGCTCCCATTAACACAGAATCAGGGCCCCTGGGATCCTATGGCCTGCTTATTACCTTTTATCTTATGCTTCTACATGTGCAACTTCCCATACTTGAATGGCAGAGGATAAAACCCCAAGTAATTCAGCAGAGGACTTAGCCCTGGTCTACACTGGGGGGAGGGTGCGGGGGGGAATCGATCTAAGATACGCAATTTCAGCTACAAGAATAACGTAGCTGAAGTCGACGTATTTAGATCGATTTACCAGGGCGTCTTCACAGCTCTGAATCTGCTGCTGCTCCCCCATCGACTCTGCCTGAGCCTCTCGTGGCAGTGAAGTACAGGAGTTGACGGCATAGCACTTGGGGATCGATTTATTGCGTCTAGATGAGACACGATAAATTCACCCCTGACGGATCGATTGCTACCTAACAATCCAATGGGTAGGGCAGACATACCTTTAGTCTGCATATTGGTACCACCGCCATTGAACTAGCAAGGCATGTAAATTCAACTTCAGCATATGTAGATGATCACAAAACCTCTCTTTTGGGGGGGATGTTGTATTGAATTATTTTAAAATTCTAAAACAAAAATGCATTTGCCTGGAAATCATGTGGAGCTAGAGATTTTCAAAAAACCGAGCATGCAGCACCTCCCAGGAGACAAGTATGGCCAACGTACTAACTTTTTTGAAAACCTGCTCTATATTTACATGCCTTTATGGGAGCAGTGTAAATCTAGCCTCAATGTGAGTGCTGAGCTTGTTTGGGAAGCTGGAGCCTATGGCTCAATTGCCCATTGCTCTGTACTGTATGCAGTCCACTACTACTATAAAAAGTAGGTATCAAACACTACCCTTCTGATACGGCAACGTATTGCATTCACCTTGCACCAGTGTACGTCACTGTCTGAGGTGCAGAACAATGAAGAATCAGGCCTATATTGTACATGTAGGATGCAGCCCGGGCTAGAATGTTACATGAGTAGTACATAACTCACAGGTGATTTAGCATTCTGAAGATCTCATAGAACACTGTAATGCTGCTAATTAGAGAGGGCAATTGTTAATGTTCCTTGCCTTGTCTTGAATGGTCAACAGATTGCCATGTGGCTCCTGGAAAGTGGAAATTCAGTTTATCAATGGAACTCTTAATTCAAACTGTGGTAATTCATCACCTTAGTGCAACAGCCTTCCTGGAGATGGTGGGACTCAAACTGCAGGCAACCGTAGTGTCAAGAGAGTCAGTAACAGTCCCTCTATCCTCACAATTTCAAGCTTTAATTTTTGACAGGGTTAACAGAATTTCCTTCTTCCTGGCAGTATTTCAGCTTGGTTTGGTGTTAGACTGAAGATGAGCAGATGCTCTTGTTTCTGTCCCATCCTGTTTGTTTTAACTGTAAACTCTGTTTATTATGGTTTGTGTGATACACTAAGCATGGGGCAGTGGGCAAAGTTTAAAGTGCTAAGTTAAAAATACAAAGTGTAATGGCACTGCTTCCCTTTAATAATATACAAGTTGTTTATACTGACAGAGAGAATTTTAAAGCCAAAACATCTGGAACAATGAACAGAGCTAATATAATAGCATGGAACTTTCTTAATCAAATAAGCTTTTCCTGCTTCAAGAACGTGTCAACTACAGTTCATGAGTGTTCAGGGGGAATGAATCCTGTTGATTAAATCTGAAATCAGAGCAAGGTAATGTCAGGGCAGGAGGGATATGAATTAGAAAAGTAGTTGCAGCTTCTCAGCACCTCTTATAGTGGGAATGTTGGCTACATTGCAATAGGTAAAGCAGCCTCTTAGAAAGTAAGACCTCAAATCCCAGTCCAGCAAAGCTTGTGTATAACTTTAAGCGTGCACATAGCCCCATTGGAGTTGAGTGCTTTGCTAGGTCAGGGCTGCAATGCAAAGGCTTATACAGGCAGGCCACGTAAGGTGAAGCCTGTGTGTAATACATTGTGACAAAATTATCATAAGTATGCCCTGGAAAGCAGGGACATATTTTTCCATCTTCAGAGCCCTAAGTGAAGTACCTGTGATTTTTCTTTGCAAACCTATATGATGTCTTGCAAACTCTTCTGGACCATTATTCATCCTATTAATTCCATAGGACTGGCAATTGTATTTTTCAATTTTTATAATCAAAGGCACAAATAGGGCACTGAAAATTAATACAAGAACATACACCTGCTGTTCTCAGCCGGCTTCAATCATATGGTAATTTACTTGTTGTGAAAAGATTGGGCCAGGAGCTTTAAAGGCCAAATGAAATACAAGATTTTTCCTGTTGATAAATTACAATAGAAATTTTCTTTTACATTCATTTGAATTAAAGCGCAAGAGGAAAAGAACTTCATATGGTTTGTTTTCTTAATCTTGCTGACCAGAAAGGTGACTTTGATGAAAGCTCTTTGCATAAAAATTGTAGTTCAGTAGCATCATATGATGCATATGTTGATTTGCTGCCTTGTGTTTCATTTAAGTTCTCTCTTTGTTCTGCTTTTAGCCCCGCACTGCATCATCTTAAAGAAAATGTAAATGTCCTCTCTAAGTTATATAGGGTCCCCGGTGATCCTTGCTGATAGAAATTATTTATGAAGCAGTTAAGATGAGAAGTCAATCATCATAACTTATATTGGTGCACAAAAGGTTAAAGCAGCAAGCAAAAATGCAGAGCCATAAGACTAGTGGACATGCCAGCTTTGTGATGAAAGCCATATTGAGGGCATATGAGCAACAGTCCAAACCATTATTGGGATGAAGAAATTGCTGCCTTCACTTGGGCACAAAAAGCCCTTCCAGAGGTGGATAAAAATGAACTGGAGAAATAGAAAAATGTCAGTTTCCAGGATTAATACTAGTAGGCATAAAAACCAGCATTCAGAACAGAGTTGTTTGTTTCATAGCCATGCACGTTAATCAATTGGTGAGCTACTGAAAAGAGCTAGTCACTCGATGTCTACAGCAGCTTGTCACCAAACAGGCTAAATTCTCTGCCAGGCAGAAGTAGAAGAAGAAAATGAGACATCTGTTTTGGAAGAGCTACTAAGAGTGTATTAGTCAAAATGCTTATGCATCATATCTTCTTTAAACTTTAGCAGTAAAGAAAAGCTGTAAGAACTGAAATTCCTTGTGACTAGATACTTTTCCCTCATACCTGAACGGCTGTAAAACTTCCATGTATATTTAAAAATATACTGAAATGTTTACAAATTCCTAAAATCCCTATCAATGTGGGACCCCCAAAAAGGCATAATTATAATGAACCCCAAGCTTGTTAAAAGCATTTCCAAACTTTCCTAAAGCTCTTTGGTCTGCATAGCTCATAAGAACAGCCTTATGTTGTTTGGTTTTGTTTTTGTTCTGGGGGAAGATCCTAGCTGCTGTACATTTCATCCAAAATGGTTCACTTGGACCACATTTTGATCTCATTTACAGTAGTACAACTATGGGGTAACTGACTTCAACTGAGTTTGTCTGCAGTTACACCCGTGTTTTAGCAACATCAGAATCTGGCACTTAGTATGTAGTGAATATAGTTCTATATCAAATAATATTTTGCAGTCCTAATTACACAGTAGTTTCGAATTACTAATACAGCATTTCATGGTAAATTGGTATTTATAATTTGAGTCACCAAATTATACTGTTGATAAAACAGACTAAGTTCTGTGCAAGGTATATCAAATATTAGCCAACTTTCAGTCCAAAGTGAAGTTTTCTTAGTCATCTATGCAGTGCCCTGCAC
This sequence comes from Dermatemys mawii, assembly GCA_007922305.1. Lineage (NCBI taxonomy): Eukaryota > Metazoa > Chordata > Testudines > Dermatemydidae > Dermatemys > Dermatemys mawii. Next base: position 6,309,720 of record ML677379.1, read on the forward strand.
TGTTCGCTGCGGTAAAAGGCTGCATAAATAGCCTCAGAAAAACAGCAAAGTGTGGTCTAGAGCAGTGGTTCTCAACCAGGGGTACATTTATCTCTGGGGGTAAGTAGAGGTCATCCAGCAGCTACATTAACTCATCTAGCCATTTGCCTAGTTTTACAACACGCTACATAAAAAGCACTAGAGATACACTGAAATGTAAGTACAATATTTATATTCCAATAGATTTATTTTATAATTATATGGTAAAAATGAGAAAGTCAGCAATTTTAGTAATAGTGTGCTAGGACACCTCTGTTATTTTTATGTCTGATTTGATAAGTAGGTTTTAAGTGAGGTGAAACTTGGGGTACACAAGACAAAAAGACTCCTGAAAGAGGTACAGTAGTCTGGGAAGGTTGAGAACCACTGTCTAGAGACACTGGCAGAGCACCTACAAGCATGATATTTACATAAAGGGTGTGGTCAGATGGCTGCAAGCCTTGATCGTGCAATGAACTCCACCTTTGCAGAGCTCTGAACCTGCATATTGATCATTGCAACACTGGGACTTGAGAGAGCGCTCTTTGTACTTGAAATTTTATACTTTGACAGAAAGTGATCCTAATTTCAGTTCAAACAAAATACAGGTGATCAAAGAAACAAAATACAACAAGCCATGATATAAACAGCACTCAAATATTAATGCAAACAGATACTTTATCCACTGATCTCAATGGGGAATAAATATATGATCTCACTGTGTTTCAGGTGGCTCATCTGGAAATATGGTGTTTTTCAGAATGAATATACAGTGGAATGTATCCACCTTTCCCTTTTAAATCTTCAGACATTACAAAGGGGTAATCTGGACATGCTGGATAATGCTTACAAAAGGCCTTGACTTCCTCAACTCAAATCCAAACTCTTAAGGAAATGAATTATATAAAATATCCTATGAAGGTGTCCAGAGATGATAGCTTAGTGGTATTTGAGGGATATTTATAGAATGCTTCCTATTCAGGAATTTTATAGAGACGGCTCTCGTAGAGAGTTTGGTTTCATTTGTAGTCATAGCAGGTTGCTATCTTAGGAGAGACAATGCCTCATATGTCTAGCTTAGTTTCCCTAACAATAAAACTTAAAATTTGGGACCTGAAGGCCTTCTTGGTTGAAAAGGTTTAATTTCATTATCAGACAATTCCAAATGCCTTAGTAATTTCTTTTTATAAGGATGTTTCTGAATTAAACAGGTATAAAATAGAGTTTTTGTAGATGAATATTTTGCTAGTGTTCTATGACCAGCAGCAGAAAGTTTAATTACTAAGGCAAAATATGAAGAGGGTGCAGTTTTTGGAGAGAAAAGGAGGATAAACTATACAGCCTTGTTAACTGTGTTTAAGCAAAGAAGTCGTCTCTATTTTGCAACTGAGGATACAAAGCATCACATTTAAAACCAAGAAGATGAGCCACAGAATGAACATGGGGAAGAGGGTTTTAAATAACTACTCCATGGACTAACCTAGCAATTAGAAGCCTTTTAAAGTTGGTCTCTGAAAACTAAAGGCCAGTGGTTCACTGTGATGGTAATATGCAGGATCAGACCATTTAGACTATCAGGTCCAGTATCCTGCCTCCAGCATTGGCCTATTCCTGACACTTCAGAGGAAAACATTTCCCATAATGCATCTTGTTAGATGCTATACATTCCTTCCTGAACTCTGCACCAATCAGCTAATGCCCTAAAGCAGGATCCTTGACTACCCCTATTTCACCATGTACCAGGTAAATACAAGTATTAGCATTGCTCATAAAGTGATCAGATGCTTTTTAAAAGGCCAGCTCCAGAGTTTGACTCCTGTCACCTCCCATGGCTGGGTCTTCAGGCTGATTGCACAGTATGTGGCAGAACATTGACATTTGTTGGTCTGAGGTCTCCCCGCCATTAACACTGAGCCCTTGTTCTCAGCTTACTGGGACAGCTTAATACAAGGAAGTCTTGACTGGTTTAGAGACAAAGTTGAGAAGGCAGATGGGGCAGTAGTTAATGTGGCAGGTGGAGTCCAGGGTAGATTGGTTGAGGAGCAAAGTTAGAAGCTGACAGGAGATGGGTAGGGGTGGTAAGATGCTGTGCGTTGGAAGTCATGGTGGGCCAGAACTGATGATGGCCTCAGCTCAGCAAAGGTAATTAGGCACCTAGATCCAAAAGGTATTCAGGCTCCTAACTTCCATTAACATCAATGCTAGTTAGGCACCTAAAATACCTTTGAGGATCTGGGTGAGGGTGATGACATGGCAAGAAGGAGCAAGTGGGCATGTATATGTGAAGCGGAAAGAAGGTAAGAATGAGTAATAGAGATAGGAAGATAGAGGGAGTGGGATAGGAGTGTAGGTAAAAGGAGACCATACATGTTTTTACAATACAGTAGACTCGATTATCCAGGATTGCGTTAACCAGAAAGTAGATTAACCAGGATGTAAAAAAAAAAATAAAAAAAAAATACGCATAACTCACAGGGCCGACTCTGTTGCCACTCCAAGCACACAAAAAAAAAACCCACTAGGACACAGGGCAGCCAGTGAAACCAACATCTCCTCCCCCTCCGGCGCAGAGTGGCTGGTGAACCAACCCCCACTCCCCATATTTCCTATGGATGGTGATTATCCAGGATTTTATTAACCAGGATTATTTTTTTCCCTATCATCCTGGATAATTGAGAGTCTACTGTATCCCAGAACTTTGTTCTCTACCTTTGGAGCAAATGTTTACAGAAATAAGATGATGATCTTGGAACAGCATAAAATGCTTCCAGTGTGATACTCCAGCAGCAGGAGGAACTTCAGAGCATTTTTGTATGTACCTCCAATTTGGGAGGGTTTGTTTACCCTTGAAACTGACTCATTTAGGATTTAATGTAGATTCACTATATACAAGGCAATGTGGGGAAAAGTATTTAGCTTTTTAATTGGAAGGTGACTCCTCTCTCTAAGCACCCAAGGCAGGATTCCTTGCTGACTTTCTCAGAGAGGCAGTCCAGAAGACAGTGAAGGTAGATAGGGCATTGCACCCTTCTGATCCTGCACTGCTCTAAGGGCTGGAGTGGCCTCTAGTATAACTTAGAGATGGGGTTGTCTGACGAGCAACTGGACTGCACAAGATTTCCACAGCTCTTGCTCCCAACAAGCCCAGACCCCATTCTTGGCAAATTCCCTTGCCCCAGGACTTAAGAGGAGTCCCCAAAGATCAGCACCGAAAGGCTGATCCAAGAGTTGAATACTGTCCACTAGACAATCCTTCTTGGGCAGGGGCTTCAGTAAAGGGGATGCAAGGGAGAGAACAGTTCCCTCTGGACCGCTAAAAGCAGACGGACAATTCCCCAACCTCACTCCAACTTTCTGTTTGAGCTCAGAGTGAAGGGTCCCCAACCCCAACCAACTCTTCACTAGAAGTTACAATGAGGACTCCCCAGTAGGGCTGGCAAAAAAATTGCAACAGATTTAAACAGAATACTGGAGTTTCAACTAAATGAACACTTGTGAAACATTTCTTTTTTCCATCAAAAATCATTTAGATTTTTCATCTGAAAACCAAAAGTTTATAACCAAAAACATCAATATTCTGCCAAAAGCATTTCAGCTGGGGTGATGAGGGGAGGAACAGCAACATTTGAGGGTTTGATGAATAGCCAAAAAATTTCACTGAAAACGTAAGCCTTTTTTTTTTTTAGGCTGGAAATTACTATTATGATTGCTGACAAAGCTTAGTATTGCTAGTGCCCCACCTCTCTGGGCCAAGAAATGATAAAGAGAAAGCTGACAACCCACAGGAGATTTTCAATTTAGTAATGTAGCCCAAATGTGAATTGGCTCACCTCAGGACTTTAAATGGCTGCAGACAGAAGCATCAAGCCCAGCCCTTGATGTTTCCTCCTCACTCAGTGCACCATGCTGGAAGAGGATGACGTATGTAGAAAAGAAAACAGAAAGTCATTGAACTTTACGTTGTGGGTAGAGTACCTGCTTTCTGGGATTCCAACCTCTAGCTGGGCTGCTGTGTTAATGTTCAGAACTCATTGCTTTGAAGCTAAACAAAGGATTACCACACAAATTAGGTCACTTTCACAAGCTCATGCCATACAGGAGGCTCAGGCCTTCTGGTTTCAGTTACATGGGTGCAGTTCTCTCAGCATGTACCTCATCTACAGCAATATCCCAGCTCCAAGTGTCCAGTTCTGAGCACATGGTCTCCTAGCCACATAAACCGCTTTACACCTAGATGCTGTAACCAAGATTTTCCAAAGCAACCTGCAATTTTGAATTCCTCAGCTAGGACCTCTTAAAGGAGGCTGATTTTATAGGATGAGGGCTCACTTTGAATATCAGGCCATTGTAAGCTGGGCACCCAAAATAAAATCACATTGAAAATCTTAGCCTGAGATATTAATAAGCAATTCAAATGTCATTTAAGTTTAGCATATCTTACACACACTTACCTGAGATGCAGTCATAAGCCAATCTGACAGAGTTAAGGGACAAATTAGGTCTGCCCCTAGGTAACGCCTCACACCTGTTCCTGATCAGTGCTGCCTGAAGATAATTAGCCTTCAATTTTCACTTGTTACATTTCCATCGACCTCTACTTGCAAATCCCAGAATTTGCAGTGTATTCACTTAGTTTGCTTTTAACCATACCCACCACCCATATGCACCGGGGAAGCAGTAGTAGTGCTAAATAATGAACTCTTCACTTGCTAGACTTCTCATTTGTATCTCAGCCAGATTTAGACCCCTACAGAACCCAGCATGTGAAGTAAGCATGCTGAAGTACATGGAGCTTTTCCATGACCCTTTCATGACACTCCTTGGGGCCTCTGGAACGTACAGGGATACCTTCTGCATTATCAGAACACACTGTACTGTGTAGCTCTTCAAAGTGGCAAATCAGGGCAAGGACTTCAGAGATGCAAACACAGTCATTGTACAAATTACAAGTAACACCACCTTGACAATGTAGAAAAATGAATTCATATTCATCTTTCTCAAAGTGGTAAAGACTATTGGACCCATTATGCACTGATTATGATAATGTGCTAGTGAAGGGGTTTTTTTTATTACAATTTAAGACAATGATTACCTTGAGTTTGACAGTTTCTAACTTCATTAGAAGTCACAGATGTTGGCATCATTATTCTGATTAGTTACCTTGAATTGCTTTTTTTTTTTTAAAAAAAGAATCATCATCACGGTTCCGTCATCACAAGAAGGAAGTGGCTCCTCTAGCAGAGCCAGATTTAGAAAACAAACTGGGGCACAAAATGGGGGAGGGGGAAGAGAGAGGGAATCCGATGCTGGAGAGGAGATGATCACACCTTCCTGAAACATGTTAAATAGAGGCTATTACATTGAAAGGCAGGAAATGGTGGAGCAGCTGGAGCAAGTAACTGCTAATAGATGCTAATGCTTAGCAAGCCAAATGATCCTGTAGCTGTAGAGAAGGGTTTATTCATGGTAAATTACTCCTCCTGCTTTCAAAGCCCTCCAACTGGCAGGTGGCTTTAGGGCCACAAGAGCATGAGCTGGTAATGTGTGCAATTCGTGTGCATTCTGCCCTCTAAGGATAATGATGATTCTAAGCTCTGGCATTTGTTAATGTTTATGAGCTGATGCTATGTCACCTGTGCCTCTGTAGTGAGGAATCCGGAAATCTGTGGAAAGCCAGGACAGAGCAATGTAGGAGGGATGGGGATGCCTCAAGGGAGGCAGGGCAGTGCACTGTGCTGTCAGGAGCAAAGCCATTCTCCACCACCTTGGAGTTTAATTGCTTTGTCCTTGCATTCAAGGGCCCACCCGACCCTGCTCTCTGGCTTCTTCCTGTAATATGCAGCGGTACTGTCTCTGTAAAATTAGTCATGCACAAATCAAAAGAGGGCCTTCCAGTGTAAGGAGCCTCTCACATGATGCAGGAACACAGGGCCTGCAAGATCACAGGGCCAGGAAGTTATAAGCGTAAATATCTTTATGGATCTGGGTCAGGCTCTGTATCGAATAAAGGGAGTTGTGGTTTAAACTCCATCTCCCTGGTCTCACTCTGGGTTCCTGAAGTACAGAGGCAGCAGCGCACTCACAAAGACGATACTCTTGGCTGCATGAGTGTGCTAAAAGGCTGACCCTTCCACTCCACCAAAGTTGCTGGTGCCAGCCTGCCTCCGCTCCCCCCATTTGTCTCCTACTCTTACTCCCGTGGGCAGGATTTGGCTTCAGGACAGGCATGGAAGTAGGAAACGCAAGGGTGTCAGTGCTGGCAGCTTTGGCAGAATGGAAAGGATAGGGGATTATTCACGTAAGTGATAAGTTTCAGGCCAGAGCAGGGCTACGTAGGATTTGAAGAGACCGGATTGCCATTCGTCTAAAGCTCATTTATGCCGCCCTGGTGGTACAAAGTGTTTGGAAAGGCAAATCGGCCCACTGGTAAATACCCAACATAGAAGCTTCCCTGGATGGTCATGAGCAAGCCTAGCCAGCCCTATGCCATTCTCCTCTCCCTTTGCCCTCCCTGGGGACACACATGACCTGAATTCCCTTGTGCTCCTGCAACTGTGGGCCGCTGCAATGGCCTCAAAGGGCTGTTGACCTCTGTGTATAAGTTAGAGCTGCTCCAGTTTATGCCGGGGCTTTGCAGGACCATTTCTGCACTACATGTAGTTTGGCCTGAATGGAGAATTTGGCCCAATAGTTTTAAACTGGATGTAGGGAAAACGTGGAGCAGTAGAGAGGCACAAAAAGGGTGTGCGCTGAGCAATGGGCATGGATTATAATCCTGCTGGGCATGTTTTTATATGAGACCCTAGTGGCGATGGGGGTAGTTGACATTGCAGATGAATATAGCATGGACCAGAGTTCGCATTGCTGGGAAAGAAAGGAAGGGCTGGATTTTGCATAAACTGGGGAGGAAGAAGCTGCAAGATTTGGACATAGTCTGAATGCATGGGGAGAAGGAGATAGAGGAGACAAAGAGAATATGTCTACGCAGCAAAAGCTGTACATTGGCAAGCCTACATGAGCTAGCTTGAATCCAGCTGGCCTGCCAAACGCTAGCAGTGAAGACAGCACAGCGCGGGCATCAGAGCAGGCTAATGATCCATGTACATACTCAGAGTCTGTCCCAGGCTTGTATTACCCACGTTGAAGCCTGTGCTGTGCTGTCTTTGTCGCTATTGTTAGTGATGGTAGCTAGATGCAACCTTGGGTAGGCTAGCTGCTGCACAGCTTTGACTGGGTAGACATATCCAAAAATGACCACCCAGTAGTGAGCCTGGGAAGGTAGTAGAGTTGCCAAGTGTGACATGAAGGGGCATAGTGAAAAAACTGCAGGAGACTATTAACTGGCCAAGCATAGCCACTTATTCATCCCCATGGTAGGTATTTATGCCACCCTGACAATGCAGTGGGGATGGGGGAGTTGTGTCAATATTTAAGAGTGAGCTAAAGAGGGAAAACAAAAAGTTATGACTGTAAGCACCTTTCAGAGCTATTTATGTCACTGTAAATTACAGTGACTGACTACCCACCTGCTGGGTGTGAAATAAGAACCATCGACTTTTAACCTCGACCATAGCACTGCTGTCATTGAGACTGAAATACACAGAAAGGATATCCATAAAGACAGGAAACTAATTAAGCACAATGTTAAATTATGTGAACCACCAGCCACCAATTATGCTGCTCTAAGAGGTGGAGTTATGGCTCCACCTCTTAGAGCAGCCAATCAAAGAGCAATATAGCATTCAGCCTCTGTTCTCTGGCTGGTAGCTCCTCTCCACATAGTTCTCATCCTCCATATGGAGAAAGATGAGAAGAACAGGAAGAGCTAAGTGCTTGACTCTTACTATAGTTCTCTGAGAATACATCGAGAATCTGCACCCGGCAGCCCTCTAACACTGGGGCTGGCTCAGAGCACGTTCACCCTCAGCATAAGGACTGCTCTAACTTACGCATGCCTACCCACAACTTCTGTGGAAGAGTCAGTCACTGCTGTGTGACCCTCTCAGTGGGTTACGGCATAGCAGGCTCTTTCTCCAGTGGCCCCTGCTGATTGCTGCTTCCGTCCAGCAATGCTCTTCCTCTTCTCCTGACTTGGCCCTCTGTAGATCACACTTTAGTCCCATCACTTCCAGGATAAAAGAAAGTCCAACACAACCAAGCATCCAATCAGTCTACCACTCTCAATTCTGGGCCCACTGGTCCATGCACCATTTTTCTTAGGAATTCCAGTAGCCCACATTGCCTTCTCAGGGGCTTCATGCCACCCTACCAGGGGGCTGGTAGGGGGGTCCCAAGGCTGCTATCTACATTGAGGGTTTTAGTCCTAGGACAGGCAGTCATGGTTCATTCTGCTTGTCTCCTTGCTACCATCTCCATGGGATGATTCCTATTAAAACCTTCCATGGGTATACTTCTCATCCAGCAAGAGCATTCCTGTTCTGTACAGCTCCGTTCATCCCTTATCATCAGTAGAGTAAACAGCAGAGTTTCTTCCTACAGCCCCTCTGCTCCAAACCCATACTCTCTCTCAGCTGGGAATACCACCCATTCTCTCCCAGCTGGGTTTCATCTTGAATTAGGCCTGGCCAGCTCTTGCAGTTGCAACCAGGTGGGTTAATTCACCTCTTTCACCCTGTGTGGGTAGGCATCCCATCACAGCCCCAAAGAGTTGTTCCAGCACTCAGTGATAGCCAAGGTCCAGTGGGACTCCGGCAAAACCCATATGCCAAAAGGTGCAGGAGATTAGGTGGCATGGAGCTACAACAGCTCTATACCAGCCAGATATTCACCCTACATGGATAAAATCCTGCGAAGGGGCCAGACCTAGGTTTAAAGTCGTTTTGCACCACCAGCACAGACATACGAATAGGGTCCATACATACTTAGGCCAGACACCCACGGACCTAACATTTTCAGTTGTTAAACCCAATAGAGTGTAACAAAGATTGGAAACCTATGGGTCAAGTATTGCTAGTGGGTCCATAAATGCAAACCCTTATTAGCTGCAAACAATGTACTTTCAAAAGGTAATTCCTTTTCAGCCATGTGACTCACTTTACGTTTCTTTTTAAAATGACTTTGTTCCAGCTCCCAGTGTTCAGCTTCATTATCTTTCCTTAGCAGCAACCCCAATCATCTTTAATCAAGCATATTCCTGAGCAGCAATCTCAATAACCTCCCCATCAAGACATCTATTAATTCTAACAATTTGGTTTCAGTCTCTACTATACAATGTTGTGGAGTTAGTTTCCCACTGAGCTCACATAATCAATTTCATTTTATCTTCCACCTCTTCTCGTCAACCTGTTAGATTTACATGTTTATTTTATTTTATTTTTGGCAGCTCCCTCATATTCTGCCTCTACTCAAGTCACACAGTTGATTTTTTCCTGTATTTCACACATCACATTTCACTATCTCAGTTTAAATTTTAAATTACATCCATAGTTTGTATACTGGTAGCACCTAAAAGTCCCCAAGGAAAATTTGAGCCCTGATGCACTAGGCACTGAACAAAGAAAGCAGTTAACGGTCCTTGCCTCAGAGAGCTTACAACCCAACACACAAGTCAGATAAAATGTGGTGGGGGAAGTGGAGGCATAGAAAGGCAAAACATCTTGCCAAGGGTCATACAGCTGATAAGTGGGAACAGAACCCATGTCTCACAGTCCACTGTCCCATGTGGTAGGCCCCGCCACATCTCTCATCTATACACATCAAAAACTTGATGTTAACACATCATCCTGATGACTATGATTTAGTCACGGGTATTTTTAGTAAAAGTAATGGACAGGTCATGGACAATAAACAAAAACTCATGGCCTGTGACCTGTCCATGACTTTTACTATAAATACCCCTGACTAAATCTTGGCAGGGGGTGAAGGGGAGGGTGCTGCTGCTGCAGGGGACATGCCCCAGGGGGGCTGTTGAGGTCGGGGGAGTGAGACCAGCGGCACCAGCTGCCAGGGGCCTTGGAAACCCTGCTTGGGTGGTCCCTAGGGCCATCCATGCAGGGCCACCTGGGCAGCAGCTAGTGTGGCTGTCCACAGGGCCAGCTGCTTGGGTGGCCCAGGGGTCAACCACACTGGCTGCTGCAGAAGTCATGGAGGTCACGGGAAGTCAGATAATCTATGATTTCCATGACCTCCGTGACAGATACAAAGCCATAATCATTATTAAGGTTGCAAAATCAAGCACTGAAAAGTAAGGACATGCCAGAGTTAAGGCAGCTCGGGCAAATGATTTTCCATACATTGCTTTGGACTGAAATACAACTTTTTTAGGTTTTTGTTTCGGGGAACTGGGGATTCAGGGAAGACTACAACCTGTTCCCTGATGGAGACCCTATCCTGAGACAAATCTTCCCTGAAACCCCTCTTCTGGCCTTCAAACAACTCCCCACAGACTGGGACATACCTACTCAAAAGCAGCACCAGACCCTGCTAGCACAACAGATGTAAAACCTGCACACATAACTCCACTGCTACAGTGATCAATACTCCACCACCACACACGTTTGAAGATCCGTGGATCCTATACATGCCCATCACAACATGTGGTGTACCTCATCCAGTGCACTAAATGCTCCAACAACTATGTGAGTGAAACCAGATCATCACTACGCTCTCAGATGAACTCACACAGCAATGATAAAAAACAAAAAACAGCCCATCCCCTATGGGTGAACACTTTTCACAAAGCGATCACTCTAAGTCCTTGTCTTCAAAGGAAACCTGCACTATGCTTTCAAAACATGAGACTGGGAGCTTAAATTCATAACTCTGCTAGACACTAAAAGTCATGGACTGAACAGAAATACTGGATTTATGGCTTATTACAATAACCTGTAACCCATTCCGCTCCCCCACCCCCCGGACGCACTATTTTTTTTTTTTTGTGCTATGTCTGCAGAGGTAGTAATTAGCCACTCAACCTCAAATAGTCCCTTAGAATATGTTAAACAATCTGTTCCACCTTTCATTTTCCTGTGACGCATGGAGTACCTTTCCCAGAGCTGAAGAAGAGCTCCGTGTAGCTCAAAAGCTGGTCTCTTTCATCAACAGAAGTTGATCCAATAAAATATACTATTTTGCCCAAGTTGTCTCACTAATTGTCCCAGTGGTGATTTGTGATAACAAGAGGCAGCGTAGCCTAGTCTTGATATTAGCATGTCTTCATTCAGAAATACTGACCAGAATTGCCTTAATTCTCCAAGTAAATATATCATTAGTATGTCTCTGGTTTATTCACCTATCAGAAGAGTTCAAGTGAATCACTGATAGAGGTGTATGAGCCATATCCTCCCCTACCGTGCTTCATGTAGATCAGAAATAAAGGGCCCAATTCACTATTGTCCTTCACCATGTGCAGTAATTTGCACCAGCACATATTCAGCATGGATTGCTATTGCTCTGCAGTTGCTTTTCACACACATTTTGCACTGGTGTAAATGACTTCATGCAGGAGTAAGGAGCCAAGCCCTAGAAAACATGTGCTCCTATAACTTCAGTAGTGTGATGCCGTTTTACGTACACTAAAGATCTGGCCCATCTAGTGTCATTCTCGATGGTTGTGAATGATATACGCATAGGGTTAGATCTCTAGCCATTGTAAATCACTATTGTCCCAAAAACTTTCATGGAGCCAAAATGATTATCAGGCTGATACTATCTGATCCAGACACTTCAGGCCAGAGGTTAAACCCACTGGCATAAGTACAATCAGAATCGGGCCCATAGCTAAAATATGGAAAGTGTTATATAGTATGTGATCCTTAAAAGTTCAAAATATGTTCAGCTAAACTGATGATCCTAATGCCCTTAAAGATCCCAAGGGCATTTATTTAGTAAGAAAGAATTACTGGAAGCAAAGGAAAGAAACATCTTTGAAATCACTGCACAAAATTCATCCAGAAAATTAGATCAACAGCTAAATGCACGGATGTGCAAATTCTCAAGTGGTCTACTTGATTACAAGTGTCAACAGCATCAAAGTTCAATAGACTATTAATATTTAGGCAGATTGCAAAAGTTCCAAATACTCATTGCTGCAGCTGACTATATTAGGATGCCATGCCAAAAGCTGAACAATTGGAATCAGAGTACTTTAAATTGAAAGGAATAAATATGGAGATACACACACACACAAAAAAAGAGATGCTGAAAAAGATAATCTTGGTAAATATGAGACCATTCCACTGGGTTCAATTGATACGAGACACAGCACTAATATATTAAAAAAATAAAGCAAGTGTTTTAATCTCTCATCAGGCCTAGTAAAAGACACTACTCAGCACAGTAGCCACTCTGGATTTGATAACTCTAAAGACAAAAAAATAAAAATGGGATCAAATATATGTTTGAAATACACACAAAAAAATTAGAGGTGACATCTCAGCCATTAGGCCTTCTTCAGGCTGCAGAAAAAAAAATAGAGAAAGGTTAATTTCAAGGTTAGAACTAACTTTGTTCTATTTTTTTCCAAAGCCCAAAGCAGAGCTCATGGCCAACATGTCGCCTCTAATCTTCTTTACTATCCACACTGTTGGTTTTGCATTAACCTTTTCTCTTAAGTTTTGCAGTCAGAATTTTAATGCAGAGTGGATTGTGTACTGTGTTAAGCAGCTTTGGCTTGATTTTTTTAATCATTAGTCAACCAGGCATATAGAGTTGCAAATGTTAATGGCAATATTATCACTCACTTATCCGCACATGATAAAGAAAAAAACAAAACAAAACCAAAAACAGCCACAGAGGGAAGAAAATCATAGCAGATTTTCATCAATGAATCACTTCAATCATTAGTGAAAAGCAGAGATTAGCATGGTATTGGAGAGAGTGGCATGACTGTAGTTCACAGGCAATAAATAACCTAGGGTACAGTAATTGTGGGCCATGTATCTGAAAAGTAAATGCTGTACCATATAACTGCATTTTTCATACTGCTGCTGTTCTGTCTAAAGGAAACATCTGGAGATCAAAAAGTCCTTCAAGTTACAAATATATAAGGCAGGAGAATTAGTTTGGAACTTGATACCAAGTTGTCCATTGGTCATACATCTATTACAGTAGAGTTATATCTTGTTGCTGATGGCTAAATTCAGAAGCTCTTTACTTAGAAAAGTCCCTCTGAACTCAAGATTGACCTTCTGTGAGATTTTGAGTAGAGACTGATTAAATAGTGAGTAAAGATCTCAGGATTTGGCCTGGGAATTTACTATACAATTGCAAACTTACTACAGTGAATACTACAGAGTTTACAGTCATTTTGCTACTGGTGAATAAGATGGATTGAACTTCAACCCTCAACTCCAAGATTTGGAATAGATCCATTTATTATTAAATTAAGCTTCCGTCCTCAGCTGCCCTTCCTCCTTTCTTCCCTCACCGGCCCAAGACTGAGTTTGTTCCAGTCATCTCAGCAAATGTCACTCTCCATACCACTTGCCTACCTTCCCAAGAGGTTTCTGTATTCAGTAAGGATATCCCAGAGTCCAGGATTCTTTGGATGGGATGACATTACAAAGTGGCTATTTGAGAAACCTAGGGGATGTAGGCATGCTGGGATTTTGGAAGCACTGGTAAATAGTTTATTGATACTGAATGATTGCACCAGGGGTAGAAGATGGTGACACATGCCTGGAGGAGGATCTTCCCAGACTGAAGTTTCGAAGGATGAATGAAGGTACACAGCAGCGTCTGCCTGTGCTAGAGCGGATGCCTGAGAGTGTAGAGCAGGGAAGGATGTCTGCTGCACTGGGAGAAGATGGAGAAGATGGCTGGGCAGAGCAGGGTTTGCACTGATGGGGAGAAGATAGTAGGGGACAGCTATGTGTGGCATATGATTCTAGTACAGTACCTTAACTTCTGATCCAGCTGGCCAGTCTGTCCTTGCTGCAGTCCATCTCTAAGTACATCGGAACAAATGTAGGAGTGTTTTAGTGAAGACTCTCCTACCCCAAGGGAACAGCTTCTCCTGTTGGCGTAGTTAATCCACTCCCCTGAGAGGCAGTAGCCATGTTGGCAGGCGAAGCTCTCCCATTGTCATAATGCTGTCTACACAGAAGGCTAGGTCAGTGTAACTATGTCCACACCCCTAAGCAATGTAATTATATGAATATAGGTCTGTAGCGTAGACATGGCCTAAGAACGTAACAATTTCAGTAAGTGTATTTCACCTAAGGTGGCATATACACTCTGCATGTTCATGTTAGTATGTGTGTTGCCTATGTCTGTTTTTCATATCATTCACAGACTTTCACACCACCACACCTCATCCAAAATGCTGACATACAGAACAGATAGAAGGCCAGCTTTTAAAAAAGGCATTTGCCACTGAACCCTTAGGTATGGCAATACTGTCTTTAACATTCATCACATCATGTCATATGGCAGGGCATGCAGTGTCCGATGACGACTCTATACAATATAACCCTAATGATATAATGCAATGTTTCACATTAGAAATGTACTGCAATACAGTGCTAAACGAGATAAATATTTAGAAATTCAAGCCAATGCCTACATTACTCTTCCTATGGTGGTCCACATGAGATGCAGACAGTACTGCAGATTATTTACTTCAGTCCTTTGCTAATTATTTGTGTTTTATGAGGAAGTCAAGAAGAATTCTATTTTGCAAATGCTTCTCATGGCTCCCAGGCCAGGGTGTATAAATATAGTCTGCAGACAAAAATCCTAGAGGGCAAAACTGTCAAAAGCAGCATCACTATGCTGCTCCTAATATAGCCATGTAAGGGGATTGCCCAGAAGCATATCTGGGCCTCTGTGTGCTGCTGAAGGATGTTATCTTGTGCAATACAATTGAGTGAGAAAAAAGATGAAGTCTGGAAAAGAACTCTCTAGATACCTAACAACATTCCCATCTTGTACAGAAACCATTTCCTTGCTGTTCTCATGCAGTCCTATGGTGAGGGGATGTGCAGAACTGCTGGTAGATCAGCATAAATGAGCTACTGCATCTCAAGGCACAGCAGGCAGGATTCTCTTACTTACAGGGGTGTACATTAAAAACAGCTCTGTTGAGGTCAATGAGAGTACACTGTTTGGGAGGAGAATCAGGCCTAGGAACTTCATCTATCCACAGCTAGTTTTACCACGTATGCACCAGATAGATGACACCAATGGATGCAGTTGATTTGAACCCTCTCGTCAGTGGAAGGACCTGGAAGGACCAATTCAGCTAAAGGAGTTTCCTGGCTATGTAAGAAAGCTGTGCCTTTATATTTTTGGAAGGAAAAGGTTTCAAAGATTTCTTTGAAGTTATTAGGGACTGGATGGCTCCAGGTCTTCATAACAGGCAACAAGATTCTTCAAACCTGTTAGAACAGTAGTTCTCAAGCTTTTTTTTCTCAGACCACTTGAAAATTGCTGAAGGTCTCAGTGAACCACCTAATGATCATTCCAAAGGTTAACTAACTATTGTAAACCCCTTTGGATATAAAAAACCCTGTAAGAATAAATGTTTTTTATTCTACAAATAAAAGCACACAATTCATATTTTAATACCAGTAGTCTTACCTTTTTAATGTGATGGATGTGCCCTCTCTCTCCCACTGCAGCAGCCCCTGAGCTGGGTCTGGGAAGGAGAGAGTCTCTCCCCCACTACAGCAGCCACAGAGGTGAGGCTGGGAAGGAGGTCCATCTCGTCCCAGCAGCCCTGGAGCTGGGGAGAGTCACCTCTTTCTCTGGCCACTGCAGCCCTGCACATCCCAAATTCCCCTCACCCCACTGCCCCCTCTCACCCCCTATTCTCCCCAAGGCCACCACCTCACATACGCGTTTTCTCCAGGGTCCAGGCAACTAATTTGTAAAGCCATGCCTGCACAGCTCCACTAATTAGGTGGGTGCCCCTTCATTGTTTTGTGTGCAGCCGCCCAGGCACACAGCTTAGAGGGAACTATCCGCAGACCGTCTGAATGGAGCTTGCAGACTACTGGTGGTCCGCGGACTACAGTTTGAGACTCTGTTAGAAAATGGCTCAAGTCGAGGATAGGTTGACAGTGACTGAAAGTTCTCAACAATTAATGGATGTTCCAAGTGAAATGGATTGGTACAGTTCAATTAATACCAGACAGGTGTTTCCAATTAACGAGTAGCATTGAAACTGGCATTATGTTGGCAGTTTCATTCAAGACACCAAGACTCAAATAGAATTCTGTTTCCATGCCTCTCTCCCTAGAGATGAGCACTCAACTGAGGGTGGAGAGACGGGGAAATTTAGACCACAGCAGTCAATGGAAAGATGGTTCAGTAGATAAATAAATGGCTTCAATCTTCTAGTTTGTCAAACTAACACTTCCACCTATTTCATGATCTGTTTGAGGATTGCTGCGTTTCAACCACTACACTATGTACTTAAAATATATATGAGGACACATAGCTACAGCCTACAGCTAAAAGTACATTGCACAGTAACCCAATAGGGAGTATTTGCATTGAATAATCTCCTAAAAACCAACCATACAACTAGCCACAGCACACAATTCCTACAACCTCTATATGTGTTACAATGAATACCTGAAGAATCTACACTAAAAACGTGCTTTTCACTGAGTTATAACCACATTGCACTAATCACCCTCAATTTGTCCCAAACTACATGGTAAGATGTTTAACCAAAAGCAGTGTGTCATTTATAACATTTACCTGGGAATCTACCATGTGTTACTGATCAACAATTTTCCCATTTTCCTCCTGGGAAATACTTAGAGAAAGCAAGCAGGGAGCCCTTATTCCAGCCTCCCTTCTGTCAGCGTAAATCAGAAGCAACTCCTTTGAGCTCAGTGGAGTAGGGAGGGGAGAGCTAGGCCCACGGTCAAAGAATTATTTTACCCATATCGTGAGCCCTTTTATTTAGCTGCTATATTACATGTCATCAAAAAACTTTGCTTGAGCCATTTTTTTTTAAAAAAAGAGGCAGTAGCTACAATGTCTTTGCCAGTCATGTCACAGCACAAACATCTTAAAGCTAGTGTGAAGGGTTGCCTAGCAACAGCACTAAGCCTGCTAGGATGATCTTCTCTTGATTCTAGTTGTTATATTTTGGAGCCTCAGAATGCTTGTTCTTCATAATAAAGGACACCCTCCCAAGCATACTTTATCACTGTATGCTTTAATTACTGCTTTGCTGGTATAAAAGTCACTCCTTTTCAAAATATATAACTATTTTGTCCATGCTTTCAGGAGAAATATCTAGTGATGGGCCCATGAAAACAACCAGACACCTCAAAATTATCTCAGTGATGTCATTGCTCCTCCTAAATCCACATAAGAGTCACTGCTAACAATTAAGTAATTGCGGAGTGTAGCTTCCAAGATCACAGACAAGGGAACAATTAAATATAATCTCTCCTTCTGCTTCCTAGAAAGCCAGTCCCACTATATAGTACCAGACCTATGTCCTACATCTATTGTTTCAGCAGAACAGGGTTAATTATTAATTTATTTTTAAATCCTGACTCTCAGACTGCAAAGAATTAAAATGATCAGGCAGTGAACAATAAGGGCAGTCGATGAAGGAATAAACAGGATTTCAGGGTCTGGAGTTTGCTCCTGCATCCACTGAAGTCAATTGCGTTGTCAGTAATATGCATAGTGTCAGCAGCCTTACAATGGGCATGCGAAACAGTAAACGCATATTCAGATACAGAAAAATCAAACAACAGGATTTAGCTCAAATCTAAACTAGAAATAGTCTTTATCCTTTAAGAATGCACAGCATTGCTTTTGGCCTAGAGAGCTGTATATTCAAGTTCCACTGTATTCTAATCAGGATCTTATTGCAGATTCAAAAGCACAAACACAGTGTCTTCATGAGGAAATTGCTGATCAGCTAGAGGTATCACTGGGATGAGCAACTGACTTCACTTCTGCTAGTTTCTGCTGGGAGCTAACAAATGCTATGGACTCTGGGAGAAAACAGAAGACAGAGCAAGTCACAATCTTTTTATTATTGAAAGGTCAATGAAAAATGTTAACATTGTTACAATGTTAACAAAATGTTGACCATATCTTTTTCTGTTGCATGCTTTAGCCAGTTCTGCTACGTAAAAAATCCAGTAATTATGGCTAGCATTTCACTGGAAAAGCTGTAATTCACTGTTTTGAGAAACCTTGCGTATTAAACAGAATTTAGTACAAACCAATTCCAGTCTCTGTGGAATAAATGATAAAAATAATACAATGAGGCCTTTGTGAGGATGATGAATTAGTGTCAGTACTGAGTACTGGGAAGTGGGTTGAGACTCCAGTTCACCACAGCCTAAAACACTGCTGAGCTTGCAATGTCTTCACTATGAAAAGAGGTGTGCTTTTTACGTCAAGCCACCTAATGATGTAAAATCCTAACAGAAGCAAGGCACAAATAATTTTCCCCTTGACTAGCCACATCAAGGGAAACCTTAGGAGGAGGGCATAAAGTTGACCTTGATTCCCTACCCCTGTACCTTGTCTCCAGTAGGATTTTACATCAAGATAGTTATTTTTATGGAAAGAAAACACACTTCTTTTTTTTTTTCAGTGAAGAGAGCCTTGATAGGAATGACATTTTGAGCTGGTCAAAGGGCTTGTCTATGCAGGGAAGTTCATTTGGATTCAGGTAGGATGTGAATTTAAAGAAAAATAACTATTCCTAAGTCACTCCTTGTGCTGACACACATATGCTGGAATAAAAGTGCCTTGTGTGTGGATTAAGGTAGTTCAGAATAAAGCACTCTGATTCTGGAATAAGAAAATCCACACACAAAGTTAGTCAGAGAGAGTTAACCAGGAATAGCTATTCTGTAATAACTCTGGGTAGATAAGCCCTTCGTGTTCTGTTACAGTACAGCCTGAAAACATCAGACAATTCTCCTCCCTATGTATAGGGTACCAGTGTCTTTTTAAAGGCTTTTTAGTGTGGTCAGTAGATTACTCCTCAGTCATTGTGCTGGGTGAGCAGTCACCAGACAAGCAGATGAAGCAGCACTGTCTCTAGGAGACCCAGCCGTTTTGCTGAAGATAAGGCAGGATTGTGCGCCTTTCAGACTATAAAGGGAAAATGCCCACTGAGAAAGCAGCTATGTTGAGGACGAGGCTTTATGAAGCAGTCAAAGAAATGCCATCAGCACTTCACAGCACACTTTAGAACTCCGTCGTTTGCCATGCAGTGGCTCATGGCTGCATATTGCCAGGTTTTCATAATGGGACATCTTTCAAAGGTTCATACTTGCCACTGGGAGAAGGAGGCCTTCAGAGGTACCCTCGCGGCAGCGAGGGAGGTAGTAAAGTTGCCAGGATTTACTGCTTTGTCAAACCTGATGCTTATTTTGGGATCACTTGAGAACTTTACAGTCCCATTCACTGTTAGCAAGACAACATTGCTGTCAGTGGCTTCTATCGAGTTCTTTATTGATGCCCCCAAAGAAAATGCAGTGGAATTTGATTGGATGCTGGATCTGATTTACAGTTAAACTGCCGGCACTGATGTAATAGGTAGCATCCTGACAGGGATATAAGTATCCAATCTTGCAACATGCCAAGTGACTTCAACTCCCACTGAAATCAAGGGGAGCTGAGGCTGATCACCAGCTTCTTGGAGGAGCTCAACACCTTGCAGGATTAGATCCTAAAACAGTACCATGACTTCCGTCCAGAGCCAAAGACTGTTTGACATTAAATTCAGAGAGAGAAGCTAGGTGAGGTAGTATCTTTTATTGGACCGCCTTTTGTTTGTGAGAAAGAAACTTTTGAGCTCCCCAGACCTGAGGAAGAGCTCTGTGTAAGCATGAAAGCTTGTCTCTCTCATCAACAGCGGTTGGTCCACCTTGTCTCTCTAATGTCCTGGGACTAACATGGCTACAACAACATTGCAAACATTAAACTCAGTAGTCACTTGTGGTTTAGCCCTTCAGGGGGCTTTGGATCAGGCCCATGTTACCTATCATCCAACATGTAATTGGCAGAGATCCAACCTGTAGGGTGCTCTGGGTTTCACTTACGGAATGATGAAATGTGAGGCAGCTGCATCCTCACCAAAACACATTAAACCTTTGCTGAGTGGTTTCGGTGGACACAGGTTTCTCACATGCAGCCTGACAGGTTTTCTGAACTACAGGCTCTAGAAAGGAATTCATGAATCAGGAAACACAACCCCTTCAGAAAAATAAGGAACAACGGTGCCAGAAATTAGACTGGAACCAACCAACCGCCTTGCCCACTGTGTGCTGCATCTTACCTCACCCAGTGTCAGACTCTGCCATTGACTCAGTTTCCCTAGCCTGGTTCACTCGTGCTTCCTCCTGATGACCCTCTGTTAGGAGTAAGGCTCTGCAGCTGCACCTGCTCAGTTTCCTGACATCCTAATGAGCACAGCTAGACAGCCTGTCAGAACAGCTCATCTGACTGACTGAGCAAGATAACAGGCTGGCTCTTAAGCACACCAGCGGCTCACTGGCTGCTCAAAGTATTCGCCCATGGCTGTAATAGCTCCCGTGCCTGCTTGTGCCCAGCCCTGCCCATTCCAGCTAATCATAGAACAAAACCTAGTATAACCCCTGGCCAAGATGCAGGATTTGTTCAGTCTAAACCATCTAAGACAGATGGCTATCCAACCTCCTTTTGAAAACTTCCAGTGAAGGAGCTTCCACGACTTCCCTAGGCTGTCTGTTCTATTGTCCTACTGTTCTTACAGTTAGGAAGTTTTCCTCAGATTTAATCTAAACTCTGCTACTCTGTAGTTTGAACCCATTGCCTCTTGTCCTGCCCTCAGCTCTGATTCCCAAGTTTAGCTCTGACTCTTGTCTTCAGCATCTGGGTTCCAGCCAGTAGGCATGACCACCCATGTCTCAGTTTCTGACACCGCCACCTTCTGGTCTTTCAGCCTCCTGCTCTTGCATGTGTTGATTCTCATGCCTTCTATGAACTTACCCCTCCTGCCACACCATAAAGTCAATCCCCTTTCCAATGGTTAATGAAGTCCAACACTACAAATCTGAAGGTCAGGTACTTCCCCCTAGGACTTTGCTTGTGTGAGTGGGGTGCGCAGTCACTACGTTCTCATCCTCAGTGCTCAGTCGTCCATTTGCCCTATTGACCCAGGACTAGAGAAGCGAGACTTCTTCCCTTCCTTGCTAGGTGTCCCAGCTCAGACCCCTAAGCAAATGTGAGCGTTAACTCACTTTCACACTCATCCGCACTATACTGTCTAGGCTGCTTCTTTCTACAGATAGAAAGGGAATTAGGAGACTCCACTGAAGAATATCAGAGCTCCTTTGTATCATGGTGGAAGGCCTGGTGTATGTTCTCTCTCTGTTGTAGGGTAGAAAAGGGGAGAAAAAGATTGGTAAAGGCTTCCCCTCACCATGTTTTCTCAAAAGCATTAGAGGGACAGGTATTAAACATTCCCCTAATGGGGGCTCTGAGCCAACAGACCCTTTAAGATATCCCAGGAACCAGGCCTTTTTCAGAGACACACATTTGGCTCTGGAGTCCACTGCTCCTACTCCAGTTCCCTGGCAACATGGCTCCTACTGGCAACTGCCTCTCTGGCCCCAATGAAATGATTGGGAAATGGGAGTATTCCACAATGGGGGAGAGATGGAATCTCTCACTGTATTAAGTCCCTCACACACTCCCTGTGGGGCATGGGGTCCAGTCAATGTGCATTGCACTTCCCCTATTACCTTCTCATCCCCCGCCAACCTCCAAAAGAACTCTCCAGAGGGTTTAGAGCAGAGGCAGATGGTGCTCACAGAGTTGATTTCCCCCTCTGCCTTTCACAAGCAAAGCATGATATCTGCACCTGGAGGGTCCTCTCAGAATGTAAATCTCACGAGGCAATGGGGCCTTACATCCTGTAGAGGCAGGTTCTTAGGCATGAGAATTGCTTTCATGCTCTGGGTGGATAAACCTGAGGAATGGTAAATAAGCACTACATGCTGAGACAAAGATCAGAAGCCTCTTCAGAGTTACACATGGCAAACTCATGCCCATTTCATTTTGATTTCAGATGTTTTACTCTTTTGTTTTGTTTTAAAATAATCTAGCAAAATCCCAAAATGAAACATCATTTTGAAACAAAAAGTCATAACATCTCCATTAGAAAATGTTGAACCAAAATATTTCTTAAAAAAAAATCCCACACGTTTTTGGCCAAAAATTATTTGCTGAATTCAACATGAATAGTTTTGGTTGACCAGAAATTGCATTTTTCAGTGACTAAACTATCTGGCTGAAAAATTTCACCCAGCTCTACTTTTTAAAATTGATGTGCTTTCTGCCCCATCCCCCAGTCACTCATTCTTTCCCTTATCCACTTCCAGTGTCTCTCTCAGTCTCTGGTGCCAACAGTGAGAACTATTCTGTGGGACATAGCCAGAGTTATCCATTCCTATTCCTAGCCCTTCCCTCCTCATTCTCTGATTCTTGTACACATCCTGGTTCAAGTATTGAGGCAGGCTGTCTTTCCAGTTATGAAGATACAGGTGGCAATATTGAGGCCTACATCAAAGTAGATTCCAATGTACAGGAGACTTCATTTAGAAACTGTTCCTCACTGGGACATTATTCATTCAGATGTATTGTGGGCAGCAGCATAGCAGCAGCACTGGCTGGTCCTGTAGCTCCCTCAGTCAGAGTCTGTGCTGTCTCACTACTCAGTCATGGTCTTGAATTTTGAATGAAATCAAAATTGGTTTCTGAAGGGCCGACTGGCTCCAAATGTGGCTTCTCTAAATAGCAGCAATCAATCAAAAGACAGTCTGGGGGCAGAGATGGGAGGGTTGGTTTAGATTTTTGTCTGTTTGCCAATGAGGTACTAGAGAAACATACTGCTCGTTAGCACTATACACTTGTAAGTGATGTTCTGAAAGGTGAACTGTTTCAAACAGGCCTGTGTGTACAAAGACAGATGAGTTGCAGCTGCAGGAGGAGTGTCTGACAGATGTGAGAGAGTACACCATAAAATCTATAGGTCTCACGTCTGAATGATATGTTGGAATATATTCCCTCAGTGAGCACTGCTTCAGCTTCCCTTCAGGAGTATTCAGATCAGTAGGAGGCCCATTTTGGTAGCCCAGCATCACTAGCCTCTCTGTTTCTTTTCTGTTTGCCTCTGTCAAAATGCAGCCTTCCCAAAAGTGGCGTTTTTCAAATGTCCTAGTTCACACTGGGTGCAGCTCCACCATGGTAACACAATGTTTCACCGAGTGTAGACATGGCCCAGGAGGTGCAGCAGTGATCGAACGTGAACACAGAGCACCAGATTCCAAGCCCTGTTAAAGTTACCTTGTGCTACTCTGGCAGCACAAAGCAGCCTTGAAGCTGGCAGCATGAGCAGGATAGGTCTAGTATAGTGACTTCTAGGTTGCCCCTTCTTGACTGCCCCAACTTAGCAGATGACTGGGAAAAAGGTGTCATAGCTGGAGTTTCCCCACATGCTCTGGCAATTTCCAGCTGCCAGAAAGCCCCCGCTCAGAGAGCAGAATTTAGAGCAGCCCTGAAGACCAGATCAATGTGATTTAAAGCATTTATCCCACCCTGAGCTGAACTGGGAGTCAAACAGACAGTCCCAAGGACGTGAGTAATGATATCAACACTTAGAAACTGAGATGAGACCAACTCATTTCGCATAGGAACAAAATTGCCATCTGATGTGAATAACTTTCAGTTACTACACTTTGGGACTTAATCCTGAACATTAGAAGTATAAGACTTTACAGTCTATTTGCAATCTCCTCAATCATACAGTCCACTGTAACTTTTATTTTCAGTCCTGAACGAATCAGGGCAAGCAATAATTACCCAAACTGATTTCCTTTTCCATCATCAAGCAGAATTTGTATTCTCCTTGGATACACAGTGCTCCTAGAAAACCCTATATACTCCTTACCTGAAGTAGGCACCCCCTGGGCACTCAACCCTTATCACAAGTGAATTAGTTATTTCCATTGCATGTGTCACAGAAAAAGAGCTCTTTTCCAAATCAATTCCAAAGTAAGCTGGCAGACAATTATCACTTTGAACAAATATTTCCATCCAGGCACAAAACACAGCGGAAAAAAGCAAACTTCCAATAAACAGAAAATAGATGATTGTTCCAAAATGACAGCTTTCACGCTGTTTATCCCAAAAAGGATCCTTAGAGCTTATGTAGTATTAAATAAATTTGCCAGTGGTTCAAAATGTAAATTCTTTAAATACATAAAAGACTAATGAAAAGGCTAACATTTTCCTTTTCCTGCTTCCAACTTTCCCTTTTTATCTCCTTAGAAGGCGGCGTTGATTATAATTGCAGTGGAGACTGAAATGTATGCTTGATTTTATATATACTATATATGGGAGGTGAATTGTTTTCTAGCATCAAAAGGTTTTTTTTTAAAAAATGTACTGAATATATTGAAATTTAAATGCAGATAATTTAGAGAGACACTGACTTTGGAGATGAGGGAAAGGCTCCTTTGAGATTCCATCACCTCTTTCATGCTCTTAAGATGAAGACTAAAATAACCACATTAAGGGCCGAATCCTGCAGTCCCTGTGCCTACAAGCTCCTATTGAAGCCAGTCTACATAGGGATTGCTGTGGGTAATTTTCTGCTTTTCATTGTCATTAATTTTCCAGTCTGACTGCAGGGTGATCAGCTGGTTTCCAAGTGCTACAATGAATGCTCAGTCTCTTTATTACCCCGAAGGCATTGCATGTGAGCCCAGCTATTAATGCACTTGCTGCACTGCAAACGTTTGACTTGGTACAAGAGCAATTAATTTCTGGCTGAATACTCCTGTACTTTGATATCTAGATTTTATTTTTTCCTAACACGTCTGATTCAGTTTTTTACTCATGAATGTGAGGCACTAATAGTACTAGCAAAGCCAGTCATTTATTTATGTGGAAGGTGGATAGAGCGGGACTAGCCAGAGAAAATTCAGCATCTAAACTATCTGCTCCCTACATACAAGGCCTGATTCTCTACATGACTCTGGAAGGCAGTGCTCTATTATTCTGCTGTTGTGAGAGTGTAGTGAATAGGGCACTGGATTAGGAGTGTTATGTTCCCATCTCTACTTCCAAACATGCTGTATGACCTTGGGAGCATCACGTCACCTCTCAAAGAATGCCTCCAAGCCTGGACAAACAGACAGAACTAGCTCTGCTCCCACTAGCATGCTAAAAATAGCAGTGTGCCTATTGTAGTATGGACACATCTCTCTACTCCTTCTGAAAGGTATGCTCCCAGATCCACCACAGACATATCTTCAGACTAGTCTGCGCTGGCACAAGGACAGCATTCCACTCATATGCTCCAAGAGGAAATCCTCCCTTTTCATTAGCATTTCTATCCAATGTATTCAGCCAGGGAAAAAAAAAAAAGTAAGGTATGCATTTCTGGGAACAAACCTGTTATGATACTGTTCCAGTCGAGGGCTTATCCTCAGAATGCTATCCTCAGAAGTGCTAAATGTGGTTTTAAGTTATATACACAAGAGGAGGATGAGGATGAAGACACCAACAAAAGTCTCTTGGGATTCTAACTGTAGGAAACACCCCATTTTCAATTTATAAAAAATTTATTCACAGATCATACTACTACTTTTGATTATGCTTTCTAATGCAGTGATTAATTACACTAGTTTATAATACAGCATCTAACACTAATTGCAATGTAGTGTAATTACACTGTGGTTATACTTTGATATCTATAATTACTATTAGTTCATATAACCAGACATTTAAGTGGATGTATGAAGAATTTAGTATTATTCCTTTTGTTTCATAATTAATACATTCTACAACAATTACTCAGTAATAATAATTGTCCACTATGGGGCTTCTCGCACCTTACTATGAAGTGTCTGCTTCTAGCTACTGTCAAAGACTTGATACTAGATGGACCATTGATCTGGTAGAACAGATCCAACATCCCTGTGCTGTACTTTTTGATAAACATAGCTAGTACAAAATCCTATAATCAGAGATTTAACTGCACTTAACAGCAGCCATACTGGGACAGACCAAAGGTCCATCGAGCCCAGTATCCTGTCCTCTGACAGTGGCCATTGGCAGGTGCCCCAAAGGGAATGGACAGGTTATCATCAAGTGATCCATGCCCTCTCACCCAATCCCAGCTTCTGGCAAACAGGGGCTAGGGACACCACCATTCCTGCCCATCCTGGCTAATAGCCATTGATGGACCTAACTTCCATGAATTGCTTTAGCTCCCTTTTGAACTCCGTTATAGTATTGGCCTTCACAACACTCTCTGCCAAGGAGTTCCAGAGGTTTACAGTGTGTTGCATGAAAAAACACTTGTGTGTTTGTTTTAAACCTGCTACCTATTAATTTCATTTGGTGTCCCCTTGTTCTTGTAGTATGAGTAAATAACACTTCCTTGTTTACTTTCTCTATACCACTCATGATTTGAGACACCTCTATCATATCTCCTCTTAGTCACCTCTTTTCCAAGCTGAAAAGTCCCAGGCTTATTAATCTCTCTGTGTACAGAAGCCGTTCTATACCCATAATCATTTTTGTTGCCCTTTTCCAATTCCAATATATCTTTTTTGAGATAGAGCAACCACATCTCCAAGCAGTATTCAAGGTGTAGGCATACCATGGATTTATACAGAGGCAATATGATATTTTCTAGCTCTTTCTTGCTGATTCCCAACATTCTGTTCACTTTTCTGACTACCATTGCACACTGAGTGGACGATTTCAGAAAACTATCCACAATGACTCTAAGATCTCTTTCTTAAGTGGTAACAGCTAATTTAGACCCCATCATTTATATTATATGACACAGAGAGAGAGAGAGAGAGAGAGAGAGAGAGAGAGAGAGAGTGTGTTAGGATTATGTTTTCCAATGTGCATTACTTTGCATTTATCAATATTAAATTTCATCTGTCATTTTGTTCCCCCATCACCTAGTATTGTGAGATACTTTTGTAGCTCTTCACAGTCTGCTTGGGACTTAACTATCTTGAGTAGTTTTGTATCATCTACAAATTTTGCCATCTGTTTCGTCCTTTTTCAAAACTTACAGTTTGTTAGTATGGTGTGATTGCAGTGTAAAATAAAACTACAGTGTAAATAGTGTCCATTGTATTATACCCTTGTGCTCTTGCTTTCTCTAGTGGTGGGACCAAACCAGTCGCCTGGCTTCCAACACACCTCTACTCTGGAGAAGTTCACACTCAGATTCAAGGTTAGGAGCTCAGGTCCTGCTTTAACCTTCTTATTCAAGACAGCATGGCAAGAAAGTTATTTTAATCTCTCTCACACACTAGTCCACTTTTTCTGCAAAGCACTTTATCCTATTTCCTCTGCCGTAAACTATTTTTCATTTTTAATCAGATGTATGAGAACAAATAGTCCAACACTGAAAGACAAGGGTATCAATTTCAGCTATATACCATGAATTGTGAGAGGTAGACCTGGGCAAAGGAACCTCAAAATTCAAAACTGGTCTTGGTTCAGGTCTGAGGTGTGTAAATTTTAAACCTGCAGTAGTTTGGGTTCATTAGAAATCTTTTGCATCTGTGAACTGCACATTTCTTCTGTCTGTGAGCATGTTGGGCTTATTTGGATGTCAGAAAACACTCTGAATCTACCGTTCACTCAACTTGGATTTTGACTGGAATAAGTCACCTGAGGGAAGTTACAGGGTATTTTCTAATACTTCTGGTTCTAGTGAACCCTGTAGGAACATATACCCACACACGCTGATGAAAACCCAGGCCTTAGCTATTTCTGATGAGCTTCAACAATGGTAAAACCAAGTTCATGTAAACCCAAACTTGAATATTTTAGTTTAGTGCCTGGTAACAGAAAACACTTCTGTCATAAAAAAATAGTAATTACAGTCATTTTGAACATTTGCCCAGCTCCACGTGTGTCCCATATATGTATTAGGGAAGGGAAAACACCAACTGAGCCAAAGTATTCTATAAAAATTAACTAACCCAGATTATTTCATGGGAAATAAGTCTACTCACTACACATCGATATTAAAGGGTCTCCTAATGGAATAAAGTGGCATTACCACACTTTGTCAACTGGCTGATATAGACCATCCTGCTTAGCACTACAAAAGGTTTTTTTCTTCTCCTGCTGATAATAGCTCTTCTAAATTAAATAGCCTCTTAGAATTGGTATGGTAATTTCCACCTTTTTATGTTTTTTGTTTTCTGTGTGTATATATTCATCTTACTTCTGTAGGTTCCATTCTATGCATCTGATGAAGTGGGCTATAGCCCATGAAAGCTTATGCTGAAATAAGTTAGTTAGTCTCTAAGGTGCCACAAGTACTCCTTGTTTCTTTTTATGAATGCAGACTAACATGACTGCTAATCTTACACCTGGGGATGATACTTCGCTTGACACACACAGGCTCCTAGGAGAAAACTCTTGATGAAGGATTTTGAAAAAGAAGAGACTGCTACTCGAGACACTGAAATATTTTAGGAAGATTCTTTTAAAAACATTTTCAATTTATTTCCTATCAATTTAACTTGAAAATGGATTCTGAAAAAAACATTGCTTTGCACACTGAATTCCTTCTCAGTAAGTTTTGGAGTTTGGACTAAGTAGCACAAAAAGCCAGGCACTGTTATCCCAGCCCAACAAGGCATGATGCCAGAGGCTTTTGTAGAAGAGATGCTCAAGTTTCTATACCCTGTAGTAAAGTGTATATGTCATACAAGGCATATTTACTTGCTGGCTGGGATGGAGCAGTGCAAGCTCCTAAAACTACAAATTACTTATCCTTGGAATAAACCACACAATCTAAAAAAACCCAACATCCTGATACATTTTTTGAAATTAAGGATTTCTGGGATACATTGAACAAAGGGAATTTAGAAAATACTCACCTTGCTGGCTGAGATATGACTTTAGAGAGGCAGAGCGTGATGGAGATACCTTATGGAGTTGTGGGGGCAAAGAGATCTCAAGTTGGAGCAGATGAGGTATTGTTCTACATGGCCCCTATTTCGTGTCTTATTGGTTCTGAGTCCACATGACAGAACAGGAAATTTTAATATATTAGGCCACACTATTGAATTGCATCTATGATCTTCTTAGCTGTGCTATATCAGCCTGATTTTCAGATTTCAGGCACCAAAATCAGTACGCAGAAAGAAGTATTACAATGGGAACTGCTGGGTTCTGAACACTTGAAAGGCTGGCTGCAATGGTGATTGCTGAACACTTGCAAATTTGGCCTCAGTGCCACCTTGCAGCAAAATGGTTAACAACAGCAGGATTTTAGTATATCCATCACTGCCCACATGCAGAAGTGGTCTGCAGTGCCAACATTATCTGCAGCTGGCCTGGAGGTGTGACCATTCCTCACTAAATCCAAACCAGGCATTTTGCATCTGCTGTTGAACAGAGGGTGCAAAGCTGTGTATGTGCATCTCTAGCTCCTTGGTGCCAGGTGCATACAAGGTATACATCTTTGGGTGCAATTCGTTGGGGGCAAGACAGGGCAAGTGTTCAGTTTGGAGCTGGCTGGAATTTAGAATTTCAGTGATGTTTCTTGAAAATAACGTAACCAACAATAAATGCAATTTATTATGGAAATCACTGGGAATTTAACCTGAGTTTAAAAAAATACATACTGAGAAAGGACTCTGCATTTAGCATTGTAATAAATAAGTGTCACATTGATTGAAATTAAACATGTGCTTAAGTGCTTCACTGCATTGGGGCCAGTGTTCAGCTCCATGAAGGATGATTTACTGCCCAGTACAAAATGGATTACAAAAACTACTCCAGTCACACAGTGTCCAGTATCAGACAATTTTTATTTCTAGCCAATAATTGTATTGCTGGTATTCTCACAAAAGACCTATTCAAGCCATATTTTGTGGCTTTCCCCCACTTTTAATACCCAAGATCCTGAGAAATTTCATCTGTATTGTCATGGGCTAGGGAGAGGAGGGAAGCCAATTATATGCGAGTGAATGGGTTGAAGTGCCCTCAGAGCAACACATTCAATCAAATTATAGCTTGCAGGTTTTGTACACTTCCATGCCTGATGTCGGAATGAGCAGGCTTCTGTGTAGATTCAGAACAATGGCAAGAGCTGCTCCTGTTTGCTGCCAAACAAAGGATACAACTACACATCAATTTTTCCTCTGTCTGAAGGGGAAGAAAAAGAAAAGATCCCCCACGCCAAAGGCAAGTATAGATTATTTACAACCAGTTACAAGGAAGAGTCAATGCAAGCTTTTTTATGTAGCTCCTGTTCTGTGGAGTCCTGTTCAAGCATTGAGCAATCCCAACTTCCCACAGTCCCTTTTGTAGCACGCTAAGCATGTGTGTGTAGGGGGTAGCTTGTAGAGACAATAGGATACAATCAAAGGTGTTGATTTTCAAGAGGTTCCCTCCACCTCCCCTTCTTGATTTTACTTTGAAAATACTTTTCTGCCCATTCACTGGTGTGTAGAAGCCAGCAGTGGGCTCTCATAGAGACAGTTAGATCGAAACAATATTCAAAAGTGATATGGAAGGGGTTGCAACTTTTACGTGGGTCCGGGTGACTGAGTGCCTATGGGCTTGAGATAAATTTCAATGCTCTGGAAGGACTCCCATTCATTTCACAGACTTCAAAGGGTTTTAGATTAGGCCCTAGGAATCTAAAGGAAGCATGCAGTCATGTAGCTTACATGCTGGACTAAAAGATGATGCAAGATATCCCAATCTACACTCCCTTAAATTCAGATCTCAATTTGGTCCTATATATCCACTCTTCCAGTGTCTGTATTTTGTTTTTACCTTCCTTAGCTCTGGCTCTAATTCAGCAAAGCACATGTATCTGACTCCAACAGAACTTAAATGTGTGCATAAGTGCTTTGCTGAACAGGGATGCACACGTAAGCGTATGTTTGAGTGCTTTACAGAATGCCCTAATAAAAGGCATGTGAAAATAAATAGTTCAAACACTTAAATATGGCGTACAGTGAGAAGTAAAGTAGAGAACTGTATATGTGAACTTGTATATAAATAAGAAGTTAAAAGTCACCCAATGCATTTGATCAGGGCACATTCCATTCCCATTTAGCAAACACAAAAGGATGATGTAACTCAAGAATGCTACATTTCATAGCAAACTGAGTAAATAAATACATGGAAATATATCTCTCTCATAGAGCTGGAAAGACCATGAAAGGTCATTGAGTCCAGTCCCCTACCTACACTAGCAGGACCAAGTTCTGTCGCCTGACCAATTTTTTGCCCCCGATTCCTAAATGGCCCCCTCAAGGATTGAGCTCGTAACCCTGGGTTTAGCAGACCACTGCTCAAACCACTGAGCTATCCCTCCCTACAGCCATGCTAAAACTGTGCTTGGTTAATATGGACCTCCATGCTGTAATAGTCTGCTTTTTTCCACTCCTCCCTTACCGTCTATTGATGTAATGCTAACAGCTGCATGGGAACCAAAACAAGCTTTGTTCTAATACAAAGAGTGATTCATTGTCCATCAGCACCAACAGAAAGGGTCATAAAGGAATGGATATGCAAATGTCCAAGAGACCAGGAATTCCTGCTGAAATTCCAAAAGAACTTAGAAACATGACAAGAGTAAGATTCAAGGCACTGACTTAGAGAAAACTTGGAAGAAACATGCCTTAATGATGGAAAAGATCCACATCCAATTCCAATCTCTTCTTCTGATTCTTGTATGTCACCTTTGAGTTTAAGGTTATGTCTATAGCAAAAAAGGGGATGGAAGGGAGGTTTAATAAGGGCTGTTTGCTGAAAGCTGCTACAGCAGCAAGAAAAAGAGCATTTGTAGAGATATCCATAAAATTTGAGATTAAACAAGGAAGGCTGCCAACATGGGAATCTTGTGACTTGAAGTCTTCCCTGCCAGCCAACACCTGCCACGCCAATTCTCTTTTTTTAACCTATATTTGGGTGCTTCTCCAGCAGCTGGTAAGAGGCTCCGAATGTGGCTGGTTGGTGGTGGAGAGGAGTAGGGACAGCTGCCAACACAGGTATTTCCTGGGTTTACCTCATAAGGAAAAGAATTTGAGCAATACATACCCAACTCCAATAGCATATAGGGGTGTTTGGTTTTTTGGTTCCACTACACTCCTATACAACCAGCAAAAGAGGAGTGGTATAGGCAAGTGGAAATCTTTGCAATAATCATGAGGACTGACCATGCTCCTTAGCCAAAAAGGATCTGGAAGGTTGTGCTTTGGTTCCTCTTACTTCAGCTACCTACCTGTCACAAGTGTTATATCAGTGACCAGCTAGCCTATTGGCATCTACCAATTGGTTTGGCAATGTTTTTTCCATTGACAATCACGTTGTTCTAGTCAGACCCACTGTATTTAACATGCAAAATCAAGGCAGCTCTAAATGTCACATACTACAGAATTCCAACTAGAATTTACAAGCCTTAAAACAGTTACTTTACAAGTGTGGACCTAGTTCACTTTGTAGTACACTGCCCAGACATCCCATGCTCTACTTCCCCATGGGACGTCAGGATTCAGTTCCCCTTCCATCTCTTATTCCTCCCACAGGAAAATGCCTTTTCACTCCAGGAGGCAGTGTGATCTGGGATGAGGATTGTTTCTCATTAAGAGTGTGTAGAAGACCTGGCATAATAGGCTTCTAGGCATGCCTGTAATAAAAATTATTATTTCACTTGTAGATTTAGGATGGGGTTAAAGGAGATATGGTTGGAGAACACCTTGTGAAGCAGGTGGTTAAAAACATTGCAGAGTGTGCAATAAAATGTTCATAATAAATAAAGTACAAACATCCTTTTGAAAGGGCTTCTTGGCAACCTTGTTATTTTAGCTATCACTCCTCTCCTCCAGAAAATGGAATCTGCTTGATGACAGAGCCAGCAGTAATGGATGGGGGTGGGAGGAAAATATAGGATTAGAAAATGGATTTCTTTGCTTTTATGCTGCCACCTTGAATCCTCTCAGAAATCCTGAAAGCTTGTCTTGCATATAAATGAAGTGGATGGATAGTTCACCAAGAGTAATGCTTCGAGTCCTTTAAACACATTATTAACAGTTAATGATTTCTAATTAAGGTTGATGTAGCAATTAAATGATTGGCTCTCTTTCAAATATCAAATCAGGATTTTTGCTCCTCTTCTCCATACGAAGAACATAAATTTGGTATGTTGGTTGATGGCTTGACTATTGCGGTGGTAGCGAGAGTATTATTAATGTGCAAAATGGTTCATGGTAGAATCTTAAATTACAGCAGGGATGTATTGATTAAATGAAAATAACTATTGTTGAAAATGAGCAATGGTAGCTTTTTCTGAGACCTATCATGAGGTAGGTCATTTAATCTTCTGAAGCTAATTTCAATTTGAAGTCTTATTGATTTGAGACTCTATGCATCAAATGGCAAAGAAATCATCTATTTGAAAAGGACTTGGAGATGCTGTGAATGTCCCTTAAAGTATAATTTAGTTGAATTATACTTTAACTCAATAATAGAAAATGAAAAATTTTAACACCGAGGGTAATTATTAGAACAGCGCAGCAAAGGATGTGGTCAATTCATTGTCATGTGGAGCCTCTAAATCAAGTGGGGATGTTTTTTCAAATATATGCTCTAGTCCAACCACAAATTATTGAGTTTGATGTTGGAAATTGCATGAAATCTAATGTTATGCAGGAGGCCAGACCAGCTGAACATACTGATCCCAGCTGGACGTCTCTGTGAACCTAAGGAAAACTGCAATGTGGGGGTTGGAGAAGGGAGGAGAGAAACACTCAAAATGGTGCAAATGAGGACCAAATACCTCACTGCTTATACAATGCACTATACCTCATACCATCTCACTGAGCAGGACTGTGGCATCTCAGTAAACAGATGGGGGAACCTATTGTACTATTTCAATGGAATATAGGGGACACGAGAGTCAAAAGGTGTCAACATTCAATAGTGTTAAAAAAGGGTCAGTGTTTAGCACACTGAAGCCTTGGCCTACTTAGTACCATGGCAAACACTAGTAAATACACAAAGGGGAAAACAGTTAAAGCCTCTGAAAAGTATAAAGACTTACTTTAAAAAATCCCTTAGCTAGTAACAGTCTTTTGGGGGGAACAAGAGAAAAGGCTAGTCGAGATGGACTGAGTCCTAGTTATTGCTTTTGCTGTCAACAGGGCCAGTATAACCACTAGGTGAACTAGGCGGCCGCCTAGGGCGCCAAGATTTGAGGGTGCCAAAGTGGTGCCCAAAATGTCTGCTCACCTGGCACCAACTAATATGTAACCCTCTTCCCGCTGCTGTGCAAGGGCGCGCTGCAGCTTTGATGGGCTCTGGCCAGCCAGGAAGTGATGTAATTCCTCCTCTGGTGGCCGCGCTGCGGGAGCCATGTGGGTCTGATCCCTGGCCCTGGGCACAGGCCCTCTTGCTGCTGCTCCCCTGGCCCTGGGGCTCCCGCTGCTTCCTGGCGGGTCCCCAGAGGCTGCTGTCCTGGGCCTGGGCTCTGTCCTGCTGCTCTGATCCACTCTCCCCATGACTACGTGCCACCCTGCTCGCAGCCAGCCCCACACACCCTGCCCACAGCCAACCCCTGCCACACTAGCCCTGCACCCCCTGCCCCTCACTGTCAAGTTATTCATTTATTTTCATTAAATATGTAGAATAATTAAATTAATAATTTTCAAGCTGAACGTGTATTATTTCTAATGAATACTGCATAATGTGGCATTGTTCATTTCTGAAAGTTTATAATAAGCGATGCTCCATGGGGGAGGGGAAGGGGATGGTACAAGGTGGAAGTTTCACCTAGGGTGCAAAATATCCTTGCACCAGCCCTGGCTGTCAATCTGACCCTGTTTCCTAGAAGGCAAAACAAGACACACAGACCAGCAAAGACAGAAAATACAGCTTTCGTCTCTGGTGCTGACTTTCACTGCAACCTCATTGCTGGAGAAACACAGGCACAGCAGATGATCTGATCAGCGACTCCACAACCCGGCAACTTGTACCAGCATCAGGCTGCGATGAGCATTGCTGTAAGCCTGCGACCAGAAATGCAGCTAAGAAGCGGTGTTGCAAAATATGCAGTTTTGGCTGGCTAAGCCAGACTCTTATTAGATAGCACTGGAAACAGGATAGATAGGTAAGAGAGGATGAGGAAGGAAAAGAACACATTGAGGGAGAACTCAGAGAAGAGACAGTTTTATGACCCAGATGGTGTTTGGGATTTAGCTGTAGTCAATGGAAGTGTTTTCATCACTTGGGTCCCTCTCTCTGGCCCAGTTTAGTCAGGATGATGATGGCACAATGGGTCACTGGGAATCCTGAGATTCCAGAAGATGGTGGGGTGACAACCATGATAGTAAAGTTTGCTTCTTCCCATTCTTGTCTTTCAGTCAGCCAGCATTTGCACCGACCTCCCAAGTTCTCTTTCTGAAGAACACAAAAGGCGGTAAGAATTGAATAGCCCATCCCTTCCTTATTTTGTCCAATGAGGCCTAATATCTAGCCACCAGTGTTGGTTTACTGATTTCTGGTCCCACATTACTGCTTACCAGGCATGACCTGAACACAGTCTTGACATTATATCAAGAGGCCTTTTGATTTAGCCTAATTCAGTCTGTCTTCCTTTTGCCCCTTTTCCTACCAACATTTCTTATTAGAAGTTGCTAGAGCATTTACAAAAATGTCACAACAATTGAGCTCATATTTAAGGTAAGTTTGTAGGCCCTGTTATCACAACAGACCTTACAGCCCTCTAAAAGTTGCCACATTAATCTGAGGTGATGCAAAATGTGGCGCTCTTCCATATGAGTTTGAACCAATGTCATAGGACACTGCAAGGTGCCATTTTCTGGATGAGGGAAACCAAGCTCCTAATTACTTGAGGTCATCAAAGAACCACCACCACCACCAAGCTCTTTTCACTAGATCTCTAAAAACTTTAAAAAGATGCTCAGTATCATTATCCCCATTTTACACATGGAGAAACTGGAGCACAGAGAGGAAGTCAACTTGCCCTACATTACCCAAGAACAGAACAGAACCCAGGTCGCTCAAGTGCCATTCTAGTACTCAAGCCACTTACCTACGCTACCTCTCAGGCATAGGGACCATTTCACCCAACAGTGAAATACAGTTCTCTCTAGTATATGGGAGAAAAAGAAAAACACAAAGCAACAAACAGTGACAGCAACATTTCATAAAGTTCTCACAGACAAGGGAACAATATCTTATCTAATCATAGCTACAGGAGAGACAAGATTAAGGTGTAGAGCCAGACCTTGGCCAAAACATTGGGGTTTTCACCTCACATTGCAGAACATGTCAATTGATTGAAGATGTGCCTTTAGATCTCATGTAAAAGATGGTAACATCATCAAAGATCTACAACCTAGCCTGAAAGATGATCCCCTCAGTCTCAAAGATCTTGAGAGACAGGCCAGTTCTCAAAACAGCCCCCCAACCTGAAGCAAATACTCACCAGCAACCACACAACAAAAACACTAACCCAGGAACCTATCCTTGCAACAAAGCCCGATGCCAACTCTGTCCACATATCTACTCAAGTGACACCATCATATAACTTAATCACAGAGCCCCTGATGGCATGGCTTATTTCACCTGCACATCTACCAATGTGATATATGCCATCATTTGCCAGCAATGCCCCTCTGCCATGTATATTGGCCAAACCAGACAGTCTCTACAAAAAGAATAAATGGACACAAGTCTGACACCAGGATTTATAACTTTTAAAAGACAGTAGAACACTTCAGTCTCTCATCACTCAGTAACAGACCTAAAAGTGGCAATTCTTCAACAAAAAAAGTCAAAAACAGACTTCTACAAGAAACTGCTGAACTGGAATTTGCAAACTGGATACCATTAAATTAGGCTTGAATAAAGACTGGGAGTGGCTGGGTCATTACACAAATTACACTATTTCCCCATGATAAGTTTTCCTCTACTGTTACTCATATCTTCTTGTCAACTGTTTGAAATGGGGCATCCTGATTATCACTACAAAAGTTGTTTTTTCCCCTCTGCTGATAATAGCTCACCTTAATTGATTAGTTTCTTAGAGTTGGTATGGCAACCCCCACCTTTTCATGTTGTGTGTGTGTCATTTCTATATAATATTTCTCTCTCTAAAAAGAGAGAGAGACACACACACACACACACAAAGTGTTTTCCTAATGTATGCATCTGATGAAGTGGGTTTTAGCTCACAAAAGCTTATGCCCAAATAAATGTGTTAGTCTCTAAGGTGCCTCAAGTACTCCTCATTCTGATATCATATACTGCACGTGGGATGTAGAAATTGCATTTGGATTGCTTTATTATGGACATACAACCATCACCACAGTTTATCTACTTCATGCATATGAAGATGGAATTGAGTTGATGCATTCCAAAGAATTCTTGTGAGATAACTATATTATATTACTAGCCTCTCAAGTGCCCTGTTCCCTTCCACACACGGGTAAATTTGGCAAGCAGTCACAATGGCTGAAATAATCCATTTGTATGTGAAGGATAAAATCTCCACCCAACCACAGAGTCTCAGCAAGAGGCCTATGCACCATTAAGGACAACAGGGCTGAAGTGGTCCTATATAGACCTTCTGCACCGAGATTACTGTCAGTTAGCATCTAGTCAGTGCTCTCTACAGCCATGACCCTCTGGGAATCTGATCCTCAATCAGACCTTCACTTTAACTTTACAAGGGTTCTTATGCTTGTCTTCCCATATAAGGCATCACACTCCCTCCCACCACCCATCAACTGGGAAGTGTGGGAACAACAGTGTCCCACTAAGGATTCCCATGGCCCAGCACATCATGGTCTCTCACCCATCTTCACCCACTGCACTAGATGAAGGAAGATGGTAAAAAAACAAAACAAAAAAAAACACACAAAAAAAAACGACGAGGAGTTTAAGGGTCAAAACCTCAGCTGGTGTAAGTCACTTCATTGTGACTTTAATGAAGGCCTGTATCTGCAGACCTAGCTTTTAATGCTTCATACTATAAAGAGGGGTCTAAATGCTGTATCTCTGCTGCCAGATATTACCTGTCAAGGCAAGCACCCAATGAAAGATGATTCAATTAGGCAAGCTAAGGCTGAAATAAGTTAAAGATAGAGATTTCACTTCCGTGAGGGACAGGTTATTCAAAGTGTCACAGACAGTTCAATGTGAAAAAAAGGCTTATTCAATTTGATTTCTTAGCTGGAGAGCAGGCCTCCTTTGAAACATAACCAATACAAATTGTCTTCCAAAACAATGGTAATGCACTGGGCAGTGCATTCCATTGAGGTATCTGTGCCTGCAAACCTCTTGCTGCTGAAGAGTTGTATGTGCCCTGTAACAAGAATACAGTGACTGAAAATGCGGGGAAGGGAGAGAATTGGGCTTAAAACCCTACTCTGATCCGACAGCAGGCATTCAGTCCCCAGATCCGTATAGTCTGCAGTTTAGACTTCATGCTGCATTACCTCAAGCTGAAGAAGCTGTGTTCCATAGCATTTCCAATTGTGCCATAGCAAAGTGACTGAGCAATCAGAGATAAGCAAAGCAGTTTCAGTAAAACTAGCCCAAACTTGCACTTTGTTCTCAAACTCAGTTGACGCAGAAACTTGGAGATTCATAAAGATTTGGTTAACTTTTACTTGGGGAGGGGGGAGGTGAGGAGGCAGAAAATATGGAGTATTTAAATTACACGCACCTCTTCACTTCCTGGTTTGACCTAGAAATGGAAATAACCAAACACAATAAGAGATTGTGGTAGTTCAGCTTTGGCAAAACTCAGAGAGTACTGGGGGAGAGGTAGAGGTTTTATGATAGTTCTAGTCATTTCTCAGAAATGACACAGACTTCTTTCTGACTCGGGGAGACATAGTTATTGGGATATGAGGAAGGCAAGCGGTCATGCTTTCTAGCATAGGCAGGTGTATCTTCCTGATGAGCAAACTGTAGCATCTGTACATCAGGAACCAGAGTCAGAGTAGGGATATAAGCAGAACTCTATTCATGAGTTACAAGACAATACTACAGACGCTTAGCATGCTGACCCTGCATATGCCTGTAACACACCTCTTACACTGGGACTAATTTTAAAGAGGCAAGACCCCAATATACTATAAGGGCATCTCCTAAGCAGATGTCATTCCTTATGGCAACTAGAGCACCAGGCTTAGGAGCACTGGTGGTTACATCTCTTCTACAGATCCAAGCTGGACATCCCTCAGTGATGGTGTACTGCCATGGGCCACGTACAAGAGGAAGGGAAGTGGCCCTCTCTCACTCCACCCATATATGACCTAGTGAACAAGGGATGCTGCAGACAGCGATGAGCAGCCTCTCCCAGAACTCCCAGGCTTCCTGAGTGCTACCAGAATACAAATACATACAATAGATACACATCGGCCCAAGTTCACATGAAACTGGGCTCAGGTTCTCATTAACCTTTTGACAAAGCTGGGCTGAGGTTTGAGTCTAACAAAGCCAGACAAGTGTCACCTGAATTGGGAAAGGGGTTCTGTTGCAAACGTGTCACAACATGTTGCAAATATGAAAGGATGCATACAAAACATTTTCCCCATTGTGCTTTAGGAGCATTGATTGATTAAGCAGGCAGATTTTTCAGGAAATCATTTATAAACACAGACATGTAACAATGAAGAGCTTTCCTTAATTGCTCATCACCCAAATTTACCTTTAAATATTCCTTCAAAAGGGTTTTGCATATGAATAGTTACTCAACACAGCAGGTATAGAACAAGTTTCCTCCTATAACTCACATTTCATTGATGAAAAAAATCCTTTGCGGATGGTCCCATGGAAAAGACTGGCCAAACCACACATTTTGCAATTGAGTATTGAGATTACCATCGTGTCTAGAGGATGCATTCTACAACTGCACAAACAATCCCAAAGATTTTACGATCCAAGGCCCAGGTTGAGAGCAGCTCCTGCATGCCTGCAGAGAAGAGGAGCTGGTAAGACATCTCCCACTCCGCCTGGTTGTGCAAGGGCCACTCCCAATCACACTGGGACTCTTTGTTCCTGCTCTAAAAAGGGGGCAGGGAGGAGATGGGGCTTTGCCCCTTCCTTCTCTTGACTCCATCCAGTGAAAGTAGGGCTGGTGGACTGGGAGGGAGGAGTAGCAGTCTGCCAACCTAAACAGGTGAAGCAAATTGCTCACTTTGTGCACAGAACTGCCCTGAAGAGGTTGTGCCTGATTGAGGCACAGTTACTCCAGTGCTTCCCCTGGGACAGCTGGGTATCTCACATGTTGCAGCAGAACTCCTCAAACTCCAAGTCTTTGTACACCAGATATGCTGTAATACTGTCAGCTGTTAAATACTGTAATACTGTTAAATCAGTAGATACACTGAGTGTATATAGATGAACTCCCATCGGAGAGATGGCTAAAGTAGTAGATTAAAAAGGTATTAAGCAGGTATTAATCTGATTGAATATAAATGGAGGCTGCTTATTAATTCATCATTCTTGACCATCCGTTTCCGGCCCACATGTAGTTTACAATAATGCAGTTAAATCTACTGATTAGCCAATACAATCAAGCTTCTAATCAAGAGAGTAATCAGAAATAGACCAAATTCATGTAAGAAATTTACAGGAGAACTTTTTATAGTTTGATTAAACTGTGGCACTATTTGGATTTAATGAAAGCGAAAGTCCTTGTAAGTGAGCTTAGCAGACAAAGTCACATTCATTTCCTATTAAACATATGCAAAAAAGGAATTGCCACCCTTTGCGAAGATAGCAGTAAAACAAGCCAACACACTCAGGACACTTGCAGTTGCAACATTCTGAAACAAGTGACAAATGTACTTCTTAAAAAATGCCTACTAGTGTCAATGCTACGTCAACATGTGCTTATGTCCCAGAGATGAGAACTTTTTACCCCTAACTTAGTATTTGAAAGAGTTTAGAACACACAAAGTGGCATTGACATTCAATCTAACCCAAAGAACAGCTCCAATAACTGCTCATTCAACACACTGATCACTCATTCCACTGGATTGTTTGCTCCTGATAAACACAAAACAAATTCTACACAGTGCAGCAATAGATCTCAAACATTTTGTAGTTATAAACAAAACAAATGTGATTATATGAAACAGCAGCACATTTCAAGAGCTTGGAAGGGGACATTCCCAGAACACAGGGCCATCCTATGAAAACCAGAGTGCATAGGTACTTTATGACTGGAGGCTGTTGGGGATGGATTGAGAGAGCAAGTCTCTGCACTGATGACTGTATGAAGGTGTTGTGTGCCTGTGAGAAGAAAGCAGGTGGATGAAGAGCAGCTGGCATAACCTTCACCTAAAGAGGTGGGAATGATGGCGGTAGGAAAAGGAAAGAACTTCAAGGAGCTTCCTAGCACACCATCATTGATCTAGGCAATGTGAAGCCTTGGGTTAGGTACACCAGGGCTTTACACTGCTCCTGAACCCACACACTGTAGCCCTTGCTATTTCTGTGTTTGTCTTCAGCT
Organism: Dermatemys mawii; assembly: GCA_007922305.1. NCBI lineage: Eukaryota > Metazoa > Chordata > Testudines > Dermatemydidae > Dermatemys > Dermatemys mawii. The sequence continues at coordinate 6,351,241 of ML677379.1, forward strand.
GGACAGGAGGTGGCAGCTGTTCCTCTCGGGTGAGGAGCTTCCCATTGCAACCATGATTTCAGCCCCTCCACATTCAACTACTGCACCTCACTCTTCCCAGGCCTGAAGGGAAACAATTCAGAGCACCCAATAACTGCCCTCAATTTACAAAGGCCCTTGTGAGCTTGTCATGCACTGATCAGTGCATTCCACTCTCTCCTCATTCATCTCCACACCCAGTTCAAAACTCTAACCCTAATCTACCCAGTCAGGAATGGGCACAGATGTTGCCATCTTGGACATTACCTTACCCTCGGTGACCACCAAGGTGGCTACTCCTCATAGAATCATTGAGGCTGGGGTCACTCAGAATAAGGCTCCCACGGAACCAGGTTGGGTTGGTGGATTCCAACTATGGAAGATCAGTCTGAGCCCCAGCCTGAACATATTCAGAACAAATTGCTAGATGCTCCTTTTGCCACAGCATCCTTCCCACACACAGTATGTAGGAGGGTGGACTGGGATTCTGCTGCAGGAGAGAGAAGATCTCTCCCTTGTACGAAGTGATGTTAGGAGGAAGACACGGATAAGATGGAAAATAGAGAGAGATACCTAAAAGCTTCCCCTTAAATGAATGGAGTGCTTTGGTGGAAACTGAGCAGACTTCTTGACATTTATCAAGGAGCCCATCTATTTATATGCCACAGAGAACGCTCATTGATTTTACTGAGCTGAGCTTGGTAATGGGATCCAGAGCCTTTCCTCTCGATCACTGGTTCAACTGCAGGTCAGTAATTACCAAAAATTGTCTTCTGATTGCTGTTCAGCTGCCTGGGTGAAATAAGTGCCCACTGGACACTGCTGCATCAGGCTGTGCCTGCTCAGTGAATAAGCAGAAAATTGCAGCCTTTTGGGTGATCAGCCTGGGATTGTTCCACCAGTAGCAAAATTCACTATTGAGAATAAAACTGAAATAAAAAGAGTTACCCCAGCATGCAGAATACCTACTAGCCTGGTATGTGATAGGGCTTACATGAATTCAGAGTATTTTGTCTGTCATATGTAGGCTGGCCAGGGTCTTTGTTTCACACGTTTAGGTAATGAAACTACAAGCCCTGAAGTTGTTTTGGCATAATGGGAAAGACACCAGCCAGATAATTATATTTTCCATTAACACTCAGCTAAGTATTGGTGTTCCTGGAAGGACACAGATGGTCTCAGAAAAGTTTGATGCAGAGGGTCAGTTCCTAGAGTGCAGCCGATCTGCGCCAAGCATTGATTTGCAAAGAGTGCTTAAAGCTCACTTTTGCATTCTCCTGAACTTGATGCTGCCATTGTGTGCACTGTGTTAGAGTAATCTGGGGACTGCTCTCGGGAAGTGTTTCATAGGGTATCCCCAGCATGCCCCTTTCCCTCTATTTACATCTGCTGGGAAAAAGGGAGAGGGGAATGGGTAAAAAAAAAAAAAAAATCCTAGGTAGGCTCCCCATTAGAGGGGGATCCTCCAGTGGTGTGGAATTTAGGGCCAGATTACTCTGGCCTTGGGACTCAGAGCACCTCCCCACCCCAGAAAACAACAGACTATGTTGTTTAGAGAGAATTCCCCTATGAACTGCAATGTGACACTTCTGACAATAGAGCCCCTATGACTAAGAATCCATGACCAAATTGTAGCCTGTGACTTTCAGGGGGCTCAGTGACTTCTTTTGGGGCAGGGCTGGAACAGCTGGGGTTGGGTCAGTCCCTCTGGGGCTGGAGCAGCAGCAGTCAGACCCTGCCACAGGAGCAGTGGCGGGGCTGGAGCAGCTGCAAACCCCAGCAGCCCCCCCCCCCCCCCATCCCATGGTATTTCAAATGGAAGCCCTGAGACTTGTCCCTGTCTATGAAGTTTTGCCCATGACATGCCTGTGACTTACTGAAAATACCCATGACAGAAACGTAGTCTTACCTATGACAAAGCTCTCTCTGAATTTAGTTCTGTGATAGATATCGATTCTATGCCCAGTGTTAAGATCTAGAACAAAAGAACTTGGACCTCTCTAGAGGGCAATGCTTCTAAAGTGTCTAAAGAGGTGTTAAGAATGCATCAAGACAATTTTTGTGACTTGGTTGTTACCCAGAGTTACCTAATATGCTGGATACATTTTACAACATACATAGTACAACAGACTAGAGTAACATTGTACTTCCAATACACTTTAAGCTTCATTATAGTGACATCCAGTGGCTGGTTAAATGGATCCTGCTTGTGGGATCTTTCAAAATATGGCAGATAAGTTCAGTCACTTTTTATACATCAAACTCTTAAAAAATGCTTTGCAAGACCCCTTAGCAACATAGTTCGAGATCAGAAGCAAAAGCAACAAACTAAAATGTTCAGAATTGAGAGCCCGAAGTTATATACTTAAATCCATATTTAGGACCTTAAATAAATGGCCTGATTTTCAGAGTTGCTGAATGCTCGGAGCTACCATTTAGTCTCCTCAATTTACAGATGCTTAAAACCTCTGGGAAAAAAATGATATGGATTTTGGTGCCCAACTTTAAGCACCCGCGTATGCAAATATTGGCCTGATGGTTTCAATAGCCATGTTTATGTATTTGTCTTCTCAAATGCATAAACTCACAAATTTGGTGAGACATGAAAGCAATATTTCCGATTTGTGTGTGGAAGTCAGCTCAGAGCTGCTCCAGAATTCAGTACATAGGCCAAGTACTTTTACATCAGCATCCCAGACTATCATTTGTTATACTTTGGGATCTTTTTGCAACCTTTGTGATCTTGGGTAAGGGAATGTCTACGCTTAAAATTCTAAAGCAGAACAGCTGCACCACAGTAGTGCTTCAGTGTAGACACAACCTATGGGATTTTCCTGTCAGTGCTGGGTAATCCACCTCCCAGAGAGACAGTAGCTGGGTTGATAGAAGAATTCTTCCACTGACCTAGTATGGTATACACTGAGGGTTAGGTCAACTTAACTAAACCACTCAGAGTTGTGGATTAACCTGATTTATTTTTTTTTATGTAGACCAGGCCTAGAAGCCTGCTTCCATGTATCTGTTTATTAAACAAATTAATTCTTAGACTTTAGGACAAAATCCACCCCTGTGCAATTTCTACTGAATGGAGAATGATTTAGGGGGAGAATTGAATTTCTGCCATAGAAGTTTGCAAGATTGAATGTTACCACTGTACTGCCTACAGTACGGTCAGTGAAGATTTCAATAGCATGAATGAGGCAAAATGTAAAACCATAATAATCTTGGGCCTGAGTCCCTATCACATTATTTCAGTTCAAACCAATGTAATTTGGTGTATCAGTGGTAAGTCAGACCCAGTGAGTGCAGGTCATCCCTGTTCTTTCTACACCAACAATTCCCATACAATAAAGAAACCTTATTGCAGGGGATGTGTCATGGCAGGGCCAGGGTGAAAAAGGCATGTCAGAGGTAGGAAGGGGTGAGGCCACACAGCACTGCGGGAATTTCAGCCAAAGCTACTTTTCATAGAGTTAAGCACATTTAGTTAAAATGCTTTAGATTCATACCCCACTTAATTCCAGTTTAATGTTCATGACTAGATAAACCTGAGGCTTCCAAACACCTCTTGTTTATCCATCTCAATTACACAGATACAATTTATAGTCTCCTTAGAAATTCAGTTATTTAAGTTTTATTTTCAAAACCCGCTTTGTGATGTTGATGGAAGTTTGATAGATCACCGTCCATTTTATAACAGCACATAGGTCATAAATATAAAGGGAAGGATAACAACCTCTATGTATGCAGTAATATAAAATCCCTTCTGGCTAGAGTAACAGAATCATTTACCTAAGAGGTTAAGAAGCTCAAATAATCTAGTTGGCACGGGACCAGAGGGGAAAGAGGATACTTTCAAATCTGGTGGGGAGAAGGTTGTGTTTGTGCTTTTTGTTTTGTGTGTTGTCTTGGAGCCAGAGACGGATCAGCATGAAAATTCATTTCCTAAAACCCTACCCCAAAATAAGCATCTAGGATTACAAAAATAGTAAGTAAAACAAGAAAAGGCATTAAATTATTTTTTGTTTTAGCTTGTGAATTTTCCTTATGCTAAAAGGGAGTTTATTCCTGTTTCCTGTACCTTTGAAGCTAAACCTGGAGGAGCATCTTCTGTATTTAAATCTTGTATTACCCTGTAACTTCACCTTCCATCCTGAGTTTACAGAGGTGATTCTTTTACATTTTTTTTTAAAAAACAAACATCTTTTAAGAACCTGATTGATTTTCAGTGTCCTAAAATAACCCAGGGATTTGGTCTGTGCTCACCTGTACCAATTAGTGAGGATATTATCCTCAAGCCTCCACAGGAAAGGGGGTGAAGGGATTTGGTTGGGGGCAGGGGGAAGATAGGAACTCCATGTGGTCCTTTCCCTGAATCTTTGTCTAAATCACTTGGTGGTGGCAGCAGTAGCGTCCAAGGAGGAGGAGGGATTTGTGCCTTGGTGAAGTTTTTAACCTAAGCTGGTGGAAATAAGCTTAGGGGGTCTTTCATGCAGGTCCCCACATCTGTACCCCAGAGTGGGACAGGAATCCTGACAACATATGTAGCCAATCTGTTTGAATAAGGGTCATAGCTCACATTACTGTACAGGGTCAGTCATGACAGGTCGTGCATCTTTCTGGATATTTTGGGAATTGGCTCTTTCCAGGTCTGAATCCCACTTTTGCTGCACATGTAGCTGTCTCTCCAAATGAGGGTGCCCCTTCATGACTTGGCCCTGCAGCCAGGTCACTACATGTTTCCCCCTTCCCAGGGATTCAAAGTCTTTCCTTACCAGCAGTTTTCCTATTCACTGCCCTATAAAGCCACTTCCCCTGTAGCTAGTAGGAGAACCCAGGCCTGCCTTCTAATTTGGGTTTCAGCTCAGGGACCCTCTCACCAGCAGCCAAGGTCTGTGACATCTCAGGTTTTACTGCCTTTCCTTATCTGCTGGCTCCCTACTTTTCTGGGTTTGCCAGCCCACAAATACCTCTCCTCTCAGGGAGTAACTAGAGAGACTTCTTTCCTCTGTAGCCTCAAACATACCTCATTTAACCCAGGGAGTGACTTCAAACTGCTCCCCTGCTGTCCCTTTTAGCTTCAGCTCCCTGGCTTTATAGAAACCCCACCTGTTCTTGCCCAGGTGAGCATCCCCTAATTAAGGCTTTTCTCTCAGCTTTACTTCCTCCTGGTTTGCAGCCTAATCAATTAATTGGACCCTCTGGCCTGCCTTAACTCCTTCAGGGCAAGTATGGGGAAGACACCCTATCACAAGGCCTGAATTCCTTTTGCACACAGATTTGTTGCTATATTTCTGGAATTGGCATATATGCTAGAAATATTACCAAGTTGCAACTAATTGGATAGTGGTGTTCATAATGATGGATTGGGGTTCTGGGGCAGGGGAAGGGCTGTGAGCCATCCAGCACATGTAATTTGGAAGGCTATTGTCCTTAACCACCAACATCAGCTGTTCCTACTTGTCCAAATCCTCCTGTCCAAATCCTCAGCTGGTATAAACTGGCATCATTGCATTGGGGCCAATGGAGTAACATCACTTTACAGAAGTGTATGTTTTCAATTTGTAGAGAACACACATGAAGTGGGGGGATTGGATTATCAACTGCACAACCTTCAAAGCTAGCATTTTAGCTTAAAAGTATGTTAAAATACACAAGAAGCTACAGCCTCCCTAAAACTTCAAAGCCAGTTCCTGGCCTGAGCTCCAGGGGCCTTAAACATCTGTGGTGCAAAACAGCCAGTGGGCAGGATTAGCTATCTGAGTGAAGCCTCCCCTTAACTAAAAAAGCAGCCTTGGGTGAGACTCATGGGAGGTGGGGTGTGGAGGAGAGGGACACCTCCATATGACTGAAGAGCCTCAGGTGATGAAAGGACTCCTTGGTTATGGAGATTTAGAACTAGCTCCAGAGAGTCTAGGAGAATGTTTTAGGGTCATGATCTAATCTTGGTTTAAACAAATCCAATGACACCATGGTGTCAGCTGGAGATTCAGTCTACCATACCGAAGAACTAATAGCTCTTCTGAACTGTATGATGTATTGAGAAGGAGGTCAGTAAGGATCTAATGCTTAATGTGATTTTTCTAGGGAGGGAGGAGTATGTGCATATGAGGTGAGCCTGAGGCAGATCTAGTGTGCGTCAGTGAAGCTGCCTGCTTCAAGCACTGAACAGCAAAAAAGTGCACATCAACTTTTCATCATCAACTAGAGGAATGGAAAAACTGAGCTTGGGCCTGAACATTCAAAAGTGAGAGAGTGTGTGAGGAACAATCAGATTCTGGTAAAGCCAATATCTGTTTTCTCCTGTTGATTAGAGATTTTCCACTTGTTCTCTACAGTTCATTTATGTTTCATGAGCCCCACGACAGGACCAGTTAGCAGCCTGTAGTTTTTAAGTACACAAATTCACTATAACTTGTGTGACGGAGTCAGACCAGAAGGATATAGGAGAGTGCTGGAAGGCAGGTATATCAGCCTTAGGATGTGCAGGTCCTTGTTCCTTGGATAGCCAAACAAAGGCTACTCCAGACCATTCAAGACACCTGGGGCCAATTAAGAACCTTCTAGAAAGGAGTAGAAACAGCTAGCCTAATTGGGACACCTGAAGCCAATCAGGGACTGGCTGAATCCAGATAAAAACCTCCCAGTTAGTCAGGTGGGCTGTGGGTGTCAGGAGCTGTGGAAGGAAGTTATGCTGTTGGTGAGACTGAGTGTTGGCCAACATATCATACTGAAGGAAGGAGGCCCTGAGGTAAGGGTGAAGTGGAGTTTGAAGAAGCATGGACTGCTGTGGGGAAGTAGCCCAGGGAATTGTATTGTGTTTTGTGCCTAAAAGGTCAGCCATTTTAGCTGATACTATTAGGGTCCCTGGGCTGGAGTCTGGAGTAGAGGGTGGGCCTGGGCTCCCCCCTTTTCCATCTTCCATACTGGCCTGTGATGAAGGTAACTCACTAGGTGGTGACTCTTGCCAATTATACTGAGAAAGGGAGGTCACTCTGGGGCCTAGATGAGTTTCTGAGGCCCCTAAATCTGCCAGGAAGTGCAGGACCCACAAGGACAGACTTGGAGGTTTGTTACACTTGAGCAGGTATTTAGTGTGTTCAAAGAATTCAGGATCCAACCCTTGATGCTGCTCACTGCACTGCTTCATCTCATTCTCCATCCAGTTTCACTAAGCCTAGCCAAGAGTCGCAAACATGGAAGAAAAATCAGTCTGGGCTTCCCAGTTGCTTTTTGCAAGCATGAAGTTGTTTCTCTTTTTGTTGGGCTTTTTCTCCAGTGCCTATTCTCAGAAAAATGGAGGCCAAATTAGTTGAGGTTCTGAGGAGTGTGATATAGCTAGTCTCCACAGACCTAAAACCTTCAAAAGAGGATAGGAGTCACTCTCTTCTTGACTTTCACAGTGAGGAGATGGATTGGGAAAAGGGTTAAACACCTTGAGGCTAATGTTCAAAGCCCTATGCAGTCATCTATACCCACTCATTTGTGGGTCTAAGCTGCACACACAATTGGCATCCTAGCATATGCAAATTAGGTTTGGCTCATGTAACTATTTGATTTGCACATGCAGTCACAGTGCATCTAAATGTATTCAAAAAGCAGGTGCAACTGCTTTAAAGACTCTGGGAGGGGGCTCAAGGCTAGGAGAGTGAGTTGGTGTCGGACAGAGTGGGGACTGGAGTGGAAGGTGTTGGCTCTGGGGTGGGGCCAGGTATAAGGGGTTTGGGATGCAGGAGGGGGCTCTGGGTTGGATGTGGGAGGGGGTTGGATGTGGGAGGGGGTTGGGGCTCCAGCTGGAATTGTGGGCTGGGATGAGGAATTTGGGGTGCAGGAGGGGGTATGGGCTCCAGATGGAGATGTGGGCTCTGGGATGAGGAATTTGGGGTGCAGGTTCCAGATGGGGATGTGGGTTCTGGTGTGGAGCTAGGGATGAGGAGTTTGGGGTGCAGAAGGGGCTCTGGCCTGGGGTAGGGGTGCAGGAGGAGGTGCGGGCACAGGCTCTGGAAGGGAGTTAGGGTGCGGGAGGGGGTTAGAGTGTGGGCTCCAGCTGACACTTACCTCAGGCGGCTCCTAGTCTGCGGTACAGTGGGGCCAAGGCAGACTCCCTGCCTGCCCTGGCTCCACGTGGCTCACAGAAGCAGCCAGCATGTCCAGCTCATAGGTGGAGCGGCCCGGGGGCTCTGCATGCTGCTTGCACCCACACGCACAACCTGCGGTTTCCAGGAAAGGGGAGCTGCAGAGCTGGCCCTTGGGCAGGAGCAGTGCACAGAGCCTCCATGGCCACCCCTGAGCCCAGGAGCCAGACATGTGAACCCCTTCTGGGAGCCACATGGTACCAGTGAGCCTGCCTTAGCCCTGCTGCACCAACCAGACTTTTAGTGGTCCAGTCAACAGTCCGCTTGAAAACTGGACAACTGGCAAGCCTAAGTTCCACTGCAGTCATTGTCACTCAGCTATGTGCAGGAGTCCAGCTGTGCAGGAGTCCAGCCAAGAAACCTGCTTGTGGAACATTCATAAATAGCAAACATCTGTTCTGCAGTATTCACTAGCTCTATTTGGGTTCTTGTATTGCGTCCATAATCATGGAATCTAAACACTTAAGGAGCATTACAGATTTTAATTCCCATTTTACAGATAGGGAACTGAGGCACAGTTGACCAAGGTGCAGTCGGGCTCTGAAACCTCACACCAGCATGAAAAGGGTTCAAGAGAGCTTACGGGTCCAGCTAGCCCTGCCCCGCTATAGCTGCAGCGAACCCCAACCCTAGAGGTGAGGAGAAAAGGAGGGAGCCTGGCTCAGTTCAGGTCTGACTAGTGAAGAGACAGGAGCTAGCTGCCTCCCAGCAGGAGGGAGCATCACTAGAAGCCTGAAAGCCAGGACAGTCACTGAGAAAGAAGTACTGCACCTCTGACTGAGGAGCACCCAGCAGTGGGGAAAGTGTGCGTTGGAACTACAGAGAAATTGTGGGGTTAGGCCCCTCCACTCTTATGTTTGCCCTGCCCAGAGGGACCTGAGTCTGAGGCAGGATAGGTCTACAAGGCAGCGCTCCTTGGGTTGAACCACTACAGACTGTTTGGGCTATAAGGACCATGCCCCAAACTGAAGAAACAGGTAGGAAGTAGGCAGACTGTGGAGAAGGAGGGCCTAGATCCCCCTACCACACCTCCTTAATGACCAAGGCATCTCTGCCAGAGACACAAAAGGCTGGAAGTTAGGTGTGCCACCCACTAGGCTGCCAGGCCCAGCCATCTGAGCACCCTATAACATAAGATCACATGGAGAGTCTGTGGCGTTGAACCCATATTTCTTGAGTCCCAGTCCACTGTCTTAACCACAAGGCTGGGTTGCTTTTATTGCTATATGATAGTACAGCTTGTATTATATATGCTTATGTACAGCACGGGTTATGTTATAGTATTGACTTGTATTATATATATCTAACATGAATATATATACATACATTCTTACTGCAGGGCTCTGATTTCAATCTTCTGTAGCACATTCTGCTTATTGTACAGCATTATGCATGTCCAATGTCAATTTGTGTAATAATCATCAACACAATCTATTTACATGTGACAACTTACCTGATGCTCAATTTCCATCACTCCATTTCCTTTCATTCTGCATCTGGGAAAATAGATATGGTGCAATGTCTTACATTTGATGCTTCAGAAACATCTGCTTTGTCACCTTTTATTCTTCCACAAGCCCAGCTAATGACTTCTGGGATGTGAATTTCCAATACAAACGTAATTACTGAAAAAAATGCAAGATTTGCTTTAAAGAACAAAGTTTGCAATATTGTATATTTTCAAAAATAAACACTGCCCAGATTTAGACAAATCTAGTTTTGACAAGGCCCCCAAATAACCCATGTCAGACTCAGAACTTACATCTACATAAATAAGGTTAATGAACCAGGAAAATTGCAATGCACAGGAAAGAAATGCCAAATATTGCTCTCAGCTCTTTCTTGAGTGAGTCAGTGGCTGCTGTGGGAATGGGGTTCTAAAATAAATAGGACCACATATTTACTGCAGTTGGAACATTCCAAAGTGCCAGAAACTTGTCAATCTGCATGTCGGAGTCAATGTGCAACTTGTCAAGAGAAATACAAGGTAGATTTGGCGCTTTAAATAGTTTCCATCTTTTACAGTTGTTTATAAGCAGTAATGAAAGGAGGGCCTCTTTATGACTGCAAATCAGGCTCTTTATTCAGAGCTGCACTGTAATTACCATTCCATGTGAAATTTGTAAGGAGTACATATTTATTTATGTCTCACAAAGACAAAATATCTTACTCAGAGGTGACAAAACAATTCAGATTTGTTAAAGATTTTCAGGGCCCTGTTCCAAGATTAAACGTGGAAACATTATTGGATCTGGGGGGAGGAGGGTTTCCAGCAAAACTTGATGAATGTAAGTGATGCATTGCACTGTTGATATTTATCCTACAATATGGTGCACTGCTTGGGAAATGTGCTTATCAAATCAACCACAGAATTCCCACGGCAAACTCTGAGGGCCTTACTCTGTTTGTAATCATTACATTCTCAGAGGAACGACCTCACAATGTGGCTTAGACAAATTAGTGATGAAAGAACAGAATAGGGCACCAAAGACCTGATCCAATGTCTGTTCCGTTGACGGGGGCGGGGCGGTAGAAAAGCAGGGGCAGGCTGGGGCCAGGTCACTCGCTGTTGCCAGTGCTGAGCCCTGCACTAGCCCTCTATGCCACCCTGGACCCCACATCCCCCTGAAGTGCAGCCCTCCCCCAAAGCACAGGGCATGAGGCACTTGCTTGGACCCATTCTGGACACCCCCAAAACTCATACAAACCTGGTGCCCATGGAGCCATAGCCCTGTGCTTGACCCTAAACAATTCATACACACCCCAGCCACCCCTGATAAACACACAAGAGTCAGCAAAATGAGAGACATAACATCCACTTCATCTATAATGGTGCTTCTGGAGCTAAACTGATCCATTGGGTCAGTCTTTGAAACGTTTCAGGTTTGACCTAGTGGACCATAACAGCTTTCTCTGAGCTCCCTACCATCGCTGGCTCTAATGACTCTCTGTAAATTGCTATATTCCACTGGGTAATGCAGGGACATTTTAGCTTTCGTTCATGCTAGCCATATAACTGTGGTAAAGTCAATACTGGTGGTATGTATGTGCAATTAGTCACCATATTAAAAAATTTAGCTGCATTTCAGTGGTGCTTTATGAAGGGGTTACAGTAAGGGCAAATGGGGTGGCAGAGCTCCCCCTCTCCCTTTCTTGAGGGAGTGTTTCCTACAACTCCCTCTGCTCCTTAGCTGGTACAGTGAGGGCTCCTAGTTCAAATCTACTTTCCTACCAGGTGTATGCATATGAATCTGCCATAAGAGTTCACCTGCATGGAGTTCCACTGGTGTTCATGGGACTTCACAGAGGGTTCACCAGTGGGGATCCAATTACAGCATTGGTACTTTCACTTACAAAGTGCTTAAGGACCGACACACCTCTTATTTTATAGTTCCTCTGACGTATAGCGTTTCTGGGTGCTATTATGTAGCGACATTTAACACATGTTCAATTTTGACTTATTTGGGGTTGGAAGGAGGGGGAACATCTTATATAGTCCTAATGATGGCTTGACACATTTGACATTTGTCACCATTCTTGGTTTGAGCACACAAGAACTAGCATTTTTTCTTAAGCTGCATGCTATGAAGCCCGAGTTTTAGAGCAGGTGAGAAATACCAGACACCCCTCCACCATAATAATAAGCACAAGTGTTTTGCAGGAATGCTGTTTGCCTAACTAATATTTATAAGTGCCTCTTTATTGATATGTTAAACACTCTTGAATGTGATATGATTGTGGCTTCAAAAATTAATTACCCATCTTAGTTATGGAGCAGTAGTTGTATTAGCTACATTTGGATATGTATCTTCACATTCTTTCCTGCTGTCTAAGACAGGGGAGAAGAAAACAGGAGTATTCCTGCTTTGGAAAAAATATTTCATTTTATTTATTTTTCCCTCTTAACTAAGATCCTGGGCTTGATGTTCTGTTTAGATGCAGAATGTAGCAGTTTCTTTGCAAAGATGCTACATTCTTTATTTGCCTCTTATGGGAAAAAGTCCCAGTGTTCTGCACCACAGAAATGCTGCTAAAATTCTCTATCTGGAGGAAATTACAGCATCAGCTTAAAATAAAAGATTCAGAAGTGGTTTCCACCTAAGCTCAGCCTCCAAGAAAATGTTTTTTGTGCACATTCATCGTCTCTCCTTAGTATTTTTACTGTTTTTTGTAAATTTACAAGCATGATTTCATATGAGCATGTCACCCTGTTCCTGCTGAAAATGCCTCTTTAGCAAGGCCATGCCAATCTGATCCTGATGCCTCAATCAGTTGCTGGTGAGCAATGATGGATTTCTTCATACCACATGCTGTCAAGAAATGTAACTCAAGCATGCAGTTTGAAATATGAGAACGCCTGCTTGCTCTCCCCTCATCCCTGAGGGATTTGTTCAGCTGTAGAGCAAATGATTTTCTGCTGGCCTGTGCTGCCACCTAATGCTGTGGGAACCATGCCTTTTGACAATACGGCTCGTGCTAATACACCACACATTGGGCACAAAGCGCCAGATTTACATCTTGCACACCCCCAGTGGCTAGGCAGCTGGAGGCCATAAGAACTAGCAAAAAAGGGGTCGGGGCTCTTAATCATGCCCTATAGTGACTGAGCCATTGACGTCTCTGCTGGGCCTGAGAGAGCCTCCCAGACTGCGTATGCTCATCGCCGGCACATTCCCAAGAGACATGTGCTCCATTAGGACAGGCTGTTGCCATGGTAAACCCAAACGGTGCTGCAGCACCCCCTGGCTTTAAGGGGTAGACATTATATACAGGGCTTACAGTATGGTACAACGGCTCTCAGCACCCCCACTATAAAGAGTTCCAACACCAGGGTTAACCCTTGAGGTGTCACCTACAGCAGTGAGTGGGAGGAGCCCTTTTGAAGGACTGTGAGCCCTCAGCGTTCTTGGGCGGGGGGCGGGAAGGGCATGGAAGGGAGTTGTGGTGATAGATGATGCAGTTGCCTTGGTAACAACTACCATCACAGCCTCCTTCCCCACTCAAACAAAACACCCTTCAGGGTGAGCCCCTTCACTTTACTGGTGGGGGGAGACTGGGATGGGCAGAGAGGCAGTGATCACTGAGTGCACAGCAACTGAATTAATTCCCCATCTGGCCTCTAAAAAACACAGTGGGGAGAGCCCAGTTTTTAAGCCACAGGACCCTCAACAGACTTAACCCATGATAAAAACCCATTGACCTAAATTATTCCTCAGTCTCAACAGCGGTTTTAAGTGGGATCATGGCAGGTGTTGCAAGAAGCAGTGCAGTGGGAACTCCTGGTATGGTTAGTCTGATTGTTTGCTAAATATCAAACGTAAAATCAGTGTTGCTTTTATCTGGCTGCCAGTTAATACATTTGTTACCAGCTGGGTTACATTCTTGCTCCAATGTCCAGTTTCACAATTGTTACTTCCTGAGAATCTTGCATTCTTTTCTGACTAGGATCAATAATTTCCAATACAATACGATTGATTTTAGCAATTGGCTATCATATACCCGTCAATCTGAAGACCTTACTAACCCTCTGGAGCTTCAAAATCATTCAACTAAATCAACTAGAGTTTGAGATTTTACACTGCATTGTGTGAAAGACAAAATATTATCATAGTGCAGGAATCAGGGCATCTCATTTTCTTAACAGTCACCATTCCCTTGTGAAGCAATTACATGTCCCTTTAATTTTACAACACCCCCCCCCCAGTTTACAAAATAATTCCTTGGTTAATAACACCACTCTAGATCACATGCTATACCTGCCAATATTTAAACACTAAATTCCAGGGACAACTTCACAAGCAAGCCTGCAGTCTGATGAAACAATGCACTGAAGATGAGATCTGTATAAGTTTGCCTCTGTCACCAACAGAACTTGGTTCAATAAAAGATGTCACCTCACCCACCTTGTCTCTATTGACAGCACGGGCAGTCTGGTGAATTCCAGGTTGTTTGCAATGACTGTCTTCATTACTGAGCCTTTCAAACTAAAGCAGGCAGATGTGGCAAAGACTTACTCGCATGCTTAACTTTAAAAAAAAAAAGTGTGACTAGTCTTATTGAACCTTATGAGACTACTCATTTCCTGACCATTTATCCCATATGTAAGTCTTTGCAGGATCAGGGCCTAAGGCCCTTTCCAGGCTGTTCTTACCTCTTCACCCATCCCCCCACTCACTGAGCCAGACCATCACCACCATGCCTGCATTCTCTACCCTATTTACCATATTGAGATGTTCCATTGGTACATGCAGACATCTGCATGGCAAACCACATACACAATGCAAAAATATTCGGGGAGTGTGACAGGATTGGCACCCACCTCTCATGAATGCCCTTCTGGTCAGGTGTGTCTACATTCTTTCAGTGGGTTCTCAGATATTTTTTCCAGCAACTCAGTCCTCTGGCTGAGTCACACATACAGTCCACATGAGAACAACAACAGACTGCTTCCAAGGAATATAGGGCCTATCTTTCTAGCCCTCCCTGGGTTCAGTCTTTAAGTAGCCCTAACCCTGCTATGGGGCCATATCCCCAGGGCTTCCTTGCTGGAAACACTATCTTCCTGCAACCCTCCCTGGGTTCAATACCTACTCAGTTTCTGCAGCCAGCCAGGAGCTGCCTCAATGCTCCTCCAGTCCCTGCCAGCAAACTGTCTTTGGTCCAGCTGCTCTATCAGGCAGACAGTCCTTTCTTCACCAGCTCCAAGCATCAACTAACTGCTGTTTTGTTCTGCAGCTCCTTTTACATGGCCCTCCTTGCCCCTTGATTGGCCATTCCAGCAGCCCCTCTGATTGCTTCCTCACAACCACCCTAGGGCACTTGGAGGACCTCTCCACTGCTCCTTTCCTGGGATGCATGTGGCAGAACCCTGAGGCCTCCAGCAGGGGGACTTTGCGCCTAGTCCACTCCATCACAGCCTACAAATGGCAGAAACCAGAGAATTCAGCATTTGGGAACAGATCTGGATGGAGACCCCTATTTCCCAATAGTCCTCACTCCCCTTACATGTTGTTTCCTTGGTGGGGAGAGAGAAGCCCAGGGGGCAGTAGGCCCATTTGCTCCTCCAGCAACTTGTAGCAGGCCTGTTCCTCCTCCAGCACTTTCATGGTGTATCTGCCTCTTCTTTGTTTCTCTCTCTCTCTCCCCCACTCTGCCTTCCCAAGGGCCCCAACTTCTCCTTTCCTTTCTTCTGTGGAATCTTCCCCTTCCCCGACCTTACCTCCATTGGCATCCTCCACCCAATCAGTGCCTCCTCTCTTTCCTTCCCCTTCTCCAAACAGGACAGTGGCTTCTGCTCATTAGTTCTGACAAATCCATTCAGGCAGCTGGTGGCTGTCTCTGTCCACTGCAGAAGCAGGGATGATGCAGCGAGCAGAGCAACTTCCACAGGAAAAACAGCAAGATGCAGCAGGGGGAGGAAGAAGAGAGGGAGCCACAGGAGCACCAGCCCCTAGAAGCTGGGAGGAGATGCAGGAAGATGCAGTGCCTCAAGACAGGTTAGCATCTCCATGGGACCCAGGCCAGAATCCTGGGGCTCAGAGAAGGATGGTTGGCAAATATGCTTTGGGTTATTAAAATGGATTTTTTTTTAAAGCCCAGTTCAATGCCATTCATTCTTTGCTGTATTTCTTTCTGCTCAGACAATGAAAACAGACCTGTCTACTTCCATTATCCTCACTAGTGTGTTTCCCATTCCAGGTTTTCATGCATTAGCTCAATGCTGCAATGTTTGCAAATTCTGGAAAGGGCTATTTAAATCCAAGCAACAAACCTGATTCCACAGGAAAACAAACTAAAATTAAAAGAGAATTCATGGGCAGTTTTCTATTGATGTTCAGATGTTTCTTTTTTCAACTCTAATTTTGGGACTATATTTAAGCAGATTGAGCCCCTATTAAAAAGAGCCACCATATTTCTGTAAGGCACACTAAAAAAACTGCAGGAGCTCTGTGTGATGTTCTGCCACAACAGACTGACCCACTAATCCCACAGATGAATTTGTTCCTACTGAGAGCCTGTTTGCTGATTCACAGATGGAGGTACATAAACCCCAAAGCAGCCACATTAGAATAAGCAACTAATACAAGGCCATTTAGCTGGAATATAGGTCTGCTCTGATCACTCACCATCATCATCAAGCATGGCATCCACTGAATCACATGGAGGCACGTGCAAAACCAGAGCTAGAAGTAGGTGAGACAACAAAATAGAACGTTAGTATTGTCTTGCCTTCTTCTAGGTCTGGCTTTGCACACGTGCCTGTGTATAATTCAGTGGATGACATGCTTAATGATGCTGGTTAGTGATCAGAGCAGAGCTATGTTCCATACCAATGGCATGAACCCAAGCTGGAACAGCCCCTAGGGTTGTCTGTGTGAATCTGTGTAGCTTGCTCTTTTGAGCATGGCACGCCGCTAACTCTGCCGTCTTTGCAGACTGCTCACCCTTTGGGGGAGAAGGGATGAGTGAGTCATCCATGCACAGGATAAGAACACAGTGGGTGTTTTTATTAAAATAATGATGAATTAACCCGGGCTTTTCACTAAAAAGTTATGATTTACAATAATGTTTAGGAAAAGCTGCCAAACATGCAGCACAACTTCATAGTTAGTAAAAGCCTAGGAAAGGATGGGTAGATGATTAACTACATCGACTAACTTAATATCCATCGGCAACTCTTAGAGGAAGGCAGGGCCTGTTGTACTGTAACAAACCCTACAACCTTCTACAACCTGCTGGTTGCCACTATGCTGCACACTCCCTCCACAAGAGCAACAGGGATCCTCTTAGTCAAAAAGCACAGATCCCTAGCCCTTGGGCAGGAGGAGACTCATTGTTAGCCGCTACAAGTATAGGTCCTCTGACATGCAGTCATTCAGTTTAGTCTCTGTGTAGTAGAAGGCATACTTAGCCTGTACATTATGCATGATAATATCATGAGGAACAAATTATTGGCTAAAGCACGTTCCTGGCTTTTAAACCAGATTTTTGTTCCTCCTATGAGAAAATGTATGAGATTTTGGTTTCTATTAATAGGTGATGGCAAAGAAGCTCAAGTCCTTCTTTTCCATGGAATGGACAACCATCATGACAATGGTGGTGTCCACTAAGAGAGGAGAGCAGTGATGCAGAAAAAAAGAATGGAAAACTAAGAAGCAATGACTGTACTTAGTACCCAACTAGTATTACCACCTAGCAGGCCACACGACAGAGCAGTGAATTTGTTGTAAGAGTTTGAAGAGAAGTTAAGCAGTAGTCACAGTCCATAAGATAATAAAATAAAACAATTGGGGAAACTGACATAAAAAGAGTGTCAAGGAAGGAAATCTTTAGGCACATCACCTATCCTCTTGCTTCAATCGTGGAGTCCAGCTGTTTGGTCCTTTTAACTGTGGTAAATAGTTTATACTGGAATATGTTTTCAACTTCATGAGGAAATGGGCTTGAGACTGACTTTTCTTTGTAAATAAAAGCATTTCTATTGCTAGCTCCCACACATCAGTGCAGACCACAAGCTTAGGAAGGCCAACAGCTGGCTCAGCATCCATCCCTCAAAATGAGTCCCAACCAACACTTTTTAAGGGTTCAAAGAGCTATAATCAACACTGTTTTCTCTGTGTTTTCATGCAGCTTTACGCTTCCATTTTCCAGCCAGGCCTGGAAGTGTAAGTGTCCATAAGCCACTGAAAAGGATGTGCCCACAGAATTTCTGGTGCAGTCAGACCTTTTGGGCTTTGCAGAACATAACCATGTGAGGTCATTACCCAACCCAACCTTTCCACCCATTTGACACTTGTCCATGGCAGAGTGTATGTGCACAGAGCATATTAACCTCTGAGGATGGGGAGCAGCTTATCTATCAGAACTTTTAATCAGCCCGACATGCAACATTATCCACTTGTGTGAAATCACCATCTTCATAAGAATGTGCGACAGTGACACAGGAAAAATTCTCAGGAGAGAGGCAGATATATTTGGAGTAGAAAGGATGATCGAGTGGATAGGGCACAAGACTGGGACTAAGGAGACCTAGACTCAGCCACAGACTTTCTGCGGGAGTGTGGGCCAGTCAATCTTGTGTCTCAGCTCCCACTCTGTGAAACAGAGATACCTGGCAGGGGCGTTGTGAGGATAAAATACATCAGTGACTGTGATTCTGAGGCCACATAAATAGTTACTGAGAGACATGGATATAAACCAAGGACACCAGATACAGTTTTGCCTGTTTCCTTTAATTTTAAAAAATGAGTAAGGAGACAAAACTTTGTGCCCTTCAAATACCAAATCGTTTTTTTTCGTGTGTAAAACAGTACATAAACCTTGGTGGTGGTTCAGTTTCTGGGTTTTGTTTTGTTTTTTTTCTGAATAATACTGCAAATACTCAGAAAAGGGCAATATTGTTTCTACTGCATATCAAAAAAAAATCATCTCAATGACATAATTGCTTTTTTTTCCCTTCATATTTTGTTTTTTAAAAAGTTCACAAATACTAGTAGGAAATTTCCCCCTTCCCGCGCCCCCCCCCCCGCCCAAAAAACACAAACCAAACAAAAAAGATCCCAACCTCACACATTTTAAAAAACAAATCAGTAAAGTGTTAAATGGGTCAGGTATTACAAGCACATCACATTAGTAACACTGTATAATGCTTTAGACCATGCCGAACCATATGTATGTGTATAAAGCTATTGGTGAAATGGTTCATAGCAGCAGAGTAGGAAGCATGTTCCATAGTACCTGTAGACATATTTGGATGAGTATGACAGTCCAAAGTGGATTAACAAGCTAAAATGCATGGCTCACTTTGTCAACAGTGGAGAAATGTACTTTGATTTAAATGGCTACCCTAAATTACCTGGAAATTATCATCTTGTTTCTGTGGGATGGACAGTTGGTGTGGTGGCTATCTTACAAACTGACACATTTCAACAGTTACTCTTGCGAACTCACATGAGTAACCTTGACTTCCATGAGCAGCTCCATTGAAGTTAATGGGTCTCATGAGAGTAAGAACTCTTTACCCAGTTAAGGATTTGCAAAGTCAGGCCCTCGCAAAGCGGTGGACTTGGGTTTCTAGACCCTTCACCACTCATTAGGAAATGAGTAGAGACTAGATAGGATCATTTGGAGACACTAGATACCGAATGCCTTCCTAGGCAAGGGGACCCACCGATTGCAAGTTGTTTTTGATAAGCAACTTGTCTGGCACCTTCAGCAGGGGAACAAGAATGAGGACCAGAGAAGGATGCTGGACAGAATGTGTTTCTCATGACCTGCTAGTACTGCAAAGAGGCACTGAGCTCTGAACCCTGGGGTGGATATATTTCCAACATCAAGCAGTAGGATGGACTTGCATCTCAATATTTTCTACAACTAGCTCTAGCTGCAATTTTAATTTTGATGACATTTCTCTTCAGTAAATATCACAGCCAAGGCTTTCAAAAGTAACTAGTGATTTTGGCCAATTCAATTTTTTTTGAACAGCTGGAGATCCTTAAAGGAATCTGGTTTTCACAAGGAACATGCTCAGCACTCACTGAAAGTCAGGCCCCTTTAAGATGTGTCTAGCTGAGCATCCAAAAATTAAGGTATCAGAAGTCACCAGTCCCAAGAAACATTTTGGACTACTGTTTTAGGCTGATACAATAGTCTTCTCTTCAGTTCCCAGTTACCCCTGCAACCCCACCAAAAAAAAGACCATTAAATTATACAGATTACATACTCTGATTTGAGGCTATATGATTCCACTGAATATTTTACAGGAGCTATACAAATTATCATAAAATCACATTAAATTGTCAAATCTATATTATACATCTCTATGCAATGTTAAGATATACTAGAAACTATGGGGGAAATCCACCCTTGTGCAGTGGGCCCGCATGAAGCCTCTGTACCATTCTAGTCCCAGTTAAGCTTTCCCTAATAGTTCCCTGTGCTGGGTTTCCGAGCATGGGTGAATTTCAACCTGTCTGAGCAGGAGGAGCTGTGACATTGCTCTGATATTCTGTTATGCTGTTGCTTGCACATTAGCTGGTGGGGGAAGCCTATGTGAGACAGTAAACTCACCAGTTCCCCACCCAACCACTGTCAGCCTGAGCAGAGTGTGAAAAGGAATTGTCTAATAGCGGTGTTTGCAATATTGATGGAGGGAGAGAGCGCAAGATAGCCTAGTGGTTTGATGTTGGGACTGTTAACTGAAAACCCCTGTGGCCTGATCATCATTTTGAAACCCAGTTCCTACTCCCTTTGTAGTTTTGGGCAAGTCACATCCCCGTCTCAATTTCCCCATCTGCAAAATATGTCCTATATAACTTATCTCACAGGGCTGTTGTGCAGGAAAGGAGCCAACAGTTCCAGTTGTGTTCAGTAGTGTTTCAAAAGTGCTTTGAAGATTCAAAGAGCTATATAACTGCTCTATATTGTCATAATTTCTTTCTGGATTTCATTTGATGGCGGGAATTTCTATAAAATGAATTCCATTTCTCCTCACATCCTCTCCAGCTAAGGAAACTGTCCTAGGGACTTCCTTTCTCTTTTACAAGCAAAGACAAACACATTTCAACTCAGGAAATGGGAGAAGTACAACAAAATGCAGGGAATTTTAGCTAGCCAGAGACAACATGGAATAGCTTCAGATGTTCCAGGGAGCAGCACAGGTGAGATTAGATATGACTCACTTCACAACAACACAATTCAGAGCTCTTAAAAAATAGCCTCTAGATGTCTCCAGGAAAATAGTCAAAGGGGGACTCATTCCACCACATTTCTATACCTGGCTGTGGTGAGAAGTTCAGGTATGGGTGAAGACATCGATGAGGTGGTATTTCCTTTAGGCTCCAGAAAGAGTACTCACCATGCAAGTAGTGCTTTGCCAAGTACAAGGCTGGAGCCTGCAGTTCTGACTCGGATGAAAGGACTGCAGGGTTCAGGTGCAGAGTATCATTCACAAACTGCATGATCCAATGAAGATAATGGGAATAACTCCCATTGACTTCAATGGGCTTTGGGTCAATCTCACATTCAAACAGAAAGATGATACAGCTGAGTTGCTAGTCCCGCAAAACTCCCTCCAGTATAAACAAAAGGACATTGCGACCCCCTTTATAGACATACATTAGTAGCTGAAATGGTCTGAAATACTTACAGATTAGAACAGATATATTTATACAACACCATGCTTTCCAAAAAATCCAAGTAGAAAAGTTTTACAGCACATTCTACAGGTCCTTCTAACGTCTATAAACCATTTACTGAAATCACCATATTACAAGTCATCACTAACATACAGTACTATGCTAGTTCTTTTTTCTTTTATATATTCATTACTTATAATAATAATAATTAAAAAATCATTTTAAACAAGTATACAATGTTCACTTTAAAATTAACTGGTTAATAAATTTTGTGCAAAACAAGCAGTCTCTATAATTAAGTGAAGTATTTATTTTATTTATTTATACAAAAAAATAACACAAAAAAAGGAAGTTCTTTCAGAAATGTGTCTCCTTTTCTGTGATGGCTGAAATGTTGCCATCACCTTTCAGTTTGGCATCACAATCATTTACTGTAGCAGCGTATGCCCCTGCTCCTAGCTTCCCTCTCATCTTTAGATCTGGGCAAGGTGCGACCAGCTTCCTGAATTTCTGAAACATTGGAGAAAATGGAAGACATTATCTCTCTGTCAGACAGAAACACACGTGCATGCAGCCAGAATCACCATCATCTCCTCCTAGCAGGAGCCTGAAGCTTGAAGGACTTGAATATGAAAGCACTCTCACATGCTTGACCAAAAGCTTAGTTTCACAATAGATGAAGGGCAATATTCGTTCCTCTGCAGAGGGTGAGCATAAAGACTAAGGTTCCATTTATGCAGGTGGGATTGATGCAGTCCAGCAAGATGCAGTGAGAAAAGTATTAGATCAGATATGCAAGAAACTTTCTTAGAGGGTCTGAATATTGAACTGAAGCTACAGTTGCAAAATGTACCTAAAAATATCCTTTCTTTAAGAAATAAGGTCCACAGATTGGTTACAATGGTACTTCAGCTTGCTTGCAGGTTTGGACAGAGTCAGACCTGTCACTCATTGGCAGCAGAGGAATGCTCTGCCTCCTGAAGTTGCCTCCAAGTGAGATTGTTTCCACAGCCAAGAGAATTCCAATCGGCTTTACCAAATTACCGATCGTGCTAAATATACCTTGAGGAAAAGTACAACAATTTCTCATAATGCAAAGCATGATAAATCACACCTAATGATATGTCAATTTCCATCTATATTCTGGATGATCCATTTGTTTCCAGGGTGGGCCAGATCAGTGGATTTTATTACTCAAGGAAAGGACATTTTTTAGGTTGGCATGTATAAATTTTGCTATTTTGCAAGCTAAGGTCCCCAAATCCATTACAATGTGATTTCATTCAGTATGACTCCAGGGAAGGAAGCAGGATTATTCTATAAACATGGACATCTGAGACGAGATGGATTATATATAACTCTCCTCCATCTTCCCCGGAGCACTAAGCGGTGGGGAAGACTTGTGCCACCAAAAAAAGAAAAAAGGAAATGATGAAATGACATTGGCTAAGATTGGATGACCAATACACAGTATTCAGTGAACTGATAATAGATCTCAGCACAGGAGACATGACTTCTTTGCTCTGAGATTGTCAGTGCTCTTACGGTCTGGACTCTGATGCTTAACCAAAGAAGGACTATTTCTTGAATTCACTTGGGAAATGAATGCTACAACAGTTATGAAGACTAGCTGTCTGAATTAAAGAACAATGCTGGGTCAGTCTTGTTATTGACAGCTCCCAACTTCAAATAAAAAAAGTAGCCATCAGGAGCCTACTCTAAGGAATAGAAAGTATAACACCACTTTCTGCTCAGTAAAATCTGGATAGTGCTGTAATGGGGTTCCATGATCGTGTTCTGTGATCTTGCAGGATTAGAATAAAGCTGATGCCTTAAAGCAGCATTTAATGTGGGATTGGTACAGAGCTGCCTTTTCTTGAACATACTGAGAACATTATTCCACAGGCACTTGGTCCTTGTGTTTGGACGCTCTTAGAGACCCACAGTAAAGCCATCCTAGGGAAACTCAAGGCTCCATTTCATTGATTTAACATGGTATTAAACTATGGACTTTGCACCTGCCATTAGAATCTATTTGTCGCCTTCTCTTTGGGGTGCAAAAGGCAATAATCCCTTCATCCAAGTATTCACTGTAAAGCTGTCTGGTCCAGGAAAGAGCCCTGGGTTTTGCAGAAGTACACCTTATCTGCGAGACAGAAACATCCAATGCTTGATTAATCAGTACTGAAAGCCATAGCCTCCTGTGACAAACTGGGAGATTTTCTTGTTTTCCCATGGGGGATTTTCTTTGTTTTTCTTGTTTTCCTATGGTTTACATGCAGAAGGGGTGAGATTCAGTTTCCCTAGGTGTTACTGGTTTAACGAGGTGATGGGAGGGGGAGTTTGTTGTTACAGAGGACCAGCGAGGGAACTTGGGACCGTGGCCAATGGCTGGAGAATGGATACCCCAGTAACTGGTGATCTGGTGACCCGGAGGCCTAGCTCAGGAGATGCAGCCAGTTCTGGCCTGTGGGAGGACAATGGGCTGTGAAGAGAGGACCCCCGTGACCTAACCAGAGGGGTCCAGAGGACAAAAGAGGGGAGAGGAGGCCCAGGCGACTCTGTTTACCTGGAGAAAAGACAATAGACAGAGAAGGGGTTTGCTCAATAAACCCTCCTGTTTTACAGTGGCTGAGTGCCACTCCAATCTAGAGAATAGGGTTTCATTATTCCCTTTGGCAGTGGAGGCCCTGAGGGAGCCCATGGCAAGGGACAGGTGTGCTAAGGCTCTGAGGTGCGGCTTCAGGAGGTGGAGGAGCTTAACCCCTGAGAGAGAATGGACCCCAAGAAGGGCTGTCTCACTGAAGGGGGTTCCCCCCATGGACCGTATGGGGCCAAGAGTGGGCATGACCTATGACACCTCCATAGCCAGTATAACCAGTACCACTGCCACTTTCTCGCTCCCATCTTTTGGATTCTCCTGGGTAGTCATGGAAAAGGCATGAAGACATATAGCAGGGACCTTGCCCAGCTTTGTAAATGTCACCTCACACCCTGAGTCCTGACACAGAGAGGCCGCAGGGCACTTAATTTGCAGTTCCAGATGCAGAGAGGTCAACCACCAGCCCACCAAACTGACTTACAAAGAGTGAGATGTTTCTGGGTGTAGCAGTCACTCTGTTAATCCGACGTCTGCCATAAGTGTCTTGGTGGTCCTCTCCCCCGTGATGGGCAGTGCACACTGAGATAAGAAACTTTGCTCCATGCAAACAGGAGAGTTTATCTCTGTGGTACAGCTGATTATGGTCTTTCCAGTTATTACAAAAATCCTATCAGACAAGTTGACTGTCGTGACCAGAATAGGCCTGTTAGCCCTGGACAGAGCAGTGATTTCAGACCTCAATTAATCATTGCCTTCTAGCTCAGGGATCTCAAACTCAAATCACCACAAGGGGTGCATGAGAATTAGTACATTGGCCCAAGGGTCACACCACCAAAACCTTTTTATACAACGATACAAAAGTATAGTCAAAAATGAAAAAAAAGAAGAGTAATCTAGTATGCTATCAAAAGCCAATGTATTAACTTTTTTAAAACTAACGTGAAGAGAGATTTTAATACAATATATACACTCAGTAATGCACCTCACTCAAATGACAAAACATACATTTACTTTTAGAATTACTTTGGTTAAAGCCCCCGCATCTGCCCCTGGCCCTGCCCTCACTCTACCCCTTCCATAAAGCCCTGCCCCTACCCCGCCTCTTCTCACTCCTTCCCTGCCCCATTCCAACCCCTTCCCCAAAGTCCCTGCCCCAACTCCGCCCCTTCCTGCCCCTATTCCAACCCCTTTCCCAAATCACCGCCCCAGCTCCGCCTCCTCCCCTGATGGTGCTGCGTCCCCACTCTTCCATCTCCCTCCTGGAAAGTCCTAAGCACTGGGAGGTAGGTGGAGGAGCAGGGACATGGCACACTCTGGGGGGCAGGAGGGAGTAAGGGGGAGGGGAGCTTGGCTGCCAGTGGAGTCAGCACCTATGAACAGAAATAACTCTGTGGGCCGCATGCAGCCCGCGGGCCGCGTGTTTGAACCCCCGTTCTAGCTGGTGGATCTTGTGCTTCCTCTTCCTAGTACTCATTTCCAAAACTGAATTGGGAAGATCCTTTAAAAAAAAGTAAAAATCTGATTGTCTACATTCACCATTTGTGGGATGGTAGAATATATAGCTGGAGCTGGATCTTTGCTAACAGATGAGATGGAGTCAGATGGCAAGGTGATACTCGGATTTACTGTATAGGTATCATGAACCCTGAAATGTTGAAGTGTGCTGATGAATGAGAACAGAATTCCCAATAGCTCCAAGAACTGGATTTTTGTTTCGGTAACACCACTTGTTTTCCATTATGCCTATCTTCACCTTCTGATAGCATTCTTCTGAGAGGAGACCTTGTACGTGAAGATAGTCATCTTTTGCCCAGGCCTATGACTGCCTTCCATGACACTATGTGTCTGTTTATCCTGAATCCAAGATACTCCAGGAACTGTATCAGTTTGCTTCAGCATTCTAGCTGTACAGAACCCTGATCATAAAAATTGTCTGGGAAGTGTGAGGGAACTGCTCTCTGCCCACAGAACCAACCAACCTGCCCTAGTAGAGATGCAATACAACGGGGAGCAGGAAACACCCACTGTTCCTTTTGTCACTGGCTTTTCTCAGCATCACTCTGGCCCTGAAGCCTGCAAGGGCACCAGACAATGCAAACACCTCAGAGGGGGAGGCGGAGCTGACAGGACCATCTCCCTGAAACTAAATGCAGCCTTTGGACACAGCTGAGAATTAGACAGACATTACTGAGGTGAATTGTTAGTATAAAAACATGAAATAAAGTTTGAGATTTCCCTTAGACAGGCTCTGCAGCAGGAAGGGCTCAGTGAGCCACTAGGCACTGTAGAGGGAGAAAAAACTGGAGGGAACTTCAGGGGATGGGGCATAACCCCGGAGCCAGTGACCACCAAATATGTTTCTGCCCCCAGCCTACAAACAGGTGGACGTATCTGTGGTCCATAGCATGAAGAAGAATGCTCCATTTTTGTCTGAGCTGTGCTTAGTCATCAGAAGAGAAGGGTTCGTGCTCCTTTACCCACTTCTGCAGAAATGAATGTCATTCCAAAAATATGTCTCACCTCTAGAATGGTTCCCTCTGTCTTCCACAACTTAATGCAGATCCACAAAGGAATACAAACCATGGATGACAGGGCCATCATCCAGCCTATCCCATAGCCCCAGTCCGGGTACGTATACACGTTGTTGTATTTCAAAGGCTTATATTTCACCAGGAAAAATATGAAGATTCCCTGAAATAAGGTGAGAAATGCATTAACTACATTTGAAGCCACACTGTCTAGGGAAAAGAAAATAATTACTGCACAGGCAGTCTACTCTCCACTGAGAATCTGAAGTAGTGTAAGCTTTGAAGTCAGAGAGACACCAATATCCTCTTTTATGTTCATCTCAAATAATTAACATCTCGGTTCCTTCCACAGAAGCGAGCCACCTTTCAAGTTTAAATCCTATTTAACTTTCACTTGACAATAAAACTTGTACTTTGATGGCAAAGCATAATTGCACGCAGAGATTAAGTTTTGAGTCTGGTAATCTAGGTGTGATAGAAGAAATGAGGAAGATGTTTTCAAATCTATCACTAGTAGAAAATAAGGGCAGCATTATTGGTCTTGAGCCAGTCCCTGCATTTGCACCCACAGTTTTGCATGTGAAATATTTTGCATGTGCAAAAGCTCAAATCTATGTACACAAATCTCAGATGTCCAACTAAGGAGTTTGCTTTTTCCTGTTATGGGAAGTATTAGAATGATGTGCACAGGGAAAATGAAGTTAACATTGATTCTTACCAAATCTACTGTAGGCTTCTTCAATTAATATATATGCCAAATGCATGATGATTACTTCTCTATGTCTATAATTCATTAGCCTCAAATATCCAGAAAAAATCTGCAGAAAACCTGTATATTCATGACCAATTTATTTAGATTAATACTTACAGCACAAATACCAGGAGTTAGGACCATCCAACACCATTTAATTAATGACAACGGTCTGTACCCGATCATATCTTCAATGTTATCATAAAAGCGATTGCTACCTGCCCGCCAAAAAAACCAAAACCAAAAGTGAATATGGAATTTTTCTGTGAGCGATTGCAAAGGCTACGATTATTTAGCCTGGAAATGAGAAGAGTTAAAAGGGACGTGTCTGTGATGAGGCCCTTCCCGGGGTGGACATACAATATGTTCTCTCTCTCAATACTGGGACACCAAGGCTGGAAAAGAAGGGCAGTGCCAGGGATATGTGTCTGCCCAATGGGAAAAAAGGACCAACCAGCTGCCAAATCTTAATGGCTTCTGGTCAATATCAGTCTGATCAGGGTCCACTTAAGGCACAAAGGCTGCAGCCTCAGACCTAAGGCCCCTGGTCCTGGGGACATGTGACATCAGAATCTCAGCTTTCCTTTTACAAAAGTAAGTTTCTAGCCCTCGCTGCCGCAAAGAGAAACTTAAAAAGGTGGCTTGCACGTAAGCAAGGCAACCAAGTCTGCCTGAGTCTGCAGACAGCCAGGGAAACAAGAGCTGGGCCTCCGTATTGACACTTCTGCCTCTCTGGCCAGGGAATGAGGGGGACCCCCGCTAACACTCCTGGAACCCCAGAGGGAAAGGAAGCCCTGCCCTTGCTCCTGCCCTCTTTGGAGGGGAGAGGTCCCCTCCTGCCACTGCCAGGCCTAGTGGGAAGTGGAGTCATGATACAAGGGTAGAGTCATGGAAGCCCCTGTCATGGTGTGACAAGGGCCCTATTTCACTTTAAAACTGATCCTAAAACTAAGGTCATAAGTGTATGACTACCATAAACACACAATAATGTAGCAGTCTTCAGTAACTCACCATAAACCCAGCCTATGCAGATGCATTCAAATATAGCCACAAAAAGAAGGCACATCCCACTGGCTGCATAGGAATCAAATAGCTGGAAAACGTACATTCCACCCTTAAACACAAAAGAGAGCAAAGGGAAACCAAAATAGACTGTGAAGGTCTGATGGGAATATTTCAAAGCACAAATATGATTTTAATTGCACAGTCATTCTTGTACAGTAATGAGGGATGATAATTTGTCACTGATTTGTTATTGTGAAGGCTCTTTTCTCATACCCCGTTAGCCTGTTAAATAGTGCACATTTGCATTTAGGTAGTAAATATCTTGGGGGCAGGAGGGAACAAGGCCCATCAGAATTAATGCTGTTCTAGCTGAACTTAGGATAACAGGGCATGACATTTGATCCTTCTCTGAAATGTTATTCTCATTCCATCCTATTTTCAACTTCACTGTTACAGCACCAAGATTTAAATGACTGAAAACGCTTATGATCTCCTAAGCCCTGCACATAAATATGCAGATTTCTTCAAATGTCTGTTACACTACTATGTAAAAATTAAATCCTGAGAAAACTCGCAGAACAATAATGTCTATGGAACATGGTCTCATTGTCAGGTACACCCACTTCCACAAGGTTTGCATTTAGCTCAAGATCTTTCAGATGCTTTGCTCATCTAAGTTTTTACCATGTAACAAAGATCAATTAATTAACGGTGACTTACTGTAGGCTGTTGTTTAATTTCTTTCCCTTTCAAATGAAAAGCTGCTTTTCTAATGGTTTTAAAATAGAGCTCCCTATATAATGTGGACATTCCAGAAATAGAGCGTGATCAAGGGCAAACAGGGTCCTACTCAGCAAAAACTTTATTTGGCATCTACAAAGCACAAGCCAATAGAAGTCAGTTTTTTTCTGGGCTCTGTGGCATACAAGCAATGCTTAATTTGTGCTAGGGCTGAACTGTGGAACCTTTACGCTTATAGTCATGGCACCTCTGGGCTTGCTGCATCAATTCTGAATGTAAAAGCACTGCTTGAGCCCCAGCACCTCTTTAACTACAAATTAAGCACTGCATGCAAGCCATGCAAAATATCCCTTTAAGTGATCCTTCCTGATCAGCTGAAGTATAGAGTACACCTGTGCCAAGCTAACATGGCACAAAGAAGTAAAATCCATTAGCCTGCCTGTAATTTTTCCTTCTCTGAAGTGGTCACCTTGTGCTCCATGATCCCTTACAACTAAGCTATTCCTCCTCATCCTCCCAGCACAAAGGCTCTTTTGGTTTTTGTAACCCCCTCTCTACTAGTGCTGGGAGAATATTTTTTGGCAAAGAGTAGTTTTTGCTGAAAAATACATGTTTGAGGCTCCAGAACTATTCGTGTATTCGGGTTGAATTCAACTAAGTGGAAACTAGGTCTGTTAAGTTATTAAAAAATTAGTTGTGATTAATCGCACTGTTAAACAATAAAATACCATTTATATAAATATTTTTGTATGTTTTCTACATTTTCAAATATATTGATTTCAATTACAACACAGTGTACAGTGCTCACCTTATATTTATTTTTGATTACACATATTTGTGCTATAAAATTTTAAAAAAACATATTTTTCAATTCATCACATACAAGTACTGTAGTGCAATCTCTTTATCATGAACGTTGAACTTACAAATGTAGACTTATATACAAAAAAACTGCATTCAAAAATTTAAAAAGTGTAAAAATTTGGAGCCTACAAGTCCACTCAGTCCCACTTCTTGTTCAGTCAGTCATTCAGACAGATATGTTTGTTTTCATTTGCAAGAGATAATGCTGCCCACTTCCTGTTTACAAGGTCACCTGAAAATGGGAACAAGTGTTCACATGTCACTGTTGTAGCCAGTGTCGCAAGATATTTAGATGTCAGATGCATTAAAGATCCATATGTCCCTTCATGCTTTAGCCACCATTCTAGAGGACATGAGTCCATGCTCATAATGGGTTCTGCTCAATAACGATCCAAAGCAGTGCAGACTGACGCATATTCACTCTCCTCATCTGAGTCAGATGCAACCAGCAGAAGGTTGATTTTCCTTTTTGGTGGTTTGGGTTCTGTAGTTTCTATATCAGAGTGTTTCTCTTTTAAGACTTCTAAAAGCATGCTCCACACCTTCATCCCTCTCAGATTTTGGAAGGCACTTCAGATTCTTAAACCTTGGGTCAAGTGCTGTAGCTATCTTTAGAAATTTCACATTGGTACCTTCTTTGCATTTTGTCAAAACTGCAGTGGAAGTGTTCTTAAAACAAACAACATGTGCTGGGTCATCATCTGAGACTGCAATAACATGAAATATATGGCAGAATGCGAGTAAGACAGAGCAGGAGACATACAATTCTCCCCCAAGGAGTTCAGTCACAAATGTAATTTACATATTATTTTTTTAATGAGCACCATCAGTATGGAAGCATGTCTTCTGGAATTGTGGCAGAAGCATGAAGGGGCATATGAATGTTTAGCATATCTGACACTTAAAAACCTTGCAATGACAGTTACAAAAGTAACATGCCAACGCCTGTTCTCACTTTCACGTGACATTGTAAATAAGAAGTGAGAAGCATTATCGCCCAAAAACGTAAACAAACTTGTGTGTCTTAGTGATTGGCTGAACAAGAAGTAGGACTGAGTGGACTTGTAGGTTCTACAGTTTTACATTGTTTTGTAATGCAATTATGTAACAAAAAAATCTACATTTTTGTATGTTGCACTTTTCGTACTCGTATGGCATGAATTGAAAAATATTATTTCTTTTGTTTTATCATTTTTATAAGGCAAATATTTGTAATAAATAATAATATAAAGTGAGCACTGCACACTTTGTATTCTGTGTTGTAAATGAAATCAATGTATTTGAAAATGTAGAAAAACATCCAAAATATTTAATAAATTTCAATTGGCATTCTATTCTTTAGCAGTGCGATTAAAACAGATTAATCATGATTAAGTTTTAATCACTATTTTTTAAAGTTAATTGATTGAATTAACTGATTAATCAACTGCCCTAGTGAAAACATTTCATTTTGGCTAGTTTCAAATGTTTTGTTTTTACTTTTTGTTTTGAAACAGCATTCCATTTTGAAATGTTTCCAATTAAATACACACACCCAGGAAAGACATCCCAAAATGACCACACTGAAACAAAAAACTAAAAAGAAAATTGCTTTGACTCAATCATAACCTTTCTGTCCATTCAAAATGATTTTTTTTGGGGGGGGGGAAAGAGTTTCACTTTCACAAAAACAAAAATTAAAAACCAATTTCTCTTTGAAACATTTTTTTTTTCAGTTTAACTTCTGTTCACTCAGCTTTACTTGCTACCTTACAATGTATTGCCAGCCGGTGAAGTTGTTCAGAAAACTGATTGTCTCTCTGATTCCCCAGCCAACTGCACAAGATGAGAAGACAATCTATACATTCTAATTAATAAGCATTAGAAAAGATAAGCCATCTCCATGCAGAATATTTCATCTATTGTTTTATTTATTTATTTATTTAGTATACAACAATCGGAAATGAAGACTTACAGCAAAGGAAGATCCCATAGTTTTGCATAAATAGAATTTCAGTGCCTCAAAAACAAAACGTGTGCAACTGATTCTCCTGGTTGTGGTAGGGCTTAGAATATGTAGAAGGCAAATAAACAAATTGGTTCAAGGAACTAGCAATTAGAATTTGCTCTCCTAGGTCCTGGGTTGCTGTTGTCAGGGCTCCTCCCTACCACAAGGGTACCAAAGAGAGGGAGAAAACTAACCATCACAATAAATAAGGCTTCTGTCTAGAGAGAGGGTAAAGGCTTAGAGAAACCTCTTGTTTCTTCAAGCGGAGGTTGGACACGGCAGAGTTAAAGAGGCAGTCAATCCTCTGACCAGATGCACCTGCTGGCACTGCACTGTGAAACTCAGGCAGATTTCAAGAAAAAATGAAGAGTCTCCATGCTTGGAAGATTATTAAGAAAAATTCAGTTGCCACAAAGGAAAGAGAATAATGAGAGGGTGTCATTTAAATTTGAACATCCATGGGTGGGGGGGGGGGGGGTGTTAAGTGTCTGAAGGAGTTAGGCATCCAATTCCCATTGACTTTCAAGGGAGTTGAATGCCTAACTATCCTTTGTGCCTTTGAAAATGTCTTGCTGCACCTCACATTTTAGAATCTTTACTACTAGAAAAGCATCCTGAGATGCAGAATGCCATGGCAGACTAGATAGACTGAAATCATTGAAAATACTGGAGGTAGATTATACAATAGATATGTACATGCAGGAAATCCATGGATTTGGAAGATGGACCGTTTTCCTGCATGTCTCCAGAAGCTCACATTTCATTTTATGTGATATATTTGGCTTTTCTGGCTATAATAATATCACTGAGAGTAGAGCCTGATGCAATTCTGTCTTGGTCTGTAGCCAGGCAAAACTGAAACAATAGCAATAAGGGAAGTCGATGTCCCTATGTATCCTTGGCTTTGAAGCATAATAACGACTTCTTATATGCCTACAATATTAACAGTTTTACTGCATAGTTATGTACAGAAACATTCATTTATGTGCTTGTCCAGTTACATGGACCTAATTGTCAAGTTCTGATGTTCTAGTCATTTAGATGTACAGTCCACAGGATATAAACACTGCAAGGTAATACTCCAATATTAGATATTCTATTATACTATTTCTTTGCTAGTTCATATAATCAAGATGATTTATGTTCTTAAAATTCAGGTAGCACCTGGTGTCTGCAATAGCATCAAATAAAAAGCAGGGACTCCTGTAGCATGGTTTGTGGGACAGCTACAGGGTATGGCAGGATTTTGTGGCTTAAAAAAGATCTGTGCCAGAATAGGTCATTCCATTTAGCACTAATAATAAAGCTACTTACCATTTATATGGCAATTTACATGTGCAAAGCACTGTGCAGACACTCATGAATCAGCTAATATAGATTTTGAAAGAAATCTACTTGTAATCTTTAAAAATATCTGTCTTTAAAGGATCTGTTGGGCCAAATATAATAGACAACAGAAAACAAAAAGAAAACATGGTTTCTAAATTTCACGGATGTTGGAGAACTTCATTTCTATTTTCTCCCTATGTAGATTAGCTCAGATTTCTGTCTGGGTAATAGATACCTCATCTATTATGGCAGTATCTGGATCTGTGTGTGTATGTGAGGTAGGGTGGGAGGGAATATTCCAAAATTCCCTGGTCATAAGCAACAAAGATAATCTTCATCAATGAATTCAGGCCAGCAATGGCCACTGCAGATCGGGTATTTGCTTGGCAGGTTATCTCCCGATGCTCTCTGGAGGGTTGCTTTCATTCCAAATCCCCCAGTATATAGAAACTGAGAGTAAAATTCACTCTTGGGCAAAGAATTTAACACTAATTCCCAAATTGGCCATTTGAAAGGTGCTTAGGCTTTGTGCCTGCTCTCCTCACAGGACTGAGGGATTAGCTGGATGGGATGTTTGAGAGATTGCTTCAATATCAGGCTGTGCCTGAGAATGCAGCACAACAGCACCACACGGTGCTCCTCGCTGCACAATGCAGCCAAACTCCCAGACAGCTACCATAAGCTTGCAGCTGCCTGTCTGCTCATTCTGCTTCTTCCCCAGAGAGGCAGAGATTCCTACACCCCAGCACTAGAGTGATCAGATGTCCCCATTTTGTAAGGGCAGTCCCAATCTTTTTAGCTTTTTCTTACATAGGCACCTATTACTCCCCCAGTATCTGTCCCGATTTTGCACACTTGCAACCTGGTCGCTCTACCCAGCAAGCATGCACCCAAGAGATGTGTGAAAATGCTGCCATCTCTCTCCAGCCACGAGATGGGGAGCCAGTGAGAGGTGGATTGCTTAACCTGGCACACTAGAAGGGCCCTACAAGTCAGCCCCAAGCAGCTGACCTGGCCCGTACTGCTAACAAATCAGACAACCCGGTTAGGTGCTTCCTGACAGGATTGGCGCAAGCTTTTTTGCCGCCCTAGGCAGTGAACCAAAAAAAAAGTTCCCTACCACCAAGCTGCTGAAGAATTGCTGCGGGCAGCAAAATCAGTGAGGAGCAGTCACCACCAAAATGCCGCTGACGGCGGAAGAGGCATTGAGCTGCCGCCGAATGGCCGCTGAGGTCGCCAATACGCCACTCACCAATTCCTGCCGCCCTGGGCGACTGTCTAGGTCGCCTAATGGCTAGCTCCAGCCCTGGTTCCTGACTCCCAGGCCCTAGGAGAGGAAATCTGGGGCTAGTACGTGTGAGGAAGAGATGAAACTGGGGTTAGAACTGGTCATGGAGGAAGGGGGAAAAGGTGAAATTGGGGAGCAGGGGCTATAAGGGAAGAATGGGTGCATATTTAAGTCAATGTCCTGAAGGTCAGGTGATGTGGGTTCAATGTCTGACTCTGCTACAGACTTCCTGTGACCTTGGGCAAGTCACCCGAAGAAGGAAGCCTGAGAACCACTGCTCATTGTGCTTTCCAAGGGTCCGTGGAAGTATTCCGGATGGCTACGTTCTCTGTGAGCCACAATCCATCTCATCATCCACCTTTCAATTACCACACACACTGTATGCATGTTTATAGGAAGAAGTGGAACTAAATAGTCCTCTGAAAATTAATAAATTGTCTGGAAGTTATTTAGCATCAAAAGAAATGAGAAACAGGAGTGATAATCAGCAGTAGCATCATGGGCTTTAGCGCACTGAGAACTCAGAATGAGCATACTGACTTTATAGCCTGGATTCTCTTCAAGTACTAAGGATTTCTCTGTGCTGTGAATTTATTTGTTTACCTTCAGCCTTTGCTGAAGATACCTTGTGGACATTAAAGAACAACTTCCTGGAGTCACTCAAGTCAAGGATCAAAAAAGCCAAAGTGGACTAGAGCTCAAAGGTACAGCTTTCCAAGCTAACATGTCAGCTGATATCAGAATGCAAGGCAACTTCCCTAGACAGTGTACGCTTGTACAGAGGCATTTAAACAGCAGCAAAAATAATCCTTAACTGGCCACCACACGGACTTTGTATTAGAGAATGATAAAACAAATTTAAAAAATCACATTTTCCCAGATATATTAAGCTAAAAATTCCCTGACACATGCAACTATTCATTAGCCTAATCGCAGTAACTTGATTCAGTATGTTCTTCAGGTGTTGACATCCTGAGACACAAACTCTGGATATCTGTTCCCTAACAAATGCGTCAGTATCTGTAGATAATGGCCAACTTCTAAAGCACTCGCACTTTGTTATATGTCCAAAGAAACTGAAAGGCCAAGAAATGGTGATTGATGGCCTCCCACCTGATGCTTGTAACATTCTAAATCACATAAGGCATTAACCAACCTCTACTGCATATGCATAATTGCTCTTGGGTAGCTATTGATTTGTATTTTATTAGCTGCCTGGTACAGTTTTAGTGTACTCAGTATTTTTGCTGTATTTATGATTAGTTACAATACAGATAAGATAGGCCACATTGTAACAGAAGTAATCAAATAATGGTTTTACAGTACAGCATTATGATTAATACTGACATTCCAGTTGATTGGTTGAATGTTTGCCAGAGGAATTGGATTAAGATAACCACTTCTAGTCAGGTACAGTGGCAAATACTATTTTTTTCCTGTGGTTTACGGATAATACCTTATCTTAATTTTGTCTCTGATTAGTCTCTAAGAGTTGGTATGGCAACCCCCATCTTTTCATGTTTTCTGTATATGTATATATATCTTTTATATATATATATATATATACATATACATATATATACATATATATACATATATATACACACACACACACACATATCTTCCTACTGTATGTTCCACTGCATGCATCTGATGAAGTGGGTTTTAGTCCATGAAAGCTTATGCCCAAATAAATTTGTTAGTCTCTAAGATGTCACAAGTACTCCTCATTCTTTTTGCAGACACAGACTAATACGGTTACCATTCTGAAACCTGGACATCATGAACTTCCCTGACAGTTAGTAGGAGTTCTTATTAATACACCTGTTTTGAGTACATTAGACAGCACCCACAGCAACAGATTTACGAGCTGGTGACCTGCTGAAGAACTGAGGGGTATATCCACACTGTAATTGGAGGTGTGACTGCAGCGCACATAGGCATACCTGTGCTAGCTTTAATCTAGCTAGCAGAGCTAAAAGTAGCAGCGAAGACCTGGCTGCACAGACATGTGGTACGTATGTACCCAGGGCTCCAGACAGCCCATTCTGAAGCCTGTGCCACCATGTCTTTATTGCTGTTGTTTGCCATTCTAGCTAGAGTAACATGCATATACCTACCTGAGCTACAATCACACTTTTGACTGCAGTGCAGACATACCCAGGGAGCAAACCAAGCTCATCATCCACTTTCTTCCAGTCCAAATGTAACTTTACTTCCTGGAATGCCTTCAGTCTATATTAGCAACATGAATGGATGCAATAGAAATGCCTAGATAGCCAGACTAAACAGACTAGATAAATTGAAACAAATGCACACACAAAGAGTGGTGCCAGCCAACATCCTTTAGGGATGGAAGTAATAGTAACCCTGTACCTGATCCAAAGCCCACTGAAGTCAATGGGAAAGCTCCCATTGACTTCAGTGGGCTTTGGAATGGGCACTATCTGAAAAACACATAGTTATTATTTCTGTGCATTGGTTTGTTCATAAGAACACTGAAATAATACACAGAGTGGACAAATATATCATTGCTCAGTTCAGAGCTACATGCAAACTAGAGGCTCTTATATGTACAAAGGCTGCAGCTCACCCTCCTGAACACCACACCTCCTTGCAGGAGAGTCAAGAGCAAGAAAAGGGCTCAGCTCCCTGCCACAACCATGCAATTGCATCTCATCTCCGGGTCGGGGTCATTGCTTGGTACTGTTTCTGTGAGTGGTGTGTAACAGCGAAGATCTAGTGGCACAGACTCTGGCATGGGTCAGCAATGCAAATATATACCCAGGTGGGACTCCTGCCTGGGGGAAGGAAGAGGATTAGGGAGGGGAGGAATGCTTGGCCTGACAGTGTATGGGTTAAAAGACAGTGAGACTTTCTGTGTAAAAGAACTCTCTGTCAGAGATTGTGTTTTTAAAGTAGGTTTTTAAAACTCCCCAAACCCTTTCACTTTTCCTAAGATTTATTTATTGCTGTTATCTTGACCAGCCAGAGAGTAGATCTGTATCATCTATATTCGCTAAAGTAATAGCCGTGACAAACAAGAACACATTTACTATATGCTCAGTACCTCATTTGAGTGACACCTTGAAGATATTTTTAAGGTCAACAGGTTCCTTTAGCAGAACTTCAAAATGGCAAAACCAATTCGCAGCACATGGGGAATTCTGATCAGCGGGGCACCGATTGAACAGGCGCTTAGAGATGCATACCCTGGCCACAAAGCACTGAGACACATGCTGAAATTTAAGGACATGAGTAGTCCCACTGACTTACAAGAGACTATACATGTGCTTTAATAAAACATGCATTTAAGTGCTTTGTTGGGTGAAGGCTTTCATTCACTTGATGCATTCAGTCCAATTAACACTCTGATGTAAAAATTAAAGCTACCACCAATTTCCTTTTTAGTTTTTTTCAATTACATATACCTCTGTTCTTATTCCCGAGAAGGTGGCTGGCTTTTCCTGGCTGCCAGCATCAAATACCCTCATATTTGATTGCTTCAGCCCACAGTGATCAGGAGAAACGACAATCCCTGTGGATGCATGGGAGGTGTAAAATAGATGGCTTTCCAATGACTATGCATCACTGATTACAATACTTGCTGAGCTCCGGATGCAATTAAAGATTTGAACAGAAGTTAAGAACCGTCTCTTAAATGGTTTGTACTCATTTGATCACCATTATTGTAAAACAGTTTTTGTCCATCTCAAGTGCTCATGCCTGGAGTATGTCATGATTAAAAATAGCCAACTTGAAATGAAACAAATGGCATCTTACCTCTGTTAACATTATTAAGCCAACAAAGTATGACACAATTGAAAGAGCAAGAATCAACAGTTCCCTTCTGTATCCTCTTCGGAAAATCTTTGGGTACATATCCACCACAGCTGTCACAAGGCTTTCAACACACACAAACTGAAACAAATAACAAAAAGTCCAAATAAGATACGTATCTCTTCTACTCTTAAGAACTGAATTTGCTAAAAACCCCATGAAGTTCCCTCCTATATTCTCATCAAAGAGAGAGACTGAAAAATCCCCAAGGATAGTGTTTAAAGTGAAGAACAAAATTTCAGAGTAAAAAAGTCCAAACATGGATTTCGAGGCCAAAGCCAAATTCCAAAAAGTAAAAACTATCATAATCTCAGAGTGAAATTCATTGTGGAGCACTGGTCCAGCACAATATTTAAGTCTTTAAAATATGTACTTAAATGGGACTTAAATGGTGCCCCGAAGTTGAGATAAGTATACATGAGGAATTGCACATTCAGTGCACTGTGGAACTGTCACTTAAAAAAAAAACAAGCAGCACTGAAGCACCACTGTAATCTTCAAAGTGTTAAGCTATTTATTTTCAATAGCTTGCGGAGGTAGGTAAGTGTATTTCTCTCCATTTTTATAGATGAAATAAAATGAAGCAGAGTGGTTAGATGTCCCAGCACAGGCCAGACAATGCGTCACTGAAAGAGTTCACAGCAGAACTCAGGAGCTCATAATTTCCAGTCCCTTTTGCATTCTGCTACATCAAGTTGCATCTTGGAAATATGTAGACCTTATAAAACATTAATTTTAATTATCTGAAGTGCAGTACAAAACAAAACACCACACAGCTTTACTGTACAGTGTACAATTATACTTATTTCCTGAATCACACATACAGATTACTTAGATACTATGACAGCTTCAGAGTGGTAGCTGTGTTAGTCTATATCTGCAAAAACAATGAGGAGTCCTTGTGGCACCTTAGAGACTAACAAATTTATTTGGGCATAAGCTTTCATGGCTAAAACTCACTTCATCATGGAGTGAAAAATACAGTAAGCAGTATATATGGGCTTGTCTACACTTACATTTTATAATGCTCTAATTTGCTGGCTCATGGGAGTGAAAAATCAGTGGACTTGAACAGTATTGTAAATTCTAACTGAATGTTGATGAAATTGCATGTAATATTGACATTAATATGAAATACAGAACTCAGATGAATCATTGCTTACAATTAATAATAAAGGAATCTGAAATATTGTACAGATTTACTTTGAAACTTGAAATAGAGGCTTTAATCAGGGCCAAATCCTCATCAGGTACAAAGTGGCATAGCTCCTGTGATGTTAAAGAAGCTATACTGCTGTACATGTGCTGAGAATCTGACCCAACATTTCTTTTAAGTGATGTTTGATTCATACCTGACTATCTAATCCAAGGAATATTAGCATCATGAAAAACAAAGCTGCCCATAGAGGAGAAAGAGGCATCATGGTGACAGCTTTTGGGTAGGCAATGAATGCAAGTCCTGGTCCTGAAAGAGAAGAAAAGAAATGCAATTGCTTATACTTTAACATTCCTTGCGAGATAAATCAGATGCGAAGAGCTAAATAAAAGAGAGAGCGTGCTAGACCTCAATTAAAAATGCACTGCTATAAATGCTTTACCAATTGTTGGACGTGGGGGAAGTCCTCTGCACCCCTAATACCGGGCACAAATTACTTCCCTTGAAACATTCGCTCAGCTGTGCCAGATGGCTCATTGGAGGGGCAGAATGAAGGCTCCCTCCACTAAGATATACAATCAACTGTTAGAAATATTGAGCCAGATCCTCAGCAGGTATAAATAATAGAATCACAGAAATGTAGTGGCTGGAAAGGACCTCGAGGGATCTTCTAGTCCATCCCCTCATGCTGAGGCAGAACCAAGTGTACTAGATCATCTCTTACAGATGTTTATCTAACCTGTTCTTAACAACCTCCAGAGACAGGGATTACATAGCCTCCTTTGGAAGCCTGTTCCAGTGCTTAACTATCCTCATAGTTAGAAATTTGTTCTTAATATCTAAACTCAATCTCCTTCGTTGCAGATTAACCTGATTACTTCTTGTCCTACCTTCAGTGGGCTTGGAAAACAATTGATCTCCATCCTCTTTATTCTAGCTCTTAACATATTTGAAGACAGTTATTACGTCCCAACTCCATCATCTTTACTCAAGACTAAACATGGCCATTTTTTAAACCTTTCCTAATAAATCAGGTTTCCTAATTTTTTTTTTTTTATCATTTTTTCTCTCTTCTGGACACTCTTTGATTTGTTCACATCTTTCCTGAAGTATGATGCGCAGACCAAACACAGTGCTCCAGCTGAGGTCTCACTAGTGCTGAGTAGAGTAGAATTATCTCCTGTGGCTTATATACATCACTCTTCTTAATGCACCCCAGAATGATATTAGCTTTTTTAGCAACTGCATCACACTGTTGATTCATATCTGATGCGTAACCCACAGATCCTTTTCAGCCGTACCACTGCCTCAAGAGTTAATCCCCATTTTGTAGTGGTGCATTTTATTTTTTTCTTCCTAAGAGTAGTACTTTGCACTTGTCTTTATTAAATTTCATCTTGTTGATTTCAGACCAATTCTCCAGTTTGTCAAGATGGTTTTGAATCTAATCCTGTCCTTCAAAGTGCTTGCAACCCCTCCCACCCTCAAAAATTTTAAGCATACTCTCCATTCCATTATTCAAGTCATTCATGAAAATATTGGATAGTACCAGACTGAAGACAGACCCTGATGAGACCCACTAGATATGTCCTCCTCCCCCAAATAACTACTCTGTGAATATGGTTTTTCAAGCAGTTGTGCACCTACCCATAGCAATTTCATCTACACCACATTTCTCTAGTTTGCTTATAAGAACTTCATGATATCAATCAATTGGCTCAGCAGGACTTTAGTGGACTTACAAAGATTTGCATCAGTTGAGGATCTGGCTTGTTTCTCTTTTGATAATGATAAAACTGATTCTTTTATCAAAAGAAGCAAACAGTTCAGTGTTTTTTGGTTCATCTAATTTATAAGAAATCTGAATGATTTTTACATGGAAAGTTTGTGGAGAATTAGCTCAAGTGGGGTGAGACAAAAATAGACAGGATGAGATGCCAGAGTGGGTTGCAGAGATATGCACTGGAGATTCCCCATGGAATCTTTAAAGCTTTGTGGCAAAATGTAGCCAGGATTTGGCCTCTTAACTTCCTCGATTTCCCTGCTTTCTACGATAATTTTAATGTTATTCACACATAGATATGTGACCACAAAAGTATTACATTGATACCAGTGCACATTTTACAAGCAATCATTCTAATTAGTAGCATAGCTGTTAACTAACAGCATCTTTCTAAACTGTACATAATGCAGTCTGGATCAATGTCAACCTATCTAATTACTGGAGAGCAAAAGAGTATCTAGAAAAACTTTATGAACACCAACAGTCATGCATATTCACACGAAATCTTCTTATGAAACCTACCTGATTCTGCAACTTCTGCTATGGGCACCCCTTGTTCATAAGCCATGAAACCAAGGACTGAAAAGATGGCAAAACCAGCAACAAAGCTTGTGCCACTGTTCAAGCAGCAGAGCATAATGCAGTCCCTGAAAAATAAGCCAAAAACCTTCATTTTATCTTTAGTGGGTGAGTGTTTTTTTTTAACCAGACTTCACAGTAAAACAAACATAACCCAAAACTCCAGAGACACATCATTAAGCTCTAAGCATGTGAATAATCTTATGCCCAAGAATAGCCACACTGATAAATTTACTCATGTGTATAAACTGTCAGCAGTATAATGGCTGCCAACTCTTGCTGTAATTGTAGCTGGTTAAATATGAAGTCTGTTGTTGCTACCCCATTATTTTTGTTTCTTTGTTTTTCAGTAAAACCATAAAAAGATATGGAAGAAATGGACACCTCAAAAGGCTTGGATGGCAATTTACTTCATTAGCTGTGATATTTATAGAATGCATTTTATTCCAGAGAATCCCAAAGCCCTTTTTATAAATTATATATGTACAGCAGTCACTTGTCACCAAAAAGAAGCCGTACTGGGGTGAAAATGACAGAGGCATAAATGTCTAATGAGAAGTACAGGAAAGGACTCTGGAGCAAAGCCCTACTCTTACAAAAAGTGCCACGAGATCCTCAATGCTGCAGACATGACATTAGTCAATAATTCAGTATATAAAGCAAATAATTATCTATTCCTGTCCAATGACTATATGGTGACTTTCCTAAAATGACACTCATGGCCAAGTCCCCAGTGGATTAGCAATGGAACTATGCCAATTTAGACCTGCTGAGAATCTGGCCACCAGTCTGTTTCAGAATCAAATCTATTTCTTAGATGTCCCATGACAAAAATCACCACTGAGACCCTTCTTGGCAGCCTCATAAAAGTCTAGAGACAGAATGAGTCTGGAGAGTGATCTGTTCTCTCACACTCTACATGTGATCCCTTCATATCAGAGTTGACGTTTTTAATGGAGTGGTGCAGGAAAATATTTCACTAACACGTGAAATGTCACAATAGTAAACCAAGTTTAAAAGAGAGAAAATCCTTTAGGAAAATGTGTTATATTTTCTCAAAGCTCAGCTGAGAGCCCTTGTTCACCCTGTTTTCAGATAGCACTTTAGCCTTGATGAGTGCTAAGGCAGATATCACATCATGACATCCACTCTCAGGAGCCATTTGCTGTGAGAAATGGTTAAGTAGTTGAGAGTTTACTAGCCTAAGATTTATGACTGAAAGTGAATTAGGATCCTAAATCTTGATGCACACATGGCAAGCCAGAATCTCTGCCAGACCTCTGCCTTAGCCTGATCTTCTCAGCACTATAGGGCTCCAAGAAGCAGGCCTTCTACAAGCACAGCTGACCTGATTGATGTCTAAAAAGTTTCATTTCTGCATAATTAAGTAACATGCCACAACATATTTCTCACAGTTTCATGGCGTCTTCCTGAAACCATTGAGATAATTAGTATATGTTCTCCAAGCCCTGGAGTTTATTTCATCATATACAACAAATGTACAAATGTATCAAAACTTATTTGTCAATATCTCTAAATTTGTTCTTTCCTTTTTCTCAAAGATTTTTATCCTACAGTCCTACCTCACTGATCAGTCTTCAAGTTTATGGTTACCTTGATAATCTCTCCATATTTCCTGATGTCTGTTTCATAGACTATCCTGAGTTTAATTGCAGCAATTGATAACACTAAGTACTTAGGTATTGCATATTAGCCATAAATCTCAAAGCATGGTACAAAGGTGAATAAATATTAGCATCCCCATTTTAGAGATGGGAAAACAGAAGCACAGAGAGGGTGGCTTGTCTAACATCACACCACATGTCGATGTCACAGCTAGGAATAGAACCCAGCTGCTCTGGCCCCCCATCTGAATCTATCTCCACTGGGCAACACCGCCTTTCATGTCTGACCTCTCTAACACCATCTCGACATCAGGCTGAGTGGACTTTTTTCAAATTGTTTCTGAACATCACTTGAATTCTACCTTCTTATTAATTTATTTTTAATAACATGCCTGCGTTTAGAGAAAGCCATCCAGTCATATGCTGTGAATGGTGGTATTATGCCTCCAGGTACTGGCTCAGAAAATCAGTAATTATCACTGGAACTGTTTGATACTTTTCAAAGACAGCAAAGAAGGAATGTACCGAAAAGCAGTTTCTCTCTGCTTCTGTCACCGGGGTGGGAGCACTGTGTACTGTGGATGCTTGAAAGTGTGCAGACTGAAAGGGCACTTCACAAGCAGTTCTTTTCAGTTTACTCAGACACTGAGTTGATCACTCTGGAGAGAGCCCAATATAGGTTCTCTCACCTGGAGTGAAAAGGCAACTCAGTGCAGAGCCTTTGGTGGGGGATGGAAGAAATAAAGATGAGATTTGTTGGAATTCCCCCAAAAAGGAAAAAAATTCCATTTATTTATTAACAAGAAGTACTTGGAATACATTTCTCAAAATATATTTCATCTTCAAGATTTAAGAACATTTTTTCATGTGGATTATTATTATTATATATCCTAAAAAGTCATAAATATTTGTGGTGCTTCACATACAAACAAGAAACACACTGGGCTAGATCCTCAGTGATGCAAATCAATTTTCACCAGATTGCAAATGTAAAGTTCCATCAGCTGCAGCTCTGGCCCAAGGTCCCTCCCTACTGGAGGTCCTTTCAGTTCTTCATCTGGATCATAACTTGCACTATGTAGAATACAGCCCACAGAACTACCAATAAACAAAATACAAACCTATCTTTAATCAATGCACATCTTCACTGAGTCTAAAAAATGAGAAAGGTGCTAACTGGACACTCAAGCTAGCTAGTAAGCCTGATTGTCTATACATATAAATTGGAAACATCAATCTTAGGATTTGTGTTTAATCTATCTATGCTTTCCTACCAAGCCTATCATCATAGTATCTGACTGCCTTTTCCTGAGTGTCACAGGCACATTTGACCACATTTGGGAAACAAACAGTCATTCTGAAGAATTTCCTGAATTAGAGTTGCAAATG
The DNA here is from genome assembly GCA_007922305.1 of Dermatemys mawii. NCBI lineage: Eukaryota > Metazoa > Chordata > Testudines > Dermatemydidae > Dermatemys > Dermatemys mawii. The sequence continues at coordinate 6,395,997 of ML677379.1, forward strand.
TAAGTTTTATCACATTGTCACTTAACAAACTCATGCTGTCATATCCAGGCATACAAAACTCTTAGGACTGAGCTGAGATATTAAGTAGCTTATGTGACATGGACAGAGGTGATGGGTGGATCACAGAGACATGAAAAAACCCCAAAGCTCCATATATATCCCATTTCCTCAACTCCACAGGAGCATTAACCAAACACAGCAGATGTATTTGTTCTGATTTACTGTTACATTGCTCAAGTTTTGTGCCATTGTAACTGCACTGAAATCAATGGCGTTATACTGAAGTACATCTGGAGCAACATAACGTGAATATTACACTGACCTAAAGGACTCAAACCCCCAAACCTCCTGTATCCTCAAGCCTCATAACTTTCTGAGTGCGAGTGGCTCCCTGCCAAGATGTGCTCACTCTTCTGCAATCAGCCTTGGCCCATGAGATCCCTCCATTGAGCAGGAACCCTTAAGTAAGGAATCTCATGATAGTTAATGTGGGGTAACTGATTGTATATATGTCCCCACTGGGCCTCCAAGGACTACAACCTATAATATGTCATGACTCCTCTCGGCAGGACATTTTGGCCACTTTAAAACTCAGCACCGTATCTCTCATGTTTTCTGGTGGCCTTTCATGTGGGCCACAGTGTAGGCCTATGTGGCTTCTAGCAATAAATCTCTTGGACTCCTGCAACCCCTTGAGACTCCATCTGCTCCCTGGACAGTCACTGACTTAGATGTAGTAGTAGAAATACCCAAGTCCAGTGGGTTCACGACCATTCTCGCAGTAATGGAGCACCTCACAAAGATGGCACACTTCATCGCCTGCACTGGACTACCCACCGCTTTGCTCTGGGTGGACCAATTGGTCTACTTCTCTGGCCTCCCAGAGTGCATTGCCTCCAGGCCAGTGCACAATGTATCCTGTTTTTGGTGAGAAACTCTTCAGATTGTGGGTATCTGCTCCTGCCTCTTCTTCATCTAGCACCCTCAGACAAATGGTCAAACAAAGAATACCAACCTATTCCTGAAGGCTTATAGTTGATGCTACATAAACTTCCACCAGAATGACTGATCTTTGCTGCTGTCTCCTGCAGGGTTTGTGCACAACACAGAACATATGTGTATGGGGCAAAGCCCCTTTTTTTAAAAAACCACAGGTTCCATCCTCGGTTCTACGCAGAGCTACCCACAACCCAGCAGCCTTTGACTGGGATAAAACAGAAACATCAAAACCAAGATTACCAAAAAGTTCACCTGGAGGATGACCAAACAAACAATATGTGGATTGCCAACAACAGGAGGGTCTGGCTCTTGATGAAAAACCTACACACGAACAGGCCACCTCATACACTGACTTCCAGTCCCTAAGCCCCTACCAATTTTGCCAGCAAATTAACCCAGTCACCTTTGAACGAGACTTGCCCCATTCTCACTGAACACAGCTAGTTTTCTCCTGAAGCCAGACGTTCAGGAACTATTCTCTCACCACACTGATACATAAGAATATAAGAACGACCAAAAGTCCATCTAGGCCACTATCCTCCTATCTTCCGACAGTGGCCAATGTCAGGTGCTTCAGAGGGAATGAACAGAACAAGTAATCATCAAGTGATCCATCCCCTATCATCCATTCCCAGCTTCTGGCAAACAGATGGTAGGGATACTATCCCAGTCCACCTGGATAATAGCCATTGATAGATTGATAGTCCTATCCTCCATGAACTTCTCTAGTTCTTTTTTAACCCTGTTATAGTCTTAGCCTTCACAACATCCTCTAGCAAAGAGTTCCACAGGTTGACTGTGCATTGTGTGAAAAAATACTTCCTTTTGTTCGTTTTAAACCTGCTGTCAATTAATTTCATTTGGTGACCCCTATTTCCTGTGTTATGAGAATGAGTAAATAACACTTCCTTGTTTACTTTCTCTATACCAGTCATGATTTTATACACCTCTGTCATATTCTCCCTTTGCCGCTTCTTTTCCAAGCTGCAAAGTCCCAGTCCTATTAATATCTCCTCATATGGCAGTCGTTCCATATCCCTAATCATTTTTGTTGTCCTTTTCTGAACCTTTTCCAATTCCAATATATCTTTTTTGAGATGGGTCGACCACATCAGTATGCATTATTCAATATGTGGGCGTACCATGGATTTATATAGAGGCAATACGATATTTCTGTTTTATTAGCTATCCCTTTCTTATTTATGCCCAACATTCTGTTTGCTTTTTTGACTGCCGCTGCTTGTGGCGTGGATATTTTCAGAGAACTATCCATGAGTCCAAGATCTCTTTCATGAGTGGTAACAGCTAATTTAGACCCCATCATTTTATATGCATAGTTGGGATTACATTTTCCAGTGTGCATTACTTTGTATTTATCAACAGTGAATTTCATCTGCCATTTTGTTGCCCAGTCACCTGGTTTTGGGGGGTTCCCTTGGTTTCTTGGTAACTCTTGGCAGTCTTTTTTGGACTTAACTATCTTGAATAATTTTGTATCGTGTGCAAATTTTACCAGCTCAATGTTTACCCTTTTTTCAAGATCATTTAGGAATATGTTGAACAGCACTGATCTCAGTATAGATCTTTGGGGGGCACCACTATTTACCTCTCTCCAATGTGAAAACTGAACATTTACTCCTGCCCTTTTTTTCATGTCTTTTAACCAGTTACTGATCCATGAGAGGACCATCCCTCTTATCCCATGGCTGCTTACTTTAGTTCGGAGCCTTTGGTGACAGACCTTGTTGAAGGCTTTCTGAGTCCAGTTACACTATATCCCCTGGTCCACATGTTTGTTGATCCCCACAAAGAATTATAATAAATTGGTGAGGGATGATATCCCTTTACAGAAGCAGTGTTGGCTCTTCGCCCAACAAATCATGTTCATCTATGTGTCAGATAATTCTGTTCTTTGCTATAATTTCAAGAGGTATGGAACAGCCTTCAGATGAGGAGAGATTAAAAACACTTGGATTTTTCAGCTTAGAAAAGAGATGACTAAGGGGGGATATACTAGAGGTCTGTAAAAACATGAATGGTGCGTAAAAAGTAAATAAGGAAGTGTTATTTACTCCTTCAGATAGTATAAGAACCAGGGGACACCCAATGAAATATATAGGCAGCAAGTTTAAAACAAGCAAAAGGAAGTACTTCTTCAAACAATGCAGTCAACCAATGGAACTCATTGCCAGGCAAAAACTATAATGGGATTCAGAAAACAAATCAGATAAGTTCATGGAGAATAGGTCCATCAATGGCTATTAGGCAAGATGGTCAGGGATTCAACCCCCTGTGGTGGGTGTCCTTAGTCTCTGACTGCCAGAAGTTGGGAGTGGACAACAGGGGAGGGACCACTTGATTGCTCTCTTCTGTTCATTCCCTTTGAAGCATCTGGCATTGGCCACTCTTGAAAGATAGGATACTGTGCTAGATGGACCATTGGTCTGAGCCAGTATGGCCGTTCTTATGTTCGGAAGGGCTACAGGCCTAGAGAGTGCTCCTGGGAACTGAAGGAGAATATCCACACTCCTGAGCTGGTAAAATGCCTTCTACAAAAACCACCCTGGAGAACCTGGTTCATTAGTGCTCAAAGGGCATCTTAGGAGAGGGGGTGATGCGAGGGATTGTAGATCTCAAACGTGGGCCCACAGATCCCCAGGCAGTGCTCAGACCACAACCACTACCTAGCTACTCATCTGAATGACTGGAGGAGAAGGTCAGTGAAGCTCTAGCTTGCAAAGGGCCACACCCACTGTCACGGGGGGTGGGGGAGTCCCGTTCCCACACCCCCCACTTCTTGGGATTCACAGTGATTCTTAGCCAGCCAGTAGATCAGAAGGTTTATTTGAGATGCCAGGCACACAATCCCACTTAGAGCTGTGAGTACAAACAGGCCCCCTTGGCCCGGCCCTTCTGGGGGGCAGGGAGATGAGTCCCCGAATCTGGGCTCCCTCCTCTTCCCCAGCCAGCGTCTAACCCCTTTTCAAAAAACTCCAACGTCTGCCTTTGTTCCCTTGCCAGCCCCAAGGTGTCAACTTCCCTCCCCCTCCATCTCAGGTTACAGCTCCAGGTTTCCAGGTCAGAGTAGTTTAGCCTCAGGAGTCATGTCCACCCTTCCCCCTACTTGTCACACCCACAAAGCTGGAAATTCGCACCCAATTGGTTGGAAAGCTCTATGTAAACCAGAAAGAGGTACAGGAAGTTGTCTGAGCAACTAGAGGAATCCCTGCCTACCTGTCTGACTCCTGAGCCCTGCCTCACAGCCTGTTCCTAGTTCCTGTCCTCCTTATCCCAGTCCCTGGTGTGTTCCTGATTCCTACATTACTCCAGGTCCTACACCCTGACTCCAGCTCTGACCTTTGGCTTGGCATCTGTTTTCGGCTCTGGTTCCAGGCACCTGACTCTAACCATTAGGCATCACCACCCAAGCCCCGGTCCATACACCCAGTCCTGGAGCTTCCAGCCCCCAGCATTAGTTAAGTCAGTCCCTCTTTTTCCAATTGACAAAGTTCCCCTTGTGGCAGCTGGGGAATAGCTTAAGGCACAGGACTGCCCAAGCTATACCCCCATGCCCTCTTTCTCCACCTGCTCCCATCATGTCCTGGTACATCCTCTGTACCGGGGCTCTTGTGGGAGGAGAAAGGTAGGGGCCAGGGCTCTGCATCTGATCAGGTAGGCCTCTGTACTGGGGTCATCCCCATGAGGCTGGTTTTGGGCTGTTGTGCACCAACATAACTGTCACAAAGTAGTAGGAGGGCAACCATGAATTGGGTCAACGCTTTGTTAATCGGGGACCCAGTAAGTATTCCTGCCCCTGTTTAACCTTAAATTTGAACTTTCAGCCTCACGTAAATGAGTTTTAAGAATTCCAGCAGCCTCTTTAATTCCTTCCTCCTTTTCCTCCGAAGAAATCAATAGAAATTTAAAATTTGAATCCAGCTCATGCCTGTTTTGTTTTTGGCTTGGAATTAGTATTTGTGCAGACAACAAATTTTAAAACAAGACTACACATGAAACACTGAAAGCAAGTGTATTTAATTTTTCCTTCAATTTTTTATCTGCGTCTTTGCTTGAAAGGCATCAGTGCACTACTGAAATCCAAAGTGATTTTAAATGAAAAGAAACCTTCAGATTTGTATGAAAGCTTCAAGTTTTCCCAAATGAGAGTGTTTTAAATCATCTGAATAATTCAAGGCATGCATCTATCAGCTACTCCACACACTGCAGGATGGAGAGTACTGCTATGCATTCTCCTGCATGGAGTCCCAAGAGTCCCCCATTATCTCCATTCGTTTGCCTTTGGAGAGCACAGATGCCACTCACCATCCTTCCACTTGTCAACAGGCAAGGCCCCTTTGAAATTGGTCAGTGCCACTTCATAATCTCCCCATTGCTACTATGCAGTCATTTACCCCTGTGCAAAGTGGGTGTAAAATGCTACCTTGTCATGACAGTAACATTGCACACCCAGTGGTTCCCCAGCAGTAGTATGCTAAGGAACACAGGGCTTGTCTACAATTTTTGGGGAATGCAAGAGGATTACACTAATGTAGGTGCATTAATGTTAACTTGTAATTTAGACATGATGTACCAATGTAAAATGTGTCCTGCCACAGGGCAGCTTATTCCAGTGCATAGTGGTTGGGTGGATGAGGCCTCACAGTCAGAAATAGGGCTGCAGATTTATCATGACACTTTTTAAAATAAAAAAAAAAGATGGTGCAGCCATGGTAAATTTAGTAAAAGACACAGGTTTACTGACTGAGCCATGATTTTTTACTTAAAAATCCCCTAACAACTGAGGGGGCACTGACCATGCATAGCAACCCTAATCCCAGCCTGGTGGGGAGAAGAGATGGGAGAGAGAGGAGAGCAAACCTTCCACCCTGTCAACCCAGGCAGTGGTGGTGCCGGGGGCAGGGCCCTGCAGTTGTGAGAGAACTTGCAAGTCCCCACTTTGGGTCCCACCACCCTTCCATCATGAATGGCACAGTAACCCCATGCAGCTGGCCACAACATCCGAAGCAGAAAGCTGGACCCATCCTCACAGGATAGGAGCTGCCACTGTGGGGTGAGTCACAGGCACGAAAATAGTCACAGATAAACAGGAAATGTATGCTACCCATGATTTTTCCTGACATGAGAAACCTGCATTCTTAATTGCAAGGCATTTCTTCTAGAAGTTAGTTGTTAGGGACACTGTGAAATTATGGGCCACCTCTACAGGTACACGGCAAGTGTTGCGGGAATTGGATCAGGGTCTAGGGTGGTTAACGTGCAGCCTGCCCTTAAGTGAGAACTTAAGCCTACTAAACATTCAAGGCCCATTATGAAACCACAGTGCAGAAGCCTGATTCTCTCCTCATTTACACACCATTAGCTTCACTCAGTTTACTCCTGATTAACACCTATGTAAGTTAATAGATGATCAGGCCATCAGTAATTTTATCACTGTACTAGAATAAATTATAATACCAAAACTGTTGGGATTATAAAACTCCATTTCTTATTCAAAAGGCCACTGGCAGTGGTTATACAGTTTCCACAAGATAGACAAATTACAGTTAGATGGTGAGATCCGAGTTCTTCCTCCCAATGGTTCCTTTCTCTCTGACCTCCAGAAGTCATCTTTATGAATCACATGTTTCATACTAAACATGTATAGGAACAGAAAAATACCCCTGATTGGTACAGGTAGGCATTGATCACACACGTTCATGGCTGTAAATTCAATGGATCCTTAATGATGTAACAGTTCTATGCTGCATTTCCAAAGCATACCCAGGGCCATTTCACACTTTAGCCCTTTTCTTGTCACAAATATTCTTTGCCACTACCCAGTGACTTTTCATACTACTTTGATTTCCATTTAACTTCTGTGAGTGTTCAGTCAATCAATAACCCACTCTAAACAACAAGGCAACAAACTGAGGGAAAATGGTGTATATTAGAAATGATGGACTAATCTGCCTCTAGATACCTTATTATGTTGTTAAATCTAAAGCGAAATGTAGTAGTTCAAACTGTGCTGAATTATGAGCATTTCCTCAAGATAGAATTTTGTATTGAAGAACATTTCATTATACAATGCAAGAGCATTATGGGAATTGCTCTCTTCTGCTGAAGTGTTAAATAAACTGCTCTGCTCTGCCAGCACAAGAGGCAAGAGGACTTGAGGGTGGGTAATCAGGCTTAGTTAAAACAAAATTCCCACTCTGGGGACCTGTTTCTGGAAGCTAAGCATTCTGTAGTTTCTACTCAGCTTGTAAATGTTAAAGTACCACCAAGAATGGATTTGTGTGGGTACAGAAGCCAGTAACTATGAATAAGGCTAAAAAAAAGTGATGTGGACTCTCAGAGCTGAAGGAAGGACGGCCTAGAGGTTAGGCTGCTAACCTAAGACTCAGGAGACTGGGGCTCAATTCCCTGCTCTGACTATAGCCCTCTAGTACGAGCCTGGACAAGCCACCTAGCATCTCTATTCTTTACTTGTCCATCTCAAAGTCAGGTCTAGAAGTACCTTCCTACCTGATAGGCTGTTGTAAGGATGAATCCATTAAAGACTGTGAGGTGCTCAGATATTACAGCATGGGGGAGGGCATAACATCCTATAGGTAGAACATATTTTACTATAACTGCACTACAATTTTAAAATTAAGGGCATCAGAATTGGGATTGCAGGGGAAGCTGGTGCCTCCACAATGGAAACACTGTGGGAGCTCTGCCCTCCTCATAAACTTGCACATACTTGTGGGGTGGGAGTGGGAGGATGACAGCAGAACTTAGGGGGACTAGAGCAGGCACTGCAGGGGCTGGAAAGCAGGGAGCAGGACCGGAGAAGCTAGAATGGGCCTGGAAGCAGGTAGGAACTCCCAGGACCCTCCTTTCAAGCCTGGAGCCAGCTGCCTCCTTCCCCTGCTGAGCCGCAGCAGCACTCTCCCTCCCCTTCCTATCCCTTCACCCACTCACCCATTCGCAGGGAGCTGTTATGCTCCCCGCCCCTATTTAAACTTGTGGATTTGTTTAACGTGGCATTATTCTCTCTCTTTATATGTGGCTTGGATATTGCCATCATTGTGACAAGAATCATTTCACTTCCAGCAGGCATCAACATGTAGATGGAAGCAGGAAGATGCTGGCTGTATCCCCCTCCACACGAGGTGGTGCTGCAGAATCCATTGTTGGCAGCTCTCTTCAGGTCCACAGACTGCTCTTGGTCAGAAGCAGTGTCTCTGTGAGGTATTGGGATTGACTGGTGAGTGGTAGGACACCTGCCATACTGAGTAGAAGTGAATTATTAATAATTATTGGTATTACCATAGTGCCTAGGAGCCACAGTTGTGGATCAGGACTCTGCTGTGCAAACACAAGACAAAAGGGTTCACAATCTAAGTATGAGATGAGACACAACAACTGGATACAGACAGATGGAGGAATGCAAGGAAACAATGAGACCAGATGGTCAGCAGGCTAGGCAGTAGTCTCAGAACAACAGCGGCCTACCCTCTGACCCGTTTTCTGTAGACATCACAGCACAGGAGAGTTTTAAGATTGGATTTGAAGAATCTGGGGGTTTTTCCTCATTGGCAACTGTCCTTCACACTGCTAGTGAATTGATTTGGTTTGCTGGTATACCTATAGATTTTTCTGTCTTGTTTCTAGTAAAGAGAGAGATGCCATTTAGAATGATTTGTGTGTCTTCTCTCTCATTTCATTATTTCACACTGCACCTCTCCCTCAGAAAAGAGAGAATCCTACAATTAAATGTGTTTCAAAAAAAAAAAATATCTGTCAGCACATGTTGTTCCTTGTTAGGAACCCCAGATACCGGCATGGAGGAAATCAAGTGGTTTGATATCGTAATCTGCTGGCTGGAGCTTACTTGTGCCACTGCCCTCTATTGGATAGAATAAGTATTATTTAATGACATCATAGGCTCTTTATGTTCTTTATCTCAGGTGATAGTGGTCTGTGCTTCTGAATAGCACTGATTGAATGCTGTCTAGTGGGAATGATTTAGCTATGTGATGTGCATGGTTTCTTTATTCCATCAGAGGTGTTCATTTCTGTTTTATCACCACAAAAGAAATCATGTGTAATTGGCCACATTCGTACTTTTTCCTGAATCAGAACCAACTGAACTTGAAGTCACACAGTGTAAGATATATAAGCAGCCATGGCCTCTACTTCTTAAGCGAATGGCTTTCAATATTGTTTTGCTCTCTCTAACCTTTGGAATGGAACTGTCCTTCAGCCAGGGAAGAATTTAACTTTAATCTTCAAACCATTACTCCTTTTAAGTATTCATTGACTATCACAGGAAGAACCTACCTCCATGGAGGACTGTACACTGGTCCAGGTATCATAAGTAATGTGCTGCGATTGTTCATGAGTATTAACATTTTGTGATTTCTCTTGAAGAATCATAATTAGTCTATGTAAACAGAGTCCAGAGAGCCAAGAAGCCTCCAGTGTGGTTTCAGTCAAATTCCACTATTTCAGTGACATGATAGGGAGCAACTACTGTGCTAGAGGCCTTGCTGCCTTCAGTGTGAGCCTGTAACAAGGTGCCTGCAGGGCCCTCCTAGCTCCTGCCCCTGTTTGTCCCAGAAAGTCACTCAGGAGACCCACTTTGCAGTGCTCACCTGTGTTTTATTGTACAAGCCATGCTCCCACCACCTTCACAGTCACAATATGTACAAAGTTCCTCTCTCTTCCCCTCAGCAGGAGAGAAGGGCAGGCTAGTCCTTCCTGCTTCCCCTCAGAGCAGCTTCTCTTCTCCCTAGCTCCTCCACCACCTTTGCAGATACTTTTCCTGTCCAGCAGCCCCCCTGGCTCTCTTCCTCTGAGGCTTTTAACCAGCCCCAGCCTGCAGAGACAGCAGCTGCTCCTGCTCTGCCAATGTGGGCCAGGTGGCCTCCCCAGCTCCAATTTACCTTCCCTCAGTGTAGCTGGGGTGATAGAGGGTTTGCTAGCAGTTCTCCTGCTAGCATCCTGTCACTGAGCCTTTATCCATTCTCTTAACCCTTATCGAGCACTGTACAGAACTGGATTACAAAACTATAGTGAAAGCTACTGCAACCAATGGGGCTGTGAATGAAGTAGTTTTTATAAGAGATGTCACAGGAGAGAATGAAGAAGAAAAAGCTGTACTTTGTTTGGCCAAAGCTTTACTCCACACTACTGAGAAAACAATTTCATTACCCACAATTTTCCACTGGGGACATCATATTGATTTTGAAGGTACCTGACTAGACCCTCAGCTGATGCAAATCAATGTCATTCCAAGCCTTCAATGGAACTACACCAATTTATGCCAGCTAAGGGTCTGGCCCAGAGAGCAGAGTGGATAACAACCTTTGTTCCCTATGAGCCGTGAGCAATCTCACATGTTTGTGAGACAGTTTACCTCAGTCTCTTTTAATAATTTAGCAGACATTCAATTGGTACAAAAGCTGGCCTGCCTTTTGTTCCCTAAGCATCCACATTTCTCTAATGCTCTTTTCTCTCCCACTCTCTTATACTGGTGGCCATACAGAGTAGCTTTTCTCTCATCAAAAGGCATGGCAGGACTGAGCGGGCACGGCATGCAATTTCTATAACTGCCTCCAGTGCTTTCCTGCAAGGTTTGTTCATACACTGTAATTTAGGATTCAAACCCTTCAGGGTTTTGTTGCTGTTGATAATTATGTTGCTTTTGCATCATATCATTAGTCGTCTTTATTAGTATTAAAAAAGCCCTTAAGTTCTCACTCTGCATATCTCTTCAGCAAAAGCATATTTATATTTTAATGTAATGCCTTACAGTAAAAGCTGTTGAATCATACACAGACTAGTCCCAGATCAGTTCTGGGACTGATCCAGAAACCTGACTGGGTTCAGATATGTAAAGCTACAAATTAGTCACCCCAACACAAAAGCAATGGCCCTGTTTACTATATAAATGCACATTAGTGAATTAGGGGATTTTTCTTTTCATTGCTCTAGGTATATAAACCAAAGTGGGAAAAGTAAGAATTTATATTAGGAAAAGCCAATGAGACTGCATTTTAGATGCTACTATATGGAGGTAAGATATTGTTACATTCTCTCTAACATTGTGATTGGGTACATTGAGAAAACCACTTTAGTGCTGTTCCATGAATTAACTATCTAATTTCACATGGATAGTTCATGACTGGGGAAACAGATCTGAGTTCAGAAATATGACACATGTCTTGATCTGTGTTTGAAAAGTGACTGTCCCACTAGGGGCATTGGAATAATTTGCATAGTGGGGGTGCTGGAAGCCATTGAACAAAACTGTAAACCCTGTATGTGATGGAAATCATGCATTTAATTGGGAGCTTCTTTTTTATGTCAGTCATTTTTCTTCTTATTCTTTCTCATTATTTGCACCAGTTTGTGTGTAACACACATTAATACTAAAGCCAGGCAAGTGTTCTTGCTAAAGACAGAATGTCAGCACATGGTTAACTCAAAGCATGTACTTAAGTTCATTTAAAGCTATTATTTTAGATTACACTATATGCTAGACAGAGCACATTACAAGGAATGAATCTCTTACTAATATATAATTCTTTGTTACTTCTTATTACTACTCAGAGAAAAAAGGCAGGCACCTAAGAGCCTCTCTATGGGGCAGATCCTATACCCCCGTGAAATCAATGGAATTTAGCACAGGCTCAATTCCCATATGAGTACATATCTCCCTTTGGCACTGATTAAGGAAAGCACTTAAGTATGTGCTTAAGCCCCACTGAAGTCAACAGTAAAACTCCCACTGATTTCAAAAGAGAATACCAGTGATATATTAGGCCCTTTTATTGTGCTTTACCTAGTATCCAGAACAACTTCAAGAACAACAGCATCCAAAGAATAAGCCAAGCTCACTTGTTTTAACAGAAGTTTTTTTTTAAACACAGAGATATGTACAAAATATGTCAGTATGACTTTTACAATGCTTTAAAGTAGAATTAGACCAAGAAGGGGATATGTTCCAGTACATTTATGGGATGACTAAGGCTGTGCAATGCCCACTGGTGTCCATAAGACTCACACAATTCAAACCTCTATGCACGACTTGAAAAATAGACACCCTGCCTAGACTATTCTTAAGCAAATAAGGCCTTGATTCAACAAACATTCATGCATGCGCTTAACTATATCCATGAGAAGATTTCCACTGACGCCAGTGGGGCTACACATACAAATGAAGCTAAGGGCATAGGTGTTTTCAGGATTGAGGCCTACATTAAAAGCAAATGTGTTACCTGTAGCAATTGTTATTGTAGTTGTTGTAACTCCCCAGGGCTGTCAAGCATCCCAAGCAGATGGCATAAGAGAAAAATATCTGCGTGCCAGCATCCACCCAGACCTGTAGACAGAAACCAAAGGCATTATCAGAGGGAAAGAAGGAACCATCGTTGTTTGTGCTTTCAGCGTGTTTATTTTCTCACAGGCAATTACACAAGGTAACTATAAATATCTGGCAGACTTTGTTTAAATTAGAAATAAAACATGCGCTTGATTCTCCTTTTATACCCACTGGTGCAAATCAGGAATAACTCAACTGAAGTCAAATGGACTTCACAAGTGTCCAGCTGTGCAAGTAAGAGGATACTTTGGCTTTGTGTGGCAGATCCTCATTGCTTCATTGAAGTCAATGGAGGTGTGACAACTTATATTAGCTGAGGGTCTTTCCCCTCGCCTCCTCCCTATGGGATAGCTAGGGACTTTAAAAAAAATCATTTGAGATTAATTAAATACATACCCAAAATGCACAATGTCATTCACAGATTCATGCAAATTGAACAATGAATCAGGGGAAAAAGCAGGCAAATAATTATTATGTGTAATTTGTATCGAAGCTGCACCTGGAAATGTCAGTCATGGATCAGGACCCTACTTTGCTAGGCACTGCACAATCACAGAACAGACAGACAACTGCTGCTCCAAAGGATTCACAATCTAAACAGCTTTAAATGACTATCGTGGCAACTCAGAAACTGGAACACTGACAAACACAGGAGGCTATGTGATCCATGGGATAGGGCAATGGGCTAAGAGTTTGGAGAGCTGAGTTTATTCCTGAATCTGTCACCGGCGTGCTATGTAACCTTGGCAAATCACGTGACTTGGGCAAATCTGTGCCTCAGTTTCACCATTTGGGGATAATGAGATTTGCTTCAGATTGATGGATGAATGAAAAGTGCTATATAAGATAAATATTAATTATTATTATTATTATTAGATTTTAAAAATCATTTCTATTACAAGTGTGGCACTGATTAGAGATAACTCATTTGCCACTTAGCCTCCCAAGAATAATGTTATGGTACATCCCAAACTCAAGCAAATCATTGCCATTTAATCACAAAACAACAATCTTAACTCTGAACCAAAGTGATAGCTATTCTTTCACCAATAAGCTCAAAATATAAACACAACCCCAAATCTTTTTTTAAACAAAAAATCATAAAAAATTATGTATTCATACATACAGTCTTTGATTGTTTATGAACTTCTTTTGTTGTAGATATACACATTAGTTAATACCTGATAAAAGTAATTTCTTTATTATGTGGGCAGTGTAAGATTTATCATGTTCTGAACTATACATGTCCTTGCTTCTGAGTGCTTGGGTTTTGTAAATGATGAAGACAGGTGATAATATTTATCCTTAACTAATTCTTGGAATGATTTTTACTTGTTGTTTATGGAACTTTCAATCCTTCATTCATCTTTTTCTTTACATCACTAACCCCTAGTGCCCCAGTGACAGCTACCCATTCCCTGGGACAGAATGTTCAGGCTAAATACATGTAATAATCAGACTAGTCAGAAATGTGAATTGTGGATGGGGGGGGTTCCCTTCATAGTTCTCTGTAAGGACAAAGTAAGCAGGCAATTCAACTTAAATTTATGTACAGATCTTGCTGAGCACAACCTTTTTACCTTAGGGATACTTCAAGTATTCCAGATATTAATTAGATGCAGGAATTGTTCATATTCAAGGTCAGCAAGCTTGCCAAAAGAATAATTGCTAGGACTTGGAAATCAGCAAATAACATTAACATCACTGGATGATGAGAGAAGAAGTTATATATACAGGGTTAAAACTGTAGCCCATGTGGGACAGTATTGTTTAATTGCTACCAATATGATCTGGATTTGGTCTGGTGACCTATAAATGAAAGCCTACTTATCCTGGACCACTTCCTTAGCACAGCACAATTCTTGAGGGGAGTTAGAGGTGGCCTTTACATTTTCCCTATTCTGGGCTATACATACATGCTAGGCTGGCTGTCATAAATGATGCCATCTTCAAATGGCCCCCAGAGGCCGAAATGGCAGCCAGAGATCAGGGCAGGTAGGGGAGTCCTGCTCATTTGTCAGTTGTGGTGGAGCATTGCAGGCCCTGTTATTCTGACTCTACGTCAGCAGGGGACCCTTCTGTGGCCAGCTGTAAGTCTAGAATTTTCCAGCAGAGCTACACAAAGGAGCCACACCCGCAGATCTGGGCCCCTGTGTCAAATACGCTGCACACTTGGGAGTGTTTTATATGACTTCTGTGAGGACTTTTAATCATAACAATCGAAGTGTTTTGCAGAGAAGAAACCTGACTAAAAACAAGATAATGTTGACTGTTATGTTTTGGGGGCTGTATGTTCGAGGCAAGAAGGAATTCAGATTACGCTCAAAGATTTTACGTATGGACCAAGCCAGTCACAGTAATAAAGCCATAATAAACAAAGTAATAAAGGGTATAAGCAGACTAAGCAATTCCTTAGGGTCCCAAACAGCTCATATGGCCCCCCTATTAATTATTAGTATGTGTTGTGTGGAAGAAGATGCCAAAAATATTCCTGCTTAGGGCCCCCATGGGCTAGCACTGCCTCTGCATAGTAATTAAAGGCACAGAAATACATAAACAAACAAGGGTCATATTTGACACGTGACAGAGGGAGGCTTTGGTTTCTGGAGTTGCTGGAAGTTGGAAGTGTTTCTGTTTAGGAATGGCATTAGGGTCACATTTGATTTGCATCAGTGGTTTAAATGGTTTCATTGCTGTCATGCTGAATAAGATACAGCTGATTACATCTCAACGTTTCACCACTTGGTAGGGAAAAAACTACATAGAGAAAGCCTTTTGACAGACAGGCTATTTAATAAGATTGGAAGCTCCCAGAAAGCTGAAAGTAACATAGGTCAACTGAAAGAGAACAATTTTCTTAAGTCTAAACAAAACCCAGGAAGCTGGATCAGTAGATGTAGAATCTGACCATTACCATTTCCCCCTGTCTAAGTTGTTGCACGATATTGCTCAGTAAAAGGCCAAACGCAGGCCCAGCATTACACAACCCTCAATGCATATTAACCCTTCCTGAGAGCTCACGTCAACACTATAGCAGCGTGACTGTTCCTGAGGAAGGCCAGCCCGGATGTGAAAGAGGGACAGATAGGCACGTAATCTAAAGTCAGAACCACAGAGCTGCTTGGGAAGTGAAGCAGGGAGAATATCCCTCTCGAAATAAAGTTAGGGCTCCAGCCTGGTTAGAATACACAGCTCTGTGATACATCATGTCACATGTCACTGACTCTGAACTCTGTGAAAAACTTGACCAAAATTCTATGGTAAGGCCCCTTGGCTTTTGCAGACCTCCGGTATAAGACTGCAAATTCTATACTGGTTCCAGGTAATTTTTTTTAAATGAGCGTTTTATTGACTTAAATGTTAAATTGAATAACATAATCAATGCAGTTTCCCTTCACTTATACAATTCAATATTAAATTTAATTTGATTTATGCTGTGCTTAAATCTGCTATGTTCAATGTGCTGCAGAACAGGGCACTGAAAATGAATAACTACATTGTAGAACTTACCAATAGGGAAATTGGAGGCTTGGTAATGTAGCCAGAGCTATGAGATAGGTAGCCTGGAGTCATGGACTAAGGCTCACACCAACAGTGAAAGATTTAACAATGTCACCATTGAAAATTGCCATAATTAGGTTTCAGAGCCAACAGCCTTTGAAATGAATGGGCACTCTCAGAGCAGACTCAGGAAGGCAACCCTACATCAGTTCACACTTGGTTCACATTTTAAGATTATCTCTGTAACTGTAAAGTTAAAAACCTTAATTATTTTACATGCAAGTGATGCAAGGGATGGATTCTCTGTCAGATTCTGCAGGTATAAAAAGACACACAAGGCCTTGTTTACAAGAAACTGATGAATATTTCATAACAGTTAGCATGTAACTGGATACAAATCTGTTATTAAAAAATCTACACAACTGGTTTTAACCACTGGAAAACAGACACCCTTACTGCATTCTTAACCCTCAGGAAACACTTTATTCTAAATACTGGTAATATTAGTACTTGGAAGAATGTATTGGCACACCTACAGCAATGTGATAACAATTTATAATAATGTAAATAAATAATGAAGACCCTAAAAACCTATTAAATGCATGAACAAATTCCAACACTTTATATCATTAACCATTCAACAGCTGTATCACATGCCACAAACAGTAGCAGTCATTACAAAGTCATCATTTACCTACAGTTACCATGTAATTCTAACCCAGTATTTTCTCCTTCACTGAGAATAGCAAATACCACAGCGTCTCAGAGATCACGGTCTGATAACTGTAAGAAAATATTAACAATCTGATGGCAAGCACTAGACATGCCTAACAAAGGCCTGTGGCTTTCATTAGCTGTAGCCTAATCCATTCCAGAAATCCTGTTAGTCTCTTCCATATCTCCCAAGCATGTATGGATTGTCCCCATATTCCCAAATTGCTCTTCTGAACTTCGTTTCAACTTCCCCAATCTCTTGGAAGCTTCTTGTATTTTCTGAAAAGTTTTTCAATCTTCTAAGGTAAAAATATTCCCATTCACTCTATCAGTTGACTCAAATCTCCTCCTCCTCATCTCTGATACTTCACCAGACCACTGGCTGCTCCCCTGCACAATTCTAGCTCCTCACAACATTTCAACAGTTCTCTTGGCTTCTTCCATGGCTCTGCCATTCTTGGTGGCCTTTGAGCCTCTTCTCAGTCTTCTCCAGAACTCTCAGGGTTGTGGCTTCATTGCACATTATAGATTCATAGAGTCTAAGACCAGAATGGGATCACCCTAATCATCTAGTCTAGTCTCTTCAATAACGCAGGCCACAGAACTCCCCCAAATAAATTTCTAGAGCAGATCTTTTAGAAAAATTATCCACTTTTGATTTTAAAATTATCAGTGAAGGAAAATCCACTATGATCTTTCATAAATTATTCCAATAGTTAATTACTCTCACTATTAAAAATGTATGCCTTATTTTTAGTCTGAATTTGTCTAGCTGCAACTTCTAGTCTTTGATTATGTTCTACCTTTCTCTGCTAGACTGAAGAGCCCAATATTAAATATTCATTCTCCATATAGGTACTTACAGACTGTAATCTATCACCTCTTAACCTAACCTTCTCTTTTTTAAACTAAATAGATTGAGCTCCTTAGGTCTATCACTATGAGGCATGTTTTCTAATCTATAAGCATTCTCATGGTTCTCCCCTGCACCTTTATCAATTTATCAGCATCCTCTTTGATTGTGGACACCAGAACTAGACACAGTACTCCAGCAATGGTTGCACTGTACCAAATAAAGATGTAAAATAACCTATTTACTCTTATTTGAGACACTCTCCTGTTTATGCATCCAAAGGTTGCATTACCCTCTTTGGCCACAACACTGCACAGGAAAGTCATGCTCAGCTGATTATCCATCACCACCCCGAAATCTTTTTCAGACCTACTGCTTCCCAGGATAGAGACCTCCATTGTGTTAGTATGGCCTACATTCTTTGTTTGTTTCTAGATGTATACATTTACATGTAGCCACAGTAAAATGCATATTGTTTGCTTGCGTCCAGCCTATCACTCCCCCACTCCTCCAGTTTTTGGCAGCCTGATGTTTCATCTGCAAACTTTATCAGCGATGATTTTATGTTTTCTTCCAGGTCATTAATAGAAATGTTAAAGAGCATAGGGCCAAAAATCGATCTGTGCGGGACCCCACTAGAAACACTCCCTTTTGATGATTCCTATCAGTTAGCCAGCTTTTAATCCACTTAATGTGTGCCATGTTAATTTTATATCATTCTAGTTTTTTAATCAAAGCATGCAGTACCTCATAGACTTTAAGGTCAGAAGGGTCCATTCTGATCATCTAGTCTGACCTCCCGCACAACGCAGGACACAGAATCTTACCCACCCTTTCCTGCAATAAACCTCTAACCTATGTCTGAGCTACTGAAGATCTCAAATCATGGTTTAAATACTTCAAGGTGCAGAGAGTCCTCTAGCAAGTGACCCGTGCCCCATGCTGCAGAGGAAGGTGGAAAACCCCCAGGGCCTCTATCAATCTACCCTGGAGGAAAATTCCTTCCTGACCCCAGATATGGCAATGAGCTAAACCCTGAGCATGTGGGCAAGACTCACCAGCTACACTTCCAGGAAAGAATTCTCTATAGCAACTCGGATGCCACCTCTAATCAAAAATCTAACTGAAGTCTAAGTATATTTCACTAACATTATTGCCTTTTATCAACCAAACTTGTAATCTAATCAAAAAAAGATATCCAGTTAATTTGACAGCATCTATTTCCCACAAAACCCATTCTGATTGTCATTAACCTCCTTTAATTCTTTATTAATCAATTCCCCCATCAGCCACTCCATTATCTCACCCGGGATCAATGTCAGCCTGACAGGCCTATAATTACACAGGTCATCCTGTTTACTTTTTAAATTTTGGCAGAGGTTAACTCTAGTAATAATTCTAGTGTTACCCCTAATTCGACTCTCCACTACACAGACAAATTTTTAGCTCAAGTTAAGTGGTTCTTTAAACTTGATCTAACTAGGGGGTGAGGGGCCATTGAAGCTCCAGTGAAGCTGATGCTCCAGCTAGCAACTTAGTGGAGAAGCACAAGCTCGAGTTACCACAACTCAGCACCAGCTAAGCCAATCACTCTGTGTATCTTCAGTTTTGTTTTGAAGTGTGGTCCCTTCCACTGGAGCTTGGCTAACTTGAGGCCAGTAACTCAACTGTACTAATGTGCACTAATTGTTGCAGTGAAGACAAGCCCTTGGATACAAATTCAGCTTATGACCCTACTTCTCCAGACCCCCATCTTTTCATGTTCTGTGTGTGTGTGTGTGTGTGTACACACACACACACCTTCCTACTGTATGTTCCACTCTGTACATTTGATGAAGTGGGTTTTAGCCCATGAAAGCTTACGCCCAAATACATTTGTTAGTCTCTGAGGTGCCATAAGTACTCCTTGATCTTTTTGCGGATACAGACTAACACAGCGACCACTCTGAAATCTAGCACACTTAGGGTATGTCTAAGATGGGAGTAAAATACCCACAGAATGGCCGCAGCTGGTCCAGGTCAGCTGACTTGGGTTTTGGGGCCTACAAATTGCAGTGGAGACATTCGGGCTCAAGCTGGAGTCAGGCCCTAAAATTCCATAAAGGATGGAGGGTCTCAGAGCCTGGGCTCCAGCCTGAGACTGAATGTCTACACTGTAATTTTTAGCCCCATTTTGTTCATTCTCTCTGAAGCATCTGGCACTGGCCACAGCTAGATGGACCATTGGTCTGATCTAGCATGGCCATTTCTTAGGTTCTTTTGTTCTGATTAGAGCAGGAAGAAGGAAATTCTTCTTTTTTTCTGACCATCTTGCTCCACTACATTAGCCCTAAGGCTAGCCACTGGCATGTGATGCATTCTGCTGATGAGACAAAAACAAGCTGAGCATTAACTACAGAGAGCTGGCTGGCACACAGGTATTTGAGCTTGTATTTGCCAGCTAGCCAGCCAACAGCAATATTGCCCAAAGCTGTGGAGCGAGAGGGAGAAAGAGAGAGAGAGTACAATGCTTTATTCCCAAACTGGGGTGAACACAATCCTTAGAGCAACTTGATGTAGCACATTCTTTTTGTACAGTATCGCACATGAGAATCATATTCATATTTTGCCACAGCTTGGTGTCAAAAACGTGGTTTGCTCATGTTTTAGAAACAAGCACTGGCTCTTATACTCTTCCCCATATTTTGAACGGTTAACTTGAAACACGTGATCTGAATCTGCAGCAGTGCAGAGCACTAACAGCTGCAACTGAAGTCAATGGGAGCTGGGCTTTTAACAAAGGAAGTGCTATAAAATGCTAAGTTATATGAAAAATCAGGCCACAGGCATCTCAAAATGGGGAGCCAAAATTAGTGAACATTTCTGACCTTAACCTCTCTCTGCCTCAGTTGCTCATCTATGAAATGGTGACAGTACCACCTGCTTACCTCACAAGGGTGCTGGAATATAAACGAATATCTGTGAAGCACTTAGATACCACAGCGATAAGTGCCAGAGAAGAGCCCAGGAGAAAATTAATAATTCTGCCTTCAGAGTGGAGTTTGAATGATGTACAGTAAAAAAAGCTTGGGACCTCGCATTGAACTATGTGGATAAAATAACATATTGAATGGCTGCTCAATCATTGAGCATCATCCAGCCTGTGCACTGAATGCGACAGGGGTTTGGTGGAAAAATCAGTGTGTACGTGCATAATTACAGACTGTATCATAATGCATGGTTGGTTGCCAAATTACCATTGCACAGGTAACTTTAAGTCTGACATTTCCTAACTTTTGAGTGCTTGACTTTGGAACCTTAATTACTTTTAATGTTGTTTGTGTGTAACAATGTTGAGAATGAAAGTCTCTCATTTTACTCAGTCTGTATATTTCTATAACCATTGCTATCTCAAGTTCATTCATTTTAACAGCTTTTAGGGCAGTATGTCTGTTCACAGAACCACGGGTGTCACTTCCCAGCACTTACCGCTGCTATAAAATAGATCGCCCCATGCAGCACACATTGAGAGAATAGCTTAATAGAAGAGAAGTTATAGAAATCAGAATTTCCACTGAAAATGTGCCAGTGTTTCTAAATCCATAGCCTTTCTTTAGATCAGTTAACATTATTACTGAACTCTAAGCATTACCTAATCAAATTACATGAATAATTGTACTAGATCTGGGAAAAAGGTTGCCTTTCGCCTCTTCTTCCAAGGGCTTCTTCTTGTTCTCCCAAGCTGTACTCCAACAGGGCAAGATTCTTTCTCTTCTCTTTCAGCACTTGAGGGGGAGTTGCAGTTTTTTATAGCCCACTTCCCTGACTAAAAGAAGACAGAGTAGATTGGACTTTGCTGCGCCCATCACTTCTCTGCAGGACAGGGAAGGCTTCTTTGGCCAGAATTCCGGATGATTGCTGCAGCTGCAGAACTTCCTCTTTCTGCTCTCTGTGGGCACTCCCACCGCACATGATTTTGACATTGTCTTACAACTGTATGAACGTTGGCTGTCTTTTGAAGTCATGTGTAAACCAAAAGGGCATAGAGTGTGTCCTTTGACTTTCCCAGCACTGCAT
Organism: Dermatemys mawii; assembly: GCA_007922305.1. Lineage (NCBI taxonomy): Eukaryota > Metazoa > Chordata > Testudines > Dermatemydidae > Dermatemys > Dermatemys mawii. The sequence goes on from ML677379.1 coordinate 6,417,497, forward strand.
ACAGTGAGACCTATTATTCAATTATAGTAGATTCCTACTGTGACTGTATAAAACCTGTTGGTATAGTTATTATGGACTCTAATTGGCATTTCCATGAGCTATTCCATTTGTTACCTATAGCCACCCAGAATTCAAAAGATTTACCATTATTCCACACCTTTGACAAGAAAGAAAAATCAGAGAAATTTGTTTCAAGCTGATCTTTATGACTAAAGTAAAAGGTGTGCAATTAAGCAAGTGGCAAATGATCACATGAAAACTTTCACCATTCCATTTCAGCTGAAATTTTGGATGGTTTCTTTTTTTTCACATCAGAGCACATGAAAGCGCAAATGACACCACCATTCAGAATTCATTTTTCAGAACATTTGGAGCAGAAGTATGAGCAACCCATTGCCTGGCTGTTAAAAATCTGGCTCCTGGAAACTATGTTTATGGTATGTTCCAAGCAGGGTAAACACATCTCACAGACTCCACTGGCTGAATGTTTGATTCAACAAACTCAGGAAAAAGAGAAGAATTGGCTGATCACTCATGTATCATCTCTCTCCACTTGTGCGCTAGATTATATGCAAGGACAGACATCAGTCTCCTTTGAGAGACATTGGTTTCCTGGTTTAATTTCCTAATTCAACAGTGGTAGGAGAGGCATAAGAACATGACCAGAAGAGAATATGATTTTTGGAAATTATGTGCTCAGTATGGCAATACAGTGAATGTTGCTGATTAATGGCTCCCACCCACATTGCACCCCTATTTCCCTGTGCAAATTCAATTCCTAAACCCACCCCATTTGGAATGTTTTATGTATATGGTAACAATAGTCTGAGAACTGGTTCATGTGTCTCTTGTGATTGTGCCATGAATTGCCTCTCCCCTTTTCTCCTCAAGTCAATGGATCAGAACACCACAATGCCAGTGTATTTTTGTCAGTTTGTTATGAAATAAGAGGGTGTGGGGAAAAAAGGAAAGATATGGTGGCATTTATACCAAACAAATGGGCAGAAACATCATTGCCATCAGGTTCAAAGGAGCAGTCAGTGTTTAGACAAGAAAGTATTTGCCTAATTGCATACAGCGAACAGCAGCAGGGTTAGGCTAATTTACCCCAAGCAGAACTGCACTGCTGTTGATGTAATCAGTACTGAAACAGGACCTAGGCACTGTACCCAGATAGTCGCCATAGGATTGAGGAGGAGTATAGTTTCCTCCTCGTATTGATTCCATCTGATGTTACAATAGCACTAAGCATGCTCTCTCTGTGCTGTGGATGATGGTAAAGCAAAAGCAATAGCTTCCGCAAGTGCAGTTTTGTATGTATATTGCCTTCTGAACTTTTAAACTCTCAGTATTTGCACGATACATATATGCAGAACTCAACACATCTTAAGTATGGAGCCATGACCAGCACCTCCATTATATACTATGGAAGTTCTACTCTTAAAGGTATCTTCCACTCTGTAAAGTATAATTAGTGGTGTACTTAGAAAAATTAACATATATGTGTGTGGATCAGAGTGAAGGTTGTTTATGAAATGTGTAAGGAGAATGTTTAATGTTTTTGATCAAATGTACAGACTGCAAGGGTAATTAATTACTGATATAGTTACCTTACCTAGGCCTTTCCTTCTTATTAATCCTTAGGGTTTGTTGATTTTTTTTATTGTAATGTTTGTGTTAGTTTACAAAAGGATTATATTCATTGCTGGAGTGACCTTAATGAAAAGTTAGCACAACTTTTTGTGCAGAAATTTCTTATTTCTGCATGCACGCTGTATGTGCACACACACACAGAGCACCTGGAAACTTTCAGGGGATTCAGAATGAAAAGGTATTAAATAGCTGAGGTCTGTTGGAGTGTGTGTGGGCCTTGAAAGGTTTTAATCTCTTCTTTCCTACTGTTTTTTAAATTTGGAAGTGTTGTGAGCCCTTTCCCCACATAAGATCAACATTTCCAGACTCCTCTCTCCTCCAAGATTTCAGAAAACTTCAAGGAAGAAGTAGCAGAAAACACTCCCCTCTTTTCTGATCATCACAGGAGAAGGTACTTTCTGGTTTCTTTCTCTTCTGAAAAGTTTTAGACATCAAATAAAGTTCCGTGGAAGATTTTAACCATCAACCTATGGTTTGTCTTCCATGATATCAGTAGAAACAGTTAAGACAAATAATAAGCCTAACTAGTGTATTTTTTTTCTTCTTGAATGTTCTAACTAGTCTACCATATACAGCTGATGTAAAAGGTGTGTCTAAGGCCCTGATTCAGCAAGGTTTTTAAGCGTGTTTGTAACTTTAGATACTTGAGTAATCTCATTGATTTCATGTGCTTAAAGTTACATAGGTGCTTAAGTAACTTGCAGAATCAGGGTCACAAGATGGAGACTGGAACGTTTTGAGTTTCTGCATTGTGCAGGAGAAGGATCTGTAAAAATATTAGAACAGGAGGATCAGATTTCCAAAAGTGGTCCTTTTTCCTTTTGGGTTTTCTCACTTTTCAAAGTATAGTTAGAAAGTTTAGTGCCTTCCACTTGATACGAAGAAAAATTATCATTACATTTCAAATTACATTAGAGCAGCATAATTTGCAGAGTAAGAGCTGACACAAGAACAGTACAGTAATTTAACATCCCTCAATTGTCTTTATTTCATACATTACTAAAACAGAGTAAAAATACTGTAACAATTTTACCATAAAACAAATTTCTATATTTTCAAGGTCACTTTTGTCTTACTTGATCTTTTCCATATTATAAAGATGACAGCCTGAGCTATAAGGAACTATAAAAATATAATGCCCTGGTTTTGCACATGTCCTGTTCAAGTCATTGGCACTGCTTCCTTTCTTAACATTAAGCACAGCATGTATGTCTGCAGAATTGGAACCTAAATATGTACCCAAAAATACATATTAGAGAAAGAGGCACATTTTTTTCACCCTTAACAAAGGGATCGAAAAGCCACTTCAAATGCATGCTCAAATCATCCTTAACTATGGAGCCATTAACAATGACTCCATAATAAGATATTTAGTCTTAGAATATGGAAGAACTCACAACCATTTCTAGTTAAACACAAAACTGGCTCTTTACAACACAATGTTCCAAATGCTAAAAGTCATTTATTATCCATCTTCTTATCAGAGAATGAGTAATCTTTTGATAGTTTTCTTCTAATATAAATTATACATTATTCTGATGAGTCTTTGTATTATTTATATTTTAAAGAGCACTTTGACTAAAAATTCTGAAAAAAAAAAGTCTTTACTGTCAGGATCTGAGAAAGAAAAGCTCAAGGTGAAAGAACAAAGCAGCCACAGATTACTAGAATAGTAAGAGTGCCTGAATGAAACTATGTATTGTAAAAGGGGCGTTACAATTCTGCTGGAGCACAGCCAGCTTCAGTTCCATGCACCTGAAAGGTTTAGCTTTCATGCTTAGATAACTCTTCCAACATGGGGAGAGATCGGAAAGACATGAAAAATTCCTTTCAGTTGCAGAACTGTTTGAGATTTCAAGCTCTAGAATTATTAAGTCATCTTCTAAAAGCTGAGTACTTTGCAATAATAAGCATGGAGGCAAGGATTTAGTTCATTGCTATTGTCAGGACCTATTGTAACCCCGCTAAACCACATTAGTATCAAAAGTATTGTATGTGATATAAACAAATGAGAGGTAAAGTGTGGTTAAGTAGCGAGCCTGGGAGGCAGCAATAACGTCATCTAAATGAGCAAATAAAGGGTTGATAGGTAGGAAAAAAGATTTGGTACAGGGAAGGAGGATAATGTACCTGAGACAAAAAGACAGAATCATGGAAGATGGAAAAGGCAAGAGGAGGAGTAAGAAAATTATATAATCCTACCCCTGCGCTTTACGGTGAAAAACAAACCACTCTCCTTCCCCTGAAAAGAAACAAAACAAATATCAGGGCCCAGAGAGCACAGAGACAGCATTATGGAAGTAGAGAGAGAACGTGGAGATGAGAACCAAGGCCCCAAATGCTGTCAATAGAAGCTGGAACCTCAGATTAACAAAATAACCAACCTGCACATCTTTATGGCAATTTAGGTTTTGGATGTGGCTAATCCTGACCAGGTGGAAACAAGGAGCCCACAAGCCGTTTGAAAAAGGTGTCACAGTCACCTCAAAGGGGGCAGAAGGGAGGTGGGTCTTCCTTCTCCAACCAGAGGAGTGGAGCCAAAGTAGCAGGAAGTGTATATTGCACCTGAAACGATGTTGTAGATACTGGGCCCTGGACATTCTTCCCTCCCCTCCTCACCACCTCCATTCGGAATTATCTGAGTCTGGCCCTGGGCATGGGAGCCTGCAAACAACCCCAGTGCTCCCTGCCCTCAGTCAGAACAGAGTCCTGAGTGGTTTTGCACAGATACAAGTCTCTTCTTCAGAAGTCCTGAAATACGTGTTTGGGAAAAACATGAACTTTCTGCAGTTTCCTATATCTTTGGAAAACGGCTGAAGTCTCCAGCTTCTCCCATCCTTTAATTAGAGCCATTTTGGGTATATTCTACTGTATCCATTGGGGATGCAACCAAAGTCTGCTGCTGCTTTCACTGCCATTTTCCAGGCAGCGTCTTTGACAAAATGGGATCTGAAGTTAAAAACCAAGGTGACCTTGCTGTTGTAACCATGCAGAAAAACACCTGGTGCTCAGACTGTCTGAACACCTGTAATCAGTGGAGAATCTGACAGAGAAGGAGAAGTTACTGTGATATTTTTGGGCTACGTTTCAAGGTTTATTTTAACACATTCATATCTGCATAAATATAAACATACTGTGGGTATATCACCTCTGCCACCCCTAGGTGGAGACTGCAGCTTGTGTGGACACACTTTAATCTAGTTAGAATGGATACTGAGCAGTGGAGCACCTGGAACCCTGAGTACTTACTCGGGCAGTTAACTTGTGTTGAAGCCTGTGCTGCTGTGGCTTCACTGCTCTGGTACCCAAGCGAGCTAGGCTAAAGCTAGCTCAGGTGTGTCTACATCAGTTGCACTCGCACCCAGTGAAGGCTGGATCTCTAAGTAATTCATAAGCATCACTGTTTCTCACTGCTCTTCTTTCATGCTCTTCCAACAGTCGGTTCTTTTGCCAACCATGGGGTGACCTCCACTAGACAAAAGCCATCTTGGCTGGTTTGTGTATAAGACCAGCTTTTCCAAGTCTCAGTGTTAAACACAAGAAGTGAAACCCTGGTGTACTGAAGAAAAATAGCAGTACTCTTGTTTAGCACAACATGTTCAAGAAAATTAACAAGCACACTAGCAACAAAAGACTGTAATGTTCAATTTAAGATAACAAGCAGATATGCTGATCTTTCTTGGAGTCTTTTTAAAAATTTCCCCGTATTACTTTTATATCTTTTATCTTCACCTTTGTAACCTGAGATTTTGTTTACATTTTCATCATCATAATGGAAGGCAAATGGATAAAATATGAAATAATCATTAGTGCACAGTTAAGCATGCTACTGTAGATTTAATTCAAATTCAAGCAATTTTGGTGGGCTCATTCATGGAGAATATTTATCCAAATTACAAATCTACCCACAGATTACAGTTTCTTCTCAAGGAACCCCCCAGGATCAGAAGTGAAGGGGTGTTCTAGGGCCAGATTCAAGTGTATTGAAATCACTGGTTGTAAACTCCTTCATTACCACAGAGTGTGTTGGCTGTTTGTACAGAAACTTCCTGCATTAGCTCACATTTCACCCAATGGTCCCATGCTTTCAAAAGCAGAGTCCTGGTGCTCATGACCAGAGAAAAAGTGGAAGGAATAAGAAATTAAAAGTAGCCACATTTCCATGTTCAGAACTGATCCAAGCTGAGTTTCAGGTACTTTGGGATTCTATCTGCATAGCTGTCATAAAAATGCAGTGCTGATGTCAACTTAAATCCTATTTGCCAGTCTGAACATGAAAACTAAACCAGTTTTTCTTTCTTCTTCAGTCTTCTTCTTTGTACCTGGGACATCTCTGGTGAAATGAACTGACATTCTACCTTCAGTTACAGCCATGCAATCCACTGAAATTATTTGAAATTCTGCCCAAATTATTTGCAACCATACTGAATTAAAATTCATTTCAACTGAAAGCACTGTTTTGCTCTCAAAAATAAGTATTTAAAAGTAGGGCCTTGTTGCTCAACAGAGGCACGTGATATGCATATTCTGAGTAATTTCTGCTTATTTTCCTGAGTACGTAAATTTCTTGAGTATTCCTGCAGAGCAAACACAACTACAGGAGAGCAAGATTTATCTGCTTCAGGTTAGTGCCTCATCAACAGAACTGTTGCACTTGCAGAATCTTTACTGTTGGTCAGACATGAACTAGAAAGAGCAAAGGCTGACTTTCAGATTCCAGGATGAGTTTCCAGGGTGGCAGCTATGGGGAACCCCCTTCCCCCTCCCAATCTTTCTACTAGTAAACTAAGTAGATTTTATTTGGAATAAATTGGGTGACAAAATGAACCCATGATTCAATTTTTCATATCACTTTTCAGAGTACAACTGCACTTTAATTAAAGGATCCTATCTAAAATTCTAGGAACTTACACAGCACTTAAGGACCATCCAAGAGAGTCTAGCTAGGACACAAATGACATTATAGGGGAAAGTAACACTTTAAGATTCACCCAGAACCTGGGGATGGAATTGACAGTGGGCCCTCAGTAGCAGCCAGGGTGACCAGACAGCAAGTGTGAAAAATGGAGATGGGGTGGGGGTAACAGGAGCCTATGTAAGAAAAAGACCAATTTCAGGACATCTGGTCACCCTAGTGGCAGCTATGCAATCACAGTTGAATCAAAGGAATTGTGAAGGAGTAGCTCAGGGCGAAGTTTGGCTCATCAACTTCAAAGAGAATAATGAAAGTATCAGATCCAAATGTGCTTCCACCAACCAGGTTTCCAAACATAAATAAACTCATTTAATCCCCCTCACCAAAACAATTCATGGCTTTTTAAACACATATATTGTTTTGTTACCCTTTTAACTTGCCAGGAGGAGTCACTAAATTGGAAAATAAAACAAGACAAAATATGAACTGCGTATTGTGGATAAACGGCAGGAAAAGTGCTGAGTTTTGGATACAGGACTGAGTTTACCTCCTAAGTTTACTACCCAGAGGTTTTTAACAACACAGCTTCTGTAAGCAGAGCCTTCATTAGAGAGCAAAACAGAACTTAAATGGCCAGGCATAAAATGGCTGAATTAAGCTCTTTCTTTTCTCCCTCTTTAATGGGAGCAATTGTCAAAAGATTAAAAGTAGGTTAGGAGAATAATAAAACAGCTATGTTTCTGGTGTCTACCTGACAACAGCTTTTGTACCAGTGAATAATTACATGAAAATCACTTCCTTTCCACCTCGCTTTGGGATTTCTGTGGGTTGCTAGGCAGTCACTCTCCTACCTTCTGCTAATGTTACTTGCAGACGCTGATGAATACAGTATATTCATTCTGAGAAAGGGGAGCGGAGGGGGAGAAAGACCTAAATACTCAAGGTTTTGTTTATTCATTGCTGCCTTCAGAGGCCAACACTATAGTTCAGATTACTTTACACATATTTAAATGCTAATTTGCCCAGGCATGATTGGTGGCAAAGTACCTCCCCTTAAATGGAGCAGACTCTTTTTCTGGTACAGAAGTCACAGTGGTAGTATGTTTTTGTGGTGCCAACCAGTGTTGAAAGTCAGCTGCTGGAGTTTAGAACACCAAAGTTATTTCTGGAATTAACAAGGACTTTTCATTTACTCTGACTGCTTCTCATGACCAAGGCACTGAGGCACTTGGAGAAATTACCACCCATCGTGAAATGTATCGAAATTTCTACTTGAACTACCCAGGTCAAGTTTCAGTGAGCCTTGGCATAATTCTAAAGCTGCTCCCATCAAAATTCTGTCCTACTAGTCAGGATGTAAAAATAGGGTGTACAAGGGTTTACACAGCAGCTTCATTAAAAAAAATATAATCTAAAGTCACTTTTTTTGTCATGATACTCATTGGGATCACTAGAGTTACAGAGATTTCATTTTGGACTGATAGTGTGGCTCTTTAAGGGATTGTAAACCAAGGGTGGATACACTGATCTCAAGAGCGCTGGCTCTGCAGACTTTGAAATGCAAGTCTCTGGTCTCCAAGCCCTGACTGTAGGTTTCAGTGCTTGAAGTTCATTTTATCTGATTATGGACCTACTGGTTGGCATCCTCCACTTCTAGTTATCTTGTCAGGGCACAACAGGAGTTGGCAGAAAACCTTTAAGCTTTGAATTCTATAATCAGATCAAGCATACCCTGAGCACAAGATTAAAGTTTGCAGAACTGGCATCCCCAGCTAAAAGATCCTCCAATGATCTGAAGGTTTAGGGCATCCTCCAGATGTAGCCAATGATTTTAGTTTATTGTTCATTTATTGTATGGTTATGATTAACTGATATGTTATGTTATATACAATCATTGTATGCTAAATAGAGTTAAGATGTAGGATTATAGACAGAGCCATCCCTTGGGCATGGCGAATCGTGACGACTGTGCCAGGCCCTGCACTTTGGGGAGCCCCCTGGTCCGGTGCAATTGGCCAGTGTAGTTGGTCCCAGAAGTGACGGGTTGGTCCTGGAAGTAACAGAATAATCACTTCCACCTCCCTCGGCACAACCCTGATTATAGAAGTATAAGATTGATCAGTATGGAGAGGGAATAATCATGTATTATGTATTTAAGGGTTGAAATGCAAGGCCTGTAGGATGAGACCTGCAAGATTTTAGCTTACCTCTTTTAGGCCTTGGAGCTAAGAAATGCTGACATAAGTGACAGAAGCATAACCCATTGCCCTAAGATTATGGGAAAAGAGATACCATGGGGTAATATTGCAAAACAATATTCAGAAGATTAATTTTAAATCATAAAAATGCTGTAAAGGCACATCTGTTTCCAACATGTGCCTTAACCACATGATACAGGCTGTGCATCAGTGCTAATGAGACTAAAGAGAACAATAAGGAAAATAGAGAGTTGATACTTTTATGGACATGTACAGAATGTAGGTGTAGACAGAATCACATTACCATTGCAAGGTTGATTCTGCCACCTTCTGTACTTCTCAGTCTTTCACATGTTCAGGGCTAAGTCTCATTGGCAACTTGATTTTCTGTATATTTGGATTAAATTCAGCAAGTAGTATTTGAAATGAAAATACTTTGAAGTGCCTTTCCTAAAATAAATATTGCAAAGCACCCAGTGCTGTTTCGTGTCACTCTGTCTGCTCAATGAAATCACTGCGTTCAAAATATCAGGAGATTTTACTATTGGCTCATGGAAGGGGTAGTTTTTAAATGTTTAAGAAGCTGCCATTATTTGAAAACTAGCTATAAACTGTGTTCAGTTAAGCCCCTGGAGACAAAAATAGGGCTAAGGATCTTATTGTTAGCTGTGAGCTCTTGATCAGCCTCCTGAAAGGAAATTCCAGAGTCCGGTGAATGACGATTCTTCCTGTATTCACTCCAGAGTGCCCCTTTGACCTAGATCAAAGCTGTTAGTCAAACCCTGAGAGGCTAAACCCATGTTTTATCCTCTAGACCACAGTGCCTCCAGTGAAACTGTCTCAAGTCTTGGCCCTTAGGTGAACTGTAAAATTGGGCTGACAATGCTTACCTATGTTTGTACAGTGCTTTGAGATCTACAGATGTAAAAAGCACTCTAACTGCAAAGCATTATGATTAGCCATGATTTTCAGATAAAATATGCCTTAGTTACTCTAAGTTGAGTGTCTGGACCAAGTTTACTTGTTTGGCCTTGGCGGTAAAACCCAGAAACCTGTGTTCCAGTTTTGGGTCTACTACTGGACTTATTTTACTATGACTTGTTGGTACCTGTTAATAAAAATCAGAGTGAAGGTAGGCTGTGCATATGCATACCTAATTGAGCTATGGAATGAACATGTGCATCTTATCAGGTGTGCAATGAATGGGGCATGATTTCGAGGACCCATTGTGAGCTTGGCCAATGCCTCTCACGCCTGTTTAATAAAATATTTACCTACCCATCCTTTTGATTCAAAGTTAAAAACTGTGGGTCATACCTTAGCTGGTGTAAACTGACAGTTCTACTAAAGTTATTGGATTTACACCAGCTGAGGATCTGGCCCAGTGTCAAAAGAAAAAATGAAAGATGTAAAACAAACAAGCAGACAAACAACATTAGAAATTCCAAAAACAAAAACTTGTTTCATAAACCAGTCAAGGACAACTAACAACATATTTATATATCACAATTACAGAAGCAAGGAAGCTGATAGTTAAGGAAATTATAAATTTTTACACTGATTACATAATAAACCCAAACATAATACTTATCAGTTATAATACAAACACCTTAAATCAGACCCAAAACAAATACTCATTGTTCCAGAGTAATCAAAATATAAACACAACACAGAAACCTTGTAAAAAAATAAATGCTAAAAGTTACATTGCTATATAGGCTTTGCTATCACGTTAATATCCCAAAATGGAAGTCCATGTAGATATGTAATTTATTATAAGGTAATAATGTTTAAGGCCCTTCATTCAGCAAAGCACTTAAGCACGTGAATAATCACATCTGTATTCAGCATAGTACATAAGTATATGCTTAGCTTTAAGCATGTGAGTAACCCTAGTGATTTTAATTGGGACTACCCCTATGTGCTTAATGTTCGAAATATTGGTCCTACAAAGTATTGAGTACTCTGGCTCCAAACCAGAAAACACTTAAATACGCGTTTAACTTTAAGCCCAGACACAGTATCAATAAGTCCTCTAGTCAACTGGACAACTTGCGTGCCTAAAGTTAAACATGAGTAAAGTCCTTGCATATTGTGACCATATACTGTTCCTATTACGCTGCTGCTTCTTCTTCTTTTATCATTTAATATTTTTACTACCCATCAGAAGCCCTATTAGGAATGGACTAGGTGCTGTACAAATACATAAAGATACATATTTCTCTGGGAGAAAGACATAATCCTTACAACATTATTCTCCAGAAAGTGTTTAATTATTGTACAAAAAAATCCTATTTTCAACTGATAAATATATTAACTGAGATTTCCCATTTAGCATAAGTGAGTTAATACAACAAAAATCACGGAGGCAAATTTACATTAGGACATAGTATTGGAATCAATTTAAAATCATAACTATAACTGTAGATATAATATACATTACAACTTTATTTTGGATAGAAGAACTATATCATTAACCAATGAAATAAGTTAAATAATAAACTAGGATTCTTGGCTTTTCCATGGCATATCAGATTCATTTTTAATCCTCACACGTTGCAAAACACCAGTCTTTCCAATCACCTCCCTCTCATTACCATCTTGCCTTTCCCCCTTCGGTTTAGAGCCAGTTTTTCTACATTGCCCAGAAAAGTTCTCTCAGGGAGCATGCACTTTGACTCACCATCTGGTGTCCATCTGCTACGTGGACATGTGCACAGTGGAGTGAGATGGCTGTGCAGAAGGAAGGGAACATCCCTTCCAGTTTCCTTCCTCCCCGGCAGCTTTTATTGACCTTTTGTACCATCCATTAAAAAACCAGCAAAAATGACAGAGTGCTAGGGTATGTCTATACTACCTGCCGGATTCGTATATCGATGTATCGGGGATTGATTATCGCGTCTCATCTAGACGTGATAAAGTCGATCCCTGAACTCTGGAACTCCAGCTCCGCAAGAGGAGTAAGCAGAGTCGAAGGGGGAACTGCCGTGGTTGATGGGTAAGATACTTCGACTTCAGCTATGCAAACAGCACAGCTGAAGTTGCGTATCTTAGTTCAACACCCCCTCACCCTGAATGTAGCCCAGGCCCTAGTGATAAACGGTGACTTCCATTATAATCTCTTCTATATGTCTCTCTGCTGTTAACTGAGATTATACCCTGGAGAGTGAAATGCCTTGGGGGGAGGAGGGGATGCTTTTTTCTTAGTAAATTAAGATCAGAATAGATTATTTCCCAAAATTATTGTGAATTTAGTGTTAGTATTTTATTGAATACTCAGAACTGTTTATGTATGGGCAAAATCATTTAAGGGCAAGTGAAGCCTGTCTAGTTATTAATAACCTAAACTGTTTATGATTGGGCAAATTAAACTATCTTAACTAAACTCTATGAAATTAAAGAAAATATTTAAATTAGTTACTGAAAAGGAGCCATTGAAGGAGCTTTCTTAAAATAGACCAATTACGAGTATTTAAAACCTTAAATTTAATTAAATCATGCTATTTCTCTATTTGCCAATGTTTAGTCCCAGTCTCCTCACCAGGAATACATGGCCTAACCCATTCGATGATTAACAGGAGAAATGGTTAGTAATTTAAGTTACAATAGCATTTTCATACCCCAATAAAACCATTACCAACATATATATCTAATCCCTTGTCAGCGACTTAGTTAACTTTCTCTCAAAAATCCATGTTCAAATTTTGGGAACATTTTGCTTAGGTTAGTTTCTTCCTGTTTTTCTTATCTGTCTATGGCAGCTTGCTTGTAGATATGGACAGGATGCATTGTGGAGTGCTCGCTGTTGAAACAGAGTAGGGGTGTGTGTGTGTGTGTGTGTGTGTGTGTGTGTGTGTGTGTGTGTGTGTGTGTCTCACTTCAGAATCTTTTATACACTTCTCATTCCTGTTTTCATGAAATGATAAGAAAATATACTTCTCTCGAACTTGTTTAGATTCAAGTTGGTTGCAATCACTCTTATTAACTCCATGCCTTCCTGGGTAGTCCTGAGGAGCCTCTTCATCTCATGAATATGTAGTTTATTAATGAATAAGCAACATTTCTTTTATCACTTTTGTTCATTTTGTGGCAGGAAAGCTGAATTAGATAGTTAAAATTAGCTTTGAAAGTTCTTTTTTTCCCCATTCAGTCTATTCTTGGAATTATTATTTCAATTTTACTGGAGTTTGACAGAAAATGAAATTCTGTCTCCAAAAAGACCAAGCACTCCTGTTCTTTATTTAAAAAAATAGGTCTCAAGACAGTTCTTTAAAATAATTTTTAAAAAGTCTTGTAGCTTAAGTTGTTGACATGACAATATTTGGAACAGCAATTTTTCTTGTCTTTTTTTAATTGAGTGAGGGTTTGCTTGCACACTGCCAGTAATTAATTCCCCATTAATATAAATATAATATACTTAAATGGCTTCATATATTAATAATTAGATTAGCAAGGTAATTAGATTCCAGGTTGGTAGATAAAGCATTTTTACCATTTACATAGAAATGATTTTTACGTTATATTAGGAGCTTTGCATTTAGCTAACATATTTGCTAGTATGCATTTCACAAAGATGTTTGTAGTTTCAACATTGAAAAAATCAACAAAATTTTAAAACATTTCCAACCGTACGTTCTTCTTGGAGTTTCAAAAACAAAAGCAGAAATTTTCCTTTAAAAAAAGGGGGTTTGGTATGGCCACTTGACAAACTATATTTATGGCTCTAATAATACACCCTACATTCCTTTTTACAATTAGATCTCAACCTAAAACATGAATGTTTTACATGGTTTCTTCTCGATGTTTGCTTGTCCTTGGCAAGGTGCAGAAACCTCCTGATACATCTTTGATTAGTTTTAATATTTTGTAACCTAACTAGCTAAACGTATGTATTGTTGGATTTCCAAGCAGCCTGGCTATCACATATTTATAAAAATAAGTCATAATAAGTGCATTGATATAATTTTTCATCCATCTCTGTAAAGGCAGAGAGCAAGCATGACTCTGTCACCTGGTAGTTACAGCACTCACCAGGGAAGTGGGAGACCCAGGATCCAGTCTCTCTGTTCCAATGAATTTAATTATTTATCTGGAGTGGAACAACTTCAACAGGAAAAACAGAGAACCCTGACATCAGAACATCCTATAGCCTAGTGTCTAGTACATTCATCTGAGAGCTGACAGATTCCTGTTCAAATACTTTCTTCCTCTCAGATGGAGGAGGGATTTGAATTGGGTATCTCCCACATCCCAGTGAGTACCCTAACCACTAGGGTAAAAGTTATGGAGCTCCCACCCTCCTTTCCCTCCTCCCACCAAGAGAAGGTTTGCACCTGAGAATGCCAAGCCATGGGAGGAGCCTCTCTGCAGCCTGTACTTAGTGGCTGGGTTTAGGAAACACCCCTTGCCTTGGCACTGGCCACTGTCTAGCTTAGGCAGGGAGCCTCCTAGCTTGCTGCCTTTTGTGAATCCCATTCTAAGGCTCTTAACTCTCCCCACTCATTGTATAGGGAGCTGAGGTGACAAACTCAGGGTTTGTGAAACCCAAGGATTGTCTAGGTGCCTGAAAGTTAGGTGTGGTGTGGCTGAGCATCACCACACCCTAGTTTCTTTGGGAATCTATCCCCCATCAACAGGGCTGCAACCGCCATGGCTTCTTCAGCACCTTTTCACCCCTCACCTTCCAACCAACTCCCTGATCCTCCTTGCTCTTCCCAATGAATTAGTGAATGAGTGATTGCTGTTGCATTGAATTATGCTTTCCAGGTACTTGTGCAGTTTTCATCCCTCTCTCTCCTCTCATCTGATCTGCTAAGCCTCAAATAATACATTATTGTTTAGATTGTTATTCATTTCCAGTTGTGGGCAGGAGGGGGCATGTGGGATTCTGGAGCAGCAAGGCTGGGCGTTCTAGGGAAACATTGCCACTGAAAGCCCCATTTTTAGATAACTCTACAATGAGGCTATGTAGTTGGGACCTGAATTCAATTAGCTGCTCTGCAAACTGAGTCACTCTGTGTTCTGGGGTAAGTCCAATCCATGGAATAAATTAGTGTAGTCTGAGGATGCACCATTTTTACAGCTAGTTTTGTGCTACCAGACTGATTCAAAGATTCTAGCATGGATCTGACCCACCATCTCAGAAAAAGCCAATGGAGGCACTACTCACTTGCTCCCCTTGCACTGAAGACGGTCTAGTCATTTGCTGTTGCCTTACACCATCGTCAGTGCCAGGGGACAAGTGAGCAGTGTCTCTGAGGCACAGTGCCTCCCTCAGCTTCTTCTGGGTTGATGCAGCTTCCCAAGCTCCACGCCGTACGTCAAGAAGGACACAATCTTGCCCTATGGTTCTTAGGATATTATAGATGGAGAATGTAAAACAAACCCTAGATATCAGTGGTACAATATTTGTTTTCCAAATTAGTTTCTCAAAAGCTAATATATTACCGTGAAGAGACACGCTTCCCCTACAGCTATAAAACTCATTTGCTTTATGACTTTTTTAATGCATTTATTTATGAGAGTCATCCTGGGAACTGATGCTGCTATCAGTTGTGTCAGGTGGGCCTTTTCTGGAATGAGATTTCAGTGTTAGAATTTATAGCTTCTCACCAAGTAATCTGGGAACTGTCAGGCAGATTCTCAATCACTTGCAGTGACTGAGCATAATTCCAGATAACCCAGAATATGTGATTCTTAAAAAAAATTACACCCAAGAGCTGGGACAGATTGCACAAGCCATTGCTCTGGGCTTACTACGACAACATCCCAGATTCCTGGCACATAACTTGGCTTCAGAGGACAGTGTTCATTAGTGATAAGGTGCTGTCTTAGTTGCACTGGAATAGGTGGGCCGCACAGCTCAATCTCTGGTATGTCAAGGCTCATTCTGTGGTATAGCCAAGGCTCTGGTCATTCTATGCACTTCCCCTCTCATTCCCTGTCCACCTCCTGCTCTACCTACTTATGCCTACATGCCTGAACCCAAGATCTGAGCAGTCCACACAAGGGTCTCGTTCCTCTTTGCATTTAGATTGAAAGTTACAATCTAAACCACTGATAGAAGGGTCAAAAATAGAGGACGCTTGAGTCTTCCAGCCTACCCATGGCATCACTTCCATGAATTCATTAAACAGCTGTAGCAATGGTGTCTATCTTGCTATCTTGTAAATCTATTCTACTACTCAGTGGCTACGACTACTAAGAATTTCCTCTTTCTATCTAGCCTAATTTGTCCCTTCTTCCTGTTTATGCCATTGCTCTTTGTCTAACCAGCCCCTGGGTCAAAAAATGTTGATTTACAGTATTTGTATTCATTTACTCAAGCGACAGTCACAGTACCAAAAGAAAAAACAGCATTAGTGTATTACTATGTGGCATGAATGAACAGGTTAAAATGAGGTAATACCTGACCCAAATCTTCACTCCAAACACAGACTAAACCATTACAGTGGTGTACAAAGTATACCATTTTTAATGTTCAAAAGACTTTTCACAACTTGTTGTGAACATAACTGGAAGTATCAAAATATTCAGCCAATGGCTGCTGTCATACTCTTTTCAGAACTGGAATCAGGAAGTATCTTGCAAGATTTTCTGCCCTTGTTTTGCAGACTCAAGGGGTAGCTAGAAAGTTTGGAGAGGTTCAAATTAGCATCTAAACTTCTGTATCCACAATTCTTCTAAATTAATCTGTCCCTGATTATTTCACTGGTTAGTACATCAAGCCCCTTTCAAGAGTCAAGGCTGCCTGCTACTGTAATTTAAAACAACAGTCAATGACCGAGTATGCTGTGAAAAAGTACCTACAAATAATAATTATTGAACTGGTTATTGGCTAAGTGCAGCTGTGGTCTAATGGATCAAGCAGAAAGCTAAGAGTTAAATGACCTAGTTTCTATCCAGGGCTTTGCCACTGACTAACTTTATGACCTTGGGCAAGTTATCTTGACTTCTCTGACTTGGTTCCCTCATCTGCAAAATGGATGATTTACTAAGGCAGGTACGTATGGTTAAGATATACAGGTGAGCTGAGCTATGTAAATGCAAAATATCAGCATTATTATTATTAGAGGTCTATAAGCATTGCAAAGGGTTGTGCTGCACACCTCAAAACACTCAGGAAAATAAACTGTGGCTAATTTTGCCTGTGTTCATTTATATAGTACCGAGCGTGTGGTGAAGATCAAAATATAGCAGAGATCATTTAAACTTGTAATTCCCAGTCGACTATTAAAAAAATCTTATTGCCGCTCTTCTATTTCTCCCTCCTTGCTCCAAGAGGTGTTGTATGTAATGCACTGCAACACACTGGTATGGTAATGTATGGCAGAAGTAAATTACTATCCCAAACATGCTGAGCTTCTTGACACATTGTGGGGTGGGCCAAGACTCCATCCATTCCCATGCATGCCCCAAACACCCAGCAGGAGGTAGGAGCCGTGGAAATAAGCAGGTTCATAAAGCCCCTCTCTTCCCCATCCCTGCACTCAAATGCAAGCGTGCAGCTCCTCTAGCAATCTAGCTCTGCGTGAATTTCCCAGGATGACGCTCTAGCATTTAACACAAAGGGATTTACAGTATTTTAAAAGCATGAACTGGTTTTAGAGACATAGTAACGTTTTAACAGAGAGGCAAACTTAGGAAACAGGCGACTCAATGCTCAGTAACATTCTGATCTGTGCACAGCATAATCTCATTTTTCATCGTGAACTGTGAAACAGAAAACTGATGCAAAAAAGCTGGCAGGAAATTCAAGCAGCTTCATGCCGAGGAGACAATAAAAAAGCACTAGAATGAAAATTAAGGGATTGGTATTGCAGGTATTGCAGCACCTGATTTCTTGGTGCCAAACAGAGCGGTGTGAATCTTGTATGAATTCACATGGATT
Organism: Dermatemys mawii; assembly: GCA_007922305.1. Classification (NCBI taxonomy): domain Eukaryota; kingdom Metazoa; phylum Chordata; order Testudines; family Dermatemydidae; genus Dermatemys; species Dermatemys mawii. The sequence goes on from ML677379.1 coordinate 6,435,153, forward strand.
GGGGCCAGTGTTTCCTTTTGTGTTGATGTGTAATGCAATGGTAAGTATGTTACAAGTCCCCCTCCATGCCAATCCATGGAATATATGAAATTGTTACAGCCCACAGCTACAGCCGTGGCTCACGGTTTTCGCTCTGAGGGCCCCCAGCTCAATCCCCGATATGTCAGCCAAAAGAATGGCGCTCACATATATATTCTCCAATTTTTTATTTGAAATGTGAGTTTTTAAATTGGCAGAGAAATATAAAGGCAAAGTCCAGTCAAAAGCATCAGGGACTCGATTCTGCCAGTTCTTACAGATTAAGCTGCTGCTCCTTGGTCCCAAGGGTAGTTTTGCTTCATAATAGTGTAACAATCTGAGCTTCATATGTTTCAATATAAAAATAAATAACCAATCAGGCCAGTTTCCCTCTGAACTCAGGTCAGGTTCCTTGGAATGGTTCATGAACCTTTAGATGCAAATTTCACATGGGTTTTTAATATCATATAGGCTAATTTCAGATACCCTAATTTACCCAGAGTAGCATCTTCCTCCACAAGTAGTTTCACTTACTTCAGTGCTGCTCAGAGAACCACTCAATAAGAGTATCTGAATTTGGCCCATAATGATCATTTCACTCAGCTTTAGTGATAATCGTCAGTGCATTTTTGCACTCATTGCTTAGTACATCATGGGCTCATGGTTTATAGGCCTGAAATGTAGTTGGCAAGCCAGTCTGCTTCAATTATTTAAACAAGAGAATCCAGAATAATGATACTACATTATCAGATAAACGGCCAGCAATTGAAAGTATTCTAGATAACTAGCATTGAAACATGCTCAATTGCAATTATACAAATGTGTCTTGCCCCTTCCAATTTGCTCTCTCAGATCTGGATGATGACTGAAAATTGCTGCCATTTTTGGGGATGGAAGAGGAAGCCTGTTCTCACGCTCACAGAAGGGCTGATTGCCAGTGACCTAATGCTCTCCATTTGCATTTCCTGCTCTCTCTCTCTCTCTCTCTCTCTCTCTTTTTCAGCCTTCCTTTACAATCAAAATACACATATGTGAATGAATATTTATACATCTATATAGATATATACACTGGATAAGAAAAGGACGAGGTGAGGAAGTAACAGCATTCTGCATACACCACTGCTTCTGTGTTCCCCTTAGCAAACAGGGCAGCAGCAAAGTATGCAGTTGCAGACAGGTTGCTCTGCCAGTGAAATGCAGCAACCATAGCATGTATATTTAAATACTTGGTTTGCCATTTGGCATTTGAGCATGCTAAGCAGAGGTTAGATCTGGTTGGGAATTTTCTGATGAAATGTGTTTTTGTCAGAATATGCAGATTTGTTACAGCTGAAACAGTTTGTGGAAAAGGGGCAGATTTCAAAATAGTTCTGATCTGAAAAATAGTTTAGAAATTGTCTAAAAGTCCCATTTTGACATTTTCAAAAATGAAGCCTTTTGCTTCCCAGTTTGAAATTACTCTTTGTTTTGAAATTTTAATTTATAAAAAGTATAATTTTTCATTTATTCTATACAAAGTTTAAACATTTTAAGGGTTGAAATCAAAACAAAATATTCATTTCTAAATTCTCCAAATGCAATATTTTTATTATTATTATTATTATTGGTTCAAGGAATTTTTTTGAGATCTTAATTTTTCATCCAAATTTGGGACTGGAAAAAATGCTGAAAGCTATTTCCCACCGAGCTGTAGAGAGGTGAATGATATAACCCTTTGTCCTTCACAGGTAAAGTTCAGATTTTCTGTACACCATGAACCATTCAGCTATCACAGTAATTTTTTCATTCCTTTTGTGGCATTTCTTGAAGCATTATCAAAAAAACTATCATCAAATTCTTAAGTACCTATTCATCTCCTGTGTTTCTCTTTTGTTCTTTAACACCTATGTGGCGTAACCAGAGTTACGAACTGATTGGTCAACCACACACCTCATCAGGAACCGGAAGTACACAATAAGGCAGCAGCAAAGACAAAAAAAAAAAAAAGAAAGAAAGAAAAAAAAGCAAATACAGTACAGTACTGCATTAAATGTAAACTAAAAATAAAGGGAAAGTTAAAAAAAAGATTTGACAAGATAAGTAAACTTTCTGTGCTTTTTTCACTTAAATTAAGATGGTTAAAATCAGCATTTTTCTTCTGCATAGTGAAGATTCGAAGCTGTATGAAATTAATGTCAATTGAAAACTTCTGAAAGAACAACCATAATGTTTGATTCAGAGTTACGAACATTCAGAGTTATATACAACCTCCATTCCCGATATGTTGGTAACTCTGAGGTTCTACTTGAAGCAAAACATATATTTAGTTGGAAATTTGATCCAATATGGCTGCAGGAGTATAACGGAGAGCAGAATATTGTCCTCTTCTCTTCGCTATTTTTTTCCATTTAAGTCTTTGAAAAATTGACTGCATAAACTTATGAAATCAGCATCAACGCAGTAAATCAGCAAACTGACCCTGGCAGCGTTAGAAGACTCATACATTTTCAGGTGGGTGACATCTTTTCAAACCAGGCTTCCAAGGAGTTATGTCCACCCTTTTCCTCAGAACTAAGGATCTTTTCTTATCATTTCAAAGGACATGTTCAGTAAAAAGTTAATCAGTTTCTTCTTTATTGTCCAAGTTTCTCTCTTTTAATATCCTGGATGACTAAGCACTGCAGCAACTGGATATTTTGGAGGAGATCTCCCCTTTAAAAACTTCATTTTAAAGCATAGAGGATTTTGAGTCCTTCCCATTAGTACTCACTCTTTGTAGGAAAAGAGGGGGTTGAGAATGCATTCCAATCAATTGTCCTTCCCTTGTCAAGTTAGGATCCACTCATGCCCCATTGCAACCCAGGCAGCATATGGTGGGGACTCAGAGACAGGAAATTTGTAGGCATAGAGATGCCATCATCAAGGGCATCAACATGGGTAAATATATACAAATGCAGTTTTACAGTCTGCTGCCCATGAATCCAAGTGGTTGCCATACAGAGAGAGACTCTTTTTCTTTCTGGTAAACATTATATAAAAGGTGCATTACCTTTCTTACACTGTTTCTTACTAAAACCAAACAGAGCAATTTCTCTAGTCATCCGGAAATACATATGAAAATGTAACATTATTCATTTACTCCTACCCTTAAAACTAGAAGAGAGTTCTGTTATTTGCTTCTATCTCTGAAAACATATCTCACATTCAGCCTCAAGATGGCAGTGCAATTGTAATAGTTGCTTGCTTCCAATGGTATTTTTTCCACTGCTAGAGATAAATATCAAGAATGGTGTTATTGCTGTAAATATTGTAGCTAAAATGTCAAAGCATTTAAAAATCTGGAAGTTAACAGCTAAAGGCAGATAAATACTAAACTATCCTCCCAGTTTGCCCAATACATGATTTATTCCAATAGCATAATAGCTCTGTACATTTACACAAGATCCTAAAACCTGTCATATACTCTGACTATAATAAGTATAATAAGATAACGATCATTAACAACTTTGCTGCGTCATCTTTTCTTTAAGTATTGCTTGTGCAAAAGTTTTTAGCTATACTGACACATAAAAAAGTAACGATATGCTATTTTTGATAGCAGGAGAGGTTTTTGATCAGGATAATAAGATAATAATCTGAAATTGAAAAACTATTGGACCAATTTCCTAATGAAGCACTGGAGTTTTAAAGCAAAAACATCATGCTTTTCTTTCATATATATTTATGCCAAATTTTCTTCCACTTAAATATTTACTTTGCGTGAAGAGTAAGGTATTTTCTTATTGATGACTTTCTACTGAGCACCAAAACATGTAGCTAAATAAAGACATGGTCCAGCTCTGAACAGTAGAGACACTGGTGACAAATGGGACAAACATGAGTTCATGAGTTATCTTTGTACTACATCATGCATCTGGTTGCAGGTTTTGTTACTTTGGTATTTTGCATTTGCATGTTTTGTTACTTTGGTATTATTTAATTGCTGTGAACTTGTATCTTGGTGGTTACATTTTATATATCACATGTTTGTGTATGCTCGTATGGAGAGACATTTACACATGTAGATATATACAGTAGACACGTTGAGTTACGAACAACAGAATTACAAACTGACCAGTCAACCACACACCTCATTTGGAACCAGAAGTATGCAGACAGGCAGCAGATACCAAAAAAAAAAAAAAAAAAAAAAGAAAAGGAAATACTATATAGTATATTACTGTGTTAAACAAACTATTACTAAAATACAAAGGGAAAGTTTAAAAAAGATTTGACAAGATAAGGAAACTGCTTCTGTGAATGTTTCATTTAAATTAAGATGACTGAAAGCAGCATTTTTCTTCTGCATAGTAATATTTCAAAGCTGTATTAAGTGAATTTTCCATTGTAAACTTTTGAAAGAAGCACCATATCTTTCTGTTCAGAGTTACGAACAACCTCCATTCCCATGGGGTTCATAACTCTGAGGTTCTGCTGTATTCACTTACATATACATACACACATATTGTGAATAATATTTTTAACTTGTGAATACACATTTTTACACATTCCCTCCAACCCACCCAAATATTTATTGTGATTTTTTTCTTTATTTCCAGACAAAGTGAATATCCCCTTCTCTTTCCTTCCTGTCACCGCTCTCCATACTCTGGACACACCTTCTGATATTGCCAAGTACAGTCCTTCTGGGTCAGCCCCACTATCAGGCTCCCAAACACACTTTACCACAAATAATTCACTTGCTATTCACTGGCGTTGTACCATCCATCAGTTTTACCTCTCTGCTTTTCATTCCTATGTCTTCCTTGTTCATTCTGCTGCTCTTCACAGAGTATTAGAATATGTGAAGGCTTTGATGCTCTGCAGAGCAGCAGTGGGGCAGAGAGATATACCAATGGAAGTCAACTGGGGGCATTGGGAGCTGTTGGCCCCCTTCCCCTCACCACATGGCCCCCTCCTATCAAACATGAGACTGAGCTGATGGCTGTTCATTCTATAAACGCCTCTGTTGTATTGCAAGATCTATAACTTCCCATCACTCAAGAAACATCAGATGAATTTTAAAACTCATTCTAGCTGCACTGAGACAGTTCGGGTGCTGTAGATGTATTTAAGCTGACACCTGTCCTCTTCCTAAATACTTTGCCCTGCCATTCATTTATTTTCATATGCATGACATTTACATGTATTTAAATGCTAGGGAGATTGCAAACTGCATTCCCTCCTCCTGGACAAGTACAGTAATACACAATACACTCCCAAATTAAGGGTTAATTAAATTTGTTCAGCGCTGTAGGACATATTTATTATTCAGAGATGGTTATGTGACTCTAGATATGCTGACATACTTCTCCCTAAAGATACTGTTCTCAGCTAATTTCTATAATGAATATTTTCATTAAAAATAATAATAGCAATCAGAATGAATAAAACAGCAGGTGGACAGCCAGTAATTAACATACAAGCATACAGTAAACAAGTGGTGTTTGTTTTTCTCTGCCTCTCTTATTTTAGGAATCATCAGCTTTAGTGCTAATGTAAATTGCTAGGGTAAGAAGTGTGTCATAAGATAAAGGACCAAATGGAGTCAGGAAATTGTGAGTTCTAATCCCAGCATGGACACTAAGTTCCTCCATGGCCTATTTTTCAAAAGTGGCTAGTGATTTTCAGGGGCTAAACTGAGATTATTTCAAGGACCCTGATTCTCAGAGGGTGGTTGTTGAGCTTCAGACTTCAAGAGGACTACTCCTATGCTTAAAGTTAAGTGCATCAGAGTGCTCAGTAACACGTTGGCCTGCACCCTATACTCTCTTCTACTTCAGCTAGAACTCCTTGCAATTCTTGTCCATAACAGATATAGAGTCAGAACATGTGTGGATGGTCACCAATACACATTTTGTTGCCTTTATATATATAGGAGAGACAGAGTTTTTAAAAAAGTTTTAGACTCTGATCTACTGCTTCTCAAAAAAAGAAAAAAAAAGGCTTCACTGAAGCACCAATTCTTGTTCAATATAGCAGGGCCTACACTTTCATTTAATTACACATATCCTGCCCATGGAGCACAGCTTACTATATAACTTAAAGAAAAATTAATGGGAAGAGTATCGTTTTGTGCCTGTTAAGACATTCAGTCTATCATTATTGTCAGTGATCGCTGTCTGAATATAACAGTGCACATTTGGCGACTTAATGGCTCTTGGGATCAATAATGGACTGCAAAAATTTTGGCCAGGGTTTCTGGCCACTACTAGCAGCAGTATCCAAAGTTGTCTGACAGCTGGTGGAATGAGATGAGAATTCTTCTGTCACCTAGCACTATCTACATGGAGATTTATGCTGACCTAACTACACTGCTCAGGGTGTGGATTTTTCACACCCCTGACCACTATAGTTAAACCAACCTAATTTCCTAGTGTAGGCCAGGCCTCAGACACATTAGCAGGAGATCATGAAACAGTTAATAGAGAAGTATCAGAGGGGTAGGCATGCATCCAACAAAGTGGGTATTAGCCCACAAAAGCTTATGCTCTAATACTTTAGTTAGTCTTTAAGGTGCCACAGGACCCTTTGTCACTAATAGAGAAGTGACACCCCTAGGGTTTTCAATGCAGCCCTTCACACTGACACTCAAAATGTATCTTATTGGTGTTTATTTAAGATGGTTAATCAGAAACCTGAGATAGAGACTTCCCCTCCCACTCCTTTATTACAGCCATTTAGCTCAAGCCCCAGCACTAATCCATGGGACAGAGAACCCAGATCTTGGATCTGTTACAAGCTCTGCTGTTTATATCTGCTTGTCTCTTTCTAAAGAAACACCTGAGCAACTGGACAACAAAGCCAAGGAATGCGCAGACACAACTGATAATTAAATGGCCATACATTTCATTAATGCAGAGCTATCATTGCCCCGTGATGGCTAGTGGCCTCCCGGCATGTGGAGAGTGGCTAAACTTACACCTCCAAAAATCAGGAAATACAAAGTTAAGCTACATCCCCTTGCCCCCTAGAGCTGGTAATAGCCACTGGGAATGGTTCAGTAAGAGGGAGGGGATGCCATAAGAAGAAGATGGGAGGAAGTTCTGAGAGTATGTGTTGTTGCTTGAGTTGTGCTCCACAGATTTGAATTCCATCATTTATCTGCATGCACTCCAGCAGCGCTCACTGTGTTAGGTGCAGTTGTACCGAATGGTGGAGGGATTAGATGGAGCAACTTGGCAGATCAGTGACTATAATATAAGGTGAGATGCATTTGTACCTTGAGGGATCAAGTGTGTGTCATTTCAGCCCTGAGTTTTGTAGGTCATCTCTACAGAGATGTAGACAAGTGTTCTCTTGCCCTGGGGATTGTCAGCCATCTGGTGACATACAGGATAGTGGTCTCCAGGGCTTAGTGAAGGCAATGTCTCAGAAGGCATCTGTAAGGGTAGAGTGCTAGTGTGTGTAGAACTGGCATGCTGAGGATGGCTGAAAGAGGACCGAATTAAGGTTGTGATGTGGGGGTGGCTTGTACCTTAATGTGTCATTTCCTGGTATTCAGCTATGTAAGTTTAGCCACTCGACATCCTGCAAGACCACTAGCCACCACCAGAAAACCTTCACTCTGTGTTAATTAAGTTTCTGAGCCTTCATTTCCTTGCTATTTTAAAAAAAATAATTTCTCAGCATCACCATTTTCCACAGCCCAACTCTCCCACTCTTCTGCCTCTGGTTCCTCGGCAACAAGTCAGCTAGCTACACTGGCTGCACATTATTCTGCCCCTTCATCATTTCCTCGTCTCTCCTCCCGTCCCTCTGTCTGTGCAGCACAGCCTGCTTCTCCCTCACCAACCATCCTCTGCACAGAGAGGAAGGCATCAGCATGAGACCTGCAGGTGGAGGAGCAGGGTAGAGGATGCAGGAACAGTGCAGGGACTGGTATGGAGACAGGAAGGACATTCTGTGAACTGGGAGACAGATGTGGGAGGAGGCCTGAGAGGAAGGATGGCTCAGTTGTTAGCGCTTGGGACTTGAGACATCTGGGTTCATGACTGACTTCCTGTGTGGCCTTCGGCAAGTCACTTAGCCGTTCTTGCCCCAGTTTCCCATCAATAAAATGGGAACATACCATTTTCTTAGTGCAGACCTGGCCGCAGAGAGATGTAACGTGATCCATTCATTTCTTTCAATGAGATGTTTTCAGGTAAATGAAAACACCCCAGGGAAATGAATGATGCCTGAAACGATACCTCTGAGAGGTGTGACCTGCTACTTTCATCTCAGTGGATATTCTCATCCTCCAGTGCCCAGTGATATACGTCACACATGCCCATTCTCAGCTCCTCAGCACAGTGGTTTTGGTGTATGCACTGAGAATGCCTGTTCTTAGCTCCCCATCCAGATTGGCAGGACCCCCAGATCATGGCACACAGGAGCCAAGAAGAGTGACTTAGACTACTTCCCTGCAAGGGTCAGCCCTTCCTGTAAGATCCCAGCTCACATGAGGGATAGAGAGAGGGGCTCAGACCACCCCTCCAAGAGATGTAGGACCCCCAAGATCTTGGCACACACTCAGGGCTTGGGGAGAAGGATCCCCCCAATATCTCAGTGCAAATGTGGGAGGGGATAATGTGGGGCTAACAGACTCTTGTGTTCCCCAACTCAGGAACCCATTCACCCCATATTCCTCCATCCAGTATCTCATCCTCCACCCTCGCCATAGCGGAAAACCTCTTCTTCTATTTCTCCCACTTCTCCACCCCCTTAATCCTCCCTTCCCTCCCTGCACTCTTGTAACCCTCACACTCCTGGCACTGCTCCCACCTAACCCCCACATGGCCCCTCACCTCTCCCACCCCTTCACATTCCCTAGCTCTGCAACATTATAAGAATCTTCAAAAGCTCCTGCTAGGGGACTGTCTATTAGGAATGCCTTGACTATAAGAACACAGGTTCATTGTTCAGGAAGCACAATTACATTATCCTAATTTTTTCATCTTCCCTCTAGTTAAACAATGTTAGTTGATTTATCCACATTTTCCACTTGCCTTTACTGAATTTCATCTTTTAGATCAATTCTCCAATTTATCAAGATCATTCTGAATTCGAATCCTATCTTTCAAAGTGCTTCCAACTCCTGCCAGCTTTATGTTTCTGCAAATTTTACAGGCATACTCTCCGCTCTCTCATCCAAGTAATTAATGAGGTCAATCTACAGTTACTGAGATCAGTTGGGGGACAGTCAGAGCCAGCATTTGAGTCCCAGGTGTGCACACAGAAAAATTGATTTGATAAAATGCTGGATTCTTTTCAGGGAATAGTATCCCATGGACTCCTTGCTCAAATGACCTCAAATTGGGCCCACAAACAATACCCAGCACCTTCATGAGGCACAGGAAATTGAAGGACAATCCAAATAAGTATTTAGAACATTTAGAGTCATTCTTTAAACCGAAAGTGCATCTGAATCTTAACTAAAGCAGAGTTGGCACTCTGCTGTGACAATGTAAAAGTGATTGGTAGAAGCTTTACAGATAAAAGGAACAAAAGCCGGCATTTTCAGAGCATGAGGACCCAGACATACTGAAAAGATAGAATATAAAAATGAGGTAGAAAACTCAGCACTTGAACACTCAGAGGAACTGAAAAGACAGATGAATAGCTGCTTTGAAAGCTATAACAAACCATGGAATGCAAATCACAGAAAGACAAAAGATGTAAGAACTTCAAACTAAACTGCGCCTTGAAGAGAAACTTAATTTATTTAATCCACAGTAAACATACTTGGCACTGTGATTCAAATACTGCTCTCCTAACACAGAAACACAGTAGTCTCCCTGGAATGGTACTTAAACAGACCTCCAGCTGAAGAGGAAAACAACCTTTACGAGCACACATGCATTATACTTGGAAATTGTGGAGTAAATCCAAACAAACAAGAGTAAAGATAAAAACTGGAAGCACGAATGTGAAGTTTAGTCCCATCGATTTCCCCTTGCTCCTTTGGAAAAGATTCCATAATTATCTAGTTTATGGCATTTTGTTTCATAATGCAAGAATTTCATACATTGCAAATACTCATTAATTATACATTTCCATTAATATTTGTGGTGTCAGCACCTCTCCTATTCTTTTGACTACTATTCTTTGTAGTATAACTTCCAACCCACTTCACTCCATTACACCATCTTTGACTACTAAAAGGGCTGCAACGAACCAGCACTTCCCAACAGGATGACACTCCCAATTCCATTTTAAACACTCCATCCTAGAACTGCCTGGAGAACAACAATTCCATCCCATGACAACTTTCCAGATTTCGGTTTTTGTTCCACATTAGAAAGGAAACAAAACCTTTCAAATGCTTCTGTGAAATGGAATTATGTCATAACATCTGGTTTTGGCTCGAAAGTTGCGCATTCACTTTGGGTCTCTCTCTTGGAAAGGGCCAGAGAATTAGAATATTGGGGTTAGAAGAGACCTCGGGAGATCATCTAGTCTAACCCCCTGCTCAAAGCAGGACCAATCCCCAATTAAATCATCCAACAAATTTTTGCCCCATATCCCTAAACGGCTCCCTCAAGGATTGAACTCACAACCCTGGGGTTTAGCAGAAACCTTCCTCATCCCAGCTGATACTTCTCTGGAAAATGTTCTGGCTTTGACAAAACAGCGTATTTCAGCAAAAAAACATGTTGTCAAAAACTTCCAACCCGCTTCACTCCATTATACCATCTTGCCATATTTCTCATCAGAGTTCAGTCTTAACTTCACCCTTTACTCCTAATCTACAAGGAGGGGCAGGGGCTGCATTTTTAAAATAATGCGGGATGGAGCACAGATAGAGATTGATTGTATCTCTTTGCAATGGGGGGAAGTTCACTTGTGAAAGCGTAACATTGAATACTCCCCTCCCAAGACGTTCTAAACTTAGCCTAGATACACACCGCAGAGTGGGAGGCAGACTGCTGGGCCACACGTGTCTTTTAAGAAGGTTCCCTGTGTTTCAAAGGCTGCCTGAGAACCATAACACCATGTGTGCCCAGCAATCACCATGGCAACAGTGGCTTTCTTTACAAATGGAAATGGTATCGCAAATAGGCATGTAAAAACCCCTTGTAAACTGACAAACAAGCTCCTCTTGCTCTGGGTTAAAAGAGCTTGCACACACCCTCTTTTTATTAATTTTTTCCATGAATAAACAAGGGATGAGGGACATGTGTTCACAGTGGCATGTGAGAAATCCACGTACATGCACAAATCCTGTTAACAGGCCTCCCATGCACCCCTTGGAAAACAGAAGCAGCAGTGTTTAAGCAGCATGCCTGCCCCTTCTCATTAGATTTGTGCAGTCCCGGAGATTGGTAACTCTGGCTCCCTGAGGAATTCAACACTGGGGGAAAGTCATTGTGATGTATTGCAGGAGAACAATGCAAAATGTGCACTCATTATTAAGACTTTTTGAATAACATCAGTTGTCAAAAATATGCAGGAAGGCAGAACAAAGCTAATCAAAGCTGGACATAGCAAACTTTTCAAGTTCTCAGATAAACATTTGACAGTCAGATTTGTGAACTGACTTTCAATTGAACAAGCTTACTAAAGTCATTGCAGTATATGGGTCTATTGTACGTGGTGGAGAACAACTCAAAGAGCAAGACCAGAATGTCATGGGAGCCTAATAGTTTTCTCAGTGAGTCCACCCTCCTTTATCAGACAAATATGGGTGTCAGCTTTTATTTCCATTGCTCTCCCTTCACCTCCCAATCACTTGTGCTTATAATAGCAACAAAAATCTACATTTCAGGAACAAGACCTTCAAAATCAGCAACTTCCTCTATTTTTCCAAATATCTTTAAATGTGACTGTACCATTCTAGTTGTAAGTTCTTACCTAGACATACTATTTCATTAGGATGATCTTTATGTGATTCAATAACTTCAGAAGCTACAGGGAAATAACCTGAAGGCTCACTGTGTTGTCATGTCAAAACATACTTTTGCTGAAAATATTTTACAGTAGTTCACTGGACAGAGGGGAGTACTTCAAAAAATGAATGTTGACAAATAGTAGCAAACTTCTTTTTCAACTCCATTACATCTTTAGGTCCATCTAATGTCATAACCACTCCAGGAGTAACATAGTCTAATGTTTATTATGCTGTCAACCCTGGTAAGTGAAGTGCTCTCTGCACCCTGTCAGCTATGTAGAACTGTGTCATTTTCTCTCTTAGATACCAGGCAAATGACATTCATAATTGTTATGTTCCACTAATCTGTCATCAAGGCCTCAGTTTAACCCAGCATTTATATGATGATCTCTGCTATGGAAGTGACTAAAAAGGCACACGCTCTTCTTTTAAGAATTTATTGCTGCTTTAAAATGTTTAGAGCTTTTTCATTCTTCTATGCCTTTTTATTTGCAAAGATACCAAATATGTCAACTCATTTTTATTGTTTTTTATTTTTAAAAAGAGCAGTGTATTATCTGAACCATTTCATGGAGATTTATTATTTGGAATACACACTAACAGTGCACAATGTCAGAAATGCTCTTTGCCAAACTCTGCTCCTGTTGATTTCAATGGGGGTAGAATTAGGCCAGTGTTGAACACTTTTGAAAATCCAACTGTGACATGCTAAAGTATCTCTAAAATGAACATGAACAAACAACCCCTCCCCCCCACAACTACAGTATACTACAACTACTACAAATGATTATTTTTAATGCTGTTTGGGAATTTCAAGTTGAAACGCATCTATATACAATCTGCTAGATTTTTGTGTATATCAATTTTAAATGCACCAAAGATTTCCACCTCAGAGATACAATGAACACAGAGCAAATTTTGAACATTAATTATTTGATCCTACCTGTGGGTCAGACAATCGGGATAGGTCAGGATACAAGTAGAATTTTATTCCTTCAGCAGCCCCTGGTAATGTTACTCCTCGAACCAGAAGAATCAGTAGCATGACATATGGGAATGTAGCTGTCACATACACCACCTAGCAAGAAGAAGTAAAACATCAGAAAATGTTTTTTTTCCCCAAACAAAAACAAGAAGAAGATGGTGTTGTTTCTCTGGTAGTAATTCAGATATAAATAGCCACACAATCTTTTGCACCCTGAGCGATACTTTGAGACTAATACCCTTGCTGGTCTTCTGCAGAGTGAAGAATTTCATCCCCAAGCATATTCCTTCCTAAAGAATTTAGGCTTGGTAGGAAAATGGGCACACACTTCATCACAAATAGAGCTGGGCGAATAATGAATTTTTCAGTTCACTGGCAATTCGGGGTGAGTGGGGGAGGAACAGAAAAAATAATCCATTTGGGGTAAACCAGATTTAAAAAAAATTGAAAAAATCAAAAAGTTGAAAAAATAATTTCAGGTCAAACAAAATGTTCTGTTTCAATTTTGACCATTTTAAAACATACTACTAAAGGACATTTTGAAACAAAGTCAATTTTTGCACTGACAATATTGAAATGAAACATTTCAATTTTTTATTTTTTTTAGTATTTTTGTTTGTTTGTTTTACTGAAATATTTTGCATTGCACCATGTCATTTTACATCAGCATGCAGACTGCCCTCTCAGACACACCAATATTCTTCCCAGGGTGCACCAACCAAATTTTGCTATGCACACAGTTTTCCACTGAAGGTGCAATTACAGCTCCTATAATCCTGAGCTGCCAGTAGGAACCTGAGAAATCCATACTTCCGCAGGCAAGGGAGGAGAGAAGAGATCAGCCAAGGATACCTCTGCATAACAGCAGTGCAGTTATCACACCGCCATCCTGGCATGGAGAGTAAAACCCCAGAGAATAGCCTTGCCCTGCCCAGAAATGCCTCCACTGGGTATAGAAACCTCAACCCCACCTCTTTGATTATCAGTCCCTAAGAGCCAAAATATGGCTGGTATCTGATTAAGGGAGGGAGGGCTTTCTGAGGTGTCTCCTCCCTGTACTACTGCCTTGCAGGAAGCAAGGTGCATCATCTCTACCACACACCTATAATCCAATCCAAACCACAGGTAAGAGGATAAACAAGAGGAGTGCTGATAAGAGTGAGGTCTGTGGACAGGTGGGAAGAATCTGGAGTGTTTACAGGCTGCAGCAGCCCTTTGTCCCAGTTGGCATTGCTATTAAAAGAAAAACCAGGGCGACTTTGGCACTCATAAAGTGATCGAACTGCTGGAGTTCCATGCTCTTCTTGAGCTGAAATGGCCAGTGAAAGATGCTGGATTTGTGATGTGCTGAAATGGGGGCTGGGATAGGAACCCCCCCGAAACATAGTTCCATTATAGGCTGTCGTCAGATTTTCAGCTTACATCTCCAAGCCTGCTGAGCCCCCAGATCCCTCAGGGTTCCTGTTTTGGAATTCTCATTATGTTCTTGTTTATCATGCTGCACAGCACCCAGGGAAGTGACAGGGGGTGGCTTTAGAAATCAAAGTGTTGTTATTATTATCACCGCATCTGTAGCCATTAAAAGTTTGCCAGAAATTGTTTTCTTTTCTTTCTACACATCAAACCTCTCTGAATATTAATGTGAATGCAACTGTTTCTAATTACGTTGAACCCTGTTTTAATTGACTTTAATTGGTTGGTGTGTTAATTAGCATGCCAATGCTCAGAATGCTTTTCCCAGCTCTTAGCGATGTCGGAGTCATGCTGGTGTCTGAGCACTTGGGAGCAAAATAAATGTTTCTGACACACCCGTGTCGGCACCACGTTCTTTTATCACAATATGACAAAGGACAGATTGACAAAGATAGTGAGATACCCAAAGATGCAGTTAGATATCTACTGAGATTTTTAAAAGCTCTTATGCAGGTTGGGCACCTAATGCCCATTGAAAATCAGTGTGATCCGCTGGATGCACCACCATGCTGCACTGTAACTCCCCCGCACGCAGGGCTGGATTTACACCCGACGCGCCTCCCACCCTCCGCCTACAGCTGACCTTCATGTTTTCTGTAAAAAAATGAAACTTTTAACCCACTTTTAACTTTTAGGTGCCCCTAGGCACATGCCTACTGTGCCTAACTGGAAATCTGGCCCTGCCTGTGTGGGTACTTCCCATGCGAACTAAAAGGTAGCTCATTCGTGTTAACATAATCCTCTGGACTAGCTACCTTGTTGCAGCGTCCACATGGGACATGCGCTGCAATTCACACTCCCGCAGAGTGCGTTGCAAGGCCATGTAGACAAGCCCTTAGGCTCTTAAGTGCCTATATCTCATTGAGTTTCTAAATTGTGTAGGGCTAGGTTTTTAAAGATATTTAGGCATCTAAAGCCTTTACTGGTAGTTAGCTACACAGCACCACATTTTTTAAAAGGTATGTAGGAGCCTGCTAGAATTTTCAAAAGTATCTGGGTGCCCAATATCCATTGAACTCAATGCCTTTTAGGCACTTACAAGCTTTTGAAAATCCCACAAGCCACATATCTGCACCTTTAGGTGCCTAAATACCTTTGAAAATCTAGTCCTCAGCTATTCAGAAAATTTTACCCTAACTGAAAAGCTAGTCTTGGGATGGCCAGATGAACAATCACTGCACACAGATTGTGATGCAGCAGGCTCAACTTGTAAGAGATGGCAACAGGTAAAAACGAACCCCAGGAGGAAACACAGATTACATCATTAACCTGTTGAGAGAGAGGAAGAAGCACTTAGCGCAATGAATTTAGCCACATAGCCAGAAAAGTTAAAAATAGACTGCTCAGGCCGCAGCTACAACAGAACATGTCAGCTTGATGTTCACATGCTACATTACAACAACTTTTATCAGGATGAATCTTAAATAGGGAACTGGCTACAGTGAACTTTAATCCTTTGCTTTGCTCTTGCTGTGACCACAGCTGAACTGCCCTTTGGTGGGGAAGGAAGAATTTTCATACGCTGGTGAGTTTCATTACCTCCTGTCACCACAAGATAATACAATTACGTTCCTATGATGTCAATGACATTAAAACTTCAGATGGTTCCAGTTGCTTCCTGTGTAAATACTTACTGGCCATCACTGCAGGTTGGACGGTACAGAACACAAAACAATATGCCAGATTCCAAGGAAATGATATTATCTGAATTGTGTTCTGTGTTTAATTTACATTGTAATACAAGGTTTTTTACAAAATGAAAGTGTTCAAGTTCACTTAGGCCAGATTTTTAAACCTATTTACAGGTTGTTGTCCACAGCACTGCAATACCTAACTGATTGAGGTGCCTACTTCTCATTGTCAAGGCAAGCACCCTCATTAATATGCCTGAACCTGGCTTTTGAGAGATGCATCTTTACGGGCAATGTAGTGGTTCAGTCTCCCTGCCTACTGCGTTCTTCTGGGGTGCCAGTTAGCACTCTCTATGGTGTACTGTAGACACCTCTCCTCTTATACTTGGATTGACACTACTAATGTATTTCACTCCAACTACTGAACAGTCATCAACTGGTGATGACCTTCCACACTTGTCTACACAGGGCAATGGACCAGCAGAACTACAGTGGTACAATTATACCCCTAGAATTATACCCAGTATAAGTCCTGTGTGGACACACTATTCCAGAATGAAAGTGATTTTTAGTTATTTAATTTTGCATACCTTATGTTGCACAAAAATAGTCACTATTATTCCAGAATAGAGAATCCATACAGAGAGTTATACCAGCATAACTCTACGGATGTACTTATACCACTAGAATTCTGCTGGTCAATTTCCCCATGTGGACAGGCCCTAAGGCGCTACCAGTCTGGGCTAGATTTACATGAAGAACCTACAAGAGAAAGGTCCAGATCCCATGATCAACTCCTGCACCATTCTGCCCTCCCGCCCCACACTTATTTATTTTATAAATTCAAACCCCTTTCCAAATCACTAACTGTTGCAGATAATCATACCATACTGTGACATTGTGCCAGATTTTCCCTTTCCAATATCAACATGTGCAGCAAAACTGCCAGTTTTGAATATGATGATATTTGAAAGGGGTTTTTGATTATTGGGAAATGACACACAAAAATGGAGAAAATCAGCTAAACATCCAACTTTACTATTTGCGCTCTCTGTGTTGCAGTTTTATTCACCATCATCTGCTTTTATCCGGGTATGTTTATCCACAGAGAACAATCTGCTCCAGAATTGTGTTGTGAACCATTCTTAACCAGACTGCTTACAAATGTAGATGTTTTTCTTCCTAAACTCTGATGAGTCATACATGATTGCACACAGTTTTTCTTGGAGTAAAAAGCAGTGCAAAAACAAGCAGGTAAGAATAGTGACAGTAATCGGCTCCAAGACAGGAAAATTATGCATCAGAGATGGGGAAAATTCACTATGAGTTCAATATGCTAAGCTAGAAAATAAAGGCCAGCAAAGGACATTCACTGAAATTACATAAGAAACTTGTTAACTGTGCAGCGTACAGAGAAAGCAAAAATGTTCTACGTGTGCCATGACATCATCAGAGAAAGATGCACAGATTATAACACTGCCCATGCATGGATTATTAGTCGTGAGGCCACAATGTCTATCAGAAGTTACAGGAGGTGAACAGAGAAACCACAGTGGGAGATTTGGGTCAGTGCTGCTGACCAGAGCTGATTCTAGGAGAGGGCAAGAGTGGCGGTCACCCTGGGCACTAACTTCTAGGGGGCATCATGACACTGTGCTGCTCAGGTGGGTGCTCATTTGTTTTGCTTGAATGCTTGGGGCTGAAGGTCCATCCTGGACAGCAAAATGGCTAGAGACATCCTTGCTGATGATGGAGACTCTGATCCTGCACTGAAAATCTTGTGGGCACAGGGAGTCTGCCAGCACAATCCCAGCTGCAGATCCTAGGTTAAAACTGGAATTGTATTAAAAGGCACTAGGGGAGAACAGTAACTAGGCACGGGAGCTAGAACTCCAACAACAACATGTAGCGAATTATGTGTTTGACTAATTGACTTTTTTTTTGTATTAATGAATTTTCTATAAACAGTATACAATTTCCCTAAATGTATGTTACTATAAATTATTTCCCAAATAATTTCTGCCTACTGGTTTTGTCTGTAGATTATTCACAGGCTGTTAAAATCAAGATCAAATGTCTTTCTAAAAGATGTGAAACTGTAAGTATTTGATATTCAAGCTATGGTGGTCAGTTTTGATTGACCTCATAGATCACATAGTGTATTTCTAACTGGAAGAACCAACTGTTCATAGCAAAAACTTGCATTTACAAATTAGACTTAATTTTGTATGTATATTCTTCAACAGTTGCTTAAAATTCACTATTTTGACAAAGATTCCTGCCACCAAACTTGTCCACTAGAATATACACAGAAAGCAAACATAAAAAAGGACACACACATGGTTAGAGAGATTTCCCTCACAAACTTGAACAAACATATCTGGTTTTTTTGCAGTGTTTGTCTCACCTTCTAATCATAGCATTTCCTCCCTAATAAAGAAAAAAGTTGAAAGATGATGAGTTTCTAATGAGGATCAGTTCATGCATTATTCATGCCTCAATAAATCCAATATATTAAATGTTCTACTATGGATTATCCATATTTAAAAGAAAGGAAAGCCTTGCACATTTTTGCTATTATGTCATGGTAACATAAAAAAAAAATCCATGACATAAGAAAATAAATGTTAGTAAAAGGAGAAACTTTTCTAACTTGCTGCTACCAAAGATGCTGATAAAATCATTTTCAATTGTTTATTAAGGCCCAAATGTACATCACTGAGCATGCAAAAGAGCATGCATCTGTATAGACTACATGAACAATTAATCGCACGCATAACTGTGACAATTGTGATAATTGTGCAGGTAAATAGCCAATTATATATCTAACTGGTGTGATGGAGTCAGTCCAGAAGGGTATAAGAGAGTGTTGGAAGGCAGGTATATCAGCTTCAGGATGTGCAGGTCCCTGTTCCCTGGATAGCCAAACAAAGGCTATTCCGGCCAATCAAGACACCTCGGACCAATTAAGAAGCTTCTAGAAAGCAGCAGAAATAGCTAGCCTGATTGGGACACCTGAAGCCAATCAGAGGCTGGCTGAAACCAGTTAAAAACCCTCCCAGTTAGTCAGGTGGGTGTGGATGTCAGGAGCTGTGGGAAGAAGCTGTGCTGTTGGTGAGACTGAGTGGTAGACATATCATACACAAGGAAGGAGGCCCTGAGGTAAGGGTGAAGTGGAGTTTGAAGAAGCAGGGACTGCTGTGGGGAAAGTAGCACAGGGAATTGTATTGTGTTTTGTGGCTAAAAGGTCAGCCATCTTAGCTGATACTATTATGGTCCCTGGGCTGGAGTCTGGAGTAGAGGGTGGGCCTGTTCCCTACTTTCTGCCTCCCCTAATTAGTTACTGAGAAAGAGAGGTCACTCTGGGGCCAAGATCAGTTTCTGAGGCCCCTAAATCTGCCAGGAAGTGCAGGACCCACAAATACAGACTTGGAACTTTGTCACACTGGTCATTTGCATGCACAATTACCAGAATAAATGAATAATCACAACAAATGTGCACTCAGCCTACACTCATGCATTTTGCACATGAAATTTTGAGCATGTAGTTCTAAAAAAACTGGGCTGAAAAATGCAGCTCAACCAGAACCTCGAAGCTCAGATCTGATTCTATTGTAGTTTCAAACTTTCCTCTAGTTCTGGGGTGTTCAAAGGTCATGTTTCAATTTGGGTTCAGTAAAGAAATAGATCTCTGTCAAACCCAGAGTAGCTGGAAAGCAGACCCAGGGCTCTTCTGTGGGCTCAGTTCTAATTAAAACAGCCACCTAAGTGAGGCTGCTGACTATAGGTGGAGTAGATTCCACAGGAGACAGGTAACTAACAAAACTGCTCTATCTAGAGGACAATGTTATAGGCCAGCGTTAATTCCTGGGAAACTTGTTCTCCAATTTTACACCGGGTTTAGCTAGTGGATCTACATAGTAACAGACCTACTAGCCATATCCCCAAAACAGCCATGTAGTCGTATGAATGGAGCCTGCTCTGAAACACTTCAGACTTCCCAGCGCTGGATCCACTGTACTTTCTCAAGTGTACAGTGGTACCATACTGCTTCAGTTTCCTACCAGTCCACACATACCCACAGAGGCAGATTATCCCCTAGATGATAAATATTTCAGGAACAAAATAGGTTGACCTTCATCCCATACCCAACCACTGACATTGACCCTGCATATACCTTGTATATTATTAGCACAAGGGCTCCAGTCTTTATTGACTTATAAGTCTTCATTGGCTTCTGCTGGTGCAAGCCCTAGCTAAAGACCAATGGTAGAAGGTCTGCCCAGAGTGAGGTGAAAAAAGTCAAAACAGTGCAAGGTCCCCAGAACGCACGGTTGACCTAGGACAGGGGTAGGCAACCTATGGCACAGGTGCCAAAGGCAGCATACGAGCTGATTTTCAGTGGCACTCACACTGCCCGGATCCTGGCCACTGGTCTGGGGGGCTCTGCATTTTAATTTAATTTTAAATAAAACTTCTTAAATATTTTAAAAACCTTATTTACTTTACGTACAATAGTTTAGTTATATATTAAAGACTTATAGAAAGAGACCTTCTAAAAATGTTAAAATGTATTACTGGAACGCAAAACCTTAAATTAGAGTGAATAAATGAAGACTCAGCACACCACTTCTGAAAGGCTGCCGACCCCTGATCTAGTATCATGCCAGCACAGCACCAAGATGTTCAGGAAGGTACCTGGCTGAGGAATTATAGAATATGTGCTGACCCAGAGCATGCCCCAGGCAACCTCCTCTGCTTCAGTGAAGCCCCAACAGTGACATAAATCTGTCAGAATCTCCGGGGAGGGCATCAGGCCACACACCAGCTGTGAGCTCTCTCACAAGGCAAGTCTTCAGTACTGCACAGGGCATAGCTTCCATCCCCACACATGTGATAACAGGAATCACTGAAGTGCTCCTGCCGCCCCAGTCCTTAAAATGAAATTTTGAAAAAGTGGCATTTAGTGTACATCTGCCTCAGGAAACACCGGAGTCAAAGACAGCTAGTGAATACAAAAGGCATGTGTGCAGCTGATTGCAAACACTAATCTGCCCCAGAGGAAATTACTAATTTGTTAAACTGTTGTGCCCTCGCAGATGGCATGTGCTCTTAATGCAAAACCTGCGGGGCAAAAGAACATCTGTGGTGTAAAGTTTCTAATTTCAAAATGGGAAAGGTGGATGTGGCCTCTAGCAAGAGGAGCCATCACACCTTGGCAGGCAATGTAAATAAAAAATAAATCACACCACTGTAAGCTCATTTGTAGCCCTGATACCCACAAGGGTTTTAACCTGGAAGGGCTGCTCACTTAAATTAAAAATGATCTCCCCCATAAATGAGAGTGTGAAAGTTTTACTGTAAGGTGGCACATGAAATGCTATTCATAGGTGTCCTACAGATGCAAATATGTTGAAAGAAGAATGCCAATTTATTGCATTTCCTAAAATCTACTATACAAAGAGAAGGAAATGCCAATTACTGTAGTTATGGGCAAGGAAGAGGAGGATGGGTATGAACCGAGATGCGACAACAGCAAGTTTCATCTGCTATCTTGGAAATGCTCAATAATTCAAGCCAAGCTGAACTGTTTAAATATGGAGAACCCCTATCAAGCAGGAAATCATCACAGCTCCAAATACCTCAAAATCAAATGCTGCTACTTAATCAAGTACAAGTCAACTTGAAATCTCAGGGATGCATTTTAAATATCAATTGAGACTAATAAATCAGCTGACTGTTGTTTTGTCTTTAAGGGTCTTTAAAAGTTCAAAACTGTTACTAGGAAAAAGCTTCCAGGATTTCCAGATGCTGAGCTCAGTTACACCTATCTAGACCAGTATCTAGTTTAGACAGCTTTTAACAACCCCAGTTATCTCCACTAGTTTGACTTTCAGCTAGAATTTACAATGTGCTAAACTCATCCCTCAATATCACTGAGCAAATTTTCAGTCTTCAGGGGGGTTACACAGGGAGGGACAAATTAGGCACCATGTGAGTTTGCTTTCTAGAGACCAGTTTTACCATTGGGTGTGCACATGCAGCCCGCACTGAACTCCCCTGAAGGCAGAGCACTGCTCTGGATGTCCTAGCTGGAAGGGGGTTTAACACACCTGAACAGATTTTCTCTTGGGCTCCTCTTCCTTTGATCAGGCAGCACTAAAGAGAACTGCTTGCATCTCCTCAATTGACACAGAGCACTTCCCCACATCCTACAGCACGGAGATGTTTGGGCAGGTATCAGAGCCAGAGCTGCTGTGCTCCAGCTATTCCCAAAAGATGGAGAGTCTCTTGGGGGCCAACACCAACAGGCATAGGTTAGTTTAAGCCCCAGGCTATGCTAACCTAGTCAGGGGCTTTAACTAAGGTGAAGCCAGCAAGCCACAATCAGTTTCCTGACAATCTTCCCTTTCACCCTGCCTCTATGCTGAGTGGACCTTGACTACAGCATAGGACGTAGCCAATTTATTTTTGATTAAGGGTGGTACTTAGCAGAACACATACATATGTTTTCCCAGTATATCATTTTCATATTTTTGTTCTAACTCTAATTACAAATATTAAAAGCCTGAACCATCAAGATTTAAAGGGATTTTTCTTTGCAATTCTGCATCAGCCACAGTGCCATGTTCAGCCTCTCTCTATGTAGTCCACCAATCTTCTAAGCAAACAGATTGACATCCAGTGGTCAATGTTAAAGTTTCAGCACTCACCGGCCATTACCACGGTTCTGTGAGATACCACCGCATTTCTTAATACTTCAGAATAGGAAATATCTCAGAAGCCACTTTGCAGTGAGTGTTGGTAAAGGGTAATATTTTAATGTCACCCTCTGTAGATAACACAGACATCACTGCAATATCTCATAAACCCACTCTCTCTTTGCATTTTCTGTGATCATGAAATGGGGTGGTTGTTTAGATGATTCATGCTTTTACACAATAATAGACAATCTATTTTTATAATTAAAAGAAAAGGCATTCCCTTGTCTACCCAAAGGAGGAAATAAAATTGGTCTTGTTTCTTCCCCTCAGGAATCCAGGTCTGTATCACCTGTTCACTGTTGTGAGATGTATTTACTGTAAAATGTTTGCAATCATAAGCGTATCTTCAATAGCTCCACTGCTTAAAATATAAACAAATATCATCCTTCTCCCTCCTTCCTTTGCATTTCAACTCCCTGCACCTATCACATTAACCATAGTATTCTTGTGGATCACACCTTTATTATATCAATGGACTGTCTGAAAAGTACCTCCACTAGTACAGCAGTTGTTTCCAATCACTCAATCACCCATGCCCTAGTTGCTGAACTTCCCAACCTGAGTGAAGGGCTAGTAAGATGCAAAATACATATGAGGGAAAGGAAGGTCTTGTGGTTAAGGCACTAAGCTAGAATTCAGTCTGGTTTCAGCTCCCAGCTCTGCCAAATATCTTCTGTCACCCTTGGGCAACTCACTTGACCTTTTTGTGCCTCAGTTCCCCTGGAGATGACACTGCTTCCACCTTCTGTCTGTCTGATTTATTTAGAACGGAAGCTTTCTGGGTCACACACAGTCTCACAATATACATCTACATAGCAGCTTTCACAACAGGGCTCTCTCTGATCTTGGCTGGAGACTCTAGGCAGTAGAAGCATAATATATAACAACACTGTATAGCAATGAATGTCTGCTACTTCAGATAACAATGCACGTGCCTGCCACCCACAGGAAATGTGGACATTTTACCCTAACTTCAAAAAGCATTAAGTTATGTCTCACTTTGTGTGATCCATTGTAACAGCAGAGTCAGTACGCCCCGTAAAGTGCCACATGGCAGGATCATATATGCTTAGGACTTGCTGCCAATTTTACAATGTTGGTATTTTCCAAGTGCTCAGTAATAGAAGTGAGTAGCGGGTGTTTTGTGGCCACCGCATTACTCTGGGAGTGCCAAATATTTAGAGTAACCGGTGTAGCAATGGAAGCTCCAGCAATGAAGCTGTCTTTGTAGCTCAGGTAGAAAGGTATGTCATTATGCTTTTGCAGCTCTTTATACTGGTTTTGTATTGCTTCCATTGTAGCAGACTGCGGTGAGATATATAGAATTAAGGTTTGTAAATCTCACAAGAGCAACACTGTAGACAAAATAACCAATACAAAGAAATCCAGTACTCTGCAGAAAAAACTAATGGACTTGACCCGTAGAACTAAAGGAATTGAACGTCGTTCCCACTAGGGAACTTTGATGTATTTCTAATCCATGTGTAAGGTACTCAGATACTATGAGGAGGGTATCACAGAAATGTCTGTAATAATGCTAATAATGATCCACATCCTGGAGCTATGCCAATTTACACCAGGTCTGGTGCTGGCCATCCTGTATAGTCACAGGCTCATTCTAAGTAATGTATTTCACCTGATCAAAGGAAAACCAAATGGGAGTATCTTTAAGAAAACCCAACCAACAAATGGCATGCTGATGTGAGTGTTTCTGAGGTTTATATTTCAATTTGGTACATAACATTTTATGTTTAGAACCTCTAGGGGGAATTCTTACTGCTTCTGTAAAAAATGCTCTAATATTCCCAATATGTAAACTAAAGTCTATAGGAGGCACTATACTCCGGAGTGCTACATGTGCGGAATGAGGGCAGTCTATTGGCCTAACTCTGCAATCTTCATTTTAACAATATTGGCTTCACAGAACCTAACAGAGAGTTACCCAGCAAAAATACAAGTTGTACTTCACCCGCCAAGTCCCTCAAAATAACCACCACCAACAATGCTTTAGCACCTGAAATGCCATACTACCTACAGATCACACATGCCTCCTCAGAGATCTGTTTTCTTGTTTTATAGCTTGGGTCCCATCTTCCGTCTGACATTTTTCTGTTCGGTTTTCTGTTTGTGTTTGTTTATTTGTGGGGGAAGGGTGTGGAGTGATTGACTGGAGAGAAACACGATAACTACAAAGAAATAAGATGCGGAAGAAATGGACTGAAGCAATTCAGGCACTAAAATCTTGTTTGCTGCCTTGATGTTTATCTTTTAAACAAAAGTTAAAGTGTCTGAAAGTTTTATAGAAAGTCCGGTACAGGCACAAGTCCATTTACGGCACCTTTACTAAAACAATATGCTTTTCCTTGAGACTGATGTCTGATTTTATTTCATTACATTTGTTTACATCTTAATATTGTCAGAAAATACTTTTCATTTTGTTTTAACAGTTGGGTTGTTTCTATTTCATGCCCTGGCTTGGTATACTGAATTATACTTTTCCCCATGGCCGCGGACCCCAAGCTATCCTCCTGTTACATTTAGGGCATGATGCACTCCTACTGACTTAAATCAACTTGGAATAGGCTCTTATATAATATAAGACTATGTACATACTGCAGCTTACATCAGTATAAATTATGTCACTCAGGGATGTGAATTAGCACCCCCGAGTGACATAATTTATGCCGACTTAAGTGCCAGTGTGGACAGCTCTACTTTGGTGATAGAAGCTCCCACTGTTCACAGGGGCTGGATTAATTAAGCTGACAGGAAAGTGCTCTCTTGTTGATTTAGAGCAGTTCCAGTGGAGAGCTTACAGTGGCGCAGCTACATCAGTGCAGCTGTGCCACTGTAAGCTCTCTAGTGTAGCCATAGCCTCAGGCTTGGTCCACACTTAAAAGTTAGGTTGACATAGGTTCCTTGGGTCAGGGCTGTGAAAAAAACACACTGCTGGCTGACACAACTATGCGGACCTAACCTGGAATGCAGATGCAGCTACGTTAGAAGAATAATGAATTCTTCTATCCACATAGCTACTGTATTCCTACACCAATGAAAAAAACAAAAACCTCTTCCATCTGTGTAGGCTGCATCTACACCTCAGGACCAAGCTGGCATAGCTACAGAGAAGTAGCTATACTGGTGTAGTCTCTGAAAGGTCACATACTCGTAGCCACAGTTCCTAGTAAAGGTGGAGCTCCGCTACTGAAAGCTAATGGCAAACAAATGAAACAGAGATTGCATTATTTTGATGTAATATTACAATTTAAAGCTGTCCACAAGCACCAAGCACAATTTGTGAAAAACACTCACCAGCACTGCATACAGATCTCATTAGCTAACAGCTTAGCGGTGTCCTTAAATGCTCAAAACTGCACAGGGGAGGGAGGGGAAAAAATCTCAGTAGTGGTTTTAAAATTTCACACAGAGGTGGTTGGAAAGCAGGAACTCTGCATGCATCTCATGATCGTTCTACTTTCCTCCTTTGAATACAGAGATCAATCTTGGACTGAGTGCTAAAGCCTCACCATGAAGGGCTATTCTTTGCTACTACTTCAGGCTGAAACAAAAGACACTTCAGGAGATATAATCATTGCTGCCTAGTTCCTTTTCCTGGGCCCTTACAATGGGACCCATTTTTTTTTTCCACACATCTTTCTCTTTTATTTTCTTCTTCTGTCCCTTTACTCTTTCCTTCTGCCTCATTGAATCCATTAGAGTCTTTATACAGTCTGCTATTGAAAAATACATTTTCTGTGTGGGACTACTGACTGAGTCTTAACTGCTGGCAAGCAGAGCTTAACTCCTTCTGATGGGAGGGCAGCTGACTGCCGAGCAAAAGGTATGGAGAGCTATTTCTGAACTTTATGTTTTGGCACACACGAGATATGTTGCTAGGAGTCTTCAGGGAGAGCCTAGTGATATTAGACTCAGCGAAAGACAGTGCACAGAGTTTAGTTAAATACTTTCCTCCAATCCCTAGGAAATTTGTATCAACTTATCAATTTTCTTCGTGCTTTGGCTGTATTCTGGTCTCTCCTACACAATTATAAATCAGCAGTCACTTCACTGAAGTCAATGGAGTCAGAGCAGTGTAAAGCTGATGTGAGATTAGAACTGGGTCACTGTAGTCTCAAAACAAAAGCCTTTCTGCACAGAAGGACATCATGGTCAACAATTTCAAAGAAACTAAAATATGGGGCAGAGTAAAGTCACCACAGCCTGCCACCAGCCTTTCTAATGGGACCAATGCAGCCCTGCGCCCAACTTAAGAGGATTCATTCCCCTGCAGTAAATTAGGGGCCAGATCTTGGCCTTATGCAGGTATACATACAGTTCAGGAGAAGGTAAAAGGTACCTTCTTCTCTTTGCTCAGCCCACTCCAAGCATAGCACCCTACAGGAGGCGTTAACATGATGGAACTACGGTCCTGACTACCACATAGAATGAGACCAGCAAATGCAAATAGGGAGTATGCTGGACAACATAAAGGGATGTAATAGTGGGCATTCTCCCATGTGTGCTGGGAAGCTGCATGAGAGCTGTTCCTTAAAAGAACACTAATACAGAGCTAGATTCTGCCCAGGGAGATCCATTTCAAGATCTGAGCCCTAGGGAATAGCAGGTGGAAATTATGTGAAAGCTAAGCTGAATGCCTAGTACAAGAAATTTAAAATGTCATATTTGCCTCTGAAAACAATGTCGCTTTTTTGAAAAGTAACGCAAAAGAAAATGATTTTTCTTTCTCTACTCTACTCTGTGTTCTCTGTTCTGCTTGTCCAACCTGGATAATCAAATAATTTGACAGGAGGAACAGAAAGACATCCATAAATCACTTCACACTACCCAGCTGTGCTTGTGAGTGAGGAAGGGGGGAGGTTGTGGAGAGGACTGGAAGGAATGTGTTGAATTCTGTAGGTAAGGACAACTTTATAGTCAGCCAGTGCTGAGTCTGACAGCTTAAACATTGCCTTTGAAAGTTTACAGGTACTGATAAATTGCTTGTCCAAATTCATGGATTTCCCTTGACAAAAAAAAATAAAAATAAACATAAAACTTTAACCAGATCTAGTGGAGTTTCAACTTCATTTTTCTAGTAATCTGTGAGTCTTTAAAGATTTGGAGTTTAACTTTTTGGAATAAGCACTTGAAAGCCCAGATGCTCAGCAAGTATGGATCGCAACTATCTAGGTCTGTTGGGTCTGTTACCCTGGACTGAAAATCTACCTAGGGTCAGCTCATACTAATCAGTGGTACTTCTTGAGGAGTAAGATATTATTCAGCCCGAGTAAAAGTGCAACAGTCTGGCTGCTAGAAAGTGTCAATTTCACCAATTCTGACCTGAAACCATTAATCCAAACACGCACACTTAAGAGATTCATGAATCTTTCCCTTATCTAAGCTTCATGTTGTGACAAACCCCCCAAACCAGGTGCCACTGGGAAGTTTTATTGATTTGAATCAAATTTGCCAACCCCAGTCAAGCAGAACACGACAAGCTTCAGTCACAGCCATTAATCTGAGGAGCTGCTCCAGGAGACCTGAGTTGAATGTCACAGGTTTAGATATTTATGTGCATAGAAAGAAATAGTGAAAGTCTTCACTTTAAGGGGGAAAATGCCAAATTCTGCCTTCTCTTATACCTATGCAATCCAATAACCAATGTTCTTACTGTAGGTAAAATTGTAACATAGTTCCTTTAGGGAAAGGAGGTCTTTTGCCCCGTTAAGGTTTTTATGCCTTTTTCAGTAATGCCATGGTAGGAAGTAGAATACAAGAATGACTAATAAAGGTTAAAAATAAGCAATTCAGCAGTTCTCCTGTCCTTAAGTTTTTGTGTGATAAGTGCACTGCAGACTAAACCTCTAAGGGATGTTATTAAAATGAGTTGCAAACAATTATGTTAACCAAGCCGGATCCTTTTTAGAACTATAATGCAAAATAGGAAGGTAGCTAATGGTAATTAGGAAAAAGTGCCATAAATATTTAATGAGAAGAGATTTGTATAATAATTATCTATTCTATTATTCCATGTTTTGACTCCTGGGACTTTCTTAATCAATCCACTCACACATTGCTTGGTAATGTGAAGATCTTATCTACCTAGTTGTTATCTGGCTCCCATCACTAAGTATCTGAGTGCATCAGTTGTATACAGTAACAGCAAAGAGTCTCACAGGAAGCATTATGTTCCACCAGAGTTGATGATGAAGGTTTTTCTTGTAAACATTTGCTGCCTGCTGAAGAGGTGATTTTCCCTGCCCTTTCTTGGGATAGCATAACATTTCTGTTTTTATTTAGTTTAGTCCCTCAGAGTCAGCCCCACTGATTTTTGTAATCTACTACCTCTTTTTTCTATTTGTTATGGTGGATGATCACATTCTGCATGGATTAAGGTAGTATTTAATGGGAACGCACAACGAGCAGTAGGAGAACCTCAAAAGGTTAAGTTCAGTCTAGATAAGCAGCTAAATGTTCAGATGGTTATTCAAACCACTTCAGTATGTAAAATAGGGCTGATAAACTCATAGGAACAAACTCCTTTGGGAGATTTCTGTACCTTCCAACTGGTCCCTGAAATTCCAAAAAAGGTTTTCACAAAGTACTGTACTTTGCCAGTTCCAGACCTGGTCAGAACCTAGAGGTGCAAGGGAATTGCAAACCAAAAAAGGATAACTTTCTATTTGCATTTGACTCCATTTTTGGGCAAAGGAATGGGAGAGGTGGTATCTTATTTGATTTGAATAATTTAATCCATCCAAACTCATGGATCATAATACCAGTGGTTATTGTGATACTCAGAGCATAAACTCACCCTCAGATTTCAGTGTTACACAGTAATACATTTTGAATTTAACACTTAACATTGGGAAATTCTGACTCTTGCTAAATCATACATGGCAACAATACAACCCATAATTTTGCAGACAGATATTATGTGTTTTTGTTCTTTTAAAACTCATTTAAAAAGGTTTCTCTGCCCAAAGGCAGTTTTCCACCCATCATCAAGATTTCTCCAGACAAGTACCACTAAGACATATCATAATGGACTGTGTCAATCATATCCCAATTTGCTCTATGAAGCACATCAAGAGAGAAAATTGGAATGAATACTGGATTTTAATGGATTTATTTACTGCTTTGTAGAGGGCAGAGGCACATTGGCTGTTTGCTTTTAGAAATTTAGTATGTATCTGATCACATAGTTTATTGCCTTTTCATTGGTGAGTCCAGTAATTAAAATGATCAATCATAAACCAACAGCAAAAACTGAACCATTAGCCTACTCAACAACCACCAAATTGATATGGAATTAATATCTGGAACAAAGATCGTCCATCATTAAAGCCTTGTCTTCTGGGATAACTAGCTAAGTACTGCCTTATGAGCCTGATCTGAAGGCCATTGATATCAATGGGAGCCTTCAATAGACTTTGGATCAGGTCATCAGGTTTCATCAGAAGCATTCCAAGGACTAGTTGCTAGAGATGAAATGACAAAGAGTCCTGTGGCACCTTAAAGACTAACTAAAGTCTTTAAGGTGCCGCAGGACTCTCACTTCTGCAATTCCAGACTAATACGGCTACCCCTCTGATTCTAGAGATGAAATGGCTCATCTATCTTGGCTCCTTGTAGCAAGCAGGAAAGATTCTACATAAATTGATCTTGCATATGACCGAGGGATGCTTATTGCATTAATTACTTGAAGAGCTAAATTATGTCTAATCCTCACCATTTAAACAGAGTCCTTTTATCCAAGCCTACTGCTCCTTGTTATACTAGATTCACTTTTAATAGTCCTTTTCCTCTTGGTCTATTGTTGCTTTTCAGATATTAAGACAGGGTATTATACACAAGAATGCAAAGCTGGAGGGGTATTTCAGTGCTCTACAGTTCAGGCTTGAAACACCACAAATCCCTGGAATCAGATTCATTTTTGCAGCAATACTTCAGCCTTTTTTCATTACAAGCTCACATATAGCATAGAGAAGAGGGGCTCTTTATAGGGCATTAAAAATGGTGGCATATTTTAGGAGACAATGGATATGTCCAAATGTCTTTGCCCAAACCTTCTCACTTCCCACATGGTTATGCAGCAGGCTGCACACTAGCTGGCAATTGCTTCCCCACTCCTAAATGGGTGTATCTCAGCAATGGTGTTTGATGAATAAGCACTCTATCAATGCAATATTATTACTAATATGTCTTATTTAATGGTAAGGTTCCTTGAAGTTTCTCCAGCTGCATTCACAGAATCCTATATGTTAAGGATAGGAAGCACTTTTCTAATAATCAACTCC
The DNA here is from genome assembly GCA_007922305.1 of Dermatemys mawii. Classification (NCBI taxonomy): domain Eukaryota; kingdom Metazoa; phylum Chordata; order Testudines; family Dermatemydidae; genus Dermatemys; species Dermatemys mawii. Next base: position 6,466,214 of record ML677379.1, read on the forward strand.
TTACTGAAAGCAGGAAGGACACAGCCTTGCTCTCACAAAGGGTACGTTTACATTTTAAATGCTACAGCAGCACTCCTGTAGTGCTTCATTGTAGACACTACTTATGTCAACAGGAGGGGCTCTCTGGTCACTGTACATAATCCATCTCCCCGAGAGTCAAGAGCTAGGTTGACTGAAGAATTCTGCCATCAACCTAGTGCTGTTTGCAACAGGGGTTAGGTCATAATAGTTACGTCTCTCAGAGGTGTGAATTTTTCACACCTCTGTGAGATATACCTTTACCAATGTAGCTGCCTAATGTAGACCAGCCCTAAGAGATTAAGTTAGGACTTAAGAGAGACTTAAGTCTCTCTACCTGACAAAATTTTCAGATGACAAACTTATTTAGGATAGTTAGGACCAGAAAGGAGACAAACAACAGGGATATGATAAAAGTACATAAAATTTTGAATACTGTAGAGAAGATAGATTGGAAGCTTCGGCTCTCCTTGCCTCATAATAAAAGAGAAAGGAAACACCCAATTAAATGAAAAGATGGGAAACTCAAAACTGATTAAAGTGGATATTTTTTCTCATGGCATGTAACTAGATTGTGGAACTCACTGTCACAGGAAGACATTGAGGCCAAGAACTTAACAAGATTCAAAAAGGAATTTATAGGGATAACAAGAATATCCAGAATTATCATCATTAATGACAAGAAACATTTTGGAAAAAATACTACACCAATCTCTAACAACTAGAGATCAAAGTAAAACCTAATTTGAAAGGCAGATTACCCCACATTTGCCTACTACTACTTCTTACACCTTCATCAGAAGCTTCTGATCTGTTGAATACAGATTACTGGACTATATGGATCTCAGATCTGACCCTGTGTGGGAATTCCTATCTTTCTCTGTCTCGTTATATTGTCACCTTTAGCTCCTTTTGGTCTTGCTCTATTCAGTGCATTACTAGTCTGTAAATTATGCAAGTCAAATAACAACAAGCTGATCTAAAGGTAAATTATCAGGGAGCCAGATCCTCAGTCTGGGTAAAGAGGTATAACTCCATTGATGTCAATCATAGCTGATTGAAAAGTTTTCAACACGTTTTCCCATTAAAATGTAGTTTCATCAAAATAGAAATGTTTTGTGGGAATGTTGCTATTTTAACGAAATTTTGAATAGGAAAAAGTCAAGATGTTTAGTTTCAAGAATGTTTCAAATGTTTCATTTCAACTTTATCGTTTTGACTTTCATAATGTAACATTAGCATAAATATTTTAATATCTTTATATTACAGCTGTCCAGAGGATAATTCCTTTTTGTGACAACCTTCAAGGTTTCAGAATTTGTTTTAATTCCATATGGAACACAACCAAAACCTTTTGAACATTTTCATGAAACACAATTATGTAAAAAATGACATTTTGGATCCAAAAGGCAGGTTTTCACCCTCTTCGCCCTTCTCCCTTTCTCTCCACAGCCAGAGAATCCATCCTGAACCTCAAAAATCCTTCTGTTGAAAATTTTGCTGAAACTGATACATCTTCCTGAGACATTTCAACGTTCATGAAGCAGCATATTTCATCAAAAATGTTCCAACCAAATCTAACTCATAAATATTAGATATAATATATTAATATAAACATCAAAATGTTTTAATGGTCCCAAACCGAATTTTTTTTTTTAATCTTCATTTTGTGGGAAATTTTGAAATTTCAGCATTTTTTGTTCTAATTCAGTATGATTTCTTCCCCGCAAATTGTTGGCATTTTACCAAAGAAGGGATATTCCAGTTCCCAGTCAACTCTGCTGGCAGGGAAGCCACACTGATCTATACCAGCTGAGACTCAGGCCCATAATGTAGTTATCTAATATTTAGTAAATATGGTGATAGGACAGCGACTGTGTTTTATTTGGGAGTGGGAGTGGTAGTATGAAAGAATTGTACATTCTGAAGCTATATCTAAGATGTGCTTTTTTAAAAAAATACAAGTCTTGTTTTGCTTTAGAGATGACTGTTATTAGTGACAGAACTTGGAAGTGTCCTAAATTTTGCCACCACATTTGGATAAAAAATGAGCATACACTATGTGTAATGGAAGATCTTTGAAAGAAACTTAAAACGCCGTTATAATAGGTATAAAACCTGCAACATACCTAGAAACCACTCTGTCATCTCTAATCTAAAGCATCATTATGAAGTGCCTACAGAAACACATTATTCAAGTTTACCAACTTGGCCAACCAGTCAGTGGAAGCAGCGACAAGACATGCATTCCCACATCCCTCTGTTAGAAGAAAGAGCAACAATTTGCAGAAAGAGAAGTTCCTCTTACAGAGCAAAAATGCATCACTAGCCTAGAGAAGACATTGGAAAAGAGTCTCCAGTACAGGGCCTAATTATTAATCAGAAATAAGATAGGATACTAAAAACTCATAAGTAAAGTAATTCCATTACGAGTAAGAGTAGCAGTAATGGAGGGAAAGGGCAGTGCTAGCTGTGAACTACATCCCACAGACATTTTCCTACAGTGCCTTACTACTCATTTTGCAAGTAGCGGCGAGCACCACAAACCATAGCAAATACACTCGGGAACAGAGGATCTGAACCCACCCTAAAGCCACCAGAGCTTACTTGCCCGTGGCAGCGATGTATCAGCCACGCAATAGATGCCCCCAAACCTAGCGCTCCTGAGGAAATTATAGTCCTAACCAGCTTCTGCATAAATGGAAACAGTTCCTGAAACACAGTCCATTGTTATCATAACAGAGCAACAAAAGACACTGTTCTACCATAAAGCAAGAGCTGGACTTTTGATATCATTCATTAAATTTTCATATCTATCTACAGATGCAGCTGCCTAGTTGTTTGTTAACTATTTAAGCACAAAAATGCTGTACGTGACCTAAGTGTTGTGATTCTGTAATGAGCCTTTGCCTCCTAATTCCTAGAGAATTCCAGCTTCAACTTTATTTTTTGTTTCAGGCTGAGATTTCTAAAGCCATACAGGAGATCTGGATGCTCAGTTCCCATCAACACCCCACCCCAATATCTTTGTAATGACTTGGCTATCTGCTTAGTTAACAGGTTACCAAAACATTTCAACTGAGTAGAAAAGAAATGACTTTCCGTGGGGTTGTCATCAAAATGTCCCTTCTGCAGCCACCCTCATGCTGAACACGCTTATCAAAATGTTGCTTAAATAAAACAATTCCAAACTTCTGCATATTAGAGTCTCTTCTTCCTTTGTATCTACACTCTGGAATACACCACGGTATTAAAACAGCTTTCTTGTCTATCAGTTAGACTAATCATTTTCACAGTTTAAGTCAGAAATCCATTTCTGGAAAAATAGAGGAAGCTACAGGAACATGCCCTGGTACATGTATGAAAAACAATAGAAAGCAGAGATGTAAAACATCTTCTGTCTGAAGTCACCCAAGCGTTCTGCCTGCCAGTCCATGCCTCTTCCCTATGGTATGATCAAAAGTGTTTTGCATAGTCACACAGAATAACCCCCCATTGATAGGGCTTTCACCCGCTCCCTGTGGGGTTATTCCTTTGCAATCTAATAGATCTGATTATCTTGGACATTTTTCCTGACAGTCAACAAACTCACCTTTGCTCAATTTCATCTCATTCATTGGCCCCCCGTAAACCATTCCTGTACCTCATGGTGTACATGCTTCAAATACATGTTGACATTTATTGCTTCACTCCTCCCTCCGCCCTCCCACACCCACCACCACCCCTCCACACTTTTATTTCAGTTCTTTTCATCTTCCCTCTAAAGCCAGGCCTTAAAGACCTTAATAGTTTGTCTTCTTTCTATGAATCCTCTCCCGTTCCTCCATATCCTTCTGTTACTGAAGTACTCCATGCATTATTCCATGTGCAATCTCACCAGTGCCAGATGGCTTCCCTAGTCTGTGAAGCGATGCCTCTCTTGCATATTTAGCAGAGACTTGTTCTGGCTTTTAAGGCACAGTACGGTATCGCAAGTTCTCATCTAATTGGTTACCCATTATTACCCTTTGGTCTTTTCCAGTATGACTGCTTTCAACATTTCTTTCTCCCACTTGATATCTGTCTTGCGGATTGTTATTTCCAGTGGTGTCAGTTTTCACTTTTCCAGATGAACTCCATTTTGTTACATGCTGCCTATATTTCTAAATTCTGTAGCTGTCTTTGTTTTATTTCCCCGTCATCACTGTTGCTTGCAACACCTTCCAGATTAAGGCCAAATTCACATCTTGGATGCTGTGTACCCATCTCCTTATTAAAATTCACTCACGCCTTGCAAATGAGGTTCAGAATTTGGTATTAGTCTCATCTGTGAATTTAACACAGCAAAGGTCTATATAGTCTGATATGGAGCACAAAGTTCAGGAGAAAACATAGCTTGCACTTTCTCACCCAAAACAGAACTGGCAAAATGTAAGGGGCCTGATTCTCCATTGCCTGCATCTTGTGCAGACATTTACACCAGTGCAAGACAGATGTAAAATACTCCCTGAAATGGGATTGGTCACCTCCTGAGTGCCCCATCCTGGCTTTGGGTGGCTCCGTGGTGCCCTGCCTCCATTTCTCCTTTACTCACACTCCTCAGTAACTTCCACAAAGGTGTGTGTCCAATAACACCCCCCTTCTTGGGGTTTGGTCTATTAACATGAAATAAACTGAAAAACAAAGTCTCTTTCACCCAAGTCTCACGCTGGGCAGAGCCCTTCCACCTTGACATCCATCTTCCTATTCTTCCAGCACTTCTGAGCCTGGAGTTTGGCCTTTTCACCTTCTCCACAGGCCTCCTTCCCCTCTGGTGTCTTTACCTTGCTAACTCAGGGACCTGCAGGAACCGTCTTACTCTCTGCAATGTTTACATCTGACAGCAACCATCTGCAGTATCTTCTCTCTCCAGATCTCTTCCTTATCTACTACAGGCCTGATTAAGTCACCTGACCCAGTCGTCACATGACTCCATTCTCCTCACCTGGGAAGGTGAGTTATATTTGTCACAGGTAGACTGAGACCCCTTCTGCCTTATTGGGCTAGCTACCAGGTGACGCTACACTCCTGATTTGGTAGCATTTTACACCCACTTTGCAAAGGTGTAAATTACACCACACAGCACAGGAGAGAGAATCAAGCCCCACACATTTACAGGTTTCCTTTTCGGAGTAAGAAAGTCTTCTCACTTTCCTCCCCTCCAAGCTAAGTACTCTTAGTATCCAGATGTATTCTGACACTGCAAGTCCTGTAGTGCCCCAGAGGACACAGCATTTTCAGTCTTACCTTTCCAGTTGACTTTGTTCCTTTCCAGATGCAAAAGTAGCAGATAGTCCAAGCAGCGAGGAGACACAATGCCAATTCCCAGCGGAGATTCCCAATATGTTCAATTCCATCCGATATGGCTAACACCCTGCGTCTACAGAAAATTGTGATAGTGAAATGCTAGAATATTAGCAAAACTACAAGCAAAATAATTATACAGCATTTTGGTAAAAGGAAGGCTGCTTTAATTCAACACAGAACTGGCAACTGCCTACTGGGAATACACCATGCTGAGAAAGAAGGGCTTCGAAGGAGTAAGGGCAATGTGATTCCTACCTCTCATTGCTGTTGTTATTATTATATGTATTACAATAGCACTAAGAGGCCCGAACCGAGACCTATCCCCATTGTGTCAGGCACTGTACAAACATAGCAATAGAGAGTTTCCAATCTAAATAGTCAATTCAGACAAAGGGTGGGAGAAAGGCAGTATAGTTTTCCACATGTGTAGGTGGGTAACTGAAAGAAAGCTAGTGGCTTGCCCAAGTTCATACAGGAAATCTGTGACACAGCCACAAATGGAATCCAAGTCTCCTGAATCTCAGGGCAGTACTTTAGCCATAGGACCCAGCTCTCCCACTTTACAATTATTTTCTTATCTTGAGCATGCAGCTGCCTTTTTTATGTGCTTTGATTTTTAGTAGGACACAGTAATGGAATACAAATAATGTCAATTCTCTGTTTGCCAGCCCCCATACTTACTCCTGTAAATAAAACAACACTCGGTGATACATTGAATAAAGAGGTTACGAGTAGGAACAAGAATTTCTTTCTGCACAAGTGATCTAGTTCATGAATCCCTTTAAGGTATTTCATCTCCTTTTAAAATTAAGAGAGCATCTATGGGGAATTAAAAGACATTTCTAAAGGAAGCTGAATTTACCAGAGCAGTGAAGGCTGAATCTGTCAGGGTCTGAAGTCAGCAGTTGAGGTTGATTTAAAATGGCATTTTGTATTAATTACATATCCATAGACACCAAAGTGCTTAGTGAACTCTAAACTTCTCCTAGCAAGTAATTAGCCACGTGCCTGACTGCATACTGCAGAATAATTACTCTCAACCACTTAGGTCCCCCTTGACTCTTTTATTAAGCTTCCATCAATTCTGGTCACAGAAACAACATGGGGTTCTGCAGCTCGGCATACGTGATGTAAAACTGGAGTGATACAAGAGTATCAGGCCCAGGAAGATCAATCCTTATTCAGATTAAATCTGCCAAATGGGAAAGAATTGACTACTTCATTTCTCCTTCTATGTACACTTTTCATCTCCTGCCTTAAAACATTTATGCATTTATTGAACAAAGCTTCCTTGAGGATCTGCATTCAGTGTTATCTACAATCTTAGAGACACAGGACATCCACTAACCTACCTCTCAGTGGCACTGTGAAGATTAATTAATTTAAAGTTCATAAGTACTCTCCTTTCCTGTGGTTAAAGACAATAGATTCAATGTATCATTATTAATTTTTTTACTACTATGGGTACCAGGTCCTGGTTGTCGGCAGCTGAGATCTAAGCTTCAAAGGTCCCAGCTTAGTGTATGAGTCTCTATCGCATGAACTAAAAGTCACCTGGCTCTTAGCTAAGGCTAGAGCAGACTCGGCAATTGCTAACTGGGCTACGTGCCACTAGAGGGGGACAGAGCACCACACCAAGCTGGCATGGGTTACAGATGTGCACTCAGATAACTTTGGATATGCTTCCCTAAAGCCAAATATCTTACATTATATAACTTTTTTTGCCTTTTTTTTTTTAAATCGACATTCTTCATTTTTCTCCCTGGTGCATCCAACCCAGTACTGAGTGAGACAGAGGTCTTGGGGGAGGGAAACCTATGATCATATAACTAAGGACTGTATCATAAGGCATAGGAAGAAGCAGGCTGAATTAAGGTTGCACAGACAAATAAATAATGTTTAATGGTTTTATTTTTAATATAATTTCCTATTTTTAAAGAAAAAAAGGTAAAAAAAATAGAGAAAGACTTTTTGTACAACTAACGACCTCTGCATCAGCTTCAGCAGGCTTTGAACCCTGACAAGTCACCACCATTGCACAGACTGCGACAACTTTAATTGAAGGACTAAGTACATTAGCTGACAGCAGGAATAGGCAGTTATCCCAGAGAGATGCTATGTACTGCATCCAGGTGGTAGTTGGGGAGAGCCTGACCCAGCTCTCTCTCTTCCTCCCCTAAATAGATGGCAGGCTCCTTCCCCATCAGGTACCTCTGCTCCCCACCCTCAGAGTTGGGAGACAAGATGTTGGAACCATACACTGGGTCAGGTGCTCTGGTTGGGAAGACAAAAGCCTGTCCAAGCTCTTACCCATCCCAACACTCGCACTGTTGCAACAGTGGCTTCTGCGCGTGTTCCAAGTTCAGCGTTACATTGCTGGTACTGCTGCTGCTGCTTTGATGGAGGCATGGACCTGACTTCTTAGAATGCTCCTGTTTAGTTATTTTGGTGCACTAACAAAATTTTCCTGAGAAACCCAAGAGAGAGAAGGGAAATGGTAACTTTTTATCATTTTTTAATTCAGCTAAGCCTGGATGGAGTTTTATGGGTCAAAGAAAAGTAATTTTGCTAGGGCTTTCTTACTCCTGAACTTCAAAGTCCTGCTGAAAACAAAGGAGGTGTTAGAGCTTCTCAAAAAGTTGCAAGAATCTTTCATAATGGGAAGTGTTAGCAGGGGAGAAAGTAATATTAAATTCTTACTGGGACAGGCACTGAACAGGCAGGGCCTCAGGCAGAAGGAAGGTGGGGGGCCAAAAGAGGCAAAGTGCGGCATCGTTGCCCCTTTTGCCTCCCCTGGCAGCCCTCTCCTGTACCTGCCCACTTTCACCCCTGATTGTTAAGCTACCAAAATGGGGATCACTATCAGCGCTCGCGCTCTCTCTCGCTCTCTCAAAAGAAGCAGTACTTGATGAAGGATGTGTTTCAGTCAAAAAGAGAAGGATGAAGTCAAGAGCAAGAACAGAGGAACAGTTTTGAATTTATCAGCACACTGGGACTGAAAATGAGGCCAATGCCCCATGGCTCTAAAGCAAGGTCTACATTCTGATCAAAGGCCAGCTTAAAGTATCCAGTTCTCAACTGCACAAGAACAGCTGTGATGCATGCTGCAATATTTTCAGTACAGGCATGTCACGTCTTAAGCGTATTTAACTTACATGATTTCCGCTTTACACGGTCAGCAAAAAAAAAAAGGGGGGGGGATTAAAAAACTTCCTGTAGGGGGCGTGATTTCGCCCACCATTGAAGTCAATGGGTTCTGGCTATAAGTAGTTTCCGCTTTACGTGGTAACCGCAGAACGGAACCCTTGCGCAAGACGCGACATGCCTCTATGACTTTCAGCCTTGTCTCCTAATCCAACTCTTAAAAACAAAAAACCCAGGAGTGTGACCTTAAAAATCAATGCAGCATTTTACAGGTAGCCAAGTGGAAGATGGGTATAACAGGATCACAATTGCCCAAGCAATGATCAAACATCTGCTGCATTCTGACATACTTCATGCTATGAATAAACATGCAGAAAATCATACTTAAAGGGAAGGTAGCCTTATGATCAAAGGGGCTTCTGTTGCCATTGTGGGATTCCATATGATATACAAGAGTGAAACCTAAAAAGTTGTGCAAATGACGGGGAAAATCTCCAAAGTATATTTGACATATCCCTTTTCCTGGAGAAGGGATGGGTCATAGTGATACTAAACATGCTTAACTTTGCTCATTGCCTTCATACAGAGCCTCCTCATATCAACAATCCCTATCCCTCCAGCCAGACTGTTTTCCCAGGGCTGAGGAGGAAGTAGCTTTGATATTACCAGCTGGATGTGTCAATCAAACATTCCTCCAGAGCAGACACTGAATTTACAATGCCCCAAGGGCAAGAGCTACATAGCACACTGACACGGCTCTGCCATGTGTTTAAAAATGATCTAGCCAAGGAACCTGCTCTGTAGTATACACCAAATAACATGGGAGATGGGTTAGTTCCCTGAGAAATGGTGTGTTATGACACACAGTTGTACTTCACTCACAACATTCTGGTTATGACTGAAATTCACTGTAGGGCAATTCCAGAGCCCCAGATTTGTTTGGACCAGCCTTGTATGAAATAAAGAATCATCTGTGTCATCATACTACTGCAATGACTCTTCCTTCACATCTATCTCAATTATCCTTATGCATCATTTGTACTGTGGTAGAACCTAGGGACAGTCAGAGACCAGGACCCCAGTCTGTTAGGCACTGTAAAAACATGTAACAAAAGGCATTTACAAGCTAACCAATCTCAAGCTTTCATTTCTCACAACTTTTTCAAATTTAGTAAACACGTTATTGAAAAATAAATTTGAAAGGACTCAGTAGCCTGGGCTTGATCATGCTGTGGTTGCATGTGTCCATGCTCATTATAGTCAGTTGGAGCCCTATGGACCAATTTCAAACCTGATGTGGAGGAAAACCACCACTGGATTCACTAGAGTTGCTCTCTAACACTCTAAGTCTGAATATGGCGTTATTAGGTGAGTTTAATTCTGAAAATTTTGCTTTTTTGTGTTTTTCTCAAAACAGAAAATCCAGATCTCAAATTTATCAATTTGAGCAACAAATCGAAGCAATTGCTCAAAATTAAATTGCTCTTTAGCTCTGAAGCTTTTTTTTTTTTAGCATCTTTTTAAATTAATGGTACCTATTCTGTATTTCCATGGCCAGACATTCACATGCTAGAAGGTGATTTCTTATTGCACACAAAATCCCTGGGCATGAAGTGCAGAGGCAATGCTAGCCCCTTAGGGGCACTAAGCAGGAATGTCCCCTTCTCCCTCACCCACTCCCTAAAAATACTAATTGCATTGTTTCCACAAACCAAAAGATATACCAACCCAACATATACTAATATATTTTCTAACAAGTCCACATTAAATCAGATGAACTATATTTTGGGGGTAATATTAAATTGGGAGACACTTCAGCTGCTTTGCTGTGCTTATGCCTAGCATCACCTCGGCTGAAATAACTATTGCTAAGGTAAGGATTTTCAAAAGTAGTTAGTTTTGGGTCCTCAGCTTGACACACTTTAAAGGGGTTGTTTTCAGAGGGTAGATGCTCAGCACTTTGATTAATTGTGTCCCTGTAAGGTGTCGCAGTTTGAGCCCCGCAAAACTGAGGCATCTAAAAATCACTTAATTACTATCAGGCATTTGCAAAGAAGAGTGTGGAGAATACTTATGGCACCAGTGTGATTAGCCATGCTGCTCCCATTTTAAAAAGACACATGGTGCCAATCAATTTGAGTTAGGAGCATTTACATGAGTATTCAAAGCTTTTTCAGTTACATCAAAATCTTTGTTTTGTCTGTTTTTTGTTTAAACAAAATAAAGATTTTTTTCCCCTTAGGAAGCCACGTGCAACAAGCACAGAACATATAATTAAGCCATGAAGTACAATATATGCAAAGAATACATGGGAGAAAGACAGAAAAAGCCTCGCACAAGGTCTAGCCATGATCCTCTCGCCAGGCACAACACAGCTTCCCCTAATTCCAGCTCCTGAGCTCTCCTGCTGAGACTCTGGCTTAAATAATGGCAGCAGAGCCCAGCTTTCGAAAGAAGGAAGCATTCAGGGCTGAAAACTGTCCTGGTAAAATTTCAATTCAGTCTAGCTGCCACCTTTGGCTAGATCTGCTCATATTCTTGCATTTTGCAGTTTATATCACTAAAAATCACTTATGTCCCCTAAAAATACATCCCCTAAAAATATGTATTGGCTTGATTTTCCACTGCACCTAAGCAGAGCTCGTGCAGAGAACGGGGGGGCTGTCACAGCTCCTTTATTATTAATTATTATTATTATTATTAATCATCTGTGTTAACATAGCACCTAGGAACCCCAGTCATGGACCAGGACCCCACTATGCTCAGCACTGTGACAAAGAACAAAAAGAAGGTCTCTGCGGCCTATCCCAAGTTTCCGATCCCTGTGTGAGTAAAAACTGCAGCAGATCCTGTGTAAATCCTTTGGGACCTTATGCAGCCAGCAAAGACTCTAACTCTGCCACAGCCCTTTGTCTCCTCTGACATATCCCCTCCACTCCTCTTTCCTCCTCAACATGCTGCTTGTCTTTATTTTTTTGATTATTTTTTTTTGAGTGGAGGGGTGAGGCTGCAGCAGGAGAAAGTGGAATAGGTTGACTGAGCCAGCGCTGCCAGAAAAGGTACCCCCTAAACAGAGGAGATTCACTAGGCACTTTAAATTCACTTTGCTCCATTCAAGTAAGAGTGGGATACTAACTTACATGCTAGTCATTCCAATTGACTGGCACCAGACATACACCATGTACAAAGTAAAGTTGGGGGACCAGAGAATCTGGCCAGTAAGTGCCATAGAATAACACCATGAACTCTTTGCTGGATTCTGGCACTTGAAGCTGGTTACTTTGGCCTCATGATATTTGCACACTTAACATCTGAATCTGCCACACTTCACCACATTTAAGCACCTAAGTTCTCAAACAGTCCCCTTGTGTCTGTGGAGTAATATACTACTCAGTGTAAGGATTGAAGACTGACTCAGAGACACAGAGGTTTTATACACAGGGACCTGGAACACAATCTACAGAAGTATCTACAGCCCTATCTAAACTCAACTTGGGTTCCATCCACTATGGTCTCCCTAAACAGCACAGCCTCCTTAGCTTGTGGACCATGTCAGGACCTTGCAAGTCCATAGCAAGGCATGGCCAGACCAGTTCTCAGGAAAAAAAACACAAAAAAACAAAAAAACCCATCATCCATTCCAACCGAGTCAACCAAGCTAGAACTCTGCCTGCAATTACAAGGTACAAACACAGCTAGAGAGAGCCTGGCTTTGATCCCAGCATGCAAAACCTTATAGCTAAGGATAGTAACTACGTACAGCAGCGGAGAATATACTGATACAGTGTTATCCATTTGAAAGTTGTAGGTGCAGTAAACACAGAGTAAAGCAAGATAGTCTGTCTCAATGCACTGTGCTATAATGGAGCAGCAAGAAATATTGGCAAATAGAACTTAGTGATGCGGTGTGGCCATGCAATTTCTCAAATTCCTATCTAACCATCTTTGCTATTTTATCATATAGACTCTCTTTCCTTTGATGTTTACTATCTTTTGTGAAATTAAACAACCAGTGAGATACAGGAGATACACATGAGACACACACTTGGTGAGAAACACATAACAGTTTTGTGATGATCCTTTTGGACAGTAATTACACAATCTAATTTCATTTTACACAAGCACAATGCAAACAACTGGTACTCAACATTCAGAGCCCGATTCTCAGCTGGTATAAAACATCACTGATCAACTGACTTCTGTGGAGCTGCTCTACTTAATCCTAGCTGAAGCTCTGTCTCTCAGTGTAAGACACTGCTAACCACAAAGCTGGCAGTAACAATTTGAGTTCATGTCACATGGTCATGGATTACATTAAGATTTAACTGTGCTTTTAATTATGTAAACTACTGAAAGCTTTGCCTGGCTGCAAGGTAACTTGAGTGACTGCATTAAGGAAATAATAGCCCTAAAACTAAGGAACATTCCCTTAGCATGCATACATCCAAAAGACCCCAAAGCTACATGTACATAGAACCACTGAAAAGTAGAGACCCATGCAGTGGAGATTAGCATCTCACTGGCACAACATAATTGCAGAGAAAACATTCAACCAAAGACACTGGGGGAAAACCCTGACCTTACCAAAAAACAGTGCCACAGGATCCTTAGGAATGGATTTTCTAGAGTACTCAGCACTGTCCTAACTCTGCTCTCATGAAGTCAGTGGGAGTTCTATCACTTACTCCAGTGGGACAAAATTAACCTAACACTGTGCATGTCTGAAAATCTCATCCTCTATGTCACAGCAAGCAGAAAGATCCTCAGACTGTGAATTACCAGATGACCTCCTGAGGTCCCATCCAACCCTGATATTCTATGATTCTATGAAGAAACCCCTACTGAACATGCATCGGACATAGTGGCATCAGCATAAGATTAGAAAAGTTGTTACTTAGCCTGCCTGCGGGAGGGAAGAGAGATCTAACCCTTGGGAGGTACCAGGATGATGGCCACTGGTGATGATAAGGAAGGTGATGGCTAACATAGCAGGATGTTCTCCAAGGGATGGTTTGAGTATATGGATGTTCAGATGTACATTTTGTATTACCTCTATCTACCTTGCTGGGTTAGAGTGTTTCTGACTTTGCTAAATGTATGAACTATTGTAAATACAAAAGGATTCCTAAAGTGTAAGTGTGGCAACTGTGCACATCAGGGTTCCCAACTAAATAGTAATTTTAATAATACTAGGCCTGACCTTGGGCTAAGAACCTAACAAACCTCAGAGAGAGAACTGGGAATTCTTAGGTAATCAATACAATTAATATAAGATTCATAGACTGGGCCACACCCCTCTCCCTACTTCTCACCAGTGATCAAAATCAACTTAACTCTGCACTCAATGCACCCCCACAGCACAAACTAATTATTTGGCTCCCCTCCCCCAAAGTATCCTGGTGATGAAAAGATGAGACTATGTGGTACTATCCCCATTTGATCACTGAGGCAGGGTTGTTAAGGAAGTACCTTTGGCATGTCACGGACAACCTGAAGCATAACTACAATAGGAACCCGGCTCTCCTGATTCTCAGTCTCCCCTTCTAAACTTCTCTAGAATTGTCCCAGATGTTATAAATTACTATTACTAAATCGGAGGCTGAATGCAGATAGATTCAACAGAAGCCAGATATTTTATGCTTCCCATGCTAAGCTCTCAGGATCATAATTTTTTTTTAAAAAAAAGCCTCTGTCACTTGAACTAAAGAAGAATCACCCTCAGGTCTTCTTAACATTTGGGCTTTTATTCTCTTTTTGGGTTAGAGCGGTCAAGATAATCACAAAATCTTGGGCAGACCAAGCAGGGATGCATACATACATAAGACCCAGTTTATTCCCTTTTTAGGAGTTATCGCCGAGTTGTCATGGCAAATCTGCTACATCTTTCATTATGGCATCACTTGGCCCACACTCAGCTATTGGGGCACTCAGCTCAAGTCAGTGCTACATCTTTCATTATGGCATCACCTGGCCCACACTCAGCTACTGAGTCAGTGCTCAACTTGGCACCATTGAGAGCAGTTGGCACTGCAAGACTGTATTCGAGAAGACTTGCCCTACAGGCGTTTGACAGAAGTAAGTGAATTTTTTCAGATGGCTAATGGAACACATCTCTGTAAGTTATATATTAATTGAGTCATGGTTCCACAGGTGTCTCAGACCAGTTGTTCGTGAGTGCTTAAAACATTTCTTCTGTCCTCCTCAAGCTACACTATTCCCATTTAACACATGAGGAATAAATAAAAGGTTGTACCGCAGCACGTTAGGAATTTGAGCAGAATGTCTATGGTGAAGGTTAGCCCAACTGTAGCATAGTCAGAGTTCTCTGCTCACTGATACATTTTGACAGTAAAATACTAAATCCCATTGACTTTAATCAAATTGTGGCTTTCAGGAAATGTCCACATTGTGGGTCTGTGTGGTGGGGCTGTACTACATCTGGAAATTCAGCAGGAATTCTCACTAATTTGGGGTATGCTGGGTAGATTAGGGATGAAGCAAAACACCTCACTCATTTCAGGCATAGATTAATTTTGATTTTGGCAATCATAAACCTTTGAGGTCCCTCACTTTCATCCACTGATTAACTTTGATTTTGACAATCATTGACCTACGAGATCCCTCACTTTCATCCATCTTGAAAAGGGGGATAATGATAAGTATTTAAAAAGTTATGAATTAATTATTATTTGGCATTTTGAGATCCTTGAAAGTTAGATATTATTTTATCTAAGGGACTCATTCAAAACCAGCTGCATTCAGTGCAGACCCCTACTGACTACAGTGAACTTTCAATCACGCCCTTAGTCCAGATAATGTTATTAATAGAAATAGAAAGTGATTTATTTCATGGTTGATAAATACTGAAAAATATCATCATATCTATCATCACTGAGCCTCTGTTTATCCATCTTTTAAACTGAGACAATATTTACCTACTCCACAGCGCACATTCTAGCTTAATAATTGTTGCCACTTTTAAGAATCTTGGAAGCAAGTTGCTAGCTGAGTGCAGGCACTATGACTAGTATCAAAAAGGGCATTCTTGAAAAGTTCAATAGTTAAGGACATTTATCAATATTTCTTTAACTGCACCAACATTTTTTAAGTTCATACTGGGCTTTGACTAGACTATTTTCTAGAGAGAGCATTATGATCACAAACACTTAGGTAGACAGGGCAAGGCTGTATGTACATTGCCCTTTTAGGGAGATAAAACCTGGTTGGCATGGCATTTAACCACACCTCTCATTATGAAGTCCCAAGGCCCAAGCCCAGCTATCAGTACATTCAGCTCAGGTCAGTGCTCAGCTTTGTATCAGGAAGAGCTGGTTAGCGGACTGCTGAACTGCAGCTATTTTAGAAGTTCTGCCCGCTCCCCGGGTTAGGAATTTCAAACATACTCATGAAGGGATCTAAGCTCCCCAGCTCCTAGATGATCCTAGGGAAGCATTCTGTGTATTATCCAGTTCTGTGGTGCACAATGGTACATCTGGGAAAGGACTGGTCACCATAGCATCTATGTATTTTGCTCCTGCAGAGTATAGTGATAATAAAACAAGATGATAGTCATGATGAGAAACTGAAACTTTCTTGAGTAACTTCCTTGCTAATCAGGATTGGGTGGAATTTGGCTGATTATTCACTCTACCCCCCACCTCCCGCTCACATCATTTAAGATTTTCCACTAAATGAATCTCAACTAATTCAGTTCTTCATGGACCATCAGAAGTAAACACAGCCCTTTCTGATGGGTCATTACACAGACTGAATCTATTTCCCCATGTTAAGTATCCTCCCACCTTCTTGTCAACTGTCTGATATGGGCCATCTTGATTATCACTACAAAAGTTTTTTTTTTCTCCTGCTGATAGGAAAGGGAAAGGAGGGTAATGAATCGTACCCTTCCTGGCCAGCATTTTGAACGCTTGGATGCATTTACCTCCTGGCTCACAAATTTCAACTCTTCCTCAAAAATTTTCTCAGAAGAAATTTTTTGCACACATGGCCTGTCAGAATTTAGAGGGAACATCGATGGCAACTTTCACCTTTTCACAGTTTGTCTGTATATAATATATATATATATATATAATCTTCCTACTCTACGTTCCATTCTATGCGTCCAATGAAGTGCGCTGTAGCTCTCTAAAGCTTATGCTTAAATCCATTTGTTGGTTCTAAGGTACCTGTTCTTTTTGCTGATACACGGCTTACATAGACTTATATAGACTTACACAGACTTACTATAGACTGCTACTCTGAAACCTATTTGATTATATATGATTCAATGCACCAACATTATTGATACTCTCAAGATCTGTGACAGTTACATTGAGGAAGCTGAACATCAATTTAAACTGGAAGCTGTGGATACACGGCTTACTCCGGCTTACGTAGACTTGCTATAGACTGCTACTCTGAAACCTATTCGATTATATATGATTCAATGCACCAACATTATTGATACTCTCAAGATCTGTGACAGTACCATTGAGGAAGCTGAACATCAATTTAAACTGGAAATTGCAGATACATGGCTTACTCTGACTTACACAGACTTACTATAGACTGCTACTATGAAACCTATTCGATTATAAATGATTCATTGTTTAAAGTTCTTCCAGTTATTGGTTTTTTTGCATACAGATAAAAAACAAACATGGGATGGGACCACATGCAATTGACATCATTGGAATGGGCTGGGTGATACCTAGTGCTTTGTACCAAAAAACAAGACAAACTCACACTGTAAAAAGTTATTAGTTTTTGTCTCTGGAACTACAGAGTGCCATGACACCGTGCATTCACCTCTGAAATGTTCCTGATGTATCATTTAAGTGACATATTAGTGCTAAAGGATGAGTCCCATACGGAGCAGTGTGCAGAATTCTGGGGCTTTGCAGACTCACTACACTGGTGTTTCTGACAGGCTTTGTGAAAATGATGCTCCCAGGCTTGATTTGTAGAAATGGGCTGACAGTATAACCGCAGTGAATCAATCTCTGCACTAGGAATGCTGTAAGATGCTTCTCTCTGCTAGGACAGAAAACTCGTCTTTGCTAAAACTGTTCTCGGGAACCACACTGCACTGAGTAGCCCATCCTCACTAAGCCAACAGTTCATTTTCTTGAGTTCCCCAGCTTATGTCATAACCACACTGCAGATATTCATGTCCTCCTTATCCAGCCACATGTACAGTTTGCCCTTTGTCTATTCCAGGTTCTGTAATGGAAGTAAGTTTCCTTGTCACAAAACACACACCCCTCCACCTTAACAGAGTGGCATTGTCTGATGTTAATTCTCCTGCTGCAGCATTCTCAGTGTAGGGTGTCCTCTCTGAGAAAGATCTCAGCTGTCAGGCTCAGGGTATAAGCACTTGTCAGAAGCCTTCAAATGCTCACTGGAACAGCAGGTGGGCATGAGGAATGTTCTCCTCACCCTGTTCTCGTATTTTAAAAGATCAAGGAAACATTCAAGAACAGCAGTGCTGTTACAAGACTCACCATACCAGAGACAACCCCTCATGCCAGGGCCCAGCATTGCAGCAACTTCACCTCCCTCTCCTTCTTCATGCTCTGATGGTCTAGTGTGGGGACTCGGCCCGCCAGTCAGGTCACATTCAATTCCATCCAATTTCTGAGCTAACCAAAGTCCAAACCAAATGATCTCCCAGAAATCATAAGCAACAGGCAATAAGATCGTCCACCTCACCTGGGCTCATCGTCAGCTCTACTAGCCAAATTAACAGAACATAAGCTCTACCATTCTTGAGCTCCATTCTCTACAGACGTTTCACCCCCACCTACCCCTCCCATCTTCCACAGAGTTTTTCCCGCTCTTTTCCTAGCATGCTGCGTCATTAGAGGCCCAGCTCCCGCTGAGTGACTGACCCTCAGGGCCTCTTCCATGGAGTCCTTCCCTTTGTCTGCTCCTTCTTGAGCTAGATCCTGCTCCCCCAGCTGTCTGACCTTTTACTTCTCTTCAGCTAAAACTAAACTAAAACTAATCAAACTACTAACTACAGGTACCGTACACTGAATGAACAAGAGTTCTGGGGACAAGCTCCAGCAAAACCGGAGCAGAGCAGTTCCAAAGCACCTTCACTGGGACCAAGAAGGAACTAGAGGGGGATGGTGGGGGAGTGCGCAGTGCCCCTTAAACCGCCCCATGGAGGTGCCACGCTAGGGGTCGCTAGGGGCTCTCCCCTACAGGAACTGCTAGGCGAAAAACGTCCGACACTGGTGAACGTGGGGAGCACGCACACCTATTGTGGAACACACATGAGCAATCACACAAAGAACAAACTTTACAAGCATTTCTGTTGTCTGTGTTTAAATACAGAAGAACAAATTTTCAAATGACAACATTCCCATTAAAAGCTGAAAATTGGGTTTTTGCAATTGTGCCAATTGGTACTCAGTTAAAAATCTGTTTCGAGTATCCTAAAATATTCTCTCTGTCTGCATCTGAAGAGAAGAGGCAAGATTCAGTATTTAAGCAGAAGAAAGTTAAAATTTGTTTTGTTTTGATATGGGCAAAATTCCAAATTGGATGGCTCAGGGAACCAGTAATTAGATACAGTCTGTCAGCACTGACTGAAAAGGCTTCTGAAATGGCCTGTGTAAGTTAAGTGACAGCATCATTCCACGTGCTAGCAGAAAAGCGTCTAGATCACAAAAAATGTTGTTACACAAGGATGCTCTTGCTGGCAATCTCAGCAGAGAGATCCAGGCCTGGATACTAATCTGTTCTCTCACTCTGGAAGTGGCTCCTCCCACACAAGGTTGAGAGAATATGTGCTGTACCTATCCTGCAGAAAGAGGGAGTTAGCCTGCAGGGCTCTGACTTTGGTCTTCTCACTCTGAGATTTTGTCAGGGAAAGGAAAAAGCCTGTAAGTCTCTACAAACTTGCAACATGACCACGATGACTCCTACATAACTTGCAAGGCAGTGGTGAAGCACTAGTGCAGGATCCTTTCTTGCTACCCTATTAAATGGTAGAGGAGAGAGAGTGCATCATGCATGTGTGATTAAGTAATGAACAGGCAAGCAAGAGAAGATTCAGTGCAATACCTTTCAAATTTTTGCTTCTGTCCTCAGTTGCAGCTGTAACCATAGTTGCCCTTGAACAGTCAGTCTTCCAGATAGGGGAAGATCCAGCCCCCACAACAGCTGAGGTCAGCCACCAGCACAGACATGCACTTTGTGAATACACTGGGGGCAGACAGGCCAAACAGGAAGACCATAAATTGGTTGTGTTCCTGCCCAACCGTGAAACGGAGGAAGTGGCGTTGAGGACCCATCGGTCTGAGGTCAGCTGTGACCATTCCGTGAGGAAAACACACAAGCAGATGGACAAGGGAAGCTTTATTATGGGTGGATCTCTGATGAGAACTGGTAGGGAGCCCCGGGACATCCAGTCAAAACCGCTGTTTCCCTGCCCGTTTGCTCTTGGAGGACCCAGGCTGGGGGGCAGGCCAAGGCTGCCTCTGCAGTCGCTTCTCATAGTCCCACAACTGCAGCATAGAAAGCTTCCAGACATCTGGTGAGGCCTGCTCCGAATGGGCCGTGCTACTCTACTCGACCTGAGTCGGAGGCCTAGAGGCCAATGGGGATCGAGGACTGCCCAACATGGGTCTAACCTCTGCCCCAGTTTACTACAGTGCCACAGCAAATAAGGCCTCTTTATAACCTTCTTCACATGCTCTGTGGGCGGGGAGCAGTGCTGACTAGTAGATGGCACCGCGGAATCACCGCGCACTGACGCCGCAGTGCCCAGTGCTGACTTGGGGCGACATGCCATAGTCGGGTTCAATGCCGACTCCATCAGGATTGCCCGGAGCCCAATGTCTCTCTTGGTCCGAGGTTTAAATGACTTGAAAATCTTGCAGCAATCGCTGAGATGGATTTCATACAAACAGCGTAAACAGTCCATATGCGGATCCCTTACTGACAACGATTGCCTACAAGTGTCGCACGACTTAAAACCTGGGGCATGGGGCGGGGCGTGCCCTGATCCGGGTGCACTAGTTAAACTAAACTAACCTACTAACTACAGGTACCATACAGTGAACGAACAAGAGTTCTGCGGACAAGCTCCAGCAGAGCTGGAGCAGAGCAGTTCCGAAGCACCTTCACTGGCGCCAAGAAGGAAGTGAGGGTGTGGGGGAGCACACAGTGCCCTAATCCCGCACCATGGAGGCCCCACTCCAGGGGTTGGTAGGAGCGCTCCCCTCTGGGTACTGCTAGGGGAAAAACTTCCAACAACGGTGCACCATGGTGAGCATGCACACACCTTCATGAGCAATCATTTGAAGAAGAATCAGCCTTCTCCTGGTGGCATCTGACTCAGATGTTGAAAATGAACCTGTGCCGCTCCTCACTGCTGTGGATCATTATGGAGCAGAACCTGTCATCAGTATTGATGAATCTCCTCTGGAATGGTGGTCTGATGGGGCAGACCATCCCTGCTCTGGGACTGAGAGAGTTAACCCTTCCCTCCTTGCAGAGGAAGCCCCGCACCTGAGACTCTGTTGGGCATGCTCAGGTATAAAAGCTGGCCAAGCTATTCAGTAAGGGCTGACTGTCGAGGAGGAAGGACGCCCGGCAGCGGCTCCACGCCAGAAGCTGGGGCAGCCTTTACCGGTGAGAAATAAAGAACCCAAAACCCGGACCAGAGGCCAGCTGCTATCGGAGCCCCAGGAAGTGTGCAGAGCTGAGAAGCCCAGCCACCCTGATATTACACCGATTGCTACAGCAAGAGAGACCATAGGAAGTGACCTGGTTGGGAGGAGGAGTGAGGGAGTGCCACCTCCCACCCTGATGAGGACAGCATGTTTCGGTGCGATTCCCCGCTGACCCGTGGCAGGCCATGCTACCCACTGTTAGGGCTCTGGGTTGAGGCCTGGTGGAGGTGGGTGGGCCCAGACCCCTCTACTGGGGGCCACCACCCTTGCAGGTCACCCCCAAGCTCAGACCTCCAACCCACCTTACCCTACTGACAAAGGTGACACTACACGATACTAAGAGAAATGCGGCAGTGGGCAGATATGTTAATTATGCCAATTATTTTGCTGTACTGAATATACAGTAAATTCAAGTTTTAAACACTATTATAATTCTTAATTAACCAATAACTAACCCAGCAACCTAATCTGCATCCATTCTTCTTCTTATTTGAACCGTACTAATAGTGCATTAGTTATGATGGAAATTGTTTTAGTATGATGCATAACAATAAGCCAAGACTTCTGAAAGTGACTCAAGGTTTTTGGTGCCCAACTTTAGAAAACGTAAAGGGGCCTGATTTTCAGAAAGTGCTGAGCACCAACTTTCTGCAATTCAGGCTCCTTTAAAGCATCTCAAGGTGGACACTCTAAGTCCCTATTCACTTGTAAAAATCTTGGCCAAGGTATTTTAGAAAAGGCAGCAAAACGATAGTTGATCTATGTAGCATATGGCTTTGAACTAAAGCTTCTAAAATTCCCTATTACTGGTCTGATGGCCTGTTAAAAGTTTACATTCAAAACTGGTCTTGACAATTATTTCGAGATGTCAAAAGAGTTGCTTGTTAGAAATGGTGCATGTTTGGGAAATCCACATGAAATTCTATAAATCAATCATTTGAAAATAGTGCTCATTAAGGCATCTGCCCACGTGAAGATAATCTCTTGTTTGCTGTCATAAGAGAAATAGTTTTTTTTTAAAATGCCCCTAATGTCCTGAAGATATGACCTAGCTTGAAACAGAGGGCTGATAATATTAACTAGCTGTTTACATGAGGGAAAATAAAACAAAAAAATAGCATAGAAATTTGCTTTGGATTCCAAACTGCTTTCAGCCTTTGTGGATTTGGAACTAAATTTCTCAAACACACCACTTTGTTTGAACAACAATGAAAACAAAAGTGAACAGTGTGATCCTATTCTATAATCCTAGTCCTGGAAGCCAAATATTTGAGGACCGAGCCTGTCCTCAGATATGCATATGTGTATCTCAAACAATAATTAATTGTATTTTTTTAAAAGGAGGAACAGGAATGCACAAAAGCCAAGGATAAATATCCATAGTCATCCAGACCTTGCA
The DNA here is from genome assembly GCA_007922305.1 of Dermatemys mawii. Lineage (NCBI taxonomy): Eukaryota > Metazoa > Chordata > Testudines > Dermatemydidae > Dermatemys > Dermatemys mawii. The sequence goes on from ML677379.1 coordinate 6,488,786, forward strand.
ACTACACTCGCTTCTTTGAAAGAACAAGTGGGTGGGACTGGAGGCCTGATTCTCATTGATGCTAAGGGCCCTTTACTCGAGAAATACAAAAGGGATCTCAAGTGGGTTGTAAAGTATGTAATAATTTATTGATACCTAGCTTTTCTACAGTGCATGTCATCAATAGATCTCAAGGCACTTTACCAGGGGTGAAAGTAAGTTAAAGGACTTACTGGTCCACCGGAGTCCTGAGCACGGGGTAGGGCCTGAACCAGAAGAGGAGTGGCCTGAACTGGAAGAGGCAGGGCCTTTACATCCTTTAGCCATCGTTGCCGCTACCCTAGGGCTCTGGAAGTGGGGTTCTAGGGGCGATTTAAAGGGCCTGGGCCTCGGCAGCTGCCAGGAGTCCCAGGCCCTTTAAATCGCCGGCCTGGGGAAGCCGGTCCACTCCAACACAGCGTACCGGCTCTTGCTGGTAAGCTGTACCAGACCATACCAGCTTACTTTCACCTGTGCACTTTACAATCTATATGTAATGTTCTAGCTTCTGGGAATTTTGCAGGTAGAAGAATTTTAGGTGTGGTTCCTAAATCTCTTGTTTCTCTTTCTATATTCATTTTTCCAGTAGCTTTCCCCTGGTTATTCTGCTCTTCATCAGTCTCAACAGCAACAGTTGGCAAATTTTACTACTCTCTGACAAGATTAAATAATGCTAAGCACCTGCTCCTCTTGTTTACTGTCTGCAGGAGTTTATTACCACTTCATGAACAGATTCAGGATCCATATTGCATGATTAATGGATGATGTCTAACACACACCACTCAGATTCCTAGTCCAATAAAATAAAAATGAAGGATCATAGTTAATATCCTATTTTAAAAAACCCTCAAACCAGCCATCTTTGTTTCATTTTTGCATATTAACAGAAACTAACTCAGAGAGGGGTGAGTTTATGTCATAGGCTATAGGAATTAATGGTATTTTTTCCTCTCTCTTTTGGGGTGATTTTCAAGAGCAGTCAATACTCACCACACACACCTTGTGTCGATGTTGATGTCAATGGGAGTTTTAGCATTATCTTCAGTGGGAGCAGCATTAGGTCAAAGAGTGCTTTTGAAAACGATTCTTCGGTTTGACATTCCTCCCTAGTAGCTCAGTGTGAGAACTCCTTCCCTTTGCACAACCAGGACTCATGGTCCTCAGTAGAGCTGGTTGAGAATTTTTCTCTGAACCATTTATTTACCAAAAATGCCTATTCATCAAAAATGAAACTGTTCATGAAACAAGCGATGAAACTTTCAACTCAAAAAAAATTGGAAAATAGGTTCAAACAATGGTTGAAACATCCCTTTCCAACATTTTCAAACTGGAATTTAGACTAAAATCAAGTTAAAAGGGGGGGGCAATATCAAAAGAGAACATTTCAAAATTATTAAAATGCCAAATTTTGTTTGAACTGATCTGAAATTATTTTTGGTTTTCCAATAGCAAAATTTTTTGAAATTTCAACTTTTTATCCCAATTCAGGATGAGAGAAAAATTTCATATCAAACATTTTTGCAGCATGTGAAATTCATTTCAGACCCAGCCCCATTTCTTTGCTATGAATGTCTGCATTCTGAGCTATAGCTAGCACCTGCCCACATTTTATTCGATGAGGAACATGTTAATTCTCCACACTACCAAAAGTAGAGGATGATCTTTGGAAACCCTTGACGTGGCAAGGCTCATCTGTTTTCTGCCTGATTCAGTGTGGCAGGGGTGGCTCAATAACTCCATCCTGAATATAAGAGGAAATGCTGTGAACTGGTGGAGCTCTCTGGACTGAAGGAACTCAGGTCTGAGACCGAGGGGTTCTACAGAACAAACCATAGGAACAGTCCAGCTTGTGGAGAAGGCTTGGGATGGTGTTCACAGGAAGAAGGTGAGAGTGATCTTGTATAGTTTGTACAGACTGTGGCTGGAGCAGACTGGGAGTACCACTTAATCACAGTGCATGAAATTCAGTGGTGGTGAAGGCTTAGCAGTTCTCATCAGGAGATTTTGGCTGGAATTGGTAAATTCAATAAGCCTCTCCTGATTCGACCCAAAATCAAAACAATCAGGGTGGACTTGGATCCTGTGATTTGCAAATCCACAAATGTGAAGGTGTGGGGTTTGCTCTTTGCTCACCTCTAGTTAGGTGTATATAACTTAGCTAAATTCCAGTAACGAGGGAAATCAACTTTCTTTTTAGTTTATGCAAGGTGTAAATCCCAAGCAAGGAGAGGAATTGTCCAGGCACATGATGAAGAATAATAGGATCAAATAAAAATATGGTAAATTTAGAATGAATATTAAAATAAATGGTGAAATCCCTTATGCTGCAGGTTAACATCACAAGAGGAATGTTGGCTGACTTGACACTAGCATATTTAAAACTAAGCTGGGCAAATTAATATCATTTGCATTACAGCAGTACAAAAAGGCTCCATCTAGGTCCAAGCAACATTGTGCTAAACACTGTATAGGCATCTAGTAAAAGACTAAGGCTGCCCCCAAGAGCTTATATTATTAGCTTGTCAAGATGTAATGTGTGGGAGAAACAAGTGATGAAGGGTAGGGTGGGAGAGGGAGGATAGGAACATGTTTCTAGCACAGGAAAGTATCCAAGAGGAACCATTCTTGTGTTGGGAAAGGAATGTAGATAGCCCAGGATCTCCCTCTCATCGCTAACTTCTATGAACTCCCTGTGGCTACTGGTTATCTCTGTTCTTCTACCTTTTCAGTTATCATGCTTTCACACCTGTCCAATAGCAAAGCTCAGGAAGATAAAATGCCTGGAGGAGGAGAAGCATTTACACACTTACTGAAAGTGTCGTTAGTTTTGTGTGTGAGAGTGTGTGGGGTTTTTTTGTTTTTTTTGAGGGGGTCGGGGTGGAATCTACCTTACATTTAGTAAATCAGCAAAGAAAATCACAAAGAGAAAAAAGAATGTTCCAGTGCTGGAACTGACAGAGATGGGAGGTTAGGTGATTATGTGCTAACCTCCACTTCTCGCCACTGAAAAATAACCTCTTCATCCCAATTTGAGCACTGTGATTTTGAAAGATGGATAACATGTTTACTTCCAGGAGTGCACTCCTTTGGGGCACTATATTTCTTAGGAACACTGCATTTTCCTCGGAAAGGGATTCTTCAGTAAAGCATTTTAATGTGCAGGAGATGGAACTTGAATAGCAGGAGACGTAAGTGCTGTCAACATATTGTAGAAAGCAATGTCCCAGGCCACTTATTGCAATAGTTTAAAGGTTTGAAAAAGCAAGAAACAGATTCAGTCTATTTGGGAAAACCCCTTAGTGTCTACTCATTGCTTTAGAACAGTTTACAAGATGCTTTTCCTTTACAAGTAATTGGGGAAGGAGTCTTTTTTGGGTCACTTCTCTGTATCTCTTCAGCCAGGAACACAACAAGAATTTTATATTCATTCACAGCCAAGTTCTCAAGAGCCCAGCCCAGCTCACTGCTGTGGGAGTCGAGGTTAAAGAAAATCTACCCACCGTACCTGTCACAGTGTTTTGGCCTGAAGGGCACTCCCTCAAAAGATAAGGTGGCCCAGTTTTGGTTCACTCCCCTGGGGTGCGTCCCCTTGACCTTCTCCTCATAGCTGTGTTGGTGATGGGGGTTGATACCAGGTAGCTCTGTGTTTTTGGGAACCAGGGCACAGTTTGATAGCAGGAAGCTCTGTGTTTTTGGGGAACCAGGGCGCAGTATCCAGACTCTCTGATTCATGAAAGACACACCTGCCCCCAGTCTCTGTTTGAACCAAAACTGATCAGAAAAAAGGTTTGCAGAGAACAATGAAGGGTGTTGGGAGACACCTCGACTCCTCCTGACAAGGTGACAAGATTAAGACATCTTGACTAGCATAAGGAATGGAGACCTGAGACCACTCCCCTAGCCTCATCTGCATGAAAGATGGACAAGAATTAGCATGAAGAATGAAGAAAAGAGAACCGCACTGAACTCTGGGACTTAAAAAGCAGGGACGCACTGCATTCTGAGAATCCCTGCTTCAAATGCTAATGAACCTATGTCTGCACACACCCAGCTCAGCAATTATTAGACCAATTCTAATAATAGATCTTTGATTGATATCCCAAAATACTGAAGCAACCTGGTTACATTGTGAGCTCCCTGAAGAAAACACTACCCAGAGCCAAGAGTGATCAGCTCCTATTGTCAAGCTTAAAGAAAACCCTTGAATCCCCAGTTTACTCATAAACAAATCTATTGTTCTCCCTTGAACCTTTGTATTTTCTCTATAAAACCCCCTACCTGTGCCCAAGTCAGGGTTCTCATGCTAGACCCAAACTCTGCATCAGTTCCACTGAGACTCCATCATCACGTAGCTGATCATGCTGGGGGCTCTGCCTGTCTCCAGCACTCAGGACCCTGAACTGCTACTATCATCTGGGAACCCCGACCAGTTCACACTCCATGGAGTGGTGAGATCCTCTTCTTTCTCTCTCTCTGTTTCTCTCTCTCTCTTTTCCTTCCTGCCTCAGGTATTACCCTTTAATAACACTGGTCTACAATTTTTTAGAAGTCATCTGCTTCAGAGATAAAATGTGATATTCATTATGTATTTTGATGTGCTGAATTCAAATATGACCATTAAAACAACTGATTGGCTACTGTTTCTAAGATATTTAAGCTTTTTACATTTTATGTCTATGTATATTGTGTAGATAGTAGAGTTTTAATCATAAATTGTAAACCTAGGTCTTTTCATGTGTTTATGGTTGCTTTACATGATCATATTTCACCTGTCCTGTTTATGGAACACTTTAAAAATCAGCAAAAGGGTTATATAAATAAAATGTATTATGAAACAAAAGACAAAAAATTATTATGTACATAGTTTAGTCCTATTCAGTGTCTACTCGGCACTTCTTGGCTTGTCTCTTGTATTCATTAAATGGAGCATTTCTTGTCACTGTCCAGCAATAGTCTGCAAGCATTGATGGGCTCCATTTGCCCTGATAGCGTTTCTCCATTGTTGCAATGTCCTGGTGAAATCGCTCACCGTGCTTGTCGCTCAATACTCCACAGTTCGGTGGAAAAAAATCTAGATGAGAGTGCAAAAAATGTATCTTTAGTGACATGTTGCAACCAAGGCTTTTGTATGCCTTGAGGAGGTTTTCCACCAACAACCTGTAGTTGTCTGCCTTGTTGTTTCCGAGAAAATATATTGCCACTAACTGGAAGGCTTTCCATGCCGTCTTTTCCTTGCCACGCAGTGCATGGTCAAATGCATCATCTCGAAGAAGTTCACAAATCTGAAGACCAACAAAGACACCTTCCTTTATCTTAGCTTCACTTAACCTTGGAAATTTTCCATGGAGATACTTGAAAGCTGCTTGTGTTTTGTCAATGGCCTTGACATAGTTCTTCATCAGACCCAGCTTGATGTGTAAGGGTGGTGGTAAAATCTTCCTTGATTCAACAAGTGGTGGATGCTGAACACTTTTCCTCCCAGGCTCCAATGACTGTCGGAGTGGCCAATTTTTCTTGATGTAGTGGGAATCTCTTGAACGACTATCCCATTTGCAGAGAAAACAGCAGTACTTTGTGTATCCAGTCTGCAGATCAAGCAAGAGAGCAACAACCTTCAAATCGCCACAAAGCTGCCATTGATGTTGGCCATAGTTTATGCACCTCAAAAGTTGTTTCATGTTGTCATAGGTTTCCTTCATATGGACTGCATGACCAACTGGAATTGATGGCAAAACATTGCCATTATGCAGCAAAACAGCTTTAAGACTCGTCTTCGATGAATCAATGAAGAGTCTCCACTCATCTGGATCGTGAACGATGTTGAGGGCTGCCATCGCACCATCGATGTTGTTGCAGGCTACAAGATCACCTTCCTTGAAGAAGAATGGGACAAGATCCTTTTGACAGTCACGGAACATGGAAACCCTAACATCACCTGCCGGAAGATTCCACTGCTGTAGTCTGGAGCCCAACAGCTCTGCCTTACTCTTGGGTAGTTCCAAATCCCTGACAAGGTCATTCAGTTCAGCTTGTGTTATGAGGTGTGGTTCAGAGGAGGAGGATGGGAGAAAATGTGGGTCCTGTGACATTGATGGTTCAGGACCAGAAGTTTCATTCTCTTCCTCTTCCTCATCTGACTCAAGTGAGAATGATTCTGGTGCATCAGGAACCGGCAGTCCTTTTCCGTGGGGTATTGGGCGTATAGCTGATGGAATGTTTGGATAATGCACAGTCCACTTTTTCTTCTTTGACACACCTTTCCCAACTGGAGGCACTATGCAGAAGTAACAATTACTGGTATGATCTGTTGGCTCTCTCCAAATCATTGGCACTGCAAAAGGCATAGATTTCCTTTTCCTGTTCAAGCACTGGCAAAGATTTGTTGCACAAGTATTGCAGCATATGTGTGGGGCCCACCTCTTCTCCTGATCTCCAATTTTGCAGCCAAAATAAAGGTGATAGGCTTTCGTAACCATAGTGGTTATACTGCACTTTTGTGATGCAAAAGTCACTTCACCACAAACATAGCAGAAGTTATCTGCACTGTTCACACAAGTACGAGGCATCTCTGCTCACTTTGGCTAAACAGAAATGTGTCCCTTTGCAAAATCAAACACTGACAAATAAGAGCACGACACTATGATTTCTAGAGCTGATATAGGGCAATTTGTTCAGCAGAGTGATGTAAGCTTCGTTATGATTGCATCATTCATGACTTCTAGGAATAACATGATGCAATTCATATCATGTATGATGCAATACCAGCTTCAGATTGCATCATTCATTGTTTTGCCAAAAAGCAAGTACTGTCCAAACCCAGTCATAGATTTATTCATAGATCCAGTCAAAGATGTATTTTAGTCATTTCTGGTTTAAATTGAGATCCCTTCCCTTTATAACTGACTTATCCTCCGCCATTCCCATGTCAAGGGTCGAATATACTGACCCAATAGCATATCTTGAAAACTAGAGCCAATCAACAATTTTAAGCATCATTTTCATTCTCAGTGACCCAGAATTAGTAAAGTTTGACTACATTTATTTCAGAAGCATTTTGGCTGTAGAGCAGTGTAACAGATGTTATGCTGGTTTAGGCTCTCTTTGTATGGTTATCATTATTATTCAATAAATAACCCTTATGGTTAAGTTGGTTGTTTCTCTCTCACTTTCTGAATTTTATTCATTTGCGTCTGTAGCTTTTCCCATTTACTCTTCAGCAATGCTTCTTTTACCTAAGCTAAAAGAGCCCTGTAGTGCCCAAAAATACTGTAGGGTTTGCTCATCAAGTTGGTTATTGTGAAAGTGGGATAGGGATGTGTTAAACTTGGGGCACATGGGGGTGGGGGCAGCTGAGAGTGCTGCTCAACTCAGCCCATTGAGACCAGGAGCACATAAGGGTATCAGCTTGAAAGTGCTGTTTAACCCACCTCACTGAGCATAGGGATGTATAAGGGGATCGGCTGGAAAGTGCTGATTGACCCAGTTTGCTCAAGCTTGCTCTGTTAGTGCGTGTATGTGTGTGTGTGCACTCATCTAGTTCTAGGGCTGGAGGAACCCAACCCCAGGGAACCTAGGTCCTGCAGGATAGCTCCACTGGGAGGAGACTTGCAGAGGCAGGAGTAGAACTCCATGTGAACACAAGTGACATAAGCAGCACATTAACAGAATTACAGAAGCCCTTCTCCCCACCCCCAGAAGAGTAACCCGAATAAATGAGCATACCCCAAAGTAACGGGCACATTTGGTACCAAACTGGTGGAGAATGCAGGCAGCACATGACCCTAATCATGTGGTAATTGTTGAGTAGTTGCTGTTGAGTGGGGAAACTGAGGCACAGACCAGCATAAGCTTTCTTTCTTTTCTTCTTTCAGACCAAGCTCCTTTAGCAAGGTCTCTTGAAATAAGGAGTTAAGAGTAATGCTTTAAAAGTAAAGGTTTTAGAAAGAACTGTTGGTAAGGATTGTTAATGCAATAAGAAAATAGAGATGGCTGAAAAGGACCTTTTTGCTCGCTTGAGACAAGAGAAAACCAATAGGTTAGAGAGATGGGTAATGAAAAAGGGGAAATGTCCCTGGGAAAGAGGGTGTTTTAAGGGTGAGAATCCCCTGACTGAAGCTAGTCTGAGCTTTGAACAATATTGCACAACCTTTAAGCCACATGGTAGTGCAAAGGATGTAGCAGCTGCATGGTCCTTATTTTAGGCATGTCTGGACATGGTGAAAATGGTCAAGGGAAGGCAGGAACTGGACCTTGAGAACAAGCAGTTAAAACAGCGTTTGAACAAATGTGAGACAGATGGGTGTGAAGTGATAGCAGAAAAGCTCAGAATGGTGACTGTAGTCAGAGATATACAAGAGGAGAGAGACAAGGCAAACAGGAATGCAGAACAGTATAGGAAAGAGTTAACACAGACAAAAGTTCTGTTAGAAGAAGCAAGAGCAGCAACTCACTTCTTAGCGGAAGAAAACAGAGCAGCAAAAGCTGCAGGAGACCGTCAGGAGTGTGAGGCGAGGATTAGTAAACCGCATGCCCAACTTAGTGCCCATAAGGGTGTGGTAGCAGCTGTAAGGTTAAGAGAGGACTGTGATTTGGATCCTCCTGTGAGAATTAAGCTACTCCCTGATGCTGTCCCCAAAAACCCATTCAACCCTGATTGGCCACAAATGCATAATGTTGCTCCTGTTTCCACAAGGGAGATTAAACACAAAGCTGCAGGAGCTGATTTTCCCACAACAGAGCTGGTCACGGACGTAGTAAGGGGTCTCCTAGTCAAGCCAAAGCTATTGCTGAGAGACTGGGGCCACTGAACCGTGACACAGCTGTTGCATGGCTGGCCCGTGTTTGGCAAATGTACCCCTCCGCTGATGGCATGGACTTAACCCAATTGGCTCAGTTATGCGCCATGCCCTGTGATGCAGATGCTCTAGACCTAGGTGTAGGGCCTTGGAAGCGGACTGCCACTGGACCCCAGGGATGGATGAGAAGTGCTCTTAAATATTACTGCCTGCATCTTCCCTTAAGAAACTGTACATAATGGAAGAGCAGAAACTAGGAGAAGCCCCAGCTTACCTAATTTGAAAGAAAATGCTCGCAGCTCTCTCTGATTCATTACCCCAGACAGAAGAGAATGGGATTGTCACTTTCCAATATCAGAGATATGAATTAGTGCAGAGCACTTATGCAGGACTAAATTCTCAGACAAAATTGACCATGGGGACTGTGGATTTAGAACACCTAACCTGGGGCAAACTAGTGACAAAAATCAAACAGGCAGGAGATTTGCTGAGAGAAACAGGTGTCTTGAAAAGACAGATCAGCAAAAAGACTACCTCAGAGCCCGTCCAGGCTATCACCTTTAATGGTCCTCACTCTGCCAGGCGTCCTCCCAATTCTAATACCCTTACCTCCCACAGCCTTGGGCAGCACCGCCCCAAGGAAATCCTTAGGAATATGATTTGAAAGGAGCTGGTGAATTTAGGGGAGGATATGGGAAAATATGATCGCCAGGCCCTCAGCATCCTGTTTCATGCTTTGTCTCAGGTCATGCAGAAAACAGAGTTAATGCAGGGAGCTCCCCCACAACCCACTGCCCTGGTACAGAGTGAATCCCACACGCCCACTCCTTCTGAAAGCCAGATCCCTGCCGCCATTTCTGACTGGAGGTTCTGGGATTCTGACGATCATTAGGGGTGCCCGGTTCCCCACGAGCCTCCCCAGCAGATCACAAGACGTCAGTGCAATGTATGGAGGAGACCCACTGTGAGGGCTACAGTGGGGAACCCAGTGATGTTAGCCCAGTTGCTAGTGGACAGGATCTCTGAAGGGAGACCCACCACTAAATAGGTTCAGCTCAGCGAGTATGAGGGAGAAACTGTCTCCCAGGATTTGTCTCTTGGGAGTGGCAATTTGTCTGTTAAAAAAGCCATCCCAATCACCCAGTGTTTGTCTGTTAATAGCCATGTGGTCTGTGACAAGGGGGAGGGAAGTTCAAACTGTTGGTCTAGTCAGAAAAGCAGTTTAACTGCCAGGGAAGAACATGTCTCCAGTGTTCTGTCTGTGGAGCAGGCAGAAGGTACCTCTCAGTTTATGCTGACTGAGGATTTGTAAGTTGTGCCAAATGTGGTTCTGTATTCAACTAAAATCCAGGAGAGAAGTGTTCATAAGATGGTATCTGTGGGGGGTAATGACTTGCCCATGGAGGGAGCTACCCCAATCTCCAAACCTTTGTCTGGGAACAGAGAGAAGAAAATTCCAAACTTTGTGACTGTTAGGAATGGCAGTTTAGCTGTTGAGGGAGAGTTTGTCTCCAATCTTCTGTCTGAGGAGCAGACAGAATGTGCCTCTCAGCTTATGTGGATGGAAGATGTATCAGTTGTCTCTGAAGTTGTTCTGGACTCAGCTGAAACCTAGAAAGATGCTCAGAAAGATGTTTTGTAAAGCAACCCCTAGCTGAAAAGGGAAAGGACAGGATTTCTGGGGAAAATCACTTGTGGCCTGAAGGAATAAAACCTCAGGCTAGCTTTTGCAAACAGTTTGCTGCAATTGAAGGGTGTGAAAGTGAGTTGTTTGAGTTAGCTCAGAATGCAAGCAACAATGTAGGTGCTGAGAAATTTGGTTCAGTTTCTAGCTGGCAAAGTTTCTCAATTGTATATAAATCCACTGACTTTGTTTTAAAAAGCTCCAGGGTGGAAGCCATCCCTACTAAAACCCAACACTGCCTCTGTCACTGCTAAGCAGCTCTCTACACACACCTGGGATGGCTGCTGCTCTATTGTGAATCAGGCCTGCCCCAGTGTTTCTCAGGTAGAAATCCTGACTGGAAAAAATGGAAAACCTTGTGGAAAATGGTTTCATTTTTCACAGCTCAAAGAATGGAAGGATAAACCACCTGACCCTAAAGACTGCCTTCTCCATCCTGTCGGCCACCCTTCTTGGCTAGCAAGAAGGAACAGCTTTGAGCTGTTGGAAAATACGCATCGAGTGGGCTGGTCAGTGCCTGCCTCGATGTTGAGACAGGAAAAGGCCAGAAAAGTCCTTGACTTATTATGGCCACTCTCATGTAGGTCACCACTTCATGTTCACCCTGTAATACTGACCCCAGATTCTACCAGTATACACGGTGTGGGGGAGCATGGGAAGTTTTTCTCTTTTCTCTGCCCCCTCACAGGTACCATACACAAGCCATGACATACCACTGGTGCACCAGCACTCTACTTTTCATAAGTGTCTGGAGTCTGATGCTGTCCAGGCTCTATGCTGTCCCTGTGATCCCTCTAAGCCTCTGGAGGTGCGTGCCAGCTGGAGCCCAAGAAGTAAAATCGCTATGCTACATGCAGGGATTCTATGGGAATGGGAGCCACCCCCCTGGTCCTGCAGCATCACTACCAGTTTGAACAGAACAAACACACCCAGTGACAGTCTCCTGAGTGGTGAAAGGTGCAGGGGAGTCCTGGTTTCCTCCGCTGTTTGGAGAACAAGCATCCCCCTATGTGTCATCGTCACTGGAACTCAGACACCTCCGTTACCCAGAGAGGAACTGCAGCTGCTTTTGACCAAAAACCTTGCTTGCCTCCGACATTTAAGAGCCCTAACTTCAGGACTCAATGGGTTGGGACTGAATCAACAAGAACGTTTGGTTCTTCAACCTCAGACATCCTTGAAGGAAATTCAAATCCACTTAGAGGGCATGAATATCTCTCATCACACCTACATGTGCTCCCTGGATTGGAACTAACCATGAGGATTGGGATGAATGGGTAACCTGGGAATAGGCTCCCTGTTCCTTTGATGTTATCCAGGAAGAGGGGTCTGTTATTGTCTATGTTGGTAAAGCATTGTGTGTGTGTAAGGACAAAATGTAATATTGTATTGATCAATGGACATTGGGTCCAACCCATGGTGCCTTACATTCATTGCTGTTTCTATAATGTAACCATCACTGTTAGTTGTGACATTAAGTTCACTGTGTCTGTATGGACTGTACAACATTTAGATGCCTATCCTGAGCTCTACAAGGAGGTTTGCACCATTTCAATGGGAATGAGTCTCATTGCTATAAGGTAAAAACACAGGCCATCACTCTTGGTGGGAGGCTTTGTTTGGATGGAGCCCCAGTGCAACAGGTCTTTTAAATGTCATGCTTCACCCCATTGTGGTGATCATTGGTTTCCAAATTATACTAGCAATTGGTCTGATTCTGTTGGTTTGTGGGATACAACGACTGATGTGGTGACTGCAATGGATGGGAGATTGGACCCGGTACCACAGAGTAAGAAAGTGATGGGGACACTCGCTCAGCGCAAGCACCCCATCAACGCAGGGACTTGACACCAGGCAGCTCTGTGTTTTTGGGAACCAGGGCACAGTTTGATAGCAGGAAGCTCTGTGTTTCTGAGGAACCAGGGCACAGTATCCAGATTCTCTGACTCATGAAAGACCCCCTACCCCAGTCTCTGTTTGAACCAAAACTGATCAGAGAAAAGGTTTACAGAGAACAATGAAGGGTATTGGGAGACACCTTGACTCCTCCTGGCAAGGTGACAAGATTAAGACATCTTGATTAGCATAAGGAATGGAGACCTGAGACCACTCCCCTAGCCTGATCTGCATGAAAGATAGACAGGAATTAGCATGAAAAATGAAGAAAAGAGAATTGCACCGAACTATTGGACCTAAAAAGCAGGGACACAGTGCATTCTGTGAATCCCTGCTCCAAATGCTAATGAACCTATGCCTGCACACACCCAGCTCAGCAATTATTAGATCAATTCTAGTAATAGATCTTTGATTGATATCCCAAAATACTGAAGCAACCTGGTTACATTGTGAGCTCCCTGAAGAAAACACTACCCAGAGCCAAGAGTGATCAGCTCCTATTGTCAAGCCTAAAGAAAACCCTTGAATCCCCAGTTTACTCATAAACAAATCTATTGTTCTCCCTTGAACCTTTGTATTTTCTCTATAAAACCCCCTACCTGTGCCCAAGTCAGGGTTCTCATGCTAGACCCAAACTCTGCATTAGTTCCACTGAGACTCCGCCATCACCTAGCTGATCATCCTGGGGGCTCTGCCTGCCTCCAGCACTCAGGACCCTGAACTGCTACTATCATCTGGGAACCCTGACCAGTTCACGCTGCATGGAGTGGTGAGATCCTCTTCTTTCTCTTTCTCTCTCTCTCTTTTCCTTCCTGCCTCAGGTATTACCCTTTAATAATGGATGTGATGCTGGTTTAGGCTCTCTTTGTATGGTTATCTTTATTATTCAATAAATAACCCTTATGGTTAAGTTGGTTGTTTCTCTCTCACTTTCTGAATTTCACTCATTTGTGTCTGTAGCTTTTCCCATTTACTCTTCAGCAATGCTTCTTTTACCTAAGCTAAAAGAGCCCTGTAGTGCCCAAAAATACTGTGGGGTTTGCTCATCAAGTTGGTTACTGTGAAAGTGGGATAGTGATGTGTTAAACTTGGGGCACATGTGGAGGGTGGGGGGGAGCTAAGAGTGCTGCTCAACTCAGCCCATTGAGACCAGGAGCACATAAGGGTATCAGCTTGAAAGTGCTGTTTAACCCACCTCACTGAGCATAGGGATGTATAAAGGGATCGGCTGGAAAGTGCTGATTGACCCAGTTTGCTCAGGCTTGCTCTGTTAGTGTGTGTATGTGTGTGTGTGTTCGTGTGTGTGCTCATCTAGTTCTAGGGCTGGAGGAACCCAACCCCAGGGAACCTAGGTCCTGCAGGATAGCTCCACTGGGAGGGGACTTGCAGAGGCAGGAGTGGAACTCCATGTGAACACAAGTGACATAAGCAGCAATTAACAGAATTACAGAAGCCCTTCTCCCCACCCCCAGAAGAGTAACCCAAATAAATGAGCATACCCCAAAGTAACGGGCACGTTTGGTAACAGGGTTGGCCCTCGAGCCAAGTCATTAACAAAAGTCCAACCAAACAAAAGGTTCTTCTGCCCCTCTGGTGTTACTCGGTAGTTCCTTCAGTGCTCAGTTCTTGGGCCATTCTGAGCTACCTTAAACTCCTGCTCTGCTCTGATACTGGGTACTGGCTCCCAGGCACCCTCTCACAGTCTTACCCACTCACTAAAGTCCCCTACCCCCAGGCCCTGCCGAATTCTCCCTTGCTCTTTTAGCTAAGCATTGCTTCACAGGGCTTTCCTCTTTCCTGCAGGCCCTGTTTCATAGCAGGTTATCACTGTCACCTTCCCAAGGGATTTTAGCAGCTTCTCCCAGGAACGTTCCTGCCCTACCTCAGGGCCACCCACGGAAGCCCAGCCTGCTTTCTGTAGCTTCTCTCCCTCGCTGGGTTCTTGCAGCCCTTTTTTAAGAGTCTCAACTATTCATCGGGCTAACATGTGACCCCAATAGATCCCTGCAGGCTGGGAAGCAGCTAATTACGGCACAGTGGGGGTGGCTCCTTTTCCTCTTAAAGGGCTAGTCACCCTGTGACAAGGCCTTGGAGCAAGAGCAGTCCCAGCCTTTGCCTGCCTCATCCTTAACCTTAGTGAGAAGCAGCAGCATGCAGGGAGCCACAATGGAGTTGGCTGCTACTCTCCACTGACAATGCTCAGACCGTTGTGTAGCCTGCCCCCATTCAGCAGAACAATACTAGTCCCTCTACGCCCATGCAGGATTTTCTCCCCAATGCTATGCACTTTCTTAATTCCATCTCTCGTGCTCACTCTCTCCAGAGCCTAGGTACTTTGTTATTGTTTATTTGTAACACATCTCATATTGCTTTGAGTACAGCATGTAAAAATGCACTTCTGGTCCATGTATGCATGCATGTGTGCATGTTTCTCTTGCCAGCTACAAGATTTTAATCTGTCACATCCCTAACTTCAGATGTCACACAAATGGTTTTAATTTCTCATTCAGCTTTCAAATTAGTTAGCAAGGCTCCTCCTCGGCCAGAAGACCCACTGCTAAACCAGTCCTAAAGAGACCTGGATGGTTCCAGGAACTCCAAACACACTGAAAGCCCAACAGAAACATTTGCCAGCAGCACACTGGCAAGGCAAGTGACATTTGTGGCATTATACAGCAAGCAAGTAGACGCCTGGGTGCTTGTGCCAGGTTACTGACAGAAGAGGGCTCAGTCTCCTCCACAAGCACAGACAAGGTTTATAAACAACATGCATTGTTAGAATGATATTGCCCCGACAACTGGACTTCCCTATCTTCTCACAAAAAGAAACAGAGGCCCACTTGACATTGCCCCTCCTCTGCTCCCAGGTGCACTACCAACATGAACCATCTCTGCTCGCACTTCCAATACCTTTTGGGGGCAATTGTTTTTACGGCTGGAAGCAGCATCAGGGAATTTCTCAGGCTCTGACGCTGCTCTGCTGGTCCTATCAAAACAACTTGTTCTATTAAAGAGCATTGGAGCTTCTCTGCATCAGAGCAGCAAGTAACAGCAGTCTCTCTTACACACCAAAGGGAAACTAGCAGGGAAATGAAGACGTGACAAAGAGTCCTGTGGCACCTTAAAGACTAACTAAAATATTGAAGCATAAGCTTTCATGGGCTAATACCTCCTTTGTTGTATGCATGCAGTGGAAGTATCCAGAGGCAAGACTAAATAAGAGGAAAGGACCAGGTTAGAGATAACAAGGTTAGTCCAATGAGGCTGAACCACCTTGTTATCTCTAATCAGGGAGGATGAGGTCCTCTTCTAGCAGCTGATCTGGAGGTGTGAACATCGAGAGAGGAGAAACTGCTTTTGCAGTTAGCTACCCACTCATAGTCTTTGTTCAATCCTAGATTGATTGTGTCAAATTTGCAAATGAATTGCAGCTCTGCAGTTTCTCTTTGCAGTCTGGTCTTGAAGTTTTTTTGCTGCAAGATGGTGACCTTTAAATCTGTAATGGTGTGTCCAGGGAGGCTGAAGTGTTCTCCTACAGGTTTTTGTATATTGCCGTTCCTGATTTCTGATTTGTGTCCATTTATTCTTTTTCGTAGGGACTGTCCAGTTAGCCGATGTACATAGCAGAGGGACATAGCTGGCACATAATGACATATATTACGTTGGTAGATGTGCAGGTGAATGAACCAGTGATGGTGTGGCTGATATGGTTAGGTCTTGTGATGTTGTTGCTGGTGTAGATATGTGGGCAGAGTTGGCATCGAGGTTTGTTGCATGAATTGGTTCCTGAGTCAGAGTTATTATGGCACGGTGTGCTGTTGCTGGTGAGAATATGTTTGAAGTTGGCGGGTTGTCTGTGGGCAAGGAATGGCCTGCCTTCCAATGCCTGTGAAAGTGAGGGATCCTTGTCCAGGATGGGTTGTAGATCACTGATGATGCATTGGAGAGGTTTTAACTGAGGACTGTAGGTGATGGCCAGTGGTGTTCTGTTGTTTTCTTTCTTGGGCTTGTCTTGCAACAGGAGGCTTCTGAGTACATATCTGACTCTGTTGATCTGTTTCCTTATTTCCTTGTGCGGGTATTATAGCTTTGAGAATGCCTGGTGAAGATCTTGTAGGTGTTGGTCTCTGTCTGAGGGATTGGAGCAAATACGATTGTACCTCAGTGCTTGGCTGTAGACAATGGATCATGTGGTGGAGGCATGAAGGTAGGCATAGCTGTAGGTAGTTTTTTGGTATAAGGTGGTGTTAATGTGGCCGTCATTAATTTGCACCATGGTGTCTAGGAAGTGGACCTCCCGTGTAGACTGGTCCAGGCAGAGGTGGATGGTGGGGTGGAAGCTGCTGAAATCATGGTGGAATTCTTCCAGAATTTCCTTCCCATGGATCCAAATGATGAAGATGTCATCAATGTAGCGTAAGCAGAGAAGGGGCGTGAGTGGACGAGAGTTGAGGAAGCGTTGTTCCAGGTCAGCCATAAAAATGTTGGCATACTGTGAGGCTATGCGGGTACCCATAGCAGTGCCACTGGTCTGCCACTGGTCTGGAGGTATATATTGTCATTCAATTTGAAATAATTGTTTGTGAGGTGTGACAAAGCTCCAAGTTTGTACTTGTGGGTCCTGCGCTTCCTGGAAGATTTAGGAGCCTCAGAAACTCATCTAGGCCCCAGAGTGACCTCCCTTTCTCAGTATAATTGGCAAGAGTTACCACCTACTGAGTTACCTTCATCACAGGCCAGTATGGAAGGTGGAAAAAGAGGGGAGCCCGGGCCCGCCCTCTGCTCCAGGCTCCAGCCCAGGGACCCTAATAGTATCAGCTAAGATGGCTGACCTTTTATCCACAAAGCACAATTCAATTCCCTGGGCTACTTCCCCACAGCGGTCCCTGCTTCTTCAAACTCCACTTCACCCTTACCTCAGGGCCTCCTTCCTTCTGGATGATATGTTGTCCACCACTCAGTCTCACCAACAGCACAACCTCCTTCCACAGTTCCTGACACCCACAGCCCACCTGACTAACTGGGAGGTTTTTATCTGGTTTCAGCCAGTCCCTGATTGGCTTCAGGTGTCCCAATCAGGCCAGCTGTTTCTACTCCTTTCTAGAAGGTTCTTAATTGGCCCCAGGTGTCTTGATTGGCCTGGAATGGCCTTTGTTTGGCTATCCAGGGAACAGGGACCTACACATCCTGAGGCTGATATACCCGCCTTCCAGCACTCTCCTATACCCTTCTGGTCTGACTCCGTCACAGAGGATAAAGTCACAGAGCTCAGCAACCACTTGTGCTGTGGCATCATCAGGGATACTATTCCTGACAGCTTGTATTCCATCTCTGTGTGAGATGTTTGTGTAGAGAGCCTCTACATCCATGGTGGCTAGGATGGTGTTTTCTGGAAGATTGCCAATGCATTGTAATTTTCTCAGGAAGTCAGTGGTGTCACAGAGATAGCTGGGAGTGCTGGTGGCATAGAGTCTGAGTAGAGAGTCCACATATCCAGACAGTCCTTCAGTGAGAGTGCCAATGCCCAACATGATGGGGCATCCAGGATTGCCAGGTTTGTGGATCTTGGGTAGTAGATAAAATAACCCTGGTCGGGAATCTAAGAGTATGTTAATTTGTTCCTTCTCCAAAGTGTAGAGAGTGTCCTGAGTTGATGGTGCAGTTTCTTAGTATATTCCTCAGTGAGATCTGAGGGAAGTGGCCTGTAGAAATTGGTATTGGAGAGTTGTCTGGTAGTCTCCTTTTGGTAGTCAGACCTGCCCATGATGACAACAGCATCTCCTTTATCAGACTCTTTGATTATATGTCAGGGTTTCTGAGGCTGTGGGTAGCATTACGTTCTGCACGACTTAGGTTCTGAGGCAGGCAATGTTGTTTTTCCACAATTTCTGCCTGTGCACATTGGCGGAAGCATTCTATGTATAGGTCCAGACTGTCATTTCGACCCTTCTGAAGGATGTAAACTCCAGGGAGAGATGGGAATGGCCTAGGATGACTCAAAAGCTTATTGCTATGAGTAACAGGATGAAAATGAGCAAAGGGAACTGGAAAACGTGTATCCAAAATAATCTTCTTAACCATCAGGTCTGTTAACAAAAATAATGAGTGAGATCCCAAGGGAAGCTGTGCAAGTTCTATTGCTTGAGTCAGTTAAACTAAAACTGAATAAAACAGTTCAGAATAGCCTGTAAGGAACACAGGCAGGGAGAAGGGTAATTTCACCATTGCTGAATTGTCAGATTCCAGGATTTGTATCTCGTTAAATGGGAAATAGCACGCGTGCGGTAGGTATTAATCAGGACGTTAAAAATACGTAAGATTAGGGGTCAGATTCTCCATTGCCCGGCACATTGAATAGTGACATGAGCCAGTCCACGTGTATGTAAAGTGTATGTCAAATGCTACTAACAGGAAATGGTAGCAATTTATACTCACTTTGCACTGTAAAAGGTGCAGGTCAAGGAAGAATCTGGCCAAGGCATGGAAATGCTGTTACAAAAATAATACACTTTCAAGAGTAATGGTCCAGATCACTGCATTTCCTGGAACCTTTACTATTGGGAGACATTGTTAGCCTCTACTATATTAAAAAATAGCAATTTAGCTCAAAACTGAAAGGATTCTGCCATTCTCACTCACAATGAGTTAGTGCTTTACTATGTGGATGGTCACAAAGGGACTACTCATATAGTAAGGTGCTACTCAACATAAATAAGGATGGCAGATTATAACTCTAACACAGTTCACCTGTACTCATGTAAAACTCAGTGAATCAAGGAAGAGGACAGTTTTCAAGTTATATTTTACTTAGCAATAACTTCTGAACATGTACTAGTGATTGGTTACCTCTCAATTGGCTTGGCCTTGTCTGCAATGTACACAGCTTTGTAGTGGTTTGTAATTACTAGCATTTTACAAACATACAATGTGTGGGCCCTTGATTTCTCTTTAGTCTAGCATATTAGGCTGATCCAAACGAGCTCAGAAGATCATCATAGACCTAATTAGGAGTGGGGAGAGGAATCAGAATAGACAATTCAAAGAAAGAGGTGACATTTTTCCTTCTGGCCCTGAATAGGGTGAGACAAGAAAAAAATTAGTCTTTGTAGTTCATTTACATAGATTTGTTTAATTTCTAAGGTACTCTGGTACCGCACTGATGAGCACAGCACAAATATCTAGCTAGACTGCCAAACCTCCCTTCAGCCTGTTTCTGGACCACAGACTAGATCATTTGCCAGAACTTCCTCAGTAAGCCTGCTGCCAGGGGTTGCTTAATATCAGTGAACTTTGCACCACCAGAAATTGACTGCCACTCTTATAGAGATCCCAGCTGCTCTGATGAACTGGATTTCTTGTTTCCGTTATGAATCTTGGTCTAACTCTTGCATTAATTGGTTCTAATATCAGAAATACACAATGGACACTTATCCTATTACGTGGTTTAGTGCCAAAAACATTCCCTTCCTCCCACTGGTTCAAAACCACAGGACCAAATTTCCACCAGATTGCTTGGAGGTATTAACATACAAGTTAAAATGAGTGGGTTGGCTAATAAAAATAAAACAAATACAATGCACAGGCTTTATCCCCTTTATGCCAAAATACTGCAAAGAGGAGGGATAGCTGTCCTAAAAAGGAAGCTGGGAATTACCCTGATGTAGAGGGAATTGTGGTGTAAAGCCAGTGTAGCCTCCATAGGATTATATCAGAGGTGGAGAGGAGTGTGATGTGGGCCGAAGGGGATGGTGCCAGAACACAATGCATTCCAAAAATTTTTGGCTAGCAGAACAGTCCCTAGACGACTGTTGTAGCTAATGCAACTGAGCAGCCTTTAGGCTGCTCTAATTGAGGTAGGAGGGTCAATTTGCTCCCCCGCCCAGACAGCTCCACAGCAAGAGGTGCAGAAAAATATCTCACAGACACCTTCCTAACACTGCCACTCCCTGGCCAGATCTTGCTCCCAGTTCAATTTGACAAAACATGGAGATCTGGTTTGCTGTGTGGGATAATTCAGTGTGGCTATCCCTGTCTGTGCTCAAAGGATGAAAAAACAAAGGAGGCTGCAGGTCAGGACTGAGCTGCTTTGGCAGAGATGTGAAAAGAAATGTACACAAAGTGTGGCAGTGTTATTCATAGTTCAAGCCAATGTTATTTGTTATTAATTGTGAGCACCAAATTAATTAACAATTTTTTAAAAAATGAAAAGGAGCTTGAGTATCTTGGTTAACAAGAACTAAACGCTTTTTCCACTGGTTCCTTCTTTAGCCTCTGCAGCGATCAGTACAGTAACATCCTTTGAAATGCCAACTTTAGGGGCTTGATTCACACTACTATGGTCCTTTATGCTGCTTGTGAGGTGTAAAGGGGCCTTACAAGGGCTATAATGTGGTTGTAAATTTCCACCCAGTCTACATCCCTTTTACAGTGTCCGAGTGGCATAATGTAGCCTTAGCATAACTGAGAATCAGGCCATAACCCTTTGAAGGTGACATACTAGGTATAAGGAACAGTATTACCTGTGCATTTTGCACTACAGTAACTCCTTTCGTAAAGTTGTCCCAGTTAACATTTTGTTGTTACGTTGCTGGTCAATCAGAGAACATGCTTGCTTAAAGTTGTGCAGTGCTCCCTTATAATGCCGTTTGGCAGACTCCTACTTTGTCCACTGCTTGCAGGAAGAGCAGCCCATTGCAGCTAGCTGGTGGGGGCTTGGAACCAGGGTGGACCGACAGCCCCCCATCATCTCCCCGCACCCCTAAGTTCCCTGTGCAGCAGCTGCCCAACAGGCTATCAGTTGTCAGCAGTTCAGCTGTCCCTCCTGCCATGTGGTGCTCCTGCCCTCTGTCTTGGAGATGCTCCCAGAAGCCTCCTGCTTGCTGTGCAGGAGGGAAGGGGGGAAAGGGGCAGCTAATGTAAGGGTGACCCCCTCCGCCCTGCTCCTGCACCCTGCTTACCCCTTCTCCATACAGAGCAGGGTGGGGACACAGAGGGAGAGAGGAAGAGAGAGCCTGGGGCAGCAGCTGCTTTTATTGTCTGATGAAAAAAAAATCCCTGGAACCTAACCCCCCTATTTACATTAATTCTTATGGGGAAACTGGATTTGTTAACATCGTTTCACTTCAAGTCATATTTTTCAGGAACATAACTACAACGTTAAGCGAGGAGTTACTGTATACATCTGATACATTCAGCAGCAATGAAGTGGTTACTTCCCAGCATAGGGTAAATAAAAATGCATCCTTCTTAGTGAAACTAATATGACCTTATTATTATCACAGCTGTCTATATTTTCCAGTTTATAATTGCATTCATGTCACTTTTCTTTACTCTTAGGACATTTTTTTACATGTCATGTCTCATAACTACTTGTTAACAAAAATAGGTGGTATAATACAATACCGGGCTAGGTAGCATAGGTAGTGATTATTACAAATCTGATACAGCTCTGATATAGAATCTGTGAGATGGTTTTCTTTTTTAAAAAGAGAAGACAAATCAAAAGATATTTTTCATCTGATTCTGTGCCCTACATGTAATATATACAAAGGAGTAGCTGTTAACGTGTTGAATAAAGCAAATGATGGCTCATTCTCTACGAGTGCTCTTCTGTTCAGATTTAATGACTATTTGGCTACAGAACAAGAGAAATTCACATTAGCGGGGAGCTACATGGCACAGGATTTTGGTAAAAGGGGAATAGAACTTTTCCCATCTATGTGAAATTTACAAATTTATTTTTAAATAGGAAAATGCTGACTACTCTGATCCCTGGAGTGTGTGTTACATTATTCTATAGCAAACTAAAAACTAAAAAAATGCAAAGAAATGTATTTCCCAATGAAAACCAGAAGTTGGCCAAACCTCAACAATTCAAATGCCTCATACATTCTCCTCTTTTTTGTCTGTACACTGTATACATTTATACCTGATTCCTCAGGGATATGTCTATGTGGAGTCCCACTGGCTTCAGTCTCAGATTCGCCCTCTACTTCCTTTGCAGGAGTAGAGAAGCAGAGTGTAAACTCTTTGCTACAGAGGCCTTTTCTGGGCGTATGTCTGAAAAACTCCATGCACAAAAGCAGTGGCATGAAAATAAAATAAGAGATGAATGAGCACACTGATTCTGCTATCAGCCAGAAAGTGGGGATTTATTTTCTATGTTTGACAATGAGAATGACTGAGAAGGAATAGAATCCTTTCAGAAGTTCCTTCTCTAATCTTGTAAAACTAATCTTGTAATAATAATACTCAAGTAAAATGGAATAAAATAAAATAGGCAATGAAATGAAAACATTATTAAACATTGTGATATTGCAATGAGTGCTCAGCAAGCACTGAAATAACTCAGCTGGAGGAGAAATGTGGACACCACCAACAGCCTACTTGTCTGCTGATAAAAGTCCATGGCAAAGCTTCCACTGGATTCAAGAGCAGCAGAATCAGGTCCCAAATATGCACTCTTGGTATGAACAACAGATTTCCAAAAGTACCTAAGAAGGGTATGTGCCAAACTCCCACTGATAGTCAATGGAAATTGCATAGTTAACACCCTTTGGTTCTTTTGAAAATGGACAGGTAAAGCATCTGAAATCCATAGAACGTACACACATCCTCTAGAACACTCATTCCCTTTTGCTTCTTCAGAGTTCCACTAGGATGTGGAAGATCTGCAAGTTCTGTGCTGTGTCATTGAGGGAATCTACACATTTGAAAGCTTACAAGAGTACTCCCAAATAGGCTATGCTAGTTATCAGTGGTACTCCTCCAAATGTCCATACTCCATGACTACTAAATGGGCCAACATACAGTACTTATTAGAAATGGAACAGGAGTTGCAAATAAAATTCCATCCAAAATGTACGAATCCTCTTTTGGAAAGCCACTTATCTGTACATTTCTTTCCAAAGTGGTAGACAGAGCATGAGCTGTACAATCCCCAGGGGTAGTGTTAATGGGAGGCCATCACATGGCTACAGCATCATGTACAGCTCTGAAAAATTTACCTCAATTCATATTTCTGTGACCTATCCATGTCAGTTGAATATAATGAAATACTCCAAACCAGGCTGCCCTTGCTATCTGTCAGCACATCTTTCTTTCCCTCTGCAGCCCTGTTGTGAATGAGTTTGGCATGTGGCTATTTTTATTTTTCATTTTACGGCATTTAAAACCTTAAGGATAAGATTAACCTTCATTTCAGTGCATCTTATCGAAGATTCATGGCACTTGCTGAAATGCCAAGTGTTCTTAGGCAAGTCTACATCTCATTAAAATCAGCACTTTATTTACTTGGATGCCATTCTACATTCTAAGAGTTTATTAAACTTGCTTTAACAGTGTGTACTGGAGTCGGGCTAGAGCTGGTCTCTATTCTCAAACCCTCCTTGAGCTTGGGGAAGGATCAGAAAAACAAAACCCAAATCTACCCAGAGGAGTCTGAAAGTTTATACAGACAGATAAGATATACAGATACACCAGCTGTGCAGACAAAATGGGGAAGAGACATTACAGGCCTGGAGATCAATGCTGAAAGTTACTCAAAGAAATACATCTGGAGAAGGCTTTGCAAAAGGAGGAGGATATTTGTGCACAGAATTTAGAGAGCTGCTTCAAGTGCAGTGCTGGTATGAAGGAGACAAGGGGAGCAGCCAGGACAAAAGACTGGTAGCAACACATAGAACCAAAGGGAAAGCTAGTGGAACTGAAAGTAGAAATATACATGGGTGCACATAGATATCATTGAAGCATTAGTTGCCACTGTTTTTGCTCCTGATCCATCCAGTCTGACTTCCATCCTCTTTAATCTGAACTCCCCAAGGTCATAGTAACTTCTTCCTGGCCAACTCTCCAAGCCTCAGCTTCCTTCATTTCTCTGCAGCATATGACCTTTCTCCCACTCATTGACATCCTGTGGACTCTTGGTTCTCTCCCAATGTGTCCTATGGCTCTCTCAGCATTTTTATAGCAGTTCCTCCTCCGCCTCATGTCCCTCTCTGAAGGAATCTCTCAGTGCTTAAATCTCCTCCTCCTCACCTTTTCTCTAGGTGATCTAAGTTACCCCCGGAGCCACTGTAGAGCAGCCCAGAATTGGGGGAGCACAACGATGGCTTAAAGGTGCCCAACCCCTCTCTCTGCTATGCTGCAAGTTTTGTGCTGTGCCTCTGATGGACTCTACACAACTTCACCCCAGGTGTTCCTCTGCTCAGGAATGATTCCACATAGTGGGGAACATAGGCCAGTGCATAAACCTCTGAACAAGGCCAATGAGCGTCTGTAACTTTCTAACACAATAACTCTTGGGGAGTCACTATGCAATGTGCTGCAGCCTCCTACAATAATCACACACTAATGACAGCCTTTTATCTTTCGCCAACATAGCATACCAATGTGAAAAGCATGCTGTGATTGGCCAAGAATCTCTCTCTCTTCACATCCATCACATCAGTACGTCCTGCCTGCACTCAGAGGAGTTTTAACCAAGGAAGTGTCAAACAAACAAATTACAAATAGAAAGCGATGGGTCAAACTTTAGCTCAGGGGCACTAGCGTACTCCTCAACCTCTGGACTCTGAAAGGAAAGGCCAGTGACCCTCAAAGTAAGCAGCAATGAGGGGCACAGAGAGGGATATCACATTTTTTATTGCACATATTGTTTTGTTAAAACCATTTATGTGCAAACATGCAAATAGCTTGGAATTTATTATAATGAAACTAAACAATGATTCTGTGTACTAAAAGCACTCTTTACATAGAAAGTCTCTATTTGCAATAAAATAAAAATTCAATTTACTGGAATGCTTATTGTTGTGTTTTGTGTCAGAGATCCTATCTCCCCTTCTGCAACAGACCTCCTCACTGCTGCAGCCCAGCCCAGATCCCACAGCCTCCATGCGCTTTCTCAGCTGCACACTACCCCAGAAGGAAGCAGGGTGGAGGCACTGTAGCATGCAGCAGCGGAGGAGAAGGTATCCACCACTGCTGCCGACAGTGATTATGTCGAGGTGCCAAAGTGGGATTTTGCCAATACAACGAGACACCTCTGGATAACTGTAAAACCTGGGACCAGAGGTGGGATGTCCCACACCATGCAGAACACTTGAGAGATAGTATCCCTGCAGAGGCAGGAATGAAGAAGAGCGGACAGGCAAGAAGAGAAAAAAAAAACCGCCAGAAATGTTATTCTTAGTCTAACTATAGAGCTGGGATCCAGGAAGTCCTGAGTTCTGTCCCCACTTCTGCCGCTGACTGCCTTCAATAAAAGATCATTATTCTGTAGCACTTTGCTCACCTTTTACAACACCACTGAACATTATACAAATATAATTCAATCCTTCTGCCTCAGTATTCCCATTTGTAAATTGGGTACAATATTGAATGAGGGTGAAATCTACAGACATAAAGCTCATATAATGTTCACAAGTAAGTAGGTTGGTATCACTAGCCTTATTTTATCACCTTGGAACCTGAATCTCAGAAAGGGTCCATCTACATGGTCCCATTGTAGTCTGGCAGCTCAGGGAGGGACAGTCACTTAGACTCAATCCATCTCTCAGAATGCCCCACCCAACCAGCACAGCCCTGCAACAGAAGAATGTTTTGAATTGTGATGAAGAACACCACCACATATTCCAAGAGACAAAAAGTATTTTCCCTTTTTTTCCATGAAATTGGATGAAGTCTCTCTCACCTGAACATGTTGAGGTAAGACCAGGGGTAAGCATCCAGAAGAAGCCAGTAAGAGGCTTGATAAGAGGTGTAAGTAGCTGCTTAAGGAGGGGAATAACTAGTAAAGGACCTCAGATTCAGGAAGAACAATATGGATTCTGTCCCAGCCATGAAACAATGGACTAGCTCTTTGGATCGTGGGAGTTTAATAATCCAGTCTACCTTTGTTTTGTAGACCTGGAGAAGGCATATGACTGTGTTCCTTGACATGTCTTGTGGGAAGTGCTGTAGGAGTATGAGTTGCCAGTGCCACTTTTGTGTGCTATTTGGTTCCTCTATTCATGTAAGGCGGGCGTTGGACTCCGCCATGGATGTGCATCTTGTCCCCACTCCCGTTAATGATTTTCATGGACAGGATATCAAGGCGCAGCCAAACTGTGGAGTGTATCTGGTAGAGGGACTCGGAGGTGGCATCTCCGCTGTCTGCAGCTGATATCGTCCTTGCTTCTTCAGACTGTGATCTCCAAAGTTCACTTGAATGTTTCACTGCCGAGTGTGAAGCAGCTGGGATGAGAATCAGCCCCTCCAAATCAGAGGTCATGGTCCACTCCCGGAAGAAAGTGGACTGTTCTCTGCGGTGAAGAGGAGGGAGCAACTGCCCTTTGTGGACAAGTTCAAGTATCTAGGGGTCTTGTTCACGAGTGATGGCAAGCGGGAGCGTGAGGTCAACTGGCAGATTGGTGTGGCAGCGATGTGGGCGCTGTACCGATCTGTGGTGATGAAGTGGGAGCTGAGTTCTGGGACAAAGCTCTCTGTTTACAGGTCATTCTACATCCCATCCTCACCTATGTTTGTGAACTTCAGGTAATGGCCAAAAGGACGAGGTTGTAGGTACAAGCGGATGAAATGAGGTTTCTCCACAGGGTGGCAGGGCTTACTCTTGGAGACAGGGTGAGGAGTTTGACTATATGGGAGAGCCTTGGCGTAGAGCTGTTATTCCTCTAGATAAAGAAGAGCCAGTCGAGGTGGTTTTGGCACCTGATAAGCATGCCCCCGGGAGGCTTCCTCTGAAACTCTACCAGGCACGTCCCACTGGACAGAGGCCCTGAGGCCGACCCAGCACATGCTGGACGTATTATATCTCCCAGCTGGCCTGGAAACACTGGGGAATCCCCCAGAAGAAGTTGGAACCTGTTGTGGAGGAAAGGTAGGTCTGGTCCTCTCTATTCTCCATGCTGCCACCGCAACCCGCACCAGGAAAAGCAGCATAAAGGAAAAAGAAGAAGGGCATGAGAGTGTTGGCAGAAGATATGGGGAAGAGAAATGGGCCTGATTTTATCTACACTTATACTGATGTAAATTAGTTAAATCAATGGAGATATAAGAATAAAATAGGTATAAGCAAGAGGATAATCATAATTCATGTTATGGTTTATTGTTTATGGTGGTGCATTAGGTATCTCAAAGGGGTTTTCTCTCCACATATTAATCTGTTTTTTGTAACTGATAAGACATAGGACTGAAACCTAAGAGTGAGTGCTGTAAATTAAAATTACCACTCTGTTTCCAAACCAATGGCACTTGTTCTCACCCCACTGAAATATTTAATACAGTTTGTTAAAATTTAAAAATGTTAAAACTTTTTTTATTTCATTTCACATTAAAGGGTCCATGCAATGTTTTCCCCATGTAGCAGAACTTCAGAGATGACTACGGCATAATGCAGAGAGCTCTCTAGGAATGAGGTAGTAGATGCTCTTCTGCCTTACTTGCAATTTTCCTGTAGATTACACCCGGAAAGCTGGTTGTTACAAACATCTGGTCAACACAGCAGATAAATCAAGATGGGTCAAGCTTTCAAAATGTTACAAAATTGTTGCCAAAAACGAAAGGACTGTTCAGCATTTGTTGGTTACATCTTCTGTACAACAGGAATCCCATGATGAGCTGCTCAAACTGACTGAGAACGATATCCTGGCAATTATTCCAATTATTTTCCCGGATCAACCAACAGAGAAGTTATATTTGGGAAATACTCTTTATAAAAATATCAGCCTCATCGCTACAGCTCAATTGTGACTCTTGTCTTTGCTTACACTTCTTCAAAAGTCACAAAGCAGATATCAAGATTATTTAATGACATAGGACTTTTTATTTTCTGCAATGAAACAAATTATGCTAAGGACGGGTGTGATAAATGAAGCGGGGGGGGGGGGCGCTTCCATTTATGGACTTTTGTTTGCTTGTAACCTTTAAGCTGAACTCCCAAGAAAGCTATTTTGGGTGCTTAATTTTTGGAATTGCTCTTTTAAAATCTAGCAAAAGCCTAAGTTCTAGATGTATTTTCTTTCTTTTTTGTTTTTAATAAAATTTACCCTTTTTAAGAACAGGATTGAATTTTTGGTGTCCTAAGAAGTTTATGCATATTGTTTGATTAGCTGGTAGCAACAACTAATTTCCTTTGTTTTCTTTCTCAGCTCTTCCCCGGAGGGGTCTGTGTGTATGTGAAAGGGTTTGAGGGTACCCCACAGGAAGGAATTCCAAAGTGCTCCTTCCTGGGTCCGAGAGAGGAGGGAGTTGCATTTGGGTGGTGGCAGTGTTTACCAAGCCAAGGTCAGAAAAAAGCTGTAACCTTGGGAGTTTAACACAAGCCTGGAGGGGCTACTATTCATTTTTAAAATCCTTGCGGGCCCCCACCTTCTGCACTCCAAGTGCCAGAATGAGGATTCAGCCTTGACAACGGGTATGTTTTGAATGTGACTGTGGTGCCTAATATTGATTGCAAAATTAGTTGAGGACACCGTTAGTCACTCCCATTTGATTGTGTCATTCCTGAGACTGAGTGAGCAAAACTGAGTAGATGCCCCTGACACATTTCTGTGTAATTGTAAATATCAGATTTTATGACATACAATGCCACACAAAAGTTTAAGGCATTCCAAAGATCTTTAAAACCCATTCTACAGGTAATTCATGTCACTTGTACTGCACTACTATTCACTTGCGTGGGAACCAAAGGAGAAAAACCATTTACAGAAGGAGAGGAGGGGTAGCCGTGTTAGTCTGGGATTGCAGAAGTAACAGAGAGTCCTGTGGCACCTTAAAGACTAACTAAAGTAATAGAGCAT